>OX183131.1:55853979-56529931 GCA_945261195.1 Cryptosula pallasiana | reverse complement strand
AGTAGCGTGCAAATCAATTGTGGTCAAACACCTCACTTGATGGTGAGTCAACAGTTATTCAGTAGAGTTGGGGCCATAAAATTAACTGTAATTTCCCAAAATTTATGTTTGGTCTGACCACTGTTCCTCTCCTGGGATACTCCCAGCCATGCAGAGCACATATGATTAATACAAACGCCAGCAACAAAGGAAATGTCACTCCCCAATATAAAGCTAATCAACCAGGTATTTAGGAGACCAGCGAAAGTTGAGAAAGTAGAACTCAAAGTTAAGAAAGACAAAGAACCTACATATGGAGAGAGAGAGACCAGAGTCTCACTGGCTGGAATGCCTCTAGACTCCCCCTCACTTCTGGGCGCCAGCTACCTTTAAATCATTTACTGACATTACATTGGCAAATAGTTTTATGTATCATTTTATTGGAGCATTCGTATTATTCTTATATGTGATTCTGGTGTTTGGCAAACTAGGTCAAACACTTCCTGTTAATATGCCTATAAAAGGTCGAACTTTGGTGAAAATCATAGCATTACCCTGCACCAGATTGTACTTGCTCTTTGAATTGCCACTTTTTTATTCTGAGGAAGAAAAAATATCGACATCGCTCAAACGCACTGAGTATATTTCTGAGCCGAGAGCTCACCACAGTTGTTAAAGTTTGGGATTCTTCCTTGCAGAAAGTTGGTTGTGCCATTCCGACACGAGGTCACCTCTTGGGAGAGGTTGACTGATCTCAGGTGAGTTAAGCAATTCATGCCGTCATTGTCTTCTCCTGTTTATTGTTTTTGTTCGAGGAGTTATGCTCTCTTTTTTTTCGCACTTGGGCGAACTCTCTTTGTTAATTGGGCTATACTGGTCATACAATGCTTACAGGCACCTTTCACTTATTAGGCAAATACATTTATCTACAGCACAGCTCATTTGGTCAATGCTGCTTAGGAGAGACACCACTTATCTATCCAGCTCAAACTTCCTAAGGTAAATAATTTGGTTGGTCGTAAAAGTTAATTATCTGTAGTTCTACATGTTTGGTATAAATTCAGTTACACAGTAAGAATCAGTATTGTTCCTGATGGTGAAATTCTTTAAACATCAACTCTTACTAGCTTTTGCTCTTTTTACGACTGTGATTTTTTCTATTGTCTTTTTTCGTCCTTCAATGATTTCAAAATTGTATCATTTATATTTTTGAGACAGCATTTTGGTCACTCTACATTTTCCACTACAACGTACTTTAGACTTTGACATGAATAACTTTTGACAACCCTTAAACTTATTTTATTCTCCGTGGTGTTTCACTCAAGGTTTTTTGCTCAGTGTTCTTCAAAAATTTCTGCCGTGTCATGATCAGCCTACCGCAATAATGGAGACAGTTTTCTGTTACATTTTTTTTATTTGTTTTTAGCTTTCCTGCCTTTTTGTCGGTTTCTTTGCTAAGTGAACACTGCAACCAAATTTGTAATTTCTCAATTGGCATTTTCAACATGCTTCTGTGAATGATTTGTGTTTGGTCAAAAATTAAAGTCTTTGTCTCCAGTAGTTTTCTCAGCACATATAAAGCCTAGTTTGTTGTAGGTTTAAACAATGATCTTTTTGTTGGTTCCAAGAAACCACTGCATCTCAACTTACAATCCACATTCTTGTTCTTGTTTTTGACAGTTTCTTGCCAGATTGTGTGTGATTCTTACTCAATCCTAATGTTTTGTGTGGACTCGGTAAACTTATTGTTCTTATTTGTCTAGACAATTGTTTGGTTTTCTTGATTTGCATTTAATTTTTTTGCCAACTCGTTTCGAAGTAGCTGAGTGAGGAGTCCTCCTGTTGCATATTCCTGCATTGCCTTCACTTGGTATACAGGAAGACCTGCTACCATTTAATAAACATTAGCCGACTTGTATGTGAATGCATAACTAGCTTTCTACTGCAAAGTACGCTAACTGGTTTTAACTGAAGTGTGCTACTTCCAATATTTTGGTCAGTGAAAACTTGTATGCTCATCATACATATGCATAGGATGATAGGTATTATGTAATCATGTCTTATATCACAGCAACTAATTACTGATTGTTATAATTATAGGTGGTGATAACAAAGAAGAGTGACTAGTGCCAGCGATGCTGATGATTGCTACAAGTAACAAAGCAAGTCACACTATTGTGCTCCTAGTTCATTGTAAAAATTTAAAAAGATTTTGGATCAAGTTTTGGCAAATTTTTCATTTCAAATCTGTTTTTTTTTTCATCTGAGTATGTGCCGGCACTGATTTCTATATTAGATTATAAACACGTTTTAGCTGTGCTAATCAAAATCAGGTTTTAAGGCTCAAATTTTATGCCAACTTTCTGCACAAAATTGGAGTTTCATAACAGTTCATGGGAAAAAAAACTGTCCAATTTTTACATTAGTGCTCATAAATTTTCCAGCATGGACTGTGAGGGTACATCAGAAAACAAACTTATTTCAGTTGCGCAAAACGCCCCTGTCTACAAAAACGCAATTAAGGTGGTGGCCTAGTGGAAATTGCTACTGTAGTCACAATGACTTAGCAAATTATGACAAAGATTTTCTAGCATACCACTATACTAACTCCTCTTGTCAAAGTTGCTAGTATTTTGTTAGAACAGTGAAGCTGGAGTTCTGTTTTTTAGTAAATTGTTATCATTCACTGCTATTACAGAGTTGAAAACAATACTCAAGAAAATCTAGTGACCGTTCAAGCATTCTTATTTGTTTTTATTCACTGTCTATTAGCACTGTTTTTATTCCTTTGATATCTGGTCCAATCTTTTTGGTTTTTTTTGCAATCTCTCAACTTGTTCTCAAGATAAGGCAACAATACATATCATAGCTGGAGGTGCTAAATTTTTACGTTTGACAAACAGATCAACCTTAAGGTTACATTTAAATGCTTCTGTAAGATTGGCACTGAGCCCTGCTACTAAATGATGAAACAGATTTACTAATGCATAGATGCATAGTGGTCTTTGTCAACTGTCTAGTGTGTGAAATCTGTTAAAGCTTTTCTTGTTGACAACAATCTTTTGTTCTTTTGAAATGTGTAAAGTTATTAGCAAGTAGGAGATGAAAAGCCTTATGTAATCATAGCTTGCAGCCCAGCAACTAAGTAGCGTATTGTTTAATTACAGACGGCAGTGATAAACAAGATTCAATACTTTCAGTGATTCTACAAGTGAACAAGCTAGTTATACCAAGTTGATGTGTAACTACTCTACATGCAGATAGATTGTACAGGTATTTATAACATATCTGCAGGTCGGTATACTGTAAATGTAGGCATACCACGCATCGTATATTGTATATGTATGTACATGTGGTTATATTGTACATGTGTGCATATTTTTCATATATTTATATTGTTTGCGTATGTATACTGTAACATTCGTATGCTGTTCACATATGTATAGTATATACATATGTAAATTGTACAACCATGTATATTTTACAGATGTGTATACTTTACACATATGTGAGGTGAACATGTATTTTTATTCTATTCATATGCTTATGTATATTGCACGTGTGTGTATATTGTACATAAATGTTTATTGCGCTTGTATTTGTATTGTGCATGCGCGTCAAGCGTGAAAGTTAGAATGTTTTTTTGGGTAATTAGATTGTACTTCTGTCAATATTTTACACGTACATGCATTCTTCAGTATATTTACCTGTACAATGTATTTACTTGTACCATATATATCTACATGTAGGTGTACAGTAAAGGTAGATGTATTGCACATAAGTATAACCCACATGTAAATTTTTTTTCATAGAAGTATAGTGTACGTGCAGGCACACTGCATGTGTGGTTGTGTTGTATATATAAGTATATTGTGCATATAGGTATACTTTCTATATAGATATACTCGACATGCAGCTAAATTACCCAAGTATGTATATTTTGCACTCAGGTATGTTTTGAATGTAGCTATATTATACAAGTGCGTATACTTTACATATAAGCACATTTTACATTTAGTTCTTATTCATATGTTGGTGCACTGTATGTGTTGGAATATTTTGAACTTAATATTCTTCACCTATAGAATTATTGTACAAATCTGTATACTACAAGTACAGGAATACTATTTATGTAGATAAGTTGTACAGTATGTTTATTGAACAAGTAGGTGTCCTTTACAGGTATGTGTATGGTACATAATGTAAATTTCTGATTTGTGTGTAGATGCATAGTACGCTTTGTGAACTGTCTAGTGTGTGAAATCTGTTCAAGTTATTATTGCTATTAACAATTTTTTGCTCCCTTGAAATGCGTAAACTCTTTAAAAAGTACAAGATGAAAAGTATTATGTAATCATATCTTACAGATCAACAACTAATTAATGTATTGTTTAATTGAAGATGGCAGTGGTGACCAAGATTGACTACTGTCAGAAACTCTGACTTGTAGTACTATTACCCCGAAGGTTAGTATCAAAAAATAGAAATTCTAATAGGCAACTTTTGGTGATAAACTTTCGCTCACTTTGAATGTGGTGTACACATGTAGGTACTTTGTAAATTAATATTTTATAAACATGTGCACACACAGAAAAACGCGGAGGAGTTTTAATCCCATTTCAATCAATTCTTACTATCCGCGAACGTAATCACCGTACATGCAAATATATTGTCCCTGAAGGTACTCGGCATGGTGGTATAATGTACATGTGGATATACAGTACATATATGTACACTGTACACATATACATACAATACATGTAGTCAGATTGTACAACTATGTATACTCTACATTTATGTATACTCTACATGTAAATATAATTTATCACAATATTTTGTACATGTATGAATACTGTTCATGTAAAAATACTGTAATGCGTATATATTTGTACTTTTATGCATATTTTACATGTAAGTATACCGTACATCTAAGTAAATTGTACATATATGTGTATTGTACGCTTATATATGCTGCACTTGCATGTATATTGTACACACACATATTGTACACACACGTATATCATACACATACGTAACTTACACTATCATGCATATTGTACATATATGGTTACTGTGCATGAATGTATATTGTGCACATATGTGTATTGTATATATGTGTATGTTGTTCATGTGCGTATATTGTCCATATATGTATCTTGTATATGCATATATGTTGTGTTTGTAGTTAAAATGAAAATGTAAATATATTTTTCAGGTAGTCAGATTGGACTTTGAGGAATATTTCACATGTAGATACATTCTTCAGTATATTTACTTCTACGATATATCTACATGTAGGTGAATTGTAAAGGTAAATGTATCGCACATATATGTATAATCAACACGTATAGTTTTTGTTCATGTGGGTATATTGTACGTGCAGGTACACTGCATGTGTGGTTACGTTGTACATATAGGTATATTGTGCGTATAGGTATACTTTTCATATAAATATATTCAGCATGTAGATAGATTAGTATACTTAGCACACAGGTATGTTTTTGATGTAGCTATATTATACAAGTGTGTATATTTTACATATATGCACATTTTACATTTAGCTCTGCTGCATATGTAGGTGCACTGCATGTGTTGGAGTATTTTGAAAGTAATATTCTGCACATATAGAATTATTGCACAAATGTGTATACTATGAGTATAGGAATACTATTTATGTAAATACATTGTACAGTAAGTTTATTGAAAATATAGGTCTCCTGTACAGTTCTGTGTATGGTACATATTGTACATGTTTAAAGAAACAAAGCTGATGTGTGTAGACGCAAACTTAGCTTGGTCAACTATTTAGTGTACCAAGTCTGTTTAAGTTATTCTTGTCAATTACCATTTTTTGTTCACTTCAATTAATAAGATATATAGGGAGTACAAAATTAATAGCGTTAGTAACCATACCTTACAGGTCATCAAATAATTATTGTTTTGTATAATTGCAGATGGCAGTGATGAACAACATTGAATACTCTCAGCCACTCTAGTGCCTTTCACAAGTGATCAAGCCTATGACGCTACCCTGTAGGTTCTTATAAAAAGTAAGCATTTCAACGAATAACTTTTGCTAATAAATTTTGTATCATTTGGAATGTGTTTTTAATATGTAGACACTTTGTAAATACAGGTATCTTCTACAATTAAATACATTGTAAATGTAGTTGTAATTTACATATGTGTTTAGCTTACAAGTATATATACTGTATGTATGCATATGCCATATGTTTAAGTATACTTAGTGTCGGGGCCTAGCCGGTTTGCGGGACTTTGTGGAGCTCCACTATCAAACCCCCACCAGCTTCTAGGAAAAACCTTAAAATACTGAGAGTTGTCCTCTTCTTTTAACAATAGCGGGTATGAACCCAAAAGAAATGTAAATAATTTTGTCGTCTTTTAATAGGTTTTCCCTGGTGATCATGTAGCTACAGTGCTTCTTGCTGAAAAACGTTCTCTCGGAGCAAATATTCATACATAAAACAACGGTTAAACTTTAAAAATTGGAAGTTAACCACTTTGCAAACTTTATGATGCAGTATAATTGTCTCACAGACCACTGCTAAGCATTAGATCTATCTCAAATGTTGCTAGGTATAAATTTGCTTCTTATATTACTCATTATAAAGCAACTTTGAAGAAGAAAAATAGCTCTTTTGTGGATTTGTGTAAAAATAAAAGAAGACAACTCTCCAGAAACTCAGTTCTTTCCTAGACGCTGGTGGGTGTTTGCTAGTGGAGCGCCACAAAAACCCATGAGCCATATTGACCCTTCAACTACAGTAGTCCATATATATCTAAAGACGTATATGCACAAATAAATATACTCTACGTGCAGACTTACATGTACATCTACTTATAAAGTAAATGTAAGTAAGCTGTACATCTAGATACATTGTACAGGTATGTAAACTGTAGACACATTGAATATGTTGATCCAGGGTGATTTAGGCTTATTTTACATGCATTTATACTGCACACATAGGTACACTATATATGCAGGTATGAATTTTTTATATGTATACCGTTCATACAGACATACACCACATTGCGAGATTTTGTCAAGATATTTGTAATATACCAGTAAGAATACACATAGATGCACTGTATATGTAAGTATACCGTATATGTAGGTAGGCTGTACATGTAGGTATACTTTATATGTATGTACAATGCGTATGTACGTGTACTGTATACATAGGTATACTGTACATGTATGTACACTGCGTATGTAGGTACACCGTACATGTAAGTATACTGCATACGTAGGTATACTGTATATGTAGGTATACTGTATATGAATGTATTCTGCGTATGTAGGTATACTGTACATATAGGTATACTGTACATGTAGGTACACTGTACATGTAGGTACACTGCACATGTAGGTACACTGTATATGTATGTACACTGCAAATGTAGGTATACTGTACATGTAAGTATATTGTATACGTAGGTACACTGTATGCGTAAGTATACTGTATACGTAGGTATACTGTATACGTAGGTATACTGTATACGTAGGTATACTGTATATGTAGGTATACTGTACATGTAGGTATACTGTGTGTGTACGTATACCGTATATGTATGTACACTGCGTATGTAGGTATACTATATATGTAGGTATACTGTATATGTACGTTTACTGTATATGTAGGTATTCTGCGTATGTAGGTATACTGTACATGTAGGTATACTGTATATGTAGGTATACTGTATATGTAGGTATACTGTATATGTAAGTATACTGTACATGTAAGTATATTGTATACATAGGTACACTGTATGCGTAAGTATACTGTGTACGTAGGTATACTGTATATGTAGGTATACTGTACATGTAGGTATGCTGTATATGTAGGTATACTGTACATGTAGGTACGATGTATATGTAGGTATACTGTACATGTAGGTACACTGTACATGTAGGTATACTGTGTATGTAGGTAAACTGTATATGTAGGTATACTGTATGTGTAAGTAGACTGTATGTGTATGTTCACTGTGTATGTAGGTATACTGTATATGTAGGTATACTGTATATGTAGGCATACTGTATATGTAGGTATACTGTATATGTAGGTATACTGTGTGTGTACGTATACCGTATATGTATGTACACTGCGTATGTAGGTATACTGTATATGTAGGTATACTGTATATGTAGGTATACTGTGTGTACGTATACCGTATATGTATGTACACTGCGTATGTAGGTATACTGTATATGTAGGTATACTGTATATGTAGGTATACTGTGTGTGTACGTATACCGTATATGTATGTACACTGCGTATGTAGGTATACTGTACATGTAGGTATACTGTATATGTAGGTATACTGTATATGTAGGTATACTGTGTGTGTACGTAAACCGTATATGTATGTAACTGCGTATGTAGGTATACTGTACATGTAGGTATACTGTATATGTAGGTATACTGTATATGTAGGTACACTGTGCATGTAGGTATACTGCATGTTTAGGTCTACTGTAGTGTAGGTACGCTGTATATGTAGGCACACTGTACATGTAGCTGCGCTGTGTATGTAGGTATACTGCTCATGTAGGTATACTCTACATGTGGGTATGCTGAATATGCATGTATGATGTTTATGTAGGTATGATGTATATGCAGGTATAGTGCATATGTATGTACAATATACGTATGTAGGTATACTGTACATGTGGGTATAATGTATATGGAGGTATACTGTACATGTTTGTATACTGTATATGCATGTACACTGTGTATGTAGGTATACTGTATATGTAGGTATGATTTATATGTTGGTATAGTGCATATGTACGTACAATATATATATGTAGGTACACTGTATATGTAGGTGTACTGTAAACGTAAGTGATTCGATATATTCTTTTACTGCTTATATAAATATAATCTAGATGTAAATAAATTGCACAGGTATGTATCATGTATATGTAGGTATGCTGTGCATTCTTGTACAGTGTACAGGTATGTATACCATACATTTACGTATACGATATATACAGGTATATTGCTCACATATATACAATTTACCCAAAGGTATATTCTACATGTAAGTTTGTGGTACATCTAAGTAGAGTGTACATGTAGCTATATATTACATGTAGGTATATTGTGCATGTCAGTATATTGTATAAGTTGGTATGTGGCGCATGCAGATACACACTACATGTGGGTATATTGTACAAGCAGGTCTACTGTACTTGTATGTATATTGTGTAAGTGGTTTTATTGCAAATGAAGGTGTACTGCATTTGTAAAATTATTGTTCATTTGATATTTTGTACGTATGGGTATGATGTTCGTGTAGACATGCCTACAGGTACCTAAAGTGTACATTTAGTTTATTTGTAGACATAAATATGTTCTATTATCTGCAAGTGTACTGTGCTTGTAATTATATTTCACATCCAACAGCACTGTACTTGTTTGTGTATTGCATATATAGATACAGGGGCATTGTAGATGTAGATATTGTAGATGTAGGTATTATAAAATACATTACTATGATATACTTACATGTGCATCAATGTGTATTGTGCTTGTAGGCATACCTCACATGTAGCTTTGTTTTATGTAGGTTATTTGTAAATTTAGGTACACTGTTGGTATATGTATACATTGAATATACTTTGAGTGTAGATAAATTGTACTGGAATTTATGTATGATGGTCATGAAGGTATGTTTAACATGTAGGCTGATTGTATGGTAGGTATATAAGTATATAGGTATGTATGTATATCATACTTGTATAAATACTGTATATTTTGGTATACTGTAAACGTAGGCATACCGTACAATAGATATGTTTTAAACATATATACTGTAGGTGTGAAAATATTGTATGTGTAATTAAAATGTAAATGTAGGTATACTGCAAATTTAGAAATACTGTACATGTCGACATGCGTTACATGTGTTTATAATGTACATGTACTTGAGTTGCACAAGTAGTTATATCAGAATCAAGGGTATAGGCTTGCTCTACATATAAATTTGTTACATATGTAGGTAAACTGTACCTGTAGGTCTACTCTACTTGTAGAGGTATTTTACATGTGGATTTATCATACATGTAAGCATTCTGTACATAAATGAACATTCCACATTTAGAAAAATTTTACATGTAGGTATATTACGCATTTAGATACAGTATAAATGTAAGTATTTTTGTACTGATTGGGATATTTTACATGTAGATGCAGACACAATGCACATGTAAGTTTATTGCAGATGTGTGTGTCGCAAAATAAAACACAACGATACGCCTACACGTACATGGAAGTATATCAAACACATACACATACTTTATATATAAATTTACTGCATATGTAGGTGAAGCGTACATATAGGTGCATTGCCAATGTATGTGTGATTTACATTAGGTATAATGTACATGTAGGTATGCCGTATATATATATGTATACTCTGATGTGTGTACAATGTACACGTTGATAAATTGTACAAGGATATATGTATAGTGTATATGTAGGTTTAATTTATCTTTAGATATGATATACATGTATGTACAGTGAACATTTATGTATACTGTGCATATAGATATACTGTATGTGTAGATATACTGTACATGTCGGTATGATGTATATGTATGTATATTTTACATACATGTATACTATCCATCCAAGTAAGTTGTTCCTGTTGTCATATCAATATTTCACGGAAATAACTGGTTTTAAAATTTTCAATAATATTTTTCCTAGCTTTATTTCTGTTGATTTTACTACCAGTCATAACTGCAATTTTAATTTTGATAACTGAAAGAAACTTTATGCCAACACCCAAACTGCAATAGAAACAAATATATCTGCCACATTCAATCAACTGCCTACTTCTCTGAAAATCACACAATCCCTTCCTGTTTTCAAATTAAATTTATCTACGGATCTTTTAAACACCAATGGAAAACTATTTTAAATAAACTGTACTTGAGTAGACTTATTTTTTTCTGTGTTCATTTTACATTTTTGTTATATTTTTGATTTTTGTTGTTCTTTTTCTTCTAGCTATGGCACTTTATGAAAAACATTTTTATAAAATGATATTGATGCCAATAAAGTATTATATGTATATAAATGTTGTACTTGTAGCTATATATCACGTGTAAATTTATTATCAATCTATGCATACTGTACATGAAAATAATTTTATTTGCGTGCATGTATATCAACAAAATTGCATGTGAAGTGCGTATGTAGGTATATTGTAGACATACGTACATTGTACTTTTCGGTGTTTTGTACATGTAGTTTACTGTACAACATAGCTACATGTATATATATTAACATATAGTTATATGTTTAATTTTTGATTTATTTACATGTTGATGTATAGATATGTTAGTATAATGTATATGAATAGATTTTGTGCATTTTGGTAAACCATCTATTAAATTATATTTTACCCGTGTGTATCCTTTACATGTGAATACACAGTAGATATAACTGTATTATTCATGTAGGTGAGCTGTACAGGTAGATATACTGTTAGAGTAGGTATATTTTACATGTAGGTATACTGTACATATAGGTATACTATGTACATAAATATACTCCGAGTGTAGATAAAGTGTATGCATATGTTCACCTTATATGAAGGTATACAGTGCAGGTAGATTTACTATACAGCTTTATATGATGTACATGTAGAGGTACTGTAAATTTATGTGTATGTTACATGTAAATACATTCTACATTCATGTATATTTGTACCTGTAGGTATATCTTACCTGTAGATGTACTGTGCAGGTATGTGTATGGCGAATATTGTACATGTTTAAACATTTAAAGCTGACTTGTTTGTAGACTCATATATAGACTTAATAACTGTTTATTATGCAAAATCTGTTCACTGTATTCTTAATAGATATATTCTTTTGTTCACCTGAATGGTGTTAACTTATTAGAAATTACAAGATGAAAAGCGTTATGTAATCATATCTTGCATCTGACCAACTAATTAGTGTCTGGTATAATTACAGATGATGGTGATAAACAAGAATGACTGCTGTCAGTGATTCTACAAGCGAACAAGCTGTGATACTAAGTTGATGTATGATTACTCTACTTGCAGATAAATTGTGTAGGTGTGTATGATGTACATGTGGGTAGAACGTGTCTGTAGGTCTGTATACTCCACACATAGGTATATTACACATGTTACTATACTGTACATGGTTGTATATGGTACACGTCGGCACATTGTACATTTAGTTAGATTGTATCTATAATTATACTATACTGTACATGTAGATAAGCTGTGCTTGCAAGTATATATAGACATAGAAAACTTGTCCATATACACATAGACAAATTGTAAGTGTAGTTATGTTGTAAATATAGCTAGAGTGCAAACTTAGATAAATTGTACATGCAGGTATTCTCTTCATGTAGGCTAGTTGTAAAAGTAGGTGTATTTTACATGCAGATATCATAAACTTGCAAAATGATTCTTATATGTTGGTTTATCGTAAATGTAGGTATGTATATTTTACATGTATGTAGATTCACAACAATCAATCATTATAACTTAACAAAAACAAGAGCTTATAGTTAATCGTTTTTGGATCTGGATTAGTCAACTTATCTTAATGCGCTTTTTGTAATTGTTATTATTATATACTTATTGTTGTAGAGGGAGCTGACACTCACACACCAGGAATGCTTACTCTTCACTTGCTTGGGCTTGAAGTGTATTGATAGAGCTGCATGTTATGCGACTTGCCTTTCATGAACTACTGTGTTATGTAACTTGCATTGAACTGATCTAAACTACTTTGCAGTCTTCCATGATAGATGTATTGCTTTATGCTATTGACCCAAACTTTCTTTCATTCAACTAAAATAAACTGCAATCATACTCTGTGTCTTTTACTATCACCAGTGAATTTTATATTCATGCTATTAGCTGCGAAACTTACAGCTTCATATCATGTGAATGAATAAATTCATTAGACATCACAAAGCTAATCATTTAACCGAACATGGCATGTGCGGACTAGTTTTTAGAAAACAGGTGCATCATATTTCAGTGCATTATTGGAATAAAAAAAATTGTGTTTTATTTTGTCTCCGGTCCTCATATTGATAATCTATCTCTTCACTATCCGCTTCAATCCAATTTTCAGATGTGAGTAAAAGGTGGGGAATTATTTTCAATGTTAATAAGAGAGTGTAGAAAAAAACTAATTGATTTTACATTTATATCTTTACTGAGAAGTTGATGATCGATTTAAACAAAGTGATCAATGGTTTCAGATTCAATTTTTATTTTCTGAAATGAAAGGTGGTACACCTAAGAAAAAGGCTGCCATGAACCATTAGAAATGATGGAGATGGAAGGAGGCGTGACTTGAATGCTGATCATTGTGAAACAAAGAGTATGCGTGCATAAAGACACTTGAATAATTTGTAGCATATGTTCCAGTGAAAGAAAAAGTTGAAAAGCAAATTAGAAAGTTTGCATTTGCTATAGAGTTTCTTTCAGTAGTTATTGTGGCTATTGTGAAGGAAGTTGAAGTGATTTTTCGTGTTTAAACTGAGAATAAATGAACACATAAATAACAAGAATGACAAAAACTGGTATAATTGCGTAAAACAAATTGATGTTGACACATGAAACAATTTTGAACTGCAAATGCTTTGACAGCTTCACATAAAAATGTTTTGTTTTCGATCAGGAGGTGGATTGAAAATGTGCAGATCAGAGGGCTAAGAAAGTGGAAAAGTCAGTGGTTTGAAGTTAAATGCATCAAACGAATCACGACTTCTAAAAGGTTATTGGGATGTTGGACATGTTAAGCATACACTGAGCACTAGTTTATCATTTTAGAAATTGATCACCCTTCTGAGCAAAGTGGTAAAAGTTGGTGAAGAAATTGTAAAAAAAATTAACAAAAACAGGAAGTAGAGGACAAAAAAAGCACTTTTACAAAATTATGCGAGCCTTCAGTAGCTGAGAATTGGAGGTGCATAACTTAGTTGAGAAAAACTGAGAGTTAACTGAGATTTATCAGATGTTACAGCAAGTTATGAACGAAAATTTGACGCAAAATAATGAAAAAACAAATTGGGTCAATTTTGGTGAATAAATGAAAACAATGGACATTTTAAAAGTTATTATGCATATTCAATATGTTGAGTTAACAAAGAGCACAATTTCAATGTTTTACAGGCTGTTAACTCTCTAGAATCAAGTGTTATAAACTGGAACATTTTTTCGTGAAAAAGTGAGAAAAACTTGACTTACAGTGCAAAGAATGGGCTTAGAAGAAAAATTGAGAAGGTTCAACAGCTGGTGATGAGAATTGCATAAAAAAACTGTGAAATATTTGGAAGTAACATGGACAAATCAAGTGTTATAACAACTTACACTATAACATATACAAGAAAAAGGAAAGACAACTACTAAATCGGGAAAAATAAAGAAAACAGGAGAAGACAACCAGGACAGGACTTGCTTAACTCGCCTGAGATCATTTTCAAGCGTTGAGAGGCTGGAAGTTGTGTTGTGCTAGCAAATAGAAGTTTGTGCCGTGAAAAAGTCTAGCGGGCAAGTAGTAGGACGTAAAAATCCCCTAAAGTATTGTAAATAGTACCGATATTCACGGAATGTCTTTTACGTTTATGAAAACAACATAACTTTTCTCTCAAAGCCAAAGCACACCTATATATCATACAATCTGTGGTCACATAATTTACATGTGCACACAATGGCAAGTTTGATGGTGAATAAATACGAGGTACTTTCAAGGAAAAGTACTGAAATGAAAGAAACCATAAAAGTATTTTGCTTTTGTTATCAAAAACAAGTTAGCACATTGAAATAGTTTGGATAATAAGTTTTCCAAGCAAACACATTATTCAATGTGTATCATGAAGAACTTTCTACAAAATACCATGCGTGTCAATAATAAAAAACGCTGGGTCGACTGTTCTTAGGTTATAAATCAAAACTAGAAAAATAAGTTGAACATCAATCGAAGTCATGACACCCAATGGGGACAGCTCCATGAAAAAGCCAAGTTAAGTCAGTTGCTGATGTTTACAACTGACCAACCAAATACTTTTGTGGACACCTCAGCATATCAGCAGACATATTCAGATATTTGGGTTCAAAATAATGACTGTACAATTACATAGCAAGAGAATAATTGATTCATGGGCAATTAATGGTATTACTACTTAACATTGTGCCAAAGTAGAAATGGTAAAAGGAACTCCGAGATCTTTACTGAAGTATTGTTTAGTATAAACCAGAAAACAAAACAAAAAAACAAAAATGAATAGTAGGGCTGTCAAATAATCGCGTTATTTTGAAGATCAAACAGATTAATTGATTTTTAAGATCAAGAAGATTAACCTTTTATGACTCAGTTAATTTGATAATAAGAAACCCCAGTTACGTACTATAATACTGTTTATTATGCTAAACACGTCAATCAGCTTGTCTACGCAAAGAGGGAGAGGCCTTGTTGAGTGTTTCCTGACATAGTCTCACCTTTATCAGTATATCTCAATCATGTTATCCTGAAGAAAAGACCTGAAAATGTCCATCTTGTTACTTTGAACAAGTCAGTTTCACTGGAAGTGAATCAACAAGTTTGTAGGTGAGTTTTGTTGCAAAACGAGTAAACTATCACTAGTTCTTGGGCTATTATTGTTTGTCGATTGAAAGTGCAATGAAAAGATTTTATACTGGGTTAGTTTTGGAATGTATTTTAGGAATCCAGATTGTTAACAGCATTACTTTGGTACACATTATTTTGCTACAATAAATCTCATTATATCCTCCATCCAATGGAAAGTTTTATGATCAGAAATGCTTATAAAACACATGGAATGTAATAAATAGATATTAATTAAAGCTTCCTAATAAAACGATGATTGTTTGTAATAGTGTGGTAGATTTCAGTGCACTCTAGTGGTAAACGGGTAGTTTACACTAGGAACCTTGCGAAGCAATGCGCTAGACTTCTGCCCACAGCATTTGGTTAATAGCTGTTGGGTAGGAAGTCATACTGTGCCGGTAGCATGGTAAGCAGGGCCGGTATTGACCCCTGCAGGGTCGGTAGTGACCTCTACCGACCCGGTACAGCTGTACTGGGCCGGCACAAGATGGCCGCCTTAGACGAGGATCTGTAAAGATGTCCAGGAACTTAGTCAAGGTCATAAACAGGAAGTGCCTACCCCTAAAGTACCAACTTAGTGGACCTGATTCTATATACAGCCTGGGAACCCTGTAGGAGCGGTCATTGGACAGTTAGGAGAAAAGACTCCGCCCTTAGCCACTTGGCACCTCCTTGTATTATCTTGCATTGCATTGTGATTGGTTGAGTATTTATATAATTAATGTCATTGGTTGCATTACTTCCTGTGCATTGTCTCTTATATGTTTTGTGTTCATTTGCTCTCCTATAAAAGGAGAGCTCCTACTGTTACTCTGTGCATTCATTACAATGAGCCATAGCATGTATTCTTATATTGCTAAACACCTAGAGGAATAATTACCCTCAGGACTGCTTTGTAATAAAGCCACTATAGCAAACACTACTCGGTACTGTTTGTCTGAGCCATGGGCTCTTGCCTTACCGGGTAATTCGGTTGCCCTATACAGTTGTCACTGTCGGTCAGTACAGTGTCCCCTCTGGAGAGAGGTAGAATACTCGAGACTAGTGGATGTCCGTGGTAACAGACCGGAATCCATTACATTGGTGGCAGCGGTGGGATAAACGGTACCTTCCCACGCTGTGCTCTTTCACGCTACCCTCTGGCCCTGCGAATGCACTGCAGGCCAGCTACCACTGAGGAAAGAGAAGTGATCTACCGGGTGTAGATCTGGAGAGAGGAGGAGAAATTGATCTACCGAAGTAGTAGATCGGAAGAGCAATTGACGCAAGATACTACCGGATTTCTCTGCAGGTTCGTTTGAGTGCGCTCCGAACTGCAGCAGCTATCCCGGCACAGTATCCACTACTAAAGGCTGTCTGCATCAACCGTAGAGCTTGCTCCGTTTGCAGCAGTCCAGTACAGACGCTACCGTATCTCCTACAGGCTCGTAGAGTTCGCTCCGACCTGGACATAGAGATACCGGCACTGTGCGAAAAGAAGAGAGAGTCGTGTATCAGCTATACAGACTCAGCTACCAGAAGTTACTCAGCTTGGAGTGTTACTCAGCTGGTAACAGTGACCCCGGCACTGTATCCATTTACAGTGTCACTACACTACTGCCTGTAGGCCCGTAGAGCTTCGCTCCGCCCTGCAGCAGTACAAGAAGTTTCGTAACGGTTGTTACAAGCAACGGAGTGCCAGATACTGCCACAGTATCCATTGGACCAACCCCTAGATCTGCTAGAGCCACTGGAAACACAGCTACCGACCCGGATCTAACCTATACCGGCCCGGGATCCAGTTGTACTGACCATTTCTTAGATTTGAGTTGAGATCACTCCTCTGTCTGCAAAGAATGGCCACCCAGAGAGCACGCAGCGCTGGTCGAGCACCCGCTGGCAACCCAGAAGCTACAGCCATTGATAGATTGACCGAAGCATTGACGGCTATGATGAGGCCCAACCAAGACAATGCACCAGCTAGGCTAAAGGCTCCGAAGTTCGACGGCGAAGGAGACGTCGAGTACTTCATCAGCAGATTCGTTGAGGTAGCCGAAATGAATGAGTGGCCAGAGAACACGGCCATGTTATACCTGAGGGATGCATTACGAGGTAAAGCATTGGACTGTGGAAAGCCTCCACACCTGCAGGGTATCTTTGCTGCACTACGAGCACGTTTTGGGCTAACACAAAGGGAAGCTATGTCCCGGCTGACCAGCCTACGCCGCCAACACAAGACGTCGCTCCAAGAGCATGCAAGTGAAGTAGAGCGCCTAGTGCGCGTTGCTTACGCAGATCTACCTCACCGACCCATGCAGAGGATGATGCTGGACATCTTCAGCACCACGGTTGGAAATGCTTACCTGCAAAGGCACTTGTTGGCCATGCAGCCCATTGACATGGCTGAAGCAGTCAGGGCCGGCAACGAGTATATGCAGATAAAGACACCGTTTGAGGAGCGCCAGGCTCATGTACGGATGTTGGAAGAGGATGCCGACGAGGAGGAAGAGGAATGGATGAGGACGGTTGCCAAGGGCCCGTCTCAACGTGTCTCCACCGCTACTGCCGTACAGCAGACACACCACACCCCTACACCTGCCATACCGGATCCTATGACAACAGTCATGGACAGCCTAAAACTACTAACAGAAGAGCTACGGTCGCTGAGAGCGGCAAGACAGGCGGCTCCCGCTCCACAGTTGGAGGCAGAGCCTGCAACACGCTGCTGGGGCTGCGGACAACCAGGTCACATGATGAGTACCTGCCCCCGAACTCAGCGCGCAGCTCACTTTGCAAACAACCCCAGACAGACGGGAAACGGCCGGCGCCCGCAGTAGCGCCACCGGCAGCTGACTGCAGCTGGGCAAGCCGGGCCACACCCACAACCCCTTATAGTCCTGGAACTCTGAAGAAGAGTGGACAACCTCCCAAGATACAACCGACAGCAACCAACCAACGCTGGACAAGCCAAACAACTCCTGATGCCCCGTACAGTCCTGGAACTCTGAAGAAGAGTGGACAACCCCCCAAGAGAGCGTCAACACCCGCTGACTGCAGCTGGACAACTCCTGACACCCCGTACAGTCCTGGAACTCTGAAGAAGAGTGGACAACCCCCCAAGAGAGCACAGACGCCCGCTGAGGACAGCCGGACAGCTCGACAAGCCCCCATTAGTCCTGTAACTCTGAAGAAGAGTGGACAACCCCCCAGGAGAACACAGACTGACAGTAGCCGGATTGCTCGTCAACCCCTTTACAGTCCTGTAACTCTGAAGAAGAGTGGACAACCCCCCAGGAGAACACAAATGGCAGCGCCACCGCTGGAGCGACCTTACCAGGCCAGCTACTTCCTGGCTGGAAGGTTAGCCGGTAGACCAGCCTCCCTGTTGATTGACACAGGCTGCACAACCAACTTGCTGTCGAAGCATCTGTACCAGCAATTGCCACAGTCAGTGAAAGACACGCTGCAACGCAGCGAGGCACATGGACTCATGGCTGACGGGTCGAGGATTCCCTTTTACGGTACCCTGCAAGTAAACTTGCAGCTTCGTAAACTGAGGACGAGCGTAAACTTTGTCATTAGTGACATCAATGAAGATGCCATAATTGGCATGCCGTTTCTCACCTTACACGAGTGTGCCCTAAGGTTTCCAGACTCCCATGTCATCATTGACGGACATGTGTTACCTTGCACAGACAAGCAAGGGCGGCCACTTAATGATAGTGTCCGTCTAGCGCAAGCAGAGCTGACGGAGGACCCCCCTTACACCCCTGAAGAAGAGGACGTCCCCACACAAC
The DNA here is from genome assembly GCA_945261195.1 of Cryptosula pallasiana. Taxonomy (NCBI): domain Eukaryota; kingdom Metazoa; phylum Bryozoa; class Gymnolaemata; order Cheilostomatida; family Cryptosulidae; genus Cryptosula; species Cryptosula pallasiana. The sequence goes on along the minus strand of OX183131.1, from coordinate 56,510,512 downwards.
CACCCACTGTAGAGAGAACTACAGGTGGAATGTATCAGGCTGTGAAGAGCCCCCCGCCACAGGTAGAAGGCAGAAGATTTGAGCCGGATCGGACAACAACTGTAGAAGCTATAGGCCAAACAGTGTTTTCCCCCCCGCTGGCTACGCCCCTGCGCTGGGGAGAAGGGAGCCCTGCTGCTGGAGAGAGGCAGCTGCCCTTTGATTATCAACCCTCTGTTAAAAGATGCAGAGATGAAGCAAACAAGCACCACACAGAGGCAGGCTATGAGAGCGCTCAACTGTGCATAGATGGGAATTCCCACCACCCGCCTAGAGGAAAGGCAAGGAAAGCAGTAAACAGACCCAAAAAGGCTGCAAGGGAGGTGCGGACCACATCACGCTTGGTTTCAAAAGAATCCCCAGGAGCTCCCCGACAACCTCCAGTGAACAGAATCACTGTAGCAGACCGTCGGAAGAAGTTGGAGAAGCGGCCAAAAACCCCCAGTACCCAAACACTTCCTGTGGAGCCAGACAGAGTGAGTCAGAGTTGTGAACAACACTGCAGCTCCCAGAAGCCACTCATACCCGCGAAAGTCATCGACCAAGTAACACTTGCTTACAAGATGTCCAACCACTGTCTGGAACTGAGTGACGCAGAGGATCTGCTACTAGACCTGGATGACTATCCACCTGCCCAGTTCGAGAAAGAGCTGGAGACCATGCCCACAGCAGAGCTGTACACTAAGCCTGAGAAAGGAAGAGCTGAGGAGAAGGAGGAGGAGATCCAGCTGGCTAAGAAAGAAACAGAAGGTGAGCAATTAAACGCAGCGTTTTCGAAATGGTTGTTTGAAAACTGCACGCCACGAGATCCGTTAGCACTACGGAGTGGCAGCCCGCCTGGCTATGCTAAACCTATACCTCTAGACTTACCATGCGCTGGTGACAGTAGAGTATGCGCTCTCCCACGAGTTGGGACTGCTGACACCCTCAGAAGGGCAGTAGATAAAAAAGAGCGGGAGATCAAGTGCCCACCACTTGATGCTGCCTGCCGGCCGGCCCGGGATGACTCCCTACCGGCCCGGAGCACCTCTATACCGGCCCGGGGCAACCCTGTACCGGCCCGGGGTCCGCCAGAGATTCAGTCAGGAGGGACTGAGAGGTTACAAGGCAGTAATTACCCTTGTAGAGCCTACCGAAGGAAGAAGCCTGTGGTGGCAGCTAAGGGTGAACGTCCCACGACGTCTTCACCACCAACCTTAGTGCCACACAGCACAGTGCACCACACCCCGGCACGGGATGTTGCTTGCACCCCCACGGTACGGTGGAAAGAGGAGAAAAGGCGCTGGCTTTCCTTAAATAAGGAACGGCGTTCTCCTAGGAGTAAAATACGGAAGGTTCTGTCGGCGCTAGAACTTCCAGGGCCACTGCTCTCGCCCATACATGACACTATGGTAGAGCAAGCTCCGCTGCAATATAGGCAGCCCATTAACACATTGCATAAAGTCTATCATGCACCTTGTGTTGTAGATTCACGCTCCCAAGTGGACGTGACGCCGAGGCTCACCATCCGGTTGGTGCAAGCACCCAGCCCTACTGCAGAGGAGAAGGCAGAGGAGACCGAGGAGAAGGTGCCGGTCCCAGTCACCCCTACGTTGGACGATGAGCCAACCACCTCATGGAAGGAGGATGGGAGAAGGAACCCCACAAGATGGCGCATGCTGCGCTGGGTCACCTCGGAGACAGAGGAGCGAGTGGAACACCTGTTACGGGAGGCCACGGACTACACTTGTATTCAGTGTACCTACCGAGGCCGAAACACTCGGCAGCTGAGAACGCACCTTCTGCAGCATTATGAGAGGCACTCCTGCCGAGTACACAGCGCTCTCTATTGAACGAGACGCCGGACACTGTATATATGCTACTAAATATATACTCTTGTCTAATATATATCTGTTATGTAATCAAATATATAACCTGGGTACAAGTGTTACCCCCCACACATATCTACTCTTAATATTTTATTATTAAAGCCAGGCTATGACTTTAATGGAGAGAGGTATGTGGTAGATTTCAGTGCACTCTAGTGGTAAACGGGTAGTTTACACTAGGAACCTTGCGAAGCAATGCGCTAGACTTCTGCCCACAGCATTTGGTTAATAGCTGTTGGGTAGGAAGTCATACTGTGCCGGTAGCATGGTAAGCAGGGCCGGTATTGACCCCTGCAGGGTCGGTAGTGACCTCTACCGACCCGGTACAGCTGTACTGGGCCGGCGCAAGATGGCCGCCTTAGACGAGGATCTGTAAAGATGTCCAGGAACTTAGTCAAGGTCATAAACAGGAAGTGCCTACCCCTAAAGTACCAACTTAGTGGACCTGATTCTATATACAGCCTGGGAACCCTGTAGGAGCCGTCATTGGACAGTTAGGAGAAAAGACTCCGCCCTTAGCCACTTGGCACCTCCTTGTATTATCTTGCATTGCATTGTGATTGGTTGAGTATTTATATAATTAATGTCATTGGTTGCATTACTTCCTGCGCATTGTCTCTTATATGTTTTGTGTTCATTTGCTCTCCTATAAAAGGAGAGCTCCTACTGTTACTCTGTGCATTCATTACAATGAGCCATAGCATGTATTCTTATATTGCTAAACACCTAGAGGAATAATTACCCTCAGGACTGCTTTGTAATAAAGCCACTATAGCGAACACTACTCGGTACTGTTTGTCTGAGCCATGGGCTCTTGCCTTACCGGGTAATTCGGTTGCCCTATACAGTTGTCACTGTCGGTCAGTACAGTGTCCCCTCTGGAGAGAGGTAGAATACTCGAGACTAGTGGATGTCCGTGGTAACAGACCGGAATCCATTACAATAGTAATAAAAACAACTATGATAACATAATAGGTATGTAAAAGTGACTAATTATAGTAATATTTATCATAATATCCATTATAATAATAACATGTAGTACGATGTAATACGATTTATGCTTTAAAACAATTTTAAAATTACTGTCTTCATTCGTTTTAATAATGAACACTTATATATTTGTTTTCTTAAAGTGTTTTTGTTTATTATTATTCAACGCAAACTGTAAAATTAATGGGTATATTATAATTATTATTTAAAAAATTTAAAATTACTGGGCATATCAACTTTTTTTGTGTAGTATCTATTGATTACGACAATAACATTGAATAACAACGTTAAACAATTACTTGTTACTAGATTTTGCGATCTCATCTATTATCCTAATCAAAGCTACTTATTTATATAAAAACTATTGAGGTACACCGCCAAAATGTATCACAATCAATTTATCAGGTTATAAAAAATACCTTAAGCAAAGTCATTTGTGACGTTTTCATTATTTATCTTGAAATATCCAAAGGTTTCTTCTTTTCCCCATAGAGATTTTGAAGAGCAGCATTAATAATAATCATGTGTGACTACACTTAGTACCTACCCGAACATGTACAGGAAATATCAAAATTCTAAATTGCAACTAGTTTTAATTTGTTTCCTCCCTTTTCAGTTCTGCGTTCAATATGAGTTTTGTTCACAGCTATATAAATAAATAGATGCATTCATGGTTGTTTATCATTGTGATATTACGCTATTGTGATATTATGTCTGTTATTTGTTCCTGGACTGACCAATCCAAATTGAGGTTTGTTAATCTCATTCTAAAAGCGTGCAGGTAGATGGATGATGACTTTAATACCCATCATTGCATTTACATCACATGAATACATAAGATTAAAAACAAGATTAAAATAAGATTAATGGAAAAGGTTGAGATTAAAATTAAAATTTTTTAATGTTTGACAGCCTTAGTTCAAAGTAATGACTATGCGATTATATAGCAGAGAATAATTGATTCATGGGCAAGTAGTGGCATTACTACTTTACATTGTGGCAAATTAGAAGTGGTAAAAGGAATTCCGTGATCTTCACTGAAATATTTTGTAGCATAAATAAGAAAGAAATAAGTAGTTTAAAAAAACAAAACTGTGCAATTTATTGGCAACAATATAACTGGTTTTTCAGAACTTTTATTGCTTAAACATTTCATAAACCAGTCCCGTGAAGAGCTTATGTTAGCAATATAAGTATAGCCTCAATGTTCAGTTGCTTGAGAACCTCCCTCCCTTTCTGTATCACAATCCAATACGTCTTTGTCCTAGAATATAAAAAAATCACTATAGAAATACATAAATACCTGAAAAGATGCTAGAGTGGATACTAGAATAGTCACTAGCAGATAAAAATAAAATCATGCTCCGGGTGTAACCTTCATTTTGCCTGTTAATCTCGCCAAAACTAGCAAATCCGCTGCATCCACAACTTTTTAACTTTTGAAATCTATTGATGCTATCCCCACCCTCTCTATCACCCTCTTTATTCTTTGTAGTCATTTCCTTGTGGCAGGAATCATCTGCTGTGACAGAGCAGCCAAAAAACATGACTGTCTGTCTCAGATATACCTCCTCTCCAATATCTACCGTTCTTCAATTTATTTACTGCTCTTGGAATTTTTCTAGTTGATCTCTGAAGTTTCAGTCAAGCCAGCAACTCCTGTGCACATTTTTAGTGCACTGCAAGCACACATGTGAACATCCCTGACCTCTTAGAGACCTTGCCAACAACCCTGCACTCAATATCACTGACACTTTGGAGACCTTGCCACCAACCATGTACTCAATATCACTCTGAAGTGAGTTTTTGGAGCTCAAATGCATATCAATGAATATCCTGTTACAGGGCAAGTGCCTTGTCTTGAGTAACATTAAACGCAGTGAATTTTCACAGGTTCGACTACTAACAATTACATGTCCGTAAAAGTATTCTCGTGCCATGGCGTGTCATCCAAGACTATTGTAAGTGGATAATTTATAGTTTGTGAGCTTTGTAAGCTGTCAGTTAAAACATTGATCTCAAGTTTCAGCCCATTTAAATTTTGTGAAACCCCTAAACCAAATGCTGGAAGAATATAGCACCAATACAAATGCACAGAATCAATAGAAAGTTCAGCCTTTTATGGTCTGAGTTGCATGAAGCGAAGGAGGTAATTCAACTATTTTGGTAGACTTTGGTGCATACCATTGGTAAACCGCTCGTTTGCTATCAGATACCAATCAGATATATGCTGACGTTCTGCGTCCTTTACATGAGCTGTGTCCCAAGTGGCACCATTTTTGTTTAATCATATTCTAATGGACGACTTAATAGCAACCTATCGATCAATTGCCCTTGGTTTATTTATTTCCTGTCAATGTATGCCTGCATGTAATAAGCTAATTACTTTCTGTCAGCCTGCTTAAAAAAGGCTGACTTAAATACCAATTTTTGCACTCATTCATGTACTGCCAGCTACCCTAGATGATTGCCACCCAAGGAAATGGTATTTACAAAAAGTCACTATAGAAGTTTACACCAAGTGTTGTTTGTCTGAGCTGTGGGCTCTGTGCTTGCCAATTGATCATGCAGTAACTGATCACTAGCCGTCACTATCATACCAGCACAGTTTCACTTCCGGAGAGAGGTAAAATATTAGAGATTTTCGGAATTTTCTTGTAGAAAGCAGACCAAAATCTCTGACACTATTTAGAAAGCAACCCGAAAACGGGTATTATCTTAGCTGTGCAGTGTGTGTTCACTCAGCATTATATTGGTCTGCTGCCTTGTATTCTGCTATGAATAAAGGATATATTTATACAGGACTTAAACCCAGTGTATGTCTGAGCTGAGGGGTTGATACTGTTGATAAAATTAGTCATTCACTTTACAATGCCTTAATTGTGCCGATTCGGCACGGGGTCAGCTCCAAGTTGAGGTAGATTGTTGATTGTCAGGCCTGAAGTGGCTGACTGCATTGTTTTGGCTGCACAGACTGCGCGTCTGTCAGTAAAACTCCCTAGCGGAAGGTAGTGGCCATAAAAATCCACAACAACATTTCCGTAAGAAAATTTTGTCAACAACGAGCATCCACTTCAAACTCTGATGGAATTTTTATGCTATGGAGTTTGAACAGTGAATTCAGTACAGTGAATTGTTTTTACATGGCTCATAGAACAATGGTAATTGATAGTTTCAGCATTACTGAGTATAAACATAATAATAATTAAAATTAAAATTAATAACAAGTGCAACAACAATGAAATAAAGTTTTTTATATCATTTAATGTAAATGATGAATAATCACAATATCTGGAAGATTTGGTTATAATTAAACCAAATATTGAAAGTAATGTTTTCACAATGAACAAAGACCGCCATATATCACAGTTCTTGGCTTTCCACAAAACAGGTTGTACTTTCTGAAAACTCTTTGTACTTAGCTTTCAATGAGCTTTGATAGACTCTGTATATTTGGGATTATTGCTTAAGGAAATCAATTATCTATTCCACATGAAAAGCCAAGCTTAGGACTTGAAATAGGGACAGTAAATTGGTTTGATTGACCGTGAACTGCCCCTGAATTGAGTGAGATTCTATTTCATGATGACTAGAAGTAAACCCTCAACTACCTGTACACCTTAAAAATAAAGCGAATCAACCATTCACAAAAAAACTAGATCTCATTTTACGAAGACTAGATAAATTTGAACATGAACATGAATATGAGCATGAACAGCAAGAAATTCCCAAGGGGCTAAACCTTATGTCCACAGAAGTGCAAGATTTTAAAGATGGACTGAAAAGTGTAAATGCGGTCAAAAATTCCAACTTTGAGAAAGAAATCGATCAACTAAATCATCGGGCTAACAGGAAAAATGTGATTATTGATGGAGTTCCTCATAGAACTAGTGAAGATATCTTCAGTGCATTGCGAAATTTCTCAGAAAAGATTAATTGTGAGATCAACCCAAGAGCTGACATAAACAATTTGCAGAGACTTAAACAGTCTGATAAAATAGTAGTGCAATTCCTACAGATTTATGAGACGGATATTTCTTACTACAGTAGTTGAATTCAAAGATTTTCGCTTATGGTTTAAGTCTCAAATAAAATGAGAAAAATTTATGTAAATGAATTGTTGAAACCAAAGCGAGCTGCACTTCTTCGCAAGGTTCGCAGTTTTGAAACAGCAAATGATTGTAAGTTTGCTTGGGAAAAACATCAAAGCATCTTTTTACGATAGACGAATAGTGCTGATATTATTCACATACGTAATATAGATGATTCATGTAAATTGAAAAAGCACCCTTTTCTGTTTAAATAAGTTATTGTATATTGTATCAGTTTTTATGCCTGTAGCAATATTTCCAGAATATTCAGCAGGGAGTTTTTTTGGAGCGAGTGAACGACTTTTCACTTGCTATACTAAATGTTAATGTTCAAAGTCTGCATTCAAATTTTGAAAACTTGAAAAGTTTGTCGGCAGTGTATTCAAACTTCTTGATCTAATTCATTTGCCTGAAAGTTTTTTTTGTATGATGGCTAGTTTGAAAATTATTATTTGAACGGTGATTATTTTGTAGGTGAGCAATGGTCAACCAGAGATGGAGGTGTTGGGGTCTATGTGCGCAGTGGTGCTGCGGAGACATTTGAGCATGAGGTACAGAGTCGTCGATGCTGAAGTTGAGGGGTGGCATCTTTGGGGTGTTTCGACCATACCTCTGCCTTACAGTAATCTATCCGCAGCCCTCCGCAGACACCAGTGCCTTTCTCTGCGATCTTGGGTGACATGCTCTTAAAAATGTGGTCGCTGCCATGTTATCTTGGGTGACTTAAATATTGATCCACTTAAATTTGACTCGGCAAGCATTGATCACCTTATTATTCTTGCTTGTGCTAACTTTGACAACCTCATAACTATACCTACCAGAATTGATTCTTTTTTTAACCATATTGACTTAATTTTTAATGAAAAAGTTGTGAAGTCAGGAAAAGCTGTTACCAAAATAGTGGTTACCCACCAAATTTTGTTAAATGTGATAAAAAAGTTCATGCCATCCAGAAAAGCAAAATCTCGCAACTATAAAAACTTTAGCGCAGAGAAGTTTTTAAACAATTTGAGAATCGTTTCATCTGAGTCAGATGTTAACACTATGCATCATAACTTCGCAAATTGCTTTATGAGCATATGTAACAAACACGCTTCTCAAGAAACCCCCAAAACTAACTCACACAAAATAACATCCAAAAACACTGGGAACACCCCATATGTTTTAAAGTGATAAGCAAAGAAGATGATATCTATAAACAAACTTTGATTTTACCATTTAACATCAAGTTGAAACTTAAACTTAAGATGACAAAAAACTGTGTTAGTAAGGTAACTCGAGAGGCGAAATCATAGTATTTCAAAGACATGTTTCAAACTTCGGACTCTGGGAAAAGCTGGAAAATTATAATTGCGCAATACGGAAAACAGTATGCAAACTTAAATGATGAGATTGCGTTAGTAAATAATGGACTTCAAAAAGTTAAAACTTGGTGTGATGTTAATAAACTAACGCTAAATGTTGACAAGACAAATTATATTGTAATAAAAAACCCTCAAAATCGTTTTCAATTAATGAAAGATGTGATAGTTAATAATAACAGCTTGAAAATGGCAGACTCAATTAAATTTTTAGGTATTACAATAGATTCAACATTAAATTGGGCTAAACATATTGAGAACTTAAGATCCAAGCTTCGTCAAAGCTTGGGTATTATATACCAAGCATCGACTTTCATGCCTGAAAAGGCCCTCCTGCTACTCTATAATAGCTTAATAAACAGCAATCTAGTTTATTGCATTGAGGCATGGGGCAATGCTCCCAAAACCCACTTAAATAAATTGCTCACAATTCAGAAGCGTCTCTTACGTATAATTTACCACAAAAACCCCCAACACCCGTCATCTCCATTATTCAAAAAAGCAAAAGTTTTACCCATCAGCTCCTTATATTTCTTTAGAATTTGCCTTCTCGCTCATTCCAAGTTTATTAGTACACCTCCTTCTACACCCTTTTACACTACTCGTAACTCTGACATGGTCTTACCTGTTCCACATGCCACAACCGTGTGTGGGCAGAGGCGGGTCACCTATCAGATGTCGGTGGCATGGAACTCGCTACCGTTGAGATATCGGAGGATGGCCAGTGAAAAGGCTTTTAAAGCAAGCTTGAAGCAACACCTGCTGGACTCGCTGGAGTAGTCTCTGCCCCTAAAGCGAGTGTTAACTGCTGACTGCATTTTAGCCCTGCGCCTTGACTAGCCATGCTATTGCGCACATGGGCTCTCATTGCACCTATCTCCGTGTTTATGTACTTTTTTATATCATGTCTTATGAGGAATAAACAAACAAACAAACAAACAAACAAACCTTTCAACTCCTAAAAAAGCTTTGTCATAACTGTATGCAGTATAACAGTGACCAAGAAACAGTTGACTGTTTTAATGATTACTTTACATCGATGAGAGTTAGTTTGGCCAGTAAACTTAAACTGAAAAGTCAACCAGAAACAGGAAGCCAAAGTCTTACAGCATACAAACCAAGGCTTAGTTTAAGCTTTGCCGATATTGCTTATAAAGCTATTGAGGCACTATTGAGTAAAATCAGTTTACAGAAAGCTTCTGTATTTGACAACATGCCAGCTAAATTACCTAAAACCAGTGAAAATATCTTAGCTGTATCATTAGCTCATATTGTAAACAAATTTTTCACTTGTGGTAAAGTTCCTGATTCTTTAAAGATAGCAAAAGTAAAAAGCATCACATAAAAAGGGCTCAACAACAGATTGTTAAAATTACACACCGATGTCTATTCTACCAACCTTGAGTAAAGTTTTCAAAAAAGTATTGTAACCAATCAATTAGTAGATTTCCTGGAGAAAACCAACATACTCAGCCAAAAATAATATGGGTTCAGAAAAAAGTACATATCTTGCTCTCATAAAATTTACAGATAAAATACTGAAGGCAATGAATAGTGTGAATTCTTTTTGGGAATATTTCTAGATTTTAGTAAAGCTTTTGATACAATCGATCATGTTATTCTACAAAACATGCTCAAAATTCTAATTTATTTCAGCACCAGCATTGATCTCATCTCTAACTATCTTTCACACTGTGGACAACAGACTGTGGTAAATGAGACAGTTTCTAGATTCTGCGACACTACCTGCAATGTACCACAGGGTTCCATCCTGGGCTCAACTTTGTTTTTAATTATCATAAACAATCTACCCAATGTGACAAAATGTTTTGACCCTATTCTGTATGCTTATGCTTCTAATCTATCTTTGAGAGTAAATACCTAAACGAACATGTGGACAAATAAATGGAAAATTAGAGCTCATGAAGAAAAGGTACGACTCAAATAAACTTACTTCTATTAAAAACTCATCAAAACACACTCTCACTAAATAGTATATAAATTAAAATTGATGATTCTTAACTGGAAGAGAAATCCTTGATAAAATTTTTAATAGCTGAAATTGACAAAAATCTCTCTTGGAACTTACCAACCGAGAAAATTTGAAAACAAAAATAAGGCTTAACATAGGAGTGCTTTTTAAATGCTCGAGATTTTTACAGAGAAAAAAACTGCTTTTGATTTATAACTGTTTCAATGAATCAGAAATTAGTAAATGTGGTGAATCCTGGGGAAATGCTGGAACCACTTATCTTAACCAAATCCATTTTCTGCAAAAAAATTAATACCCATAATGTATATACAAAAGTAAAATCTGTTACTACTCACGCAAAAAACCTCTTTTCCAAAACTCTTTAATTTTACCTGTTCAGTTAATATACATATAAAAGCTACTAATACTTGCTCACAAAACTTTTTACTGTAACCAATCTCACTTGCATCACAATTACTTGACTCGTGCTTCCCAACTTAACCTACTTATACCAAAATTAACCACTGCTGCCGGACATTGCAAGTGAGTTACCGGTGTGCTTCTATGTTGAATGGGCTGCTGAGTTTGATTCGATCTATTAGCTGGGAGAATTGTTTCAGGCAATCTCTGAAGCGTCACCTACTCAACATGATGTAAAGACAACTGCTGATTGCCGACATACCGGGCTTCGCGCCTCAAATACTGCAGTGCTATTGCCGCTTGAGCCCCAATATTTCTTCTGCTGCAAACAATTTTCCACTAGTATAATTTTGGGTTGAAACAAATAAAACAAAAAACGGACAAACAGTGAAATTTTTTTTCAATTAGTGTAATTGGTGTAATTATTATATCAGGTAAACAAATAGTTCATTTCCAGAAATTAAACAGGTAAAAACCAGCACTTAGTGCAGTATGATTGGCTAGTTCAGTCGCAGAACACCGAATTTCTCGAGTACATCGTCGCACTACATTACCCTGTTTAGCCACCTGCACATCGTCACGATCCATCGTATACTCACATCGGTATCAAAGCACTGGTGCAGTGCAGCCACGCCTTTGGCCTACCATTTGATTACATTATCTCATCACAAATGCTTCCCAACATTGAACTACTCTGTAATGAAGTACAAAAACAGCGCTTAGATTAGCACACTTGACAAAGTATATGTGTTGACAAGCTGTTTAACAGTCTGTGGATTTATTAGTTTTCACAAGAATCCATTCTACTCCAGAGATGGGTTCCAAATCAGTTTGGATAAATAAAGACTTTATTGATCACAATCACTAACTTGCAGCCATCGAACAAAGTGATATTTATCTGTTTTGTCTCTGGCAATCTACCATTCTTTTTGTAAGATCTTATCAATCTAGTTTTTGTTCTGAAATGAGCCTGAATGTGTTCTTCTCAGCTCACTATTGGACCACTAAGCAAATGATATAAGACACACTTACAGTATGCTTTACAGGCAGATAACTACTGATACCACAACTCTGATCAGAAACTTTTGTTTTAAACTAAATGCATTTTTAAAAGTACTTGCATGTCATTGAGGAGAGCAAAGAAGGGCTAAGAAGAGATTGAGATATAAAATGCGTGGGTAGAAACGAAAATACAAGTTGCGAGAAAGTCTGCGGTTTTGAGTGGGTTCTTCAGAAGTAGTCGCCACTATGTAAATGTTTTATATATGTTCTAGCTGTTTAAATTGAAAGTATATCATAATTGTCAGCCTCAAAGACTGAGTGAACTTATCACCAAAATTTATTAACTTTCCTGTTTTTGAGCAGCCGTTAGTGGCTGGTCAACAATCTTGGTCTTATCTTTAGATGCGCTAAGTCTTCTAGGTTGCAATTTGGACCCCAACTTCATTTTTTGACGGATAATCTGCAAAGTAAATAGTGTGTTCAGGAAAGTGTCATGTTAAATGAGAACATTGTGTTTTAATATAACGTCAACCTTAGTTGTCCATTTACTACTGTATGGTTGTAATACTTGTACTTACAACATCTCTATCCACATCCTTTTTGTGTTGAGACAAATAGTGGCGTAGCAAAACATAATTAGCAGCTATTTGTTTGAACTCAGTATCACAGTTGTCATAAGTGCAATAAACCCTTTCACATGGCGGTGGACATTTACCAATAAGTTCTTGTTGACGATCTTTGGTAGATTCACAATAGCTGCACTCACTTACAAAGGATGTGGCATCATTATGAGCAGGTTGAGCAGCTGATTGAGTGTGTTCCAACATACTGCGCAGTGACATGGTTGAATATGTGCATGACTTGCTCACTCGACAGTGATACTTGTGACACTGTGAACATTTCCCTATTGTTTTGCGATTGTCTCTGGGTGGCTTTGCTTGATTGCATATACAGTCCTCAGGCGCTTCATCAGTGACCTACATTGAACAGCAGCTGTGATGTACATATACATAAAAAAGAGAAAATAAAATATGCTTTAGTTGTTTACAGCGGAAGCTTTCGATCAACTTAGGGCATAGGAAATGACTTTCACTTTGAGTTAGGAGTTTAGTGATTAGCTTTGAGCCAATAGAAAGGGGCAGTTGCAGGTGATTAGAAATTATTACATAACAAACATGACCAACTTTTGTTCATTGAGACAGGAGAATACATTTGTTTATAGCCTGAAGGGGTAAAGAAGTTTTCAATTTTTCAAATTTCATCTCACAATCATTGCATCCATTTTGTATTTGCTATGTGTAAAGTTTGCAAATATACTGGTACGTGCAACTGAGGAAGCAAAGGGTGAGGTTATCAAACTCAATAAGACATTGTTGCATTCGCTTGTTATTTTATCCAGCATAGCTAACATTAGAGGGTCCCACATTTTCTCATTCATACTGGGTGAAGTAGAAGGTCACTTAGGCAACCAATCTCAAACTAGACACTTATAGAAGCTTTGAATGTGACTTTACCATCTTCAAATGTTGCACACAATCCTACCTACATGACACATTCATCTACATTTTTAGCCATCTGTTTAATAAGTACTAATTAGTTGGTCATCATAGCAGTTTCCGGTGACGGGAAAGCAATTACGCAGTAGTAGTTCGCTTTCTTTTCACATGCTAAACCAGAATAAATCCACCGTATAATATAATGTTTAACCAAGCTGTGCCATGGTGACAAAACTCGTGATATATTACCATACAAATCACACTAGTAGTTTTGTTAAACAGGAAATATTCATTTCACTTCATTAAGCAAAACTTTTCTCATGTTTGACGGGCTCCCTTTGCCCCTTTGGATTGGTCCTAGCTAACCAAAGAATTTTTTGGAAACTGGCGTCGTAATCGACACAAAGACCTCAAGACCTTATAAATATCAGGTAATGTTGTGTTGGAAAAAAGACAAAAAAACAAACGAGAAAAAAAAACTTCCGATCATAAAGAAAGAAAGATAGATGAATAACTTACTTGACTTAAAAGAAGACTGTGCGTTCTAGAAGATAAGTGAATTTCTATACATTTTTTTGAAGTAAAGTCAATCACTTTGTTGCAAGAAGAGCAGATCATTTGGTTTCCTTTAGTATGAAATGTTCCCTGAGGATACATTGCTGCTCTACTCTCAGCAGTCATTTGTATCTGTTTTTTGTACAATACTGGTGAGCTTTTACTTGACATCTTCAACAAAAGTTTAGTGAGTTAGATCAATAGTCTGTTCCTTGCAATCCCCGAACAAACTTTTACTTCCTTGACAGGCAGTATCAGTGTCTCATCTCAGAAATAGAAAATAGAATGAACAAACATGTCTTTTGATTCACAAACTGTCAGAATAATTCAGAGAGGAGAACAATACCGTTAATTGAGACCCAGCGCAACACGCAAACTTTTGCATAACTTCAGTGAATTCTTGAACCTTTGGATTTCCTTCAATATCCTAAGTACTTTCTGTCCCTTTTTTAATGGTAATGTGAGAGTATAGATTATTTTTATAACTGTACAATCCTTTAATATTTTCAATCAAAATAGCTCAGACCTTCTGCAGGGTTCTGTCACCGCTTGATACAAACCTAACACCTACACTAATCAAATGACATCAAACCTTGTTGTATGGCTTTGCAAAAACCATCATGCTGCATTAAATTTTTTTACACTTAGCATTTTTTACCATTCACTTTATCCCTACTCTTGATGAGCATGGCAATGAATAGACTCATTTGGAGGTTGTTCAACAGAGGGGCTTATAAACAGCCTGATAATGAAACAGCACTTTTGTGTCCTCAAAGGGACTTACAAGCAGCCTGGTAATGACACAGCACTGTTGTGCCCTCAGGGGGGCTTACAAATAGCCTGGTAATGAGACATTTCTGTTGTGTCCTCAGAAGGGCTTACAAACAGTCTGGTAATGGGACAGCACTGTTGTGTCCTCAGAGGGACTTACAAACCGTCTGGTAATGAGACAGCACTGTTGTGTCCTCAGAGGGGCTTACAAACTACCTGGTAAGGAGACAGCACTGCTGTGTCCTCAAAGGGACTCACAAGCAGCCTGGTAATGAGGCAGCACTGTTGCGTCTTTGGAGGGGATTACAAGCAGCCTGGTAACAAGAAAGCACTGTTGTGTCCGCAGAGTGGCATACAAATAGCCCAGAAAGGAGACGCACTGTTTTGTCTTTGGAGGGTATTACGAGCAGCCTGGTAACAAGACAGCAATGTTGTGTCCTCCGAGGGGCTTACAAACAGCCTGGAGATGAGACAGCACTGTTGTGTCCTCAAAAGGACATACAAGCAGCCTGGTAATGAGACAGCACTGTTGTGTCTTTGGAGGGGATTACAAGCAGCCTGGTAACAAGACAGCACTGTTGTGTTCTCGGAGGGGCTTGCAAACAGCCTGGTAATGAGACAGCACTGTTGTGTCCTCAGAGGGGCTTACAAACAGTCTGGTAATGAGACAGCACTGTTGTGTCCTCAGGAGGCTCACAAACAGCCTGGTAATGAGAGAGCACTGTTGTGGCCTCAAAGGGGCTTGCAAACCGCTTGGTAATAAGACAGCATTGCTGTGTTCTCAGAGGGGCTTCCAAACACCTTGGTAATGATACAGCCTCTTGTGTCTCTAGAGGGTAAAATATTCTGCAGTATGATAGTATGTGACTACTCATACACACAAGTGAAGTTCTGTCAGTATGTCAGTCTAAATGTCCATCTCTGTGTATTTTGTTCTGTAGTCTCTTGATAAACGCTTCACCCACTTATTTCCTCAGAGTAACATCGCATTTTATAAATATAGTTTCCCTTAGCTTTGCTTACATTCTTTGGTAGGTAAAATAAACGTCAATCTTAAAAAGTACTCGAAAACCCGTAAAAGCAATTAAGATCCACCAGTGTGTATGATTTTGCTATCCTTATCGTGCAATGCGATGAAAAAACCCTCAAACAACTTTTTGAAGACTGGAAGCATATCTATGCCTGTTTTTCTCATCTGCATTCACTATCACCTTGGCTGGTTCTTCTTAACACTCTAATAATTCAAATCAACACCGCTAGGCGAAGTCTCCTCTTCCAGATCCCGAAAGTGTATTTGTCTTCGTTGTATTGGGCTCTGCCAGTGGAGATTGGAAGAGGCTCCCTCTATCCCCTTATCCCCTATCCACTCTCCCCTCTCCCCCTTTCCCCCTCTCCCCATTTCCCATTCTCACCCTCTCGCCTTCTATCCCTCTCCCCTTCTACCCCTCTCACATTCTCCGCTTCTTTCCTTTTCCCCTACCACACTCCCTCCCCCCTCCCACTAATGTCCTCTTTCCCTTTCTATACCCCCTCCCAATCTGTTCCCCTGTTTCTCCCCCTTTCTCCCGCTCTCCTCCCTCTCCCTTTCCCCCTCACTATCTCCCCCAGTCTCATCCCATTTTTCTCTTCAACCCCTCACTAGCTTTTTTCTGAGTCATTTTATGAATGAACTTCAGCTAATGTTCTTTTATTGTAAGCATTCAAATGTGCTGTTGCATCTTCCGCTTCACTAAACAATTTACGATCTTATTGAACAGTTTTTTGTTCAGGTGTCTCTTTTATGACATGATCTTGCCAGTCTTCTGGAAATTAGGCACTTTGACCCTAGTTTTGCTCCTTTATTCCTGTTTCACAATGTAGTGCAGCTGAACTTTATCTTCAGCAGATGCTTTTGGAAACTCAGTATCACAATGGTCATAAATGCAGTAGAATCTTTTACAAGGTGGTGGGCATTGTCCAACAAAGTCTTGTAGGCAATCATTGGTAGGCCCACAATACCTGCACTCATTTACATTGGGTGTTGGGTCAGGGTGAACTGCAGGTTTTTGGTGGATTCTCTCGAGCTTTTAGGGCATACTTTAATGTTTAATTAACTTGCTCAATCGCCAATGATACTTGTTGTTATAATCGTGCATAATGTAGTTATTGGACTAGTGAAGGTTGAGGGTAGCTGAAGGGTTGTAAATAGCTGAAGGGGATCAGAAAGCTAGGAAGGCAATTTTGGAGTGGCCACAGGGCGTGGTGGTTGTGCTGTGCTGGAGCTTCCATATCATATCTAGTGAGTGATTTAACACTTGTGACACTGCTCACATTTACTCATTTATTTGTCGCTATGTCTGGATGGGTTACTCAAGTACATGAAAAACTTTTAGTACTGATTCGCATTCAACAAAAATAAAGAGAGGACTGAATGGACATGTGTACTGAGAAGCAATAACAAGAGTCGTTTTGAGAATAGTGCAATGCAAAATTGTTCTCTCAGATGAAGGTTAAACGTTCACTCGCCCCTCTACACCAGCGATTTCATACAGCGAAGTGCAATGAAAGCAACTTTTTTGTAGCTCTACCTATTGCTAAACCTTGGAATGCATATGAACAAACTTTTACTCATAAAAAAAAAATTTGTGCGTGCAGTTATAAAACGTAGATCCGATCATTCTATGAGGACTGAAATATCATCGTACCACCTAGCTACAGTAGCAGTTTGCTTTTGTTCTATTAGTAACTGCATATAAAAAACAGTTTTCTAGGCCTGCACACATGCAGTGAACCTATTAATAGCTTAACAGCTCCTGCAAAAAAAAAATTAAGACGTGGTCAGTGATTTGTTTTGATCATAGAAACATTGTCTTTTGATTGTATTTAAACTGAAACAAATTTTTGTAGGTTGAAAAAGCCATCAGTAAAAAGCTTTTGACTATCACAGTTTTTCAAGTGTGGGTTTTTGGCTCTTCCATCAAAGATCTGAAACAATATGACGTTTAATGCAAAAGACAGTTTCAATGCAATTGCAACCATGTATAAAATATGCAACTTGGTGTGAGGTTCATTGAACTGTGGAAACTTTCTGGTTTGAAAGCAATCCTTCAGTTATTGCAACAGTAATGTCACAAGTATTAGGATAAACTTATGAGCACATATTTTCAAAAGAAAGTTTCCTGACCAGTGAAGAATCCTAGCTTTACTTTTGAGTTGTTCAGGTAGACTCTTGAAAGCATTGAAAAAGATTTTTTGGCAAAAACTTGGAAATTGAAAAGTTAAAAGCTTAAAACTTATTTGTGCGAAATGTCCAAAAGTCCAAAATGCTGCTTTAATGCATTATTGTACGCCTGCTCTCCAGAATCTCGACAATATTCACTTCTCAGTTCTCAAAGAAGAAACAGCTTTAAGCTAAAGAGTTAATTATTTATCTGAAGCCAAGTGGTTGTATCCGCATTGGTTTCAAACGCTTCTTGATTGACAGACGACATCCAAAGACAGATAAACTGCAATGCGAGGTAAAACTTTGTTGACTCTTCTGAACTGTCTCCTATCTCTTTAGATCATCCAAAGATAAATAAAATTCTACGAAAGGTAAAATTTCCTTGAATTTTCTGAACTGTCTCTTATCTTTTTAAAATATTTTAATGCTAAAAAACTAGTTGGGTACATCTTTCCATGTTTCATTTGATCTCAATTGTTCTGTTAAAAATTGCAGTCGTCCGATCTAATGTTCACAAAGCAAAGGACTTTATGGAGCTGGTTATGACGGTTTTTTGAGAAAAAATTTGATTTTTGCAATAAAGCTTGCTCTAAAGTAACAGGAATGAAAAAGAAAAGCAGGTCCAACAGTAGATCTTCTGATGCTCTGGAATTCAAGTGCATTTGTGAGCTAAGAAAAACTGGTTTGGCGGCAACAACTAGTGAAACATTAGCTGTATCCATGATAGTCCTAAGATGAAATGCTTGTGGGAGACAAAGAACTGTCATCAAATATAGACGACTAAATACTGACCTGTCTAGCGTAATGCTCATGTTTTTTGGTCTTTAAATGGTTCTCAGTCGATTGTTTCCTTGAGAAACTGACCACAACATTACAGGAAGAGCACACCATCTTACCATCAACAACATGAAATGTTCCCTCAGGGTAGGATTCTGCTCTAGCCTCTGCTGTGATCTTTTTAAGTATTGCTATCTTTTGCTTTGGGATATTCTCTGAGCTCTAAAGCAGGAACAATTTTCTGTTAAAATGAAACAATTTCAACATAATCTTAGGTATTTTTCTCCAGCTCAACAAAACGATTTACTAATCGCTCACAAATATTCTGGACATTGTGCCGCATAGAACAACAGTTATTGCAGTGGACTTGTGGCTCCATTTCCAATTTAGCTCACAAATATTGTCTGACAAATAGCTATTCTTTTGCTAGTCAGTAAACATTGCCAGCTGGGTAAACTAATCCACCCTGCAGCTCTGCTTTATCAGTAACCAAGGTATTGAGCCTCAAGGTAATGCTTGAATTGCTGCATCAACATTAATTTGCACCACAGGAATATAGCAAACTTACCACAAACTACAGATAGGAAATCTCAAATTGTAATAGAATCCTGGTTAGAAGTCTATGAGGAAAGTTTCTTAAGGAAAAAATTATTTTCAAAGGCACAATTCCAGATGCACAAATATGTATTTGATTATTCATTGCCCTTTATTTCTTGATCTGCTCACAACATTTCAAAAAACATCTATTCTCAGATTATGAATTCCTTACTCGACCAATAAACATCATCTGCATTTATATTTGTATGCAAATTTTATGCAAATTACTCATGCGAAACTCCAGCTTGTCAGAATACATAAAATAGGTTGCAAAAATTATAAGACATTTCCCTATTTGTTACGGCTGAAATCACTACTATGTCATGCCAGCTTTTGCGGTACTCTTCTGCTAATTCAGCAAATCTTTTTCAGCCAACCAACAGCCTCCTTACCGACAGCAGCCTTCTTCCAGTCTTGGGCAGTGACTCAACAATCATTGTTCATTATTCTGCGCTTACAAAAGTTTTCGGTTAATCTTGTAGCAGCTTTTCATCACTTTTAATTGTTTTAACCAAAGTTCAAGAATTTTACAATCCACCACATAGTTTAAAATCCGATTTAGAGCTCCTACATGCTGATGAAAAATGGAACAAAAATCAATTAGGCTAATTTTAGTCTCTCTGAAAGTTTTCATGCTGATGCTCAAATGTTGAAACATAGGATTATTGGATGAAGTAAGTGGGAAATGACGCGGAATTAGTTGTGAGGAAAGGGGATGGGAGTAGCATGTTGTGGGCAAGAGGCCTCTCTGGGTGTACACAGAATTAAAAATTGACTAACAATCTTGTGTTTGAGGTACAAGTGTGTGAGTTGGTGGAAAAATGGTATGAAATGGATATAAAAGAGGTATAAAAGAGATGCAGATGTGGTGTTTTTGTAGGTTGGAGGGTGGAAGAGAGTTGAGTGTTGTGCTGAACTGGGCTAATCTGCAGACAAAAGCATTTTAACATCACCGAAGTACAAGATAAAGAATAGATACTGCTAAGGAAACAGAACGGCTGCTATTCTGATATTACGCAAGCTTCTCACTGTCGGTTGTAATGAGCTTCCTGCTTTTATGAATAATGTCTTTATCTAGTGCTTACATCATTTTCTTGGAAAAAAAAGTGGAATTTATTTTTAATACCAAACGGCCCCTCTTTGTATCATTCGGTAGAAGGAAAAAAACAGTAAAACATTAACCTCAATAACCAACCTAAAGAAAGTCATATCTACTAGCACCCGAGTGCAGTCAGAGCTTGGTTCCTAGCCAACTTCTCCTTAAAACAGTTAAATTAGTTCTTAAAAATAACACTTGGACCGGTGCAAAAATGTATATGCTATCCTTTGCAGCTACAGCCTTTATCTGCATACACCATCCTCTATGTTGTCCAGTTCTGGCTCTCATCAACAACCCGTGACCATCAGTAAACAGATCTTGACTTTCAGGCTGGAAGAGTTAATTTCCTTCCCTCTACTTGTCTACACTGAGACTAGATTTCCTCTCTCTGGGATTTTAACGAAAAACAAACGGTTTTGAAGGCGCTCAGGTAAACAGATGACCAGGTGCTTTGCACAGATAAACATTTTGTCCTTCTTTCAGCACACGGTTACGGAGAGCAGCTCAATGCATCAAGTGGTGCAATTTCTTGTGATAAACCCAGAACACTATTGATCTAAACTGTTTACGGAGAATTGAGCCAATAACAGCACGGTAATGATGGTATAGGATTTCAGTTTGGATAAACCAATGACTTTTCAATGGGCCTGTTTGCCAGTTTGAAACCACCATTTTCTCTGCTTATTAATTGTCCAACAAACTTGTAGCAAGCTGACGCCATTTACTATACATCACTAACATGTATATCATAGAAGTAAACGCCTCAACCTCCTCAGCGTTGCACACTCGATCTTTCCCGCACTGTAATGGTAAAGCGAACCAATAAGGCTCCTTAAGGATGCTCTTATGTAACAAATGCATGTCAAAGAAAGGGAGGAAGAGGGATGAAGGGTGAGGAGGATGAGAGAGGGTGAGGAGGATGAGAGAGGGAGAGGAAGGGAGAACGAGGGAGAGAGTGGGGGAGAATGGGGGGAAAGAGAGGGGGAGAGAAGGAGGAGGGAAAAGGGATGGGGAGGCAAGGAGTGGGAATGGAGGTAGGAAGGGGTTAAAGAAGATAAGGAGCGATGGAGAGAGGGAGAGAGTCAGCGAAGGAGGGATGGAGGGATGGAGGAGAGGGGGGGCGGGTCAGAAAAAGAAAGATAATTGTTTTATAATTATAGTACTTGCTTGGCTTTGGTAATGTAAAATTTTTCAGCTCCAAATATTTAGTTAGGACTGCATTAATCTGTATTGAGTCCCCTGTACCTGAGTGGCTATTGGTAGGTGACCAGAAATCTTGCTCTCATCTTTAGATGAGGTCTTAGATTGTAGTTCAGATGTCAAACTCAAATGCAGATTGGTAAACAAAAACATCAAAGTCGTTCCTATAGATATGTAAGACTATTATAAGCTCTGGGCTTTCTCTGACTCGGCAAACTATTCGGCTTCCATCTAATCTGATAACACTACTAACTCATAGTGCAATAACCGGGTATAAACAATCTCTTTGTTCAAAATTCTCACTGCTGGAAATACAAACAAAGCCATAAATTCTGGTCAATTTTAAAGAGCGAACCAAATAGCGATCATGACAAATTGCCATTCACTTACCGAAACCAAAACAGATAAGCTGATGCTCGTGATAGAAAATACACAGCCTAATGTAATAACACTAACCAAATCATGGCTCACCGATGATAAGAATATGGCTAAAACACTTGATGGCTATACATTACACACTTCAAATAGATCGATAAAGCATGTGGAGGAGCTCCCATGTTCACTCATTATTGTCTGGAAGCGAAAGTGGTCAAACGTTACAGTACAAAAACTGCCAGCACATTATGGGTGAAAGTCACAACACAACATCCAGCCACGATCTATGGCTGTATCTATCACCCAAAGTCATAGCCTAAGGCAGACACTGAAAAGACAATAAAACATCTCAATGAAACCATAACAAATCTGTCCAGAAAACAAGCTGAAAATGTTGTGATTTTTGGGGACTACAATCATACTGAGTTGAGTGATCTGTGTAATGTGCTCAGCCTTTAAAACATAATCGATTTTCCTACACGTGGTAATGCCTATTTGGATAAAATATTCACCAATGTCACAGATCTGAAAGAGACGAAATGTGAAAAACTGCCTCCTCTTGAATCCAGTGATCATGACACTGTGTTCGCACCGAGCACAAAACATATCATACCAGAGACTGAATATTTCTTCAGAAGGAAGATAAATCCAGCAGCTAGAATAAGTGTAGAACATGATGCCGCTATGGTTGACTGGGATTCTATCACAAATCTACCTGATGTCCATCAACATGTATGCCTACTACAAAAAACCATATCTGACATTGTAGACTGCCACTGTTCCACTGAGAAGGTTAAGAAAAAATACAAGCGATCACCCTGGCTAGCAACAAAACTTAAAAATGCAAAAAAGAAAGCCTATTCATGAGGTTGTCCCACTGCTAAGCTCTTTGGTAATCTACTAATGAACTACATCAATAAATGTAAGGAACAGTGGATTACCACAAAACTGTCCGAAACAAACCCAAAATCCATGTGGTCAGTCATCAAAACAGTTAGTGGCAGCAGCAAAGCCAAAAGCACCAAGCCATATTACAATCTCAATGGCAGCCACTGTAACAGGCAGCAAACAGCAGACAAACTAAATAACTATTTCTCAACTGTGGGAGGTGTCGCCAGTAACCACAATATCATCAGTGATGCTGCTACCTCGATAGAGATTCCTGCAGTACACATAGGGCAGGTGAAGCAGTGGCTCAACATCATAGACACGAAGAAGGCCACCCACTCTTTTGACTACCCATCATGGGTCAGTAGAATGTGTTCTGAGTTTTTAACCGTTCCCTTGTGTTCAATAGTCAATGCATCTCTAGTGATGCTTACCCTGATATTTGGAAACAGGCTGAGGTTGCCCCTTGAAAAGATCAAATCCGTGTCGAGTGAATCTGATTTTAGACCTATTTAATTGCTGTCCCACCAGGAAAAGGTTTTAGAGAGAGCAACTATGTTAATTTATTTACCATCTATTTTACCTACTATCAATAGCAATCAGTTTGCTCATCAAAAGAGTAAAAGCACTGTAGATGCTATAACAAGCGCTATAGACCAGTGGATATCAATCCTTGACCAAGAACATTCCCAATGTGCACATTCAGTATATGTAGAGATATCAAAAGCATTTGACAAGATGTACAGAGGAAAGTTGCTAGAAATACTTTCTGGTCGATCTACGAATGGCTATCTGCTACGCCTCATCGCAAGCTTTTTGACAACCGTCGGCAGACTGTACGGTTCGGTGAAGTAAACAGCTCCAGCAAACCAACCCTGGATGGAACTCTTCAGGGAAAATATTTTTGGGCCACTGTTCTGGCTTGCGTAAATTGATACCCTCAAACTATCGTGCATCATGATAAAATATGCAGATGATCTAACTCTCATTGGCAGTGATCTCTATAACACTGAGGGAAAAATGCAGCAGAGTATAGATGCAGTAGCTGATTGGTGTGATGAGTACAACATGCTAGCTAAGGCGAAAACGTACTGCTCTATGAGAATCACCAACAAACGTTCTGGAATAGACAAATCTAGCAACAGTGTATGAAAATCTCATTAAAAAATGAGCAGATTCTATCAGTATTCAGTGGCGTAACTTTGAAAGAAATGTTGGGGAGGCAAGGGATGGGTGGGTGGGGGGGTGGGTGCGGGAGGGGGGGCGGGGCTCGGGAGCCCCCCTCCCGCTGAGCCCCGCGCCAGCGGAGTTTTTTGCAAAGTTGACTCCAAGAAGGGGTTGAGAGCACATTTGAGAGTGCAGGTAGAGCAATTAACAAATGAGAAAAGATAAGCATGAACAATTCTTGTTTTAGTTTTGAATCACAACAATCATTTTGATGGCATATCTTTTTTTTATAAATTAATATGAGTATTGTTGTATAATCAGATGAAATTAATAGCTACAGTAGTGAAGGTATGGTACATCACGACTGATATTAACTTGCACACTAGTTGAAAGTATACATTGAGAAGTAGTTCTTTCAGTTAGTTCCTAGCAATTCTACTAGCCCGATGTTGGTTGTGTCCGATATATAAGCTCACAATATCATTTGGCTTTAATGTGTCAGTCTCCTCCTGATACACATGGAGACAATCAATAAATTCAAATGCTCATGACAGAGCGAAGATATGTTTTTAACCTGCGAAATGTTGAAAATGACCGTTCGCGATCAGCATTTGTTGCAGGCAAAACAACCGAAAGGCATAGAGAGGTTTTCACTTGACTATACAGCAAATGCACTTGAGGGTGGCTCTGAAACCATTTTACTATGTCAGATAGACAGGTGAACTCACTTTCAACAAAGCTGCTTGACACATCCAGTTGTGTTGTGAGTAGAATAAAAAAAAGTACTTGTGGCGAACAAAAAAAATGTTTGATAATCATAGTAAAAATATACACAATATTGTTAATGATTAATGAGATCTGCATTAAAACACCCCATTGAAAAGAGTTACCCAGTACTAATACTGCTGATTACCAGATAATATTTATTATGTTACTGTTTATACAGTGGTAAAATGTTAGATAGAAGACATAAAAAATCCTACTGCTACTACTGAAAACACTGAATATTGTTAAATGATGCAAGAAATAATAATTAATATTTCTGTTAGTTATACTTTTTTCAATATGCTCTCTGGTTATTATTATTTATTGCAGTGATCGCCAATTTTTCCAATAAACTTCATGTGAATTGATTTTGCAAATAATTTTATCAATTATATAGCATTGTTTTACTCATCATGATGATAATAATAATAATAATAATTAGGACCATCTTATTAGCGTAAATATTATTATTATGATGATGATGATAATGACAACTAAAAAGTTATCAATCATTAATAATTATAATTAATAATTATTAATGATTGATAACTTTAAAAACAAATAAAAAATAATAATAATCATTATAATTATTATTTGTTTTTTAAATGGTATTACTGATCAATGCTACAAGAATGGTTGAGGCAAAAGCTGCATATATACTGAAGTGGATCAGCTAAGTCACTCACGTGCTTAGTGAAAAATATTTTGTAATACTACTGCTCTGCTGAAAACTCATGTTGATTGATGATGATGCTCTCTTTCTAAAATACCGGTGGCCAGTATGAGAGGTGATGATTGCCATTGGTTGATTTCAAATTCAGTGATTCCATTTTGTATTTTTCCATCTGGGAAATTCCAAATTCATTTGATTACTAAAGGTGTTGTTATCGTACACGCCGATTAGCTGTAAATGTATATGTAACTAATAAAAAGAATTTTTTTGTAGAAGAGCCATTGGGGCGGCGATGCCGTCCTGCCGTCCCTAAAGTTACACCCTTGGTATTGACAACCAAGTTCCTTGGAGTTACAATTGATAAAAAACTGAGGTTCGACGTACATACATACCAAATAAGTAGTGACATCAGACCACTTACGTATGTGCTACTCAAACTAAAACGAGCAGCAATTCTACAGGATGTTCTCGTAAAATAAGACCAGAGATAAGTTACGGCTGCTTAGCATGGTTTCCTATGTCATTGATAAGCTAATTCGCCTGGAAAATTCGATACTAAAAATCATATGCCCAGCACACGAACACTACGAGGTACAACTATTTTCTCAAGTATGGAAATCAGGGTTGTTTGAAGTACTCTGAATAAGTTCTATTATTCATAGTATTGAATCTTT
Organism: Cryptosula pallasiana; assembly: GCA_945261195.1. NCBI lineage: Eukaryota > Metazoa > Bryozoa > Gymnolaemata > Cheilostomatida > Cryptosulidae > Cryptosula > Cryptosula pallasiana. The sequence continues at coordinate 56,484,530 of OX183131.1, read as the reverse complement.
TAGTAACTAATCGCTCTTCTTTTTTTTCAACTCAGCCTTCCATCGGTTTTTAGACTACTGTGCTGAAAACCTATAAGGGTTGGCACTTTTCTTAACTGCACTGTGCATGACCAATGGTTGACAAATAAATATTTATAAATTTACTCGTGATGCTGTAAACATTTCCCTATGTTTATACAGTTATTTCTGGATAGCTTTGTTTAATTGCATGGAAATGTTGCTGGAGTTTCAGAGGTTTCTTGCATCCAAGAGGATCTTTGATTTACTCAAACTTAGCAAACAGTACACAAAAGCGGAGAGTCCGTTGAGACGATTATAGCGGCTAGTTACTTAATTTTCAATCTTTTCGTAGACAAGTGAAGGGTTAGAAAACAATTTTGAAAATTGGCTCTGAGCTAACAGAAGTTAGGCAGTAATGTTATTCGCTGGCTACTGGTGTTGACAGAAACATATGAATAGGTTTACAGCCACACATTTCCTTTTACTTTTTTTTAGTTTTATTCCAAACCAACTTGTAATTACCATGTGTAACAATTACAGTTAGACTGGCTGGCTACATTCACAAACTTATGCAAAAAGGAGTATGTAACTTAGCCAATAAAGCTGTAAGAACTTGTTAGCATTGGTCAAAGTCTTTTGCAATAAAACTGATAATTTAGGATTTCACAATTGTTTTTATCTGTAGTGGGAATTTCACTATCAGATGGCAAACATAATGGTTAGCTAGCAAAAAAGATTGTTCAAATTTACTTGGAAACTTCAGTTTAGATTAGAACAGATATGTATCAAACTTTTTAATTCACAATTGTAATACACAATCCTAACCACATGACCTGCTGATCTCAGTTTTACTGTATATCTACTGAGTAACAATTTTTAACGAAACATCGCTGCCTCTTTTTGTGGCAAAAATCTGTTTTGCCTATCTAATTCGCGTGTTGGGATTGTCTTAAACCAACAAAAACTTGTGCCATTTTGTAAGGTTAAGCCAAATTGTGTCAAAATCATTTAATTCCCAATAATAATGTTCAGAATGATTATTTTTAGTTTCACATGCCAATCTTACTACTAGTTTTGTGAATCAATAGGTTTTACCTCAACTCATAGCTCCAATTGCCTTGAGAGTTTCATTAGTTCCAATTTTTCGGGCGAGATAACAATTGTTTCATTATATATAAAAGCTCTCCTCAGAATTGACACAGAAGCTTCAAACTGCTATAAATCTGTGGCAGTGCTTGGAGTAATACCCACAAGTGAAGCCGCAAAAGAAACAAAATAATGATGTCATCCAGTCTAGATGTATGTTTTCTGTGCTCATTTCTGCACCAAGAGGGCTTCTCACAACTGTTTATAGGTATATTGTGGGAGATTTGTGTAACATCAGTGACCCCAGCCCCTTCCTTCCCCCTCAACCCCCCCCCCCCCCTACCCTGCACCCTTGCCACCCCAGAAGAGTGTAATAGAACCCATTCCCCTTGCACAGCTTAGGTGTTTTTATGGATGCTTCTAGATCAAGCTGTGCACTACTATAACTTATAATGCATGCCCAGCCACCCACTACACTGATGAGTCATTCGGAGATTCACTCGGTCATATATGGCCACCATTCGGAGATTAGCCGGGCATATATGGCCGCCAAAGGATAAGCCTGAGTGAACAAGGAATGTAAACAGCCTAATGGAGCTATACAAGAAGAAGAGTAGCAAAGTAGGAACCAAGCTTACAGAGGAGGAGCCTAGGAGCTACTAAGACAGTCAACTAAAATAGTGCATGCATTTATGTCTTAATTATTATTATTTGTTAGTGACTTGTAAGAAACTATTGTATTGGTTTACCCTAATAAGGGAGTGTGCCTTCCTGGTCTCTCCTATAAAAGGAATTGTTGGAGATCAGGAGGGCAGAAGTTATTGTGGATTACTGTGGAGTTACTATGCATGACTTGCAGTAATAGTGGAGTAATTATTATACTTGTGTCTTGCTAAATAGAATGTTAATAATAAAGATTATTATTAACAAGGAACATTCTTGTCGATTGTCTGGACATTATTAGTATTAACAAGGAATACATGGAAGCCGTTGTGTCGGTGGTGTAAAAGAAGATAGAAAAACACTACAATATTTTGTAGGTATATTTTATAGGTATATTTTATAGGTATGTTTTATAGGTATATTTTATACGTATATTTTATAGGTTTATTTATATTTGCACAAACAAATACTTGTATAACAACATCCCTGAATGAGCAGTTTAATACTGAGTTATTTTATCTATATTTATAACGTAACTTTTGCTATAATCCCTACAGACACATACAAGCTTCATGTCTTTAACCTCAAATGCGGAAATATGGTGGATTTTCATGGCCAATACATGTGCGCAAAGTCCCCATGACAACTGCTGAGTGTCAGACACGCCTAAACTGAGTCTGGCACAGTCAGAAATCAAGTACGATTACCGGTAGAGGCACTACCAGCCCTGTAGAAGCACTACCGGCCATGAAGCTTTCACTGCCCGGCCCTGCAGCATGCACTACCAGCCCTGCAGTGTCACTACCGACCCGATACTGGGTCGGGGAAGGAAGAAGGGTTATAGCCTGTGGAAAAAAAAGTAGTACCAAAAAATGCAGGAGCCCAACTTTGCTGCCTAGCTACTACCGGAAAGACAAAAGACAGGGAACACAAACCATAACAGCTAGGAACTTGAACTACCTATTGCACCATCGTGACTCACCATTATTGATTCAGAAGCTCCGCCACTTACTTCTGGGCTCCTTACACATTTAGCCCTATCCTAGCTGATACTGCATTGTGTTGTTTATATCTTATCTTTCTAATCGTACAATAACTTCCTGTTACTGCTAATTTCTTGCCTCTTATTTGGGCATATGTTTTCTGCTATTCTGCCTATAGAAGTCAGAGACAGTTAACTAATCTAAACTAAAAGTGTGACAAAGAACTGAGTCAAAACTCACTCATCATTGATCAGCTTGTCCACTTGATAGTGTTTTTACTTTTTTTGCTGTGCTCACAATATTAATAAAGCGACAATGTGTGGTGCCACACTTAACGCACATAATGCAGCTGCAAAAGAAGAGCTACTTCGCTTCTGAGCATAAAACTCAAATCGATTGCTTAATTGGTCGCTGAAAACAAACAGAAAAGTATTGAACCAGCAATACATGTCAGGGAAAGGCAACAAATGCAACACAAACATGAGTGGGCACAACAACAGTGAAACAACTGCAACAGTTATTTAATATGATACGTGTCTGGCGCTGGGATTTTTTGAAAGCCAACATCAGATTGACATGCTAAAATGTCATTTTTAGCTCGCAAACAATTTGAAGTTGAGAAAAATGATTAAAAATAGATGCAAGAGAAACAACACCGACCTTAGGGTTGAATAACAAAAACCACCTTTAAAAGTCCAGGTTCAACTTCGCAAAGGCCTTTAGCATTCACTTGCCAGCAGTGTTCTTAAGCAATCACTTGACAGCAGTGTTCTAAAGTAACCACTTGCTAGCAGTGTTCTTAAAGGGGTTATGACACCAATAAATGGCTTTGTTTTGAGCAGCTGCTGCCAATTCAGGCCTGGACATTAGCTTATTATTTTTGCGGAGTTGTGTTCTCCTCGCTACAGTCTATCGCATAAACGCAATCTCTGCTGACCTAGACGACTTTTTTTCACGAAGACGGCGCAAGTCATATAGAGCTATAAAGGCGAAGACCCAAAAATTGGCTTGTTTTGGTATTTGTGGGTTGAGATAGAAAGACTCGCTCAGCAAGCATTATGCTGAATACAAAAAAGAGAGTTAGCACAATTTATCTTATTTTTTAACGCTGTTTTGAAAAGTCAGCGGGTACCTGTTGACTTTGATAGGGTTGCTGTTGTACCGGTACGTGCAAAGACATTTCTTTTTTCTTCTGCAATCTTTGGTTATAGCCTGAGAGTTACCCAAAAAATGTGTTCACTTGTATGAGGATACTCTACGTTTGATTGATACTTTCCCTCTACTAGTAAGTGAGAAACTAGATTTCTCTCAGTACATTTTCAACAGCAACAATAACGTCTTCGTTGTTATTTTTCAGTGGTAGAATTTTTGTCACTGTTGAGATGAATTGCAAATAAATAAAGAAAACTCAAATAATGCTCGTCGTGCATTTATGCATGGTGTGAGCTGTTATGGTTGCATAAATAAGCTACTCACTGCAAATTTAAGCAGGTCAGTGTTGTGTTGTAAGCTTTCTCTATCTAAGAATTCTTTGAAAAACAATCATAATAAATAATAATATTAATGTTGTTGTAACTCAATCAATAATAATATTATTTATTATAATTATTATATAATAGTAATTATAATAATAAAAAATAATAATAATTATTTATAATAATAAATAATTATTATTTATTATAATGATAATGGTCCATACAATCACAACAACAAGTCGTTGTTTGTTGTTCAATAAACCAAACCCGTATAAATGAATAATTATTATTATAATAATACTAATTATATTATTATTATCTTAAATTATTATCATAGTATATATATTATTATAATAATAATAATAAAATAATTTATTATTATTATCATTATTTTTTTCATTATTATTATTTATTATAAATATACATATACATGTATGTATATTATTGTTTATTACTATATATATAAGAATAATAGAAGTAGTTGGTTATATAATTAATTGCTGGTTGTTTCATACTATATAGAACTATCAGCAAGCACTAAATGAAAGCTAGGCCTACGAAGTAAGTGTAATAATAAGATAATAATAAATATCATCATCAGCCATGAAAACATTACTTTTATTTCTTATATAATAATAAGAAATAAAAATAATGTTTTCATGGCTGATAATTATTATGGAATGATAAATAATAATAATGATTATAATGAAAATCTCATAAGATTAATTTAGTTAGTAGTTTGCCAATTGTTAGTACTTTTATTATTATAATAGTATTATTGTTTGTATTATAAATAATTTTGTGATGACTAATTGTTCATAGTATCTTCTGTTATTTTTAGTGTATTATCAATAATAATATGTCACATTTCAGCCCATCATTTATACTCTTGAAATGATAATTGTTAGAATTTGTTTATCAGTCGATGTAATGTAACTGTTGGTGATTTGCTTGATGTTGGTAGTTGTTACTATCGCTGCTACTGTAAAATATTACATACTTGTTATTTGTGGAGTGTAACTAATAGCAGCTCTAAAATAACGTTCCGTCTCAAGTTTTCTGAGAAATGATCAGTGGCATTTTCATTTGGTATCATTTGAAATAGCAATGATAAAAAAATTCTGTAATGAAAGAGTGATAAACTTCACGCAGTTAGTTGCCTTTGATAGTAATCTGCTGTTTGTACACTGCAAATACCACTCCACTACTTGGACCAGATATACGTATATATGTTACCAGCTACTACTATCACTACTACTAATCTTAGCATTCATTGATTGTTGAAAGAAAAATATTTATAACAGTCAATCATTTAGCACCTCGACTAAAAAAAACCAGTGTGCTGATAACTGCGATTTCAAAAACAATTTTTATTGCATGGGGCAACACGATTTATGTGGCAGTTGAGAGATGGTTTGTTGTTCCTTCGTAAATCTGAAGTCACCAATGTAACAGCAAGTGGCCACGCTATGTTGTGCGTTCTGTCATTCTTTGCACTTGACCAAAAAGTACGACAAGTAAATATTGTGGCGGACGGCGCCGACAATAACACTCACCTACTAACATTATTACTCGTTCTATGTCTGTTCGTTCTATGCTCACACTCTAGGACTATTCGAGCTATGCTTATTCTATTACCGTCGCAGCAATTCTAGTTTACACACAATTGTATATGTAGCACATGTGAGTGCATCCAGCCGTAGCTGTGAAGCCAGCCTATTTTTCTGTATACCTGTTCCTATTTGTCTAAGCCTTTCTTAACAGGCGTGTCTTATAATATTCTTTTGTCATGTCTTGTTTACCTAATTATTATTATATAACCTTTTGTATAAATAGCCGTGTTAAGGCAGCAATAAATCAGAGTCAGCTTGCCCCACTCTCAGAAGTTTCTTTGTTCTATAACAATAATAACTTCACAGCGCTAGTACATGCTCGTACACCGAATGCTCTATTACTCGAGTAGTAATATACAAGCAGATCAGCCTGGACCTCTGCTGGCCGAACCTAGCTCTGACTAGTTCGCCTTCAAAGTTCGGTCACTGAACTGCACTCTGCAGAATAGTGCGAACCTCTGCTGGCCGAACCTAGCTCTGACTAGTTCGCCTTCAAAGTTCGACCTCTGCCTTGCACATTGAAACAAGCTAACGCAGCCGGCAGCTAGACTAGTAAAATAGGAATGGTTACACACCATTCCCAAGGATACTAGTCGACCTGTGGAAGGGTTGTATTGCTCAGCGATAGACACAGTTGCCAACTCAGTTCGGGAAGTGTGCAGGTAGGCCGAGCTACCAACTCACACAGTGAAATCCTGCACAATATATTGAGTTAGAATGTTGAAAACTATTTTTTATTTTCCAGTTAAAATGGTAGTCAGACAAAACAAAGAGAGTCATTGACAATCCAGATCACTGCACCATGTAAGGTTTTGTGGCTTGGGAATCAAACTAGTGCTATTGAGACAAAGCTCTGCTCTGCTGTAAAACTGCAAAGGTATGTTGAGCTGAATTTATATGGAACTGTTGTCTGATCATTAGTCAAAGTTGTTATCTGCTAAAAATCTATGAAACCTCTTTTTTTATAGATGGTTGTACAGTATTGCACAATACTTGTCCTTGATGACGTCAGCTGCACCAAAGCTTTCTTGAATGGCTCCCTGACACAACATGTATAGATAGATTACGTTCATCTCTACCTGTCATTCTACAATGATTGCTGAAGAATGTGTCAACCTCCCAGAAACCGTGACCTTTTTGATCAACTCAGTTCACAAGAACAGTTATGCTCAGTGCCAGAAAGTCGTCATAAAACAGCTAAAAATTATAAATTTGATATATCCTATTGTTTTAGTTCCATGAAGAATTTTTTTCAAGTTTAATTTATTTTGGGTGGTTGATACAAGTTGAATGATTTATGCTCTTAGCTGTTTACTGGTGTTCTAAGAATAAACTATAATTTCAATTAAAATTTTTGTCTGGCACACTTACAACAGTTCTGCTGTAATATGAGAATTAGTAGAACATCATGTCATGTTCTTACCAATCAAATTTGTGCTATTCTGAAACAAATTTGTGAGCATGTGAGATAATTAATTTGGTTGTATATAAAATTAAAACAGAATAACAGAAAAAATTTGCATAAACATGAGTATCACTTACTATGAAGACAATAATTTCTAACTTAGCCTTAAATTTATGTCCCTGGTGTTAATCTACTACTATTGTCATGTTACAAACAAAGTACCAACAATATTATATTTATTATCATAATAAATGATTTATTATTTATTTATACACAATAATACTGTTGGATATGGTGGTTATCAATTTTGGTTCAATTATTATATGTGTATTGAGATGCATATAAGAATGCATGATTGTATGTATGTACAGCATTATTAGTATTATCATTTACTAAATAGTACAAATATATGGTAGGTGTAGCTGGGTTTTTTAGAACAACTCTTCCATATCAGATGGGTGGCTCTGAAAAGTGCCAATTGATTGTGATGATAATAATTGAGCAAGGCACCAACAAGTGGCAATAACAACAGCTCAGTCAAAGGGGGCATATATCCGTTCTTGTGTAGAATTTTGTTCCAGCAGGATATTGGTTATCATCATCAGCATCCCATAGTAATAATTAATCATCGTCACCATCGAATGACGATTATTATTTATTATTATTATTATTGTTAGTTAGTAGTACGTTCGCACAAGTGATGTCTTCTTGATGAGATTTCCAAATTGCAGACTGGTAATAGCTTTGACAGTGAAAGCGATCACAGAGCTCAATCTTCTTTTAATAGCTTCTGGTGGGCTGTCATAAACATTGTGCAACCACAGCATAAAAAATAACCACCAAATGTTTTTGTTCTTCATCATACGCTACTAGTACTATCGTTATTGTATTTCATTGTCGCGCTGATTGGTTGATGATTGATTTGACACACGGCGATTCCACTTTTAACAAGAAAAAGTCGTCTCTGTAAAGTGGTGTCATAACCCCTTTAAGTAACCACTTGACAGCAGTGTTCTTAAGTAACCACTTGCCAGCAGTGTTCTTAAGTAACCACTTGCCAGCAGTGTTTTTAAGCAACCACTTGCCAGCAGGGCTCATAAGTAACCACTTGCTAGCAGTGTTTAAAAGCTCGGCTCCCCTGTTATGATTCAGGCAACTACTCAAAAAACCAACCATGATATTTGAAAGAAACAAACAAAGACTCTAGGCTTGCACGCGGATAAAACAATTTGACAGCCAATGACTTTGTTTTTTAGCTTTGCATGCCAAGTGCTACTAGGCTGAGGGTGTGGGTTGTGAATGCAAAGGTGGAACAGTGTAAAAACTGCTTCCCAAGTTGTTGAATTTCTAAATATACAAACAATTCCATGTCATCGGAAATTCAGCAAAAGATGTATGGATGATCTTTCTCAAAAATAATATAACACATGAGCGAAAGTGCTACTTAGCAATGAAATACTGTCAGCTTTTAACGATGAAACGCGTGCTTAGATTCTATCAACAGCTCAGTATTCCGGCGCTGGGTGATCCAATTGATACAACACCTTGATTCTAGGGACCACTACAGTGCTTAGGTAATGGTTGGAATATCTGGGAAAAGCATCAATGAGCTTTGCAAATGAGAGGATCTGAGACTATCATAAATAAGAAGATGGAGAGAAGGAGTCTCGTCAACAGCAATGGAACTGTTTGAAGAATCCATTCTACCTAGCTATAACAAGTACATCAATTGATATCAACGGTAGTGACAATGAAATCAAGCATTTCAGTGCATCGCAGGATGCTTAAAAAAAATAATATCAAAATTCCCGCGAGATCCAGGACTGATAGCGAGCTATGAACATCAAAGAGTCGAAAATATAGAGGCTAGAAGACTTTGTCTAAAAGTATGCAGCACTATGAGAAGGTCTATATAATACTCAATGATAGCTAAATCAAACACTATGGCAACTTTAAAGCTCCCCCAGAACAGCAGATAATCAGCTAATAACCAGCACTGGTTGCGAGACCATTTATCAAGAATACTGGCAACAACCAATAAGTTAGAAATGGCATTTAAAGTTTACTGACTGTAAACTGAAAGGTCACAACAATTTTTTCTTAACCGGAGCATTATCAAATCGATTCAGACAGAAGCACCTATCTAACACATTGCAATGACACCCCCACCACTCAATACCTAGCAACTGGTGTAAATCCCTTGGTGTGATCTGATTGAAACTGACTTTGTAGGAAAACCCTGCTCTGCCAAAATTTTACTTGGGTAATGGTAAATTTGGGAAAGGTCGCATTGGGATGAGTTCAAGTGAAGCCCACTTTGGGACCTGTTTTGCAGCTGGTCAAGATTGGGGTTTGAGCTGGCTCCGTGATCAGTTTGGTTCAGGTTGGTTTTTCGCAAAGCTATCAAAGCTTTGAGCAACCTAAGCTTCATCGTGAAAACCTTTCACACTCAATCCGGGCTTGTTCAGACTCATGTTAGCAAGTGAAATGTCTAGTCCATTAATAATGGGTTGGCTTATTACATCCAAGGTCCTGCTCAGAGCATCCTCAAATCTTTTGATTGTTTATGCAAACTGTATTGTAGTGGATCGTGCCGGTAGGGTACCGTCTACTAACAACCGCCGTTCTGAGCACGCAAGTATAGTTTTATGTGAGGAAGCACATTTATTGTCCACATATCAAGCTCTTGGGAGGCAATCGCCTAGAGAAGTCCACAACATTAGCAGTAAGTGTCAAGTGGCCAAGTGTACATGAAAAAGCAGCCTTTTATAGGCTGATCAGAGGAAGTGTATTGCATCATATTGGTGCAACCAATAAAACATAACAGGAAGTGCTGCAACCAATCAGAAGACAATACATACAAGGGCATGCAATTTTAAATGAATAAGGTGCCTAGTGGCAAAGAATAAAACTACATAATTAAGTGCTCAGTCTAATTAACCTTACAATCAGGATAGACGGGAAGTGGAGGTAGTTAGGTCATGGACTCGTCCTCGGGAATCGATACAGATAATCCTTAGAACTCTGTCTAGGGCGGCTATCTTGTTTTTGACCCGGGATGTCCCTGAAGGGTGGGTAGAGGTCAACCCGAGTCGGTAAAGGTCACTACAGGGTCGGTAGGAGAAGCTTCAGGGTCGGTATAGAGTTTGCAGCGCAAGTATCACATCTGCTGGGTTGATGTGGCAAGTCATCTACTTCTGAGTGATGGCTACTAGATGCATCACTAGGGGAGGCCTGTCTGACGAGTTAATAGTGTCAGAGTCACCTCTTGGTTAAAGTATAGATACGTGCAAAGCATATGTGCTACCAAAGTCCATACAATAGTAACAGTTTTAAATATCACAATAAACATTTTCAAACATTGAGGAGCATCCTTACCTCAACAGCTTTTGTAGTTTCACCACGCTTTTTGCTTTCATCGGTGCCAGAATTATCCTCATGACCATCATCATCGTCATTATGAATGTCTTCATCTTGATCATTGCCGTTATCATTGGCATCGTTGTCATGGTCATAATCATTGTCATCATCGTCATAATCATTGTCATCATCGTCAATGTGATCCATGAAATCTGCATGATCTCCACCTCGATGTTCAAAATGTTGGAACTCGGTATTGCCAAACCAAAATTCTGTTTTTGTGTTCTGTCCCAGGAAAATTTCAACATAAACTGTTTCTTACCACAAACATGAGCAAGTCCAACAGTTTTATTAAGCAGACTTTTTAAGGCAAGAGACAACCGTTCTATATCTCACAAATATATTAAACTTTTTTGCCCATCGTACTTATAGGTTTCAAGAGTTGCAATTTAAAGAAAAATTGTTTAGTTATAGAGCATTTTACGGAATAACTTTCTGCGTACTATGATAAAAATTGATAAGTACGCACCCATCCGCCAGTGGTTTCTATCAATCTATTGAGAGTCTGATCAGACCGGTCTATAGCTTTACAACAAAATTGCTCTGCAAGGTAGTTTACCAGAATCAAATGAGTTTCATCAAATGCTATTATGGCCGTTGTAAGCTCCAGAACCTGTTCATAAAACTCATTAATGATTTGAACTAGTAGAAAATCTATCAGTGTATTTGGAACTTTTTTAATTTCAACAAAATAATAAAATTTCAAAATAATCACATTTATTGCGCTCCATAATTCAACATTTTTTCATGTGTTGATGATCACAGAAAAAAAACAATTGATTTATCTAATACCTACCGAAGCTATCTTAGGCCATGTTATCTGTTGGTGAGTGAATGTTTGCTCAAATATTCTGTCCAAAACAGACTGCACATTTTTCCTTGGCAGCCTCGCACAGTGATTGGCAGCTTTCAGTATAAAGCTGATATCATCTGGATGTAACTCACTCAATACTATAAAACAAGGTAAAACCTAATATTTCAAGTATAAACAACTGGCAAGTTCCGACAACTAACTAAGAGCAACAGCCCATGTAAATTTCACCGTTCTGAATGGAAAAAAGAACAAAACATGCATGCTGTCCAACACGTGCAAGCATGTGGTAGATTTTCTGTCCATGATTTTTTTTATCAATCTCAAACCAACGTTACATCAGATGTTATTGAGCAATGCAGGGTCAATGATGGTTGTTTTAACTACATCATACTCTCAGATTTTAGTGATTTGATAAAAAAATTCAGATCATTTTTCCTGTCACTAACTTTTTTGCACTACAGCTACCCTTACCATTCCTTCAAATCATGCCTGGGTTTATGAAACCCTTCAGACAAAAGTCAATATTAGCAAAGTGAATTTGAGCATTATTGCCTACACGACAGGCAACTAAACATGCTTTACACTTGTAAATTTGAATCATCATGTCTTGATGCTCTGTTGAGCTCAATTGTATCATAGAATTTGATCCTATAGTTTTGAATAACTGGAGTAGAATACTGTTTGGATAAGAATCCAATCGCTTTATCAGGTGTTGACAAAGTTAAAATAGCATTTGAGAGAAAATGTGTTGAAACATTGTTAAGTTAAACACCGGTCAGAAATCAAACAGTATAGTATGTATGGTGTGGTGCGGTGTGGTGCGGTGTGGTGCGGTATTGTATAGTATAGTTGGTAAAAGACTTAAAAGAAGATATTTTTTCAAAGTTTAGGTGGCTTTCACTTTAAACAAAAGCTGCAGGTTGACATCTGAATAACTTTATAACACTGCATCATTTGAAGAAAAATGAAGTATGGATGCTTGTGGGGAGGGGTTTAAGGGTGTCAATGGTGTGGGGTGTTATTTTAATCAAATACTTGACTCATTTGAGAAACAAGTAACTTATTGGGTAGAAATTAGAGAGTAAAAAATATCACTGTTACTTCAGTCTTATTAGAAGTTGTCTCACCTATATTAGTTAGTGATGTACAGTGTGCAGTTGCTAAATGTGCAGGTAAACATATTCCCTTTTGTAGGAACTTATCGAACATATAACCATTTCTGCTGTAACATCTCTGGGAATAGAAAGCTGCTGTTCTCAACCTGCGAACAATCCCAAGATGATACAGTTTAGCGAATGATATGCCCGTGGTGTTCAAATGCTCACAATGGACCTTTCTGTAAGCTTATTCAAGAAAGTTGTTAGGTATAGGTGGGCAGCTATCACTTCTATTAGTCCAAACAGAACACTGGTTTTGTAACCAGACGTCTCGTATGTAAACCTATGTGGGTGTTTCCTTTGGACTCTGTAGCAGTAAGGAGAGGACGATCCGACAGTAAAATGTTGAGTAAGTAATGAATTTTACTGACTGCTATACGACAAAACTACTATCTTACTGCCTATCGGCTGTACAGGGTCTTGACTCCCGCCCTGCAACCCTTGTGAGCTATCCTGTATACAACGTGAACACTGGCCTAACAGGGTAATAATTCTCCTGAAGTCCTGACAGGTATACAAGCCTGCCAGAGACCTCTGCAACTCCAAAAAATCAGTGTAATCAGAAAGCGATGTTTGCAAGTATCAAACTTATTGAATGCTGGTTCACATACATGTCATTGATGTTCGCAAGTGATCGCCGATCATCGCATGATGATCAACAATGTGTGTAAACCTGGATTTCGCAGAGTTTGTACAACGTAGCATGAGGCTAGTTGAACAGTTCAGCTGTACAGCTGTCCTGAGACGTCATACAATCGTGCGTACAATTTTTTTGCTCTCTTTCTCGAAGACACAAATGTCAAGGTTATATTCTGACAGCATGGTCGTCATCAAAAAATTATAATAAATAATAAAATTATTATCACTGTTATTTATTATTAATTTTCTGAATGAAATATTGTGATAATTGATTTATATGCACAAAAATATCAATTATGCATAATTAATATATTACTATAAATTTAGATTCAAAAATTATATACTAAGAAATGATAAAAAAACAATAATGCACCATTGAACAACAGTTATAAGTTTAGTTAAAAAATATGGAATAATATTTGATGATAATATGAGTACAAATGTAATAAACTTTTTGACTTTGTAAAAAATAATAAATATGTTGATGTAATTGAACAATGATCAATAATTTGGTATATATATATATAGCCGCTGGTCAGTGAAGACGTGCTTTGAGGTTTTATTACCTCCCAGTCAAGAGAGTGATTATATCTCTTGCAATCGTGGGTTTGCCAAGTTTATGCGAATATGTATCGCAGATCGTCGTACGAGGATCTGCGATCACTTACGAGCATTTACGATGTGTATGTGAGCCTGGCTTTACAACTGCTCACTCTGACTCTAACATCATAATTGATAACATAGAGAATTTGATACAATACAACATGATTACTCAAGCATGCATCCAACTAGCCAATACCTTCACTAGAATGTTTCATTGAACAATCGTTATAATCCAGGTTAGTGGGCGGAGCCTTTGTCAACTTGTAGCAGTAGTCTCTGCTAGCAACGACCTGTAAGTGTCTAGGCATGTCTGACTTCAGACAACGGCGCACAACTGCTACCAGGGGCGTTTTGAGTTAAAAATCCAACCCCCTAACAAAATAGAATTGCGCGAAGCGCGAAAAATTTTTTGTTAGGGGGTTGGAGGAATTTGTTAGGGGGTTGCCTGTTAGGGGGTTCACTATGAGTGTTAGGGGGTCGAGTTTTATTATTTTTATACTATATTATCATTTATTAGCTAATCATTATTCATTTTTTCAACGTTTGTAATTCATCAATTGTTAATAATGATAATAAATAATTACTATTATTATTATTACTTTATAATAAAGTAATAATTTGAAGCAGTCAAATTATATTATTTATTATTATTATTATTATAAAAAATGATAAATAAATATATATTAATGATAACAATAAACAATCAAAATAATGAAATACATATAAACAATAATAATATTATTATTATTATTTATATGCATTTTTTCATTATTTTGATTGTTTATTGTTATCATTAATATATATTTATTTATCATTTTTTATAATAATAATAATAAATAATATAATTTGACTGCTTCAAATTATTATTAACTGTTATTTATAATTATTATTATAAATAATAATAATAATTATACATATATATTTACAATTTATAATAATTAATTAATTAATAATAATAATCTAATGATTATAAATAATAGTAGCAGTGAAGTGGGGGAAAATCCAATCATCATTATTAATTATTAGAATAATAGTTACAGTAGTAGTAATAATAATTTTAACCACCAAGCCACATATAGACACTTGTTAGTTGTTGCATAGCAGCTTCATTTGCATGTTGTTGTTTAACAATCATAATATAAATAAATATTTCTTTACAGTAGAGCCGCTTTTCCACTTTTATTCAAAAGCAGGAATATTCATTTATTTTATTGGTCAACCATATGTTCATGAGGCCAATGATGTGCCTTGTTAGTTTACTGATAAATTTCTTGTTCTATCACAAGGGTGGGTCAATGTCAATCCACAAAAGAAGTAAAGCATGTAGTTGGGCTAGGTCTATGTTTCATGTTGTAATGCTAAGATAACTCCAAACAATCATCATGAGAAAAATCAATCCCCGCAAACCAAAACAATACCCGACAAATTTGACCCCCTAACGTTAGGGGGTTGTGAGTTCGACCCCCGAATGTTCGGGGGGTCGGGGGTACTCAATACGCCTCTGACTGCTACCAACTCTTAGGGGCTGACAACTACCAAAGTTCGACACAGTATGATTATTTTATTGATAGTACCAGGTGTTCCCTTATCTTGTAGGAAAGCAGTTTGTGCAGAAGTTGCAAAGGCCTCCAGAATAAATAGTCAGTTTCTGACATTTAGGAGCTTGGAATTCGGTGGAAAAAACTTAAAAGTTCTTGTGTTTAAACCTATCTTACACCGTCATTTATTGTTAATATTCAAAAGATCTTTCAGCTGCTTCAAATTCTTGAAAAACTAACTCAAAGTATATCTCTGCATCGAAAAGTATCATGTTATGAAAAAAAATTGGTGCTGATATGCAGAACTTTTCAGTGTACCTGTTGTTAATAAATATTGTCTTTTCTGGTCAATAACAAAACTATGGTGTTCAAACTAATGACCCTGAGGAATGTGCATTAAAAATATTACGTACAGCTAGTACATCTGTAGCAATCTGACAATATCACAAAAATTGGCTACTGAAGTGTTGTTAAAGGTCACTGGTTAGGTACTTTGTCAACACAAAAGTAAATAACACTGTTTGAGTTGACACTAGCTGTCTTTAGGGCAGGGGTTTATTGTTCACATAAGTTTTGGGACAGCCAAAGTAAGGCCGCGGGCCCAGGAGTTTGTCCGGGCCTTAAGCAGTGTCTTGGGCAATACTCTGGAGCTGCGGCCCAAAACGCATTTAGCCCAAGCTGGTGAAATTTAGAACAGTTTAGGATACCACATTGTACAGATTTATTACGCAATATGTTTCACTTTCCTCCTGAAAAGCAGATTTGGAAAGTTTAAAGTTTATTCCATATGAAAGAAACAAAATCAGTCAACAGTATACATAATTCTTGGTGCGGAAACAAAGAATGGACTAGTTTAGTACAATTCAAGTCTGTAGTGTTATAACATGACAGCAAGTCTCCTCTTGCAACCAATGTGACTTCAAACGAGCTCACAGAAAACTTGTACAACATAGCAGTGTGGTAGATTCTACATAATGCGGTCAATGTGCTACAAATATGGAAGTAATACCTGCTGCTACTTGTCTCAATCTAAACTCCCCTCCACACACTATGATTTTATCATGGAAATGGGAAAACAGCTGAATATGTTTCCATCAACAACAAAAAACTTCCTCTATTGTTCAGAATCAAGCATGTTGGATTTTGCTGGCTTGTCTAATGGTTTGGTATTGTTCCACGGTACTGATTGGTCAACGCAGATTGCTTGCATCCACTATTTCTCTTTTTGATTTTCCCAACAGTGACAGCCCATATGTTATTGTAAACCATTGATGAGTACCCTCAGGTGCATTATAGTTGTTTGTGTTTTGCATCAACAGACTACAGGAGAACAAATTCTCTCAAGGTGTCAAGGTGTCAAAGTGAAACTCTGTGTTTAATGAGACCTTTAGTTGCTGAACTTTCTAACTACACTGGAAAATGAGTGATGGATGCAGAAGGAGGCTTATATTGACAAACCCATCGATAGAGCTACTAACTATAGCTTTTGGTTGTGGAGAAGGAGATGAGACAAGGAAACTCCCCTTCCACTACTCCGTTTGTACAAACAACTTAAATCTTGTGGGTTGGCCAGCTCATAACTCATCAGACTATTTTAGGTTGTTTTTATAGCATGACACAGCTGTATCCTCCTCCCCCCTTCCTATAGTGGTATAGAATTAGTAGATTGAGAGCAAATTTGTAAGCTGATGTGTAAGGACAAGATGGTTTTCCTGGTTCAAACTGTTTTTTTTAGCAACAAATGTCCATGAGTCCCGTTTAAGTACCTTTGAGTGTGCACCAGGTGTCGTTTTTCCCAGTCGATATTATACTGTTTTTATATTTACTATGTTTCCACATCATGACAAATTGGCGATACTGCCGGCGATAAAGGGAAATTCCAATTGGAAACAGCACTGTCGACAAATTTGTCGTGAGACTTGTCGACAAACATTTGTCGCTCTCTGAAAGCGAAAAATTGGCGACAAGCAAAATTCCAGATGTTTATTGCTATTGGAAACGCTAATGTCGCCAAAAGCGATAAAACCAGACATGCGTAATAAAACAGGAAGCCACAAATTATCCATTGTAACCGCATGGCATCGTTAGCTAGTGTGCGTTTATATTTAACTAACGAGGATCGTTTGTGGTTTATTACACAGTTATTTATGAAACAATACAACTGATTTGAAACAAATGAATCTTAGCTGCTGGTAATTAATTATTGCAGTGGTGAACAACAAATGGTAGTATTTTTTTTAGCAAAAATTCACTGGTTATTTATTTATTATAATTATTTATTTATTACTAACTAATAATAATAAATAATATAATATATTGAGTCATAGCCAGTGTGCTACTAAGATTCATTGTCACCACACAGCTTCCTTAGCTAGCCAACAACTCAGTGATGTTTTATTCATATATTTCACAATAGAGGAAAATAATAAAAACAGCCTGCAACGCTAGTCGGCTAAATTGCACTCAACAGCACACTGACTGCAACTGCCTCTGTGGGCGTGGTTTAACCAACGGCAATAAACTTTGAGTCGTGGAAATATATGCCCCTGTCGCTAATTATTTGTGGTAGAAAACCACAGAGATTTGGCGATACTTTGTCATGATGTTGAAACATAGTAATTGTGTATGATTAAGATTATCGTCTAAGATTTTGTTGGTTTTGTGTCATGGTTTTGATTTTTGGACTTACGCGTGGTTGCACAGAAAATACCTTCTCTATTGAAGTATAACTTTTATTTCAGGCATACATACAATTTATAAAGAAAAAACATAAAACTATGTAAATATCCATTGATTACTTCAAAAAGCAATTCTAGTGAGTGTATGGACATTCCTGTCTAATTTTTTATTTTTAAATTATGAATGATGTGGTGTTTGATAGTGCATCAGTATTTTGCTCTTTATTTATGACGAGTTTATGTTTTTTAAACTATGCTTCATCCCAAGCTAACTTTTGAATCTGAAATAGCTAGCGAAGACTAAAATGTTTGACATAAGTAGCGCAGTATGAAAATTGACAGCAAGTTTTTTTAACAATGAAGCCATTTCATCATCTCATTTCGGCATATTCTGCGTGTATTTAAGAGTGGGAGATGTTTCATCTTCTAGGTGGAAGCATATTTAGCATTCATTAAGTGGCGCCAAATATAATAGCGTAAAAAGTCACGAGCTTGATCGAATTGTTTTGTATCATCACGTGTCTTTAATACCACTTTGTGATACTTGTGAGGAATGAAGACTTTTATATATAGTTTTTTTGACGTTGCTGAGGCTAATTTTAGATCTAAAATGAAAAAAAACTTAATTGATGATAATAATTATTGAAATAAAGCGGTGATAATAATTAATGACTAAGTTTTCAGCTATCCTACCTGTGATTGATAATAAATAATAAAAAAGATATATTTCGCTGTCTGAAAATTTTGAATTTATCAATTGCAAAGACCTCAGTCTTGATAGCAAACTCACTAGATGTAAATGATACATCTTCTCCACAGTGTGAAAAACCCAATGACACTTAATAATAAATATTTAGAGTGCGGTCATTGCCTCTGTGACAGAAATTCACTTTTGTCAACTCCAATGTACTTACAGTCTTGAAAGCGAACCGGCAAGGCTCTAGGAGTAAACCTTCTCTACAGTGGAGCTAGTTGATTCCTTCAACTAGTGCAAAATAACTCTTTGTTAATTCTTACCTCATTGCTGAGAGTGCTGGTAGTTGCAGTGGAAGTTGTTTCTCTAGTAACTGCTGCTGGAGTTAATGCTATAAGTGCATATACAGTAATTCCTAACTAACTAAAGTTGCACCGACTGAATTACACTTACAGCTAACGAGAATGCTTGCACAAGAAAGTGCATGAGATCTATTTTGTCACAAAAAATCTCCTATGTAACATAGTATAACTTTCAAGACTCTTAGAAAAATCTTTCTTTTAAAAAATTGCTCAATGACATTGTTAATGTGGAGCCAGGAGTTGCCAAACGTAACACTGAATTGAAAACTTCAAACGCAACAAAGCTGAGTGCTGACACTGTTGCCAAGGTGAATGGTGTAAGCCGACACATTGCTGACATTAGAAAAGCAGAACATACCGATGCTGGACAGGCAACAACTTCTGAGCACAAACTTAATATGGAGATGGAATAAATCCATAATGCGGTTTCTGATTATGATTCACCTTACAATAATGACATATCAGAGTAGTTGATAGCAGCACATCAGACTCATGTAGTGATGAAGATTCTGTCTCTGGGAGTACTAGACCAGTGAGAGACAGACATATAACAAATGTTGATGGGAGATTGATATACACCGTAATAATTTACGCTTGATATGATGCATTCTAGAGATCGGAAGGTAGTGGTCAATAATGTGCGGATATTATTGTGTTAGACGGACGAAAAAAATGAACGACCAGCAACAAAAAATGGTCGCTTTTTAATCAACATCGATCTGAAATTTCTCACCCGGTTAAACAATAGGCAATGGTGAGTACATATTAGCTTCATTGTGAGTCTCAGTTAATTTGTTTTTTGACGATCATAACTTGTGAAAATACTCTAATAAAAAATCAATGGGGAGTTAGTTATTTCTCGGTACGTAGATAAAGCATCTAATATTATGACACATGCAGTGGTTAAGTTATTCTAGGTCAGTTTATACCTGGCAGTGAAGGACAGAATAAATTGGTTTTCATGGCCAATAGTCATTGCCGCAGTTGCAGTATCTTGGGAAAAATTTGGCGCTACCGAACTTTCCAAATGATCTCGCGTTGCTACAGCTTCACAGTAGCAATAGCTCAGAGGTGATATAACAATTCAGATTACCTCCATAGTAACATAAACCAGTTTTTACAGAAACCGGCTGAACTGTGGTTAGTAACTCGCAAAAGTTCGAACAAAGTATTAATGTGACTGCTACTAGATATTCAGTTCTAATTGGCTGGTAAGCATGGTATGATGATCTGCTACTAGAAAGTAACTTCTCCCTTTCCTCCTCCCCTCTCCTTCCCTTACTCTCTCTTTCCCCTCCTCCTCATCCTTGGTGGGGAAGTCAGGGGGATGATATATAATCCATTTAAGGCGTACCAAAATTACTTTACAATTAAGAAACTTCAAAAAAGTAACAAAGAACTGATAGAACATCGAGGGAAATATGTCTAGAATGCAAATGGTGAGTCATAAATTGCATAAAAAACAGATGGAAAGCTCGTTGATTGTCGGAGAAACTCATCGGAAGTTACAATAAATGAAATGGCATACATATGTAGAGCATCCAATAATGTACATTGCATATTAATGCAAAGAAGGCCATATATAATAGCATAACTATATAAAGTATACAATAGATAAAGTTGCATCCCTGCGTAAAGTAAAATTTATATTCGGGATAGCATACTTATGTAATGTATACAATAGATAACATAGCGTGTCTATGTAAGTTGTACAGCAGATAGGATAACACGCCCATGTAAAGTATACATATTATAAGATGACATACCTGTGTAAAATATACAATTTTACAACATCCCTGATGACTGCCGTAACAGGTAGATTGTCAGTGGATGCAGCCTGCTGCATTTTGGTCTCTCCCCTTACTCGAGTCCTTCTTTGACTGCTTCCTTATCAGAAATTGTCAAAATTCAGTAGTTTATTGCGCTGTGCACATTCCAAGAAACCACTTACCTGGTTGAGAATTCAAACAATGTCTGAAATATTTTTGTGTTGACTACTAAGAAGCATATCATGAGCTGTCCAGTAAATGTATGTTGGTTTTGTTATGTAATCGTGGTTGTGAGCTTGTTAGCCTGTTAGTAGTTGATTAGCCTTTTTATATAAAAATTTTACATAAATGCACGCTAAATCGTCCATTTATCAATTTTATTATGGGCACAGCTCGGGGCAGTTGAAATCAAAATATATTCTGTCGTACGGTGAACAAAACTGTGGATTGCCTAAACATTCTGAACTCACACAATCACTCTAAGCCATATGTGCTTGTTTCCTTCATTGGTATCCCTTTGCCAAAGAACCCCTTTCTCGACGAGTAGTATGCTTTTAGAAAAACCGGCTACCTGTAGCAAGCAATACAATTACCCCAGACCTAACGATTAAAGTGAAACCCTGCGCCTGTACTTCCCACTTTGATCTTAATCCGATCTTCTTGCGCAGTCTCAACCAAACCTTTCTGTAAAATTTCACCAATAACTTATTCTAACCTTCTTGTTAGTTGACAAGCGCTACAGTAAGGCAAAAGTGTTTCAAACGATTGAAAGGATATCTAATAAACATAGAATACAGAACATAGTAGTTGTCTGCTAATGTGTGATGAAGACAAATCCAAAGGATGATCGGATCAGTTTTTCCTCCCTGTCACCTTTGGGTCCAATTGATAGCTAATCTGTGAAATCAACATTTGCAAAAGGAAACAAACTAAAATACCCGCACTGAGTATCTCTGGGCACTCAGTGCTCGAATGGGAATGGATTGGATGACTAATGTGTTTGATTTTAGAGCTGTTGCTGTGATGCAATATAGAGATGACTTATATTTCAAAAGATGTTCAGAAATTATATAGACAGGGTTTGTCACAACTTCATCGTTGTTTTTATTATTTCAGTGATCCCCGTAATTTTCTCCCCGGCTACTTTAACAAAGGCCACGAACGCCGCCCCCGTTGTCATTTCAAAGTTTGAAAATACATGAAACCAGAAGTTCAAAATGTTCTGTATGTTCTTAGCTGGCAATTTTTAGTCTACCAAACGTTTATTTCAAGAAAAACAACAGGAATACATCCTCCATTGATTATTTAAAGAAACTAGTAGGGGGCACATCCATTCGTCATTGCTGTGTACCCTATTCACTTGCTTGTCCATGAAACCCATGGATCAATTGCTAGATTTGAAAAAGGGGCCAAACAATCAAGTATTACAGCATCCTCATAAATGGGCTGTGTTTTGCTGTACATGCTGCTCCATACAACACTGTCCAACCCAGACCTACATGTAATCTAACCCATAAACAGTAATAACCAATCCAAGAAAGTTCCTAGAAGCCCTCAGACATCTTTTAAAACTTCCAAGAAGCCAACCAAGTGACTTAGCTGCTGGCACAGTACAGATTCTACATTCAGCTTAGCAGAACATGATCTAGTCTTCTCTACTTTACCAGAACACTATTTCCTTTCACCTGGAACAAACTTCTATCCCAACCCTCACACAGGCTTGGTCCTTAAAAAAAAAAATCAAAGGAGTGGACAGTCAACTATTGGAATGCAGCTTGACAGAACCAACCTCTAATTCATGGAGCCTTCTATAAGTTTTTGGGAATTGAGAAAAATTGTACATATGAGTCCTTTATTTACTGCACACACTCAATTCCATTGCATAATTGTGTGCTCACTCTTGCCCTGCATTGACATGAGCTTAGATTCATTAGTTGGAAGCAAATACTTTAACACCATAGACTTCAATTGTGGCTACTGGCAAGTGCTGTTGGAAAAAAATTTGACTTAGAACTCCACAATTTCTAGCCGGGTGGGATAAAAAAAACCAGAGGGTGTTGCCAATTAGACACAGTGCCTGCAGATGCAACATCAAAAACACTGATGAAGAGGGTCTCTACGGATTATATTTGAAAACCCTCCTACAGTCAGATAGCATAATCAACATCGTGAGAGCTTCTCCACTAAAATTCAAAGACAGGAAGAAGTATTCCATAGATTGACAAGGCTAATTTAAAACTAAAACTGAGCATATAAAACAAACGCTGCAAAAGCACTTTTGTACCTAGGTCACAATATTATCACAGACGGGGAGACAATTTTTCTCCCCATAGTAGCTGCTATTGAACACTGGGCATCCTTCAAGGAACTGAAGAACATTCAAGCCTTTTGACGCATCATCTGGTGTAAACAGTAGTAGCTGTCCATTTCAGATAAGAGCTATCCAGTAGAGGGGAGGGTGGGGGCAGAAAATGAACTCATACCGGGTCGGTACTGACTCATACAGGGTCGTTACTGACTCATACATGGTCGGTACTGACTCATACATGGTCGGTACTGACTCATACATGGTCGGTACTGACTCATACATGGTCGGTACTGACTCATACATGGTCGGTACTGACTCATACATGGTCGGTACTGACTCATACATGGTCGGTACTGACTCATACATGGTCAGTACTGACTCATACATGGTCGGTACTGACTCATACATGGTCGGTACTGACTCATACATGGTCGGTACTGACTCATACATGGTCGGTACTGACTCATACATGGTCGGTACTGACTCATACATGGTCGGTACTGACTCATCCAGGGTCGGTACAGCCCGGTACCCATTGTTATGGTCATTCTGGCTATCCAATGGCTATACTATTGCGGCCAGACTGGTTGTTAAGGAATGCCCAGATATGTGTGCTATGAAAATTAATTAGACACCTCTTTTTGTTAAAGACGTACCTTTGTCTTCCATAATACATTAGGCGGGAGAATAAGTAAGGGGGTAAATAGCTCAGGTAGATGTATAGTTCGGCAAAGGTTTTATTTACAGAGAAAGGATTAAAATATAGATACTTCTGTAAAGACCAAGTCTACAGATAAGAAGTATGTACACAAATATAAAAAGATAGTCGAGCATTTTTTTAAAATAAGTCTTCGACCAGGGTATTAGTTTAGTCAAGTAGGTGTACCATTTCTTTAGTCACTGCACAAGCCTCGGTCTTTGGCACAAGTTCTGTGAAGTCCTTTCTAGGGTGGCATTTTTGTCCTTGGTTTCCCCTGCCAATTGGTTGCTGTTCTACATGAATTACATTGGTTGGCCTAGGCACTGTTGGCATATCCTGCTCAAACTTTAGCCCTGTCAACTCGACCACCTCGGTCACAGGTTCACGGGAGGGTGCACTGTACTGACACACCTCTTCTCCAGCTTAAATGTCTTGTTAGGCTGGAAGGACATCAGAGGTTTGGCGGCAGTTCATAGTGTTGAGGTTGCTGGTAGAACTGTGTGGTACTGTCAGGAGTGCTCTCACTTGGTAGGTGGCTCGGGGATAGCTCTGTAGTCGCCACGTGGAGTTGGACGACACCTGCAAAACTTTGCATGGTCACTCCACTGCACAAAATAGCAGAAACGGTTTTAGCTAGCCCGGTCTACTGTTAAGTTTTCTTACCTAGTTTGTAGGGTGCTTCACATCACTGTTCAAGAACATAAAGCATTTTCACTTTGATTACAGAGAATAATCTTTATGTAGGTGAAATGCACAACGATTCACGTCCTATCATTTATTTTATTGTTTGTGAGTGTTTCTTAGTGGATTTTACTGGCCACCAACTGTGACCGTTCCTTTTCCAGGTCCCCCTGATAGCCTGTATGCATCGGGCAATCCTAATAAAGCAATTAATGAAGCCCTAAATCCATTACGGCTAACTTAGTTGTTAAATTACATGCAATGAACCATTATTATGCTACTCAGGCACAAGGTGTCTACTACCCCAGCACTGGGTGGCAATCCCTAGCTGGTAGCAGGATGGTTGGCATAGCCTGAGAGAGGAAAGCTACCATAATATGTTATATGACCAGTAATCAGGAGCTAACTATCCGCAGAAGTTGAAAAAGTAGGAGCCAAGGCCAAGAAAGACAGAGAACCTTTTGAGGAGAGAGACACAAGTACTACTGGCTGGAAGGCTTTTAGACTCCCCCTTACTTCTGGTCACCTGTTACCTTTCACTCATTTACTGAAATTACATTAGCAGATAATTTTATGTATCATTTTATTGGTGCATTCGTATTATTCTTATGTGTGATTCTAGTGTTTGGCAAACTAAGTCAAACACTTCCTGTGACTCTGCCTATAAAAGATCGATTTTTCGTGAACCTTCTTGCATAACCCATAAGCAGTTTGTACTTGCTGGATTGCCACATTTTTATTCGGAGGAAAAATAAACATTGAATTCACACAAAAGCACTGAATATATGTCTGAGCCAAGAGCTCACCACAGTTGTTAAAGCTTGGAAATCTTCCTTACAACAAGTTGCTTGTGCCATCGAGGCACGAATTCACTTATGGAAAGAGGTTGACTGATCATTTTCGGGCCTTGAGAGACTAAAAGTTCTGTTGCGCTGGCAAATTGCAGTTTGTGCCGTGACAACGCCTAGCGGACAAGTGGTGGGACGTAAAGATCTGCTGCAGTATCATAAATACTACCCAAATTGACAGAGTGTCGTTTGCCTATATGAAAACAGATTAAGTTTTCTCTCAAAACCTAAGTACATACATTTCATACATTCTGTGGTCATTTAACTCACATGTGCACGTAATGGCAAGCTTGATGGCAAAAGTTCTGAAATGAAAGAAATCATAAAAGTGTTTGATGTTTGTTATCAAAACCAAATTTGCACATTGAATTAGTTTGAATGATAAGTTTACAAAGGAAACACTTGATTCAATGTGTGTCATGAAATTTCTTCTGCAAAATACGTGAAATACCATGATTATCAATTACAAGCAATGCTGGGCTGACTGTTTCTAGGTTATAAATCCTTACTGAAAAACTAACTTGAAATTCAATCAAAGTCATGACCCTAATGGGGACAGCTCTTCAAAAAAGCGTTAGGTCAATTGCAGGTGTTTGCAACTGACGGATCAAATATTTTTGTGTGGAATCCTAAGCATATTAACAGACATATTCAGATATTTGGGTTCAAATAATGACTGTATGATTATCCAGTGAGAGAATAATTGATTCATGGGCTAGTTATGGCCTTAGTACTTTACATTGCGCCAAAGTAGAAGTGGTAAAAGGAAGTCTGAGATCTTTACTGAAGTATTTTGTAGTATAAGTTAGAAAACCGAACAAAAAAACAAAAATGAACATTTTCAAAAACAAAACTTTCCGAAGAAGAAGAAATTTTATTGCTTTAAAAGTTCATAGATTTGACTCAAGTCTCGTAAAGAAATTATGTTAGCGATGCAAGTATAGCCTCAGCGTTCAGTTGTTTGAGAACCTCCATCACTTTCTGTATCACATTCCATTGGGTCTCTGTCCTGTAATAGAATTAGTTCATTATAGGAATACATAGATACCTGAGCAGTTACCTGAGTGGATACTAGGGTAGATACAAGACCGGGTACTAGAATAGTCATTGGTAGATAAAAATAGAATCATGCTCCTGGTGTAACACTTGTCTCACCGGTTAATCTCGCTCAAGCTAGCACATCCGCTGCACCCACCCTTTTTTAACTTTTGAAATCTATTGATGGTACCCCCTACCCTCTCCTTCATTTTGTCTACTCTTTGCAGTCAATTCCTGGTGGCAGGAATCTTCTGTTGTGACAGAGCATCCATAAAGCAAGATTGTGCATTGTCTTGAGTCACATTAAATGCAGTCAGTCTTCACAGGTCTCACTGCTAACCATTACTTATTCCTAAAAGTATTCCAGTGCCATGACGCGTCATCCAAGACTATTGTAAGTAGACAATTTAAAGTTTGTGAGCTTTGTAAGCTCTCATTTAAAACATTAATCTCAGGTGCTTTTCAAGCCGTTTAATTTTTTATCTATCCCTAAACCAAACGCTGGAAGAACATAGCACTAATGCATATGCACAGAATCAATAGAAATTTCAGCCTTTTATGGTTTGAGTTGCATGAAGTGAAGGAGGTAACTCAACTGTTTTGGTAAACTTTGGTGCATGCCATTGGTAAACCTCTTGTTTGCTATCGGACAACAATCAGATATGCGTCGGGACCCTGTGTCTTTTAAAATGCGGTACGCGAGTAAAATACTTACTGTGCCCTGGCACAGCTTGCAGGGCCAGTTTTGGCCCCCACAGTGCGGGTAGTGACCTCTGGTATTCTGGTAATCGACCACCACAATATGGATGCATTAGCCGAGGATCATCAAAACTATCTAGGACCTAACACTAACCCTGGAGCCGGCGGTACCCTTCCTTCGATTACTTGATGCAACAACTAAAGGCTCAGTCCAGCCTCAAAACTCGGGAGATCCTGAAGAATCTTGAAGTCATGATTCCACTTTTGCTTGTCACCGCTTTTGTTTAATCGTAATTCAATGGCTGGCTTGGTAGCAATTTATGTATCAAGTGTCCTTGTTCTATTTATCGCCAATCAATATATGCCTACATGTCGTATGCTAATTACTTTCTATCTGCCTGGCTATAGCATGGCTGACTTCACTAAGCGTCTTCACATTCATTCATGTACTGCCGACTACCCTAAAGGATTTCCACCCTTGTAATTGGTGTTTATAAAAAGACACTATTAAAGCTTCCACCCGGTGTTGTTTGTATGAGCCGTGGGCCTTGTGCTTGCCAACTGATAGTGCAGTAACTGATCACTAGTTGTCGCTGTCTCTACCAGCACAGTGTCTCTTCTGGAGAGAGGTAGCATATTGAGATTTTTGGAATATTTTTGTAGAAAGCCGACTGAAGTCCGTGACACTATTTAGAAAGTAATCCAAAGACAAGTAATTCCAATATAAAGGGTGTTGATAGCAGCAAAAAATGTATGACTTAAATGTTTATTGAAATCTGGTGCCAGGAAACATGGGATCGAGTGAGAGGTCTCAAAATCAATAATAGCAATCTCTGAATGGCTTTCTCTCTTCTCTATAATTAATAGTTTTTGGCCATTTTGAACTCTGAAACTCTTACGTTTGCAAATAATAGGAGAGTGGAGTCAAGCTTTGGAGGTTCCCAATCTATAATTGGATCTCAGGCTATGGTGGGCATTTTTTTACTGGCAAAAGGTGGCTCCGGAGGTTCAGTATACTGATATTTACTGCTCTTGTTTTTTTCTCGTTCAACCAATACATCAATATGTAGTTGGGTGGTTATATAGCTTAATCAGGTGTGTCTGATGCCAGCAGACTAATAGAGTGCGATTTCCAAAAGCATTTATGAGTGTCTGCGCAAATCCACCACAAATTTAAGGGTAAACATTCATCCTTTCATAAAAAACACCTTAAAACGATAACAAATATGCTCAAGAAAAGAAATTGTCTTTCAATGGCACCAAAACTCTTAGAACAGCTCTAACAAACATACACATAATCAAAATCTTAAATATTAGCAGTTTTCAAGGTACGCCTTAACTTCCCTCATTGGCTGCAATAAACCTGAAGTAAACATACATTATAAGATAGAGGCTGCAGCAACAACTTTCCCTTATTCAGATAGATTTACTAGACAAGGACATTTATAAAATAACAAGGACTGCTTGTTGTGTGATTGGTCATTTGAAACATGAGCTTTGGTTTACCTTAAGCAGCCTGAGGTTCTGATACCAATACTTTTTCATTAACTTGAGTAGTAAGTTTTTGTATTGCGATTTTAATTTGCTTAGGAAAGGGTTAAATGATTTCAGTTTTTGTCAAGGTTGTCGCTTTGTTTCGCTGGCATCAGGAACTACTAAATTATCAATCGGCCAAGCACTTTAACTGTAACAGCTAGAAGTACCAACCCAAATGCATGCTCACCAATAGGAATGAACGTTCAATCCAAACAATTTTCAGTCGGACTGAAATGAGCCCAAAAATGTTCTGCTCAACTAACTATGGAGTTATGTAGAAAGTGCTATAATACGGCTAAGGTTTGCCAGTTCCTCAAAAATTCTGGTGGTGGTTTATACATTCAAACTTCAACTGATGATTGTCCACCTGAGCTGTGGGTGGTGAGCTCCAAGAATTTGAGATCGAGCGCCAGAGAAAACTTAGAAAAGACAGTCCAGCGTTACAACAAAATAATCTAATTTTCCATCAAATTAGTTGGCATGAGAAAAGGCTAAGAAAAGATATAACATGCGTGGGTACAACAGGGTATAGGTTGTTAGAACGTCTGCTGTTGTAAGTAATATATTTTGAAGTGGTGGCAACTCCATAAACTGTTCATAAATGTGGTCACTGTTTAGATTGAGAGCATACATAATTGTTAGCCTCAAAGACTTAGTGATCTTTTCATTGGAATGTATTAACTTGCCTGTTCCTTAGTAGCTGCTGGTTCCTGATCAACAATCTTGGTCTCATCTTTAGATGTTGTAGGTTTCAGTTTTGATGTCAATTTCGATTTCAGACGGGTGAACTAAAATATCAGTTGTCTCTTTACGAATGCTTCATTGCTAAGTAATAACATTGTGCTTTGATATAAGTTCAAATTCAGTTGTATAATTTGTACTGATTGGTGGTAATACTTGTACTTACAAGAGATGCATCCACATCTTTTTTGTGTTGAACCAAAAAGTGGCGTCGCAAACTTTGACTAGCACCTACACTGTTGAACTCAGCATCACAGTTGTTGTAAGTGCAGTAAAATCTTTCACATGGTGATGGACATTTACCAATAAGTTCTAGTAGACGATCTTTGATAGATTCACAATAGCTGCACTCACGTACGAAGGATGTTGCATCAGAATGAACAACTGACTGAGTGTGGTGCAACATACTGGCCAGTGACATGGTTGAGTATTTACATGATTTGCTCACTCGACAATGGTACTTGTGACACTGTGAACATTTCCCCATTGCTTTGCGACTGGATCTGGGTGGCTTTGTTTCATTGCATATACAGTCATCAGGTGTTTTACCGGTGACCTACATTAAACAGCAGCTGTGATTACTTGATCCAGTATAGCTGATATCTGAGGCTCCCACATTTTTTTTCACTATACTGGGCATGTCACTATCAGATGTCCAAGGGAATGGTCACCCAGCAACAATTCAAACTGTGCTTGTCTGCCAAAACCCTTGATATTTCACTGTGCAAATCACAATGGTAGTTTCTTGAAACAGGAAATTGTCATTTCACCTCACAAGTCAAAAATTTCTCTCATGTTTGACGATCGCCCATTTTACCCTTGAATTGGTCCCAGCTAACCAAAAGAGTTTGGGGAAACTGGCATCAGAGTTGACAAACAAATCTCAAGACATTATCGATATATGGATATGTTGTGTTTTCAAAGCGAGAAAAATCAAACAAGGAAACAGAGTTTACTGATTATAAAAAAATAAAGACAGATGAATAACTCACCTGACCTAAAAGGAGAATGTGCTTTCTGGAAGACAAATGAAATTCTATGGATTCGGAATTAGTAAAATCAATCACTTTGTTACAAGAAGAGCAGATCATTTGATCTTCTTCAGTATGAAATGTTCCCTTAGGATACATTGCTGCTCTCATCTCAGCAGTTATTTGCATCAGCTTTTTTGACTTTGATTGTACTCTTTCACTTGAGGTCTTCAACAGAAGTTTAAGTTGACATTAAGTTCAGTAAGCTAGACCAATAGTCTCTTCTATTCGAGCCCTGAACAAGTTTTTATTTCATTGACAGGCAGTATCATTGTCTCAGCAATAGAAAATGGAATGGTTAAAAATTTCTTTTGATTGGCCAAGTAACAGAATAACTTAATGAGTGGCACAGTATCTTGAATCGAGACCCAGTGCAACATGTAAAATTCGGCATAGCCTCAGAAAAATTCTTCAACCTTCCTGTTTCTTTCAGTTCTCCTAAGTACTTTTTCTCACTTTCGCTGTAATGTAAGAGTTTATATTTTGTTTATAGTGGTACAACACTTCACTATTTTCAATCTTCGTAGCTCATACCTTTCGCATGGTTCTGTCATTAATTGATACAATCCTAATACCAACACTCATCAAATGATTTCAAGCCTAGTTGTAAGGTGTTGCAAAAACCCTGATGTTGAATAACTTTTTCTACACTTGGCCTCTTTTACCTGCCACTTTAACCCTACTCTTGAGGAATATAGCAGTGAGTAGACCCATTCAGAGTTTTGTCCGCAGAGGGACCTCCAAAAAGCTTGGTGATTAGGCGGCACTGTTGTGTCTTCAGAGGGTAAAAACTAATACGATGTGATAATATGTTATCATTTTGACAAACAGGTCTCCTCTTCCAGACTGAAAAGGTATTAGTCTTCTTTGCATTGGGCTCTGTCAGTGGACACTGGCAGAGGCTCCCTCTCCCAGTCCCCCATCTACCCATATCACCCTCTCCCTCTTCCCTCTCTCTCTTCCCTCTCCTCCTCTCCCCATCTCCGCATCTACTCCTCTCCCCATATCCTCCTCTCCCCTCCCCGACTCCACCCTCTTGCTCCGCTCTCTCCCCACGCTCTCACCCACTTTTGCTCCTCAACCCCGATCAAGCTATTTTATCCGCTTCTATTTAACGATTCGGTTTCAGCTATTATTCAGTTATTGTAAACATTCAAATGTTATGTTGCATATTCTGCTTCACTGAGCAATCCACTATCTCATAGAAAAGTGTTTTTGGTCAAGTGAGTTTTTTCAAGACATGGTCTTGCCACTTCATGTTTCAGCAAACTAAAACACACAGTAATAATAAACAATGTGTATAAAGAACATATCTACAGACATCTGGTTTATAACTCACTCTTTTGGGAAAGTCACACGCTATCACATTCCCGTTAAAACTGAGAGGGTAAATACAAGAGTATTGTTAAAAATTTCACTGGTAGCAATGTCAGAAATTGAAGCGCATGCTTGGATGTTTGTAAGGAATGAAAAAAGTGAATAAATCTCTACATTGATAGTTTTAAAATTGAGGAGTAACTCTGGGTAGCGCTGTACAGATGTTGTATTGCAAAAAGACATTTGTTAATGGCAAAAAGGTAGATTAGGGAGCGGTACGATATCCTACCTCTGGTGTAACCCTACTGGGAGTTATAATGATGAAATACTTTATTACGCTATGTGGATGTGATTGTATAATAAGGTGATTCTTTTGATTTTGTAACTTTGTTCTCACAAACTGCTAACATAAAGTAGAGAAAACTAGATTAGGTGAGTTGTGTATATAAGACTGGTCCGATTAGGTGTAGAAGAACTGAACAAAGGTCAGGTGTAGGCTGGAAGAATTGCATCGGCCAGCTAAAAACAACCAAAGCTCGGCTTCACAGAGGCGACGACTATTGTAGTTTAGCCATTATGTGGAGATGTTTACAAATACTTATATTGCACAATTATGTATAATGCTTATTGCAATTTTCCATTAACTAAATTGGAGCTTTTTGCTACACTATGCTAAACTCCACGGGTTTACAGGGTTTGGCAGAAGTTAACTGGACACCAGCCTAGATATTTCACATTAAACACCAGGGTACGTAACACAACCATATGGAAATCAATAAACACTGGTTCTCTTTCAATAAGGGCTACCTCTCTGGTTGAGAGGCACCCTTCGCATTGAATGACACTACAAACAACTGGTTGTCACCAGTTTCAGCAGTTTGTCTGTTATCATCATCCCTGAACTAGGTGCAATGTAGTGTCAGCATTTAGTTCTGTAATGTAAGTATTGACCTCTGATGAGCTGGCACAACTTGGCCTGAAACAGAAAGTTAACAATAGCTTGTTAGAGAAACAATATCCAATGTCAGCTATGTTAGACAACAGTGCCGGGCGGGCAAGTCATAGGCTATAAAGGAGCTGAGAACTTATCTTTGACTCTGTCCTCTGGACACTAGGTACTTTGAACCTAATTCTGCTCCTCCATTTCTGTTTCACAAAGTAGTGCAGATGCACTTTACCTGTAGCAGATGCTTTTGGAAACTCAGTATCACAATGTCATAAATGCAGTAGAATATTTTACAAGGTGGTTGGCATTGTCCAACAAAGTCTTGTGGGCAATCGTTGGTAGGCTCACAATACTTGCACTCACTTACACAGGACTTTGTGTAACTGTGAAAAACATCTTTTTGGCGGGTTCTCATAAGCCTTCATGGCATAGTTGAATGTTTAACTAACTTACTTACTCGACAATAATCCCTGTGACAGTGTAAACATTGTCTCATCTAGTTGTTGTTATGTCTCGATGGGTTTGTTTGATTGCGTGAAAACCTTTTAGTACTGACCGGAATTTAACAAGAAATAAAGAACTAAATGGATATGTGTAGTGACAAGCAACAACAAGAGTGTTTTTGAGAATAGTGTAAAGCAAAATTATTTGCTCAGACGAAGCTGACACCCCCCCCCCCCCCCCTCCCCTTACGCCAGCAAATTTTTACGGCAAAGTGCAAGGAGAGCGGCTATTTTGTTGTTGTACCCTTCACTAAACGATGGAATGCATATGAACGAAATGTTATGAATTAAAAACACTTTGCACATGCACTTATCAAACCTCAACACTCTCAATCCCAGAGTACTGACATATCACTTAGCTACTCAGCTACAGTACCAGTTTGCTTTGTTTTATTAGGAACTGCATATACAAAGCAGTTCACTTGGCCTGCACACATCCACTGAACATATTAAGAGCTGAACAGCCTCCGCAAAAAAAAATATTTTAACTTGGTCAGTGATTTGCTTTGATTACGGAAACATCGTGTTTTGATTTTTTTTAAATTGGAGAAAAAATTGTAGGTCAAAAAACCATCAGTAACAAGTTTTTGACTATCACAGTTTCTTAAGCATGAGTTTTTGCCTGTTTCATCAAAGACTTAAAAGGAAATGATGTCATTGCAAAAGACAGTTACAATGCGATTGCAACCATGTATACATAGTGTAACTTTTTGTTAGAGTCTTTTTTCAATTGTGGCCGTTTTGTGGTTTTTAAGTCATCTGTTAGATGTGCAGAAGTACTGTCATAAGTATTACGATAAACTTGGGAGCAAAAATGTTAGAAAAAAAATTTCCCGGCCACTGAAAAATTTCTACTTTTGCTTTTGAGCTGTTTAGCATCCACTTTTGAGAGCATTGAAAAAGTATTTTTTGGTGAAAACCACAAAACTAAAAATCTAAAACTTGAAACATATGTGTGTGATTGCGCAGATGTCCAAACTACTGCTTTAATGCACTATCATACAGCTACTTTCAAGAATTTCATCAAAATTGACCACTCATTTTTCAAAGAAACAGCTTCAGGCAAAATAATTTGTTTCTCATCTGACGCCAAGTGGTTATATCTGCATTGGTTTCAAATACAATTCTTTGACCGACATTCAAAGATAGATGAGCTGCTAAGCAAGGTAAAATTTTGTTGACTCTTCTGAACTGGCTATTATCTTTATGAATCATTTAAAAACTAAAACACTAGTCGTGTATGTCTTTCCATGCTCCATTTGATTTTAATTAAAAAAAAGGGAGTGGTTCTCTTAAAATATTACAGTTTTCCGGTCCAAGGTTCAAAAAACAAAAGACTGTGATTCTGGTTATGACAATTTTTTGAGAAATGTTTCATGTTTGTCATAAAACTCGCTGTAAAGTCACAAGAATTACAAAGAAAAGTAGGTCCAACAGTAGAATCTTTGATGCTCCTAAATACTGATAGTAAATCAGAGCAAGTGTATTGATATGCTAGGAATAACGGGTTTGGCGGCAACTGCCAGTTAAGCATTCACTGTAAGTCATGGTAGTCTTAGAATGAAATGCTTGTGGGAGAGAAACAACTGTCATCAAATATAGACGACTAAATACTCACTTGTCTAGAGTTATGCTCATGTTTTCTGGTCACCAAATGTTTATCAATCACACTTTTGGTTGAGAAACTGACCACTTCATCACAGGCAGAGCACACCATCTTACCATCAACAACATGAAATGTTCCCGCGGGATAAGAATCTGCTCTACTCTCTGCTGTTACAGTTTTTGGTCTTGTTATCTTTTGCTCTGGATTATTCTCTGAGCTCTTAAACAATAACAATTTGATGTTGCAGTAAGAGTATTCGTGACCTGCTTGTTGAAGTAATGAGTGTTCGTAATTCAATACGTCACGTATGCAACGGAACATTAGCTTAGAACGAAATAAATTGTCAATGAAATGTTATTGTTTTCTGAACAAGTCCTAAAGAAGATAAATCGAAATTGTCAAAATAATCAAGAAAATAATAAAACTTGAACTGCTAAAAATTGGAATAATTTTTCGAGCTGCCCTTCAATTTTTTAAGTTTTTAACGCTTGCAATTATTTTGAATTTTCTTTCAAGTATACAAACCGGTCTACAAAAATGAAAAAAAGTCAATGCGATTGTTATCATTTATTCAGTGTTCAGTTTCATTCACGACCTACAAACGATATAAATAAATACTCATAGGTTATTTTTTCATTCAGTTAACCAATTTTTGTTGACCCACGAGTTCTGAACAAGATGATTACTTACGGATCAAGTTTTTTTGCCAGTCTGGTTATTTTTATTGCAATGTATTCGGCAAACAGATGTCGCTAATACTCTCTATGAAACAATTTAAATCTAACTTTAGGTATTTCCTTTCCTTCTCAAACTAAAAACTTTACCGTTTGGAAATGATGTTAATGCAAAAGACAGTTTAAATACAATATCAACCATGTATGAAAGGTTCAATTTGGTGTGAGAGTCTTTGAATTTCGGCACTACTTGGTTTTGAAACTTATCTTTTAGATATTGCAACAGTAGTGTCATGAGTATTAAGATAAACTTAGGAGCACAAATTTTCAAAAGAAAATTCCATGACCAGTGAAAAACTCTAGCTTCGCTTTTGAGTTGCTCAGGTAGACTCTTTAAAGCGTTAAAAAAAATTTTTTGGCAAAAACTGGGAAATTGAAAATCTAAAAACGTGAAATGTATTTATGTGATTGCTCAGAAGTCCAATATACTGCTGTAAGGCATTATGGTACACTTGCATTCCAGAATCTCATCAATAATGACTACTCAGTTCTCAAAGAAGAAACCAGTTTAAGCTAAAGCGTTAATGTTTAATCTGAAGCCAAGTGGTTGTATCCGCATTGGTTTCAAACGCTTATTTGTTGACAGACATCCAAAGATAGATAAAATGCTACGCAAGGTAAAATCTTGTTGATTCTTCTGAACTGTCTCCTATCCTTTTAGATCATTTAAAGGCTAAAACACTAGTTGTGTACGTATTTCCATGTTTCATTTGATCTGAATTGAAAGACTTGGAAGTGGTTCTGTTAAAATATTGCAATCCTCCGATCTAATGTTCACAAAACAGAGACGTTATGACTCTGGTTATGATGGGTTCTTAGAAAATGTTTGATGTTTGCCATAAAGCTTGCTCTAAAATAGCAGGAATAAAAAAGAAAGCTGGTCAAACAGTAGAGTTTCTGATGCTCTGAAATTCAAGTGATTTTGTGTGCTAAGAAAAACTGGTTTGGTGGCAACAACTAGTGAAGCATTAGTTCTAGGTCATGATAGTTCAAAGATGAAATACTTGTGGACGAGACAGAACTGTCATCAAATATAGACGACTAAATACTCACTTGTCTAGAGTTATGTTCATGTTTTTTGGTCTTTAAATGTTTATCAGTCAATTGTTTTGTTGAGAAACTGACCACTTCATTGCAGGAAGAGCACACCATCCTACCATCGACAACATGAAATGTTCCCTTAGGATAGGAGTCGGCTCTAGTCTCTGCAGTGATCTTTTTAAGTCTTGCTCTCTTCTGCTTTGGGATATTCCCTGAGCTCTAGAGAAATAAAAGTTTTCTGGTACAATAAAACAATTTCAACATAATCTTAGGTATTGTCTTTCCTGCTCAAACTAAAATATTTACTGTTTGCTTACATATGCACTGGACATTATGTCGCAAAGAACAACAACTATTGTAGCGGACTTGTGGCTCAATTTCCAATTTAGCTCACAATTACGAACAGAGAACTAGCTATTCATCTGCTAGTCAGTCAGCATTGCCAGCTGGGTAAACTGATAAACCCTGCAGCTGTGCTCTATCAGTAACCAAGGTATTGAGACTCAAGGTAATGCTTGAATTACTGCATCAACATTAATTTGCACCGCAGGAATATAGCCAACTTTTCACAAACTACAGATAGGAAATCTCAAAGTATAATTGAATCCTGGGGAGAAGTCTATGAGGAAAGTTTACTTGAGGCAAGAATCATTTTCAAAGGCACAATTCCAAATGCGCAAATATGGATTTGATTATTCATTGCCCTTTCTCGCTTGATCTGCACACAACATCTCAAAAAAAACATTTATACCCAGATTAGGAAATCATTATTCAACTAATAAAGATCATCTGTATCTATATTTTTGTATGCAAATAATATGCAAATCACTCATGTGAAACTCTAGCTTGTCAAAATACATAAAATAGGTTTCAAACATGATAAAACATGTTTGTCTTTATTACGGCTGAAATCACTATTATATAGTGCTAGTTTTTACAGTACTCTTCTGATATTCTATGGGTTAGAAATGGCATTTAAAGTTTACTGGCTGTAGTCTGAAAGGTCGCCATAATGCTTTTTTAACCGGTACATTATCAAATCGATTCACACCGAAGCACCTATCTAACACTTACACCAGCGATACCCCCACCACTCAATAACTGACACCTGATGTGAATGCCTTGGTGTGATCTGATTGAAGCTGGCCTTATATGAAAACTCTGCTCTGCCAAAGTTTTACTTTGAGAAAGGTTTTCTTTGGGACGAGTTCAAGTGAAGTCCACTTCGGGACCTGTTTTGCAGCTGGTCAGTAATGGGGTTTGAGCTGGCTTTGTGATCAGTTTGGATCCGGTTGGTTTTTCGCAAAGCTATCAAAGCTTTGAGCAACCTAAATTTCATCGTGAAAACCTTTTACACTCACTCCGGGCTTGTTCAGATTCATGTTAGCAAGAGAAATGTAAATTCCATTAATAATGATTTGACTTATTAAATCTAAAGTCTTGCTCAGAGCACCCTCAAAATTTGTGATTGTTTATGCAAGGGGTGTTGTAGTTGGATCGTGCCAGTAGGGCTTCTACTTCCGTCCACTTGCAACAGCCATTGGCAGCATGCAGCTCGTGAAGCAGTAAATAAAAACATCTGTCCTAGAGGTGCTGCAGGGTCCGTCAGACCTGCAGGGTGCAACAGAGAAGTCGGTAATGACTTCACTACTAGTTAGCCCTCGGCTCAGACAAGCTACGTCTAAAACTTTTATGTACTCTTGTTTTCCTCATATCAAGCTCCAGGGAGGCTATCGCCTAGAGAAGTCCACAGCGGTAGCAGTGAGTGGTGAGTGGCCAAGGGTGTGTGAGAAAACAGCCTTTTATAGGCTGATCACAGGAAGTGTATTGCATCATGTTGGTCCAACAAATAAAACATAACAGGAAGTGCCGTAACCAATCCGAAGACAATGCATACAAGGGCATGCAATGTTAAATGAATAAGGTGCCTAGTGGCAAGTAAAGCTATATAATTAGGTCCTCAGTCTAATTAGCCTTACAATCCAGATAGCGGGAAATGGAAGTAGTTGGGTATGGATTCGTCACAGGAATCGATGCAGATCATATTTTGAACTCTCGCTAGGGCGGGCATCTTATTGCCAACCCAGTTTGTCACTGAAGGGTTGATAGAGGTCAACTGCGGGGCGGTTAAGGTTACTACATGGTCGGTTGGAGAAGCTGCTGGGCCGGTATAGAGTTTGCAGTGCCGGTATCACATCTGCAGGGTCTTTGTGGCAAATCATCTACTTCTGAGTGATGGCTACTCGGTACATCACTAGGGGTGGCATGTCTGTCTAATTAACAGTGTCAGAGTCACCTCTACGTTAAAGTATATGTGCTGCCAAAATCCACGACAATATATATGGTTTTAAATATTACAATAAACAATTTCAAACACGGAAGAGCATCTTTACCTCAATAGTTTCTGTATTTTCACCACTCTTTTTGCTTTCATCATTGCCAGAATGATCCTCATGACCGTCACCATTGTCATTGTGATTGTCTCCATCATGATCATTGCCGTTATCATTGTCACCATCGTCATGGCAATGATCATTGTCATCATCTTCAATGTGATCCGTGAAATTGGCATGATCTCCACCTCGAAGTTCAAAACGTTCGAACTCGGTTTTGCCCAACCAAGATTCTGTTTCTCTTTTCTGTCCCAGGAAAATGTCGACATAAACTCTTTCTTATCACAAACATGTGAAGTTTCAACAGTCTTAATGAACAGACTATTTAAACTAAGAGACAGCGTTTCTATACCTCACAAATATGTGAAAACTTTTGACCATCATACTTATAGGGTTCAATAATTGCAACTTAAAGAAAAACGGTTTAGTTTTAGAAAACTTTATGTAACAACGTTTTGCAACTTAAACATAAAATTGATGCGTACGCACCCATCCACCATTGCTTTCTATCCATCTATCGAGCGTCTGACCAGACCGGTGTATAGCTTTACAACAGAATTGCTCTGCAAGGTAGTTTACCAGAATCAAATGAGTTTCATCAAATGCTATTATAGCTGTTGTAAGCTCCAGAACCTGTTTATAAAACTACATAATCATTTAAACTAGTAGAAAAACTCACAGCATAGTAAAATATCAAAAAATTTCACGCTTGTTCTGTTGCATATGTTACCATCTTTCTTCATGATTGGAATTCCAATCACAAATAAACAATAGATTCATCTCTAATATCTACCCCAGCTATCTTAGGCCACGTTATATGTTGGCTAATGAAAGTTTGCTCAAAGATTCCGTCCAAAACAGATCGAACGGTTTCTCTTGTCAGCCTCGCACAGTGATTGGCAGCCTTTAGTATAAAGCTGATATCGTCTGGATGCAACTCACACAATACTACGGAACAAAATAAAAATTGATGTTTCAAGTTATAAACAACTGGAAAATTCCCACAACTAACTAAGAACAACAAACCATGCTAATTACACTGGTTTTAGAAGAAAAAGCATAAAACATACTAGCCAAAATGTGCAATCATGCAGTAGATTATTTGTCAATGACTTTTTTCATCAATACCAAACCATGCGTCACCTCAGTTTGTATTGAGCAATGCAGGGTCAATGATGGTTGTTTTAATTGTCATACTCTCTGATTTTGGTGGCTTAATAAAGAAATTTCAGATCATTGTTCCAATCACAAACTTTTTGGCACTAGAGCAACCCTTGCCACTCCTTTAAATTATGCTTAGCTTTATGAAACCCTTTAGACACAATTCAATATTAGCCAAGTGAATTTGATCATTATTACCTACATGACAGACAACTAAACGTGCTTTAAACTTGTTAATTAGGGTAATAGAAACTCCGCTAATTTAATTTGAATCATCATGTTTTGAGCTCATTTGTATCATAGAAGTTGATCCTAGTTTTGAATAAATCAAGTAAAACACTGAGTGGATCAGAATCAAATGGTTTTATCAGGTGCTGCTACAGTTAAGATAGCATTTGAGAGAAAAAATGCTGAAATATTGTTAAGTTAAGCACCGATCAGAAATCAAATAGTATAGTATATTATGGTGTGGTATGGTATTGTTTGGTATGGTGTGGTGTGGTGCAGTGCAGCCCACCGCGGTGCGGTGTGGTGTGGTGCGGTGTGGTGCGGTGTGGTATTGTATGGTATAGTATAGTTGGTGAAAGCTTTAAAAGAAAGTGTTTTTTTCAAGTTTCAGGTTGACGTCTGAATAACTTTAACACTGTATCATTTGAACAAAAAGCTGAAGTATGTGTGCTTGTGGGGAGAGGTTTAGGGGTGTCAATGGGTTGGGGTTTTTTATTTTAATCAATTACCTGACTCATCAGAAAAACAAGTAACTTATTGGAGAGAAATTAAAGAATACAAAATAATATCACTGTTACTTCAGTCTATTTAGAAGTTGTCTCACCTATATTACTTAGTGCAGTACAGTGTGCGGCTAATAAATGTGAAGGTGAACATACTCTCTTTTGTAGGAACTTTTCGAATAAATTACCGTTTCTGCTGTAACATCTCTGGGAATAGAAAGTTCCTGTTCTCAACCTACAAATAACCTCAACATCATACAATTTAGCAAATAATCTCTACATTTTACAATTAGGCGTTAATATGTCAGTTGTGTTCAAATGCTTGCGATAGATTTCTCTGTAAGTTTACTCAAGAACCTTTTAAGGTAATAAATGGGCAGCTATAAACTGTATTAGTTCAAACAAAACACTGGATTTTTGACAAGATGTATTGTATGTAAACCTATGTGGGTGTTTCCTTTTGGCTCTGTAGCAGTAAGCAGAAGACAATCTGACGGTGAAATTATGGTGATGTAATGGATTTTACCAACAACTACTGGACGCAACTACTATCTTACTGACTATCGGCTGTACAAGGTTTTGACCCCTGCCCTGTAAGCCCTGTGTGCTATGCTGTGTACAAAGTCAACACTGGCATAACAGGGTAAGTCCTCTTGAAGTCCTGACAGGTATACAAGCCTGCCAAAGACTTCTGCAATTCCAAAA
The DNA here is from genome assembly GCA_945261195.1 of Cryptosula pallasiana. Taxonomy (NCBI): domain Eukaryota; kingdom Metazoa; phylum Bryozoa; class Gymnolaemata; order Cheilostomatida; family Cryptosulidae; genus Cryptosula; species Cryptosula pallasiana. The sequence continues at coordinate 56,442,912 of OX183131.1, read as the reverse complement.
AAATCCAAGTACACAGAAAGGGATGTTCGCAAGCATCAATGTTGTTTAATGCTGGTTGACATACATATCATAGATGTACGCAAGTGATCGCCGATCATCGCATGATGACCAATGGTGTATGTGATCATGGATTTCGCACAGTTTGTACGACGTTGCACGAGGCTCGTAGAACAGTTCAGCTGTACAACTGTCCTGCGACGTAGTACAATAGTGGGTACAATTTTCTTGCCTTCTTTCTCAAAGACACAAATTTCAAGGTTATTTTATGACAAAATGGCTGCCATCAAAAAATTATAATATATAATAGAATTATTATTATTATTATTTTTCAATTGTTAATGTTCTGAATGAAATACTATGATAGTTGACTTAAATGTATAAATATATGGATTTTCTGTAACTTTGTATATAAAAGCATAATTAGTGCATTATTACATATTAAGATTCTAAACTTACATACTAAGAAACGGTTAAAAAATGCTAATGCACCATCGAACAACAGTTATAAATTTAATTCAGAATATGGAATAATATATAATGATAATATGAGTAACAGTGTAATAAACTTTTTGAATTCGTTAAAAATAATAAATATGTCGATGTAATTGAACAATGATGATTCATTTAGTATATATATACATAGTCGCTGGTCAGTGAAGACGTGCCTTGAGATTTTATTACCTCCCAGTCAAGAGAGTGATTATATCTTTTGCAATCGTTGGTTTGCCAAGTTTATGTGAAAATGTATCTCAGATCATCGTACGAGGATTTGCCATAACTTACAAGCATCTACGATATGTTTGTGAACCTGGCTTCACAACTGCACTCTCTGACTCAAACGCCTTAATTGATAACGTAGACAATATGATACAATTCGACATGATTACTCAAGCGTGCATGCAACTAACCAATGCCGTAACTAGAATGCTTCATTGTCCAATGAGTCTGATCCAGGTTAGTGGGCAGAGCCTTTGTCATCTCCTAGAAGTAGTCTTTGCTAGCATTGGCCTGTAACTGCAGTTTGTGTTGTGGTTGCAAACGAATCCAGAACAAACAGACAGTTGCTGACATTTACGAGCTTGAAATCCGGTGGATAAAATTTTAAAATGCTTGTGTTTAAACTTATCTTACATCGTCATTTATTGGAAATACTCAAAAGGTCTCTCAGTTGCTACAAATTCTCAAAAAGAATAACTTGAAGTGTATCTCTGCATCAAGAAGTGCCATGGTTCATAGAAAAGTTTGTGCTGGTATGCAGAACTGTTCAATGTACCTGTTGATAGTAAATATTGTCTTTTCTGGTCAATAGAAAACTCTAGTGTTTTAACTAATAACCCCGAGGAATGTGCATTTAAAATATTACGTATAACTAGTACATCTGTAGCAATCTGACAATATCACAAAAATTGGCTACTGAAGTGTTGTTAAAGGTCACTGGTTAGGTACTTTGTCAACACAAAAGTAAATAACACTGTTTGAGTGGACACTAGCTGTCTTTAGGGCAGGGGTTTATTGTTCACATAAGTTTTGGGACAGCCAAAGTAAGGCCGCGGGCCCAGGAGTTTGTCTGGGCCTTAAGCAGTGTCTTGGGCAATACTCTGGAGGCTGCGGCCCAAAACGCATTTAGCCCAAGCTGGTGAAATTTAGAACAGTTTAGGATACCACATTGTACAGATTTATTACTCAATATGTTTCACTTTCCTCCTGAAAAGCAGATTTGGAAAGTTTAAAGTTTATTCCATATGAAAGAAACAATTTCAGTCAACGGTATACATAATGCTTGGTGCAGAAACAAAAAAAACAATTATCTCAGTACAATTCAAGCCTATAGTGTTACAACATGACAACAAGCCTCCTCTTGCAACCAATGTGACTTCAAACGAACTCACAGAAAACTTGTACAACGTAGCAGTGTGGTAGATTCTACATAGTGGGATCATTATGCTAGTAATATGGAAGTAGCACTTGCTTCCGCTTTCGTCAATGTAAGAGCAGATCTCTGTCATGGACTCTAAGGATTAGAAGGTTTTCCTGGTTCCAGGTACTTGAAGTACGCCCCTGCTCCCGTGCGAACCTGTGAGGTACCTTTTTTGTGCACCAGTTGTTTAGAATTTAGTTGTGCAGGGGGTTTATATTGCGGTTTTTATGTCGTTTGATTATGAATTTGATTGGCTTGGGCTGGAGGTCATCCTGGAAGTTAGACCTGGAGGTTATCCTGGAGGTTATCTTGGAGGTTCTTCTGGTGGTTCTCCTTGTCCTTTGGGTGCCTTTTTGTGTGCACCAGGTCTTTAGGTTTTAATTGGAATTTATTGGTGTGATATTTTGTTCCTCCACAACGCCTTTTTGTGTGCACCAGGTGTTTTCATGAATGGTGTGATGTTGAGTTAGTCACTTTTTTGTACGATGTTAGATGTTTGAGTGTTGTATAGAAATGAAGTGATTGTATTATGTTTATTTGAGTAAAAAACTGGTAATGGTGATTGTAATAAAGTATCTGAAAAAGTTAATAGAGTATGAAGTGAATGCAATGAAATAAAGTGTAATAGAATAAAAAGTGTAGTATGTAAGACTATCAAAACTTTTTTTTCTGCGTAAATGTTGTGTCTTTTTTCAGCTAGAAAGATGTGGTTTTGTTAACAATTAAGGATTATTTATTTTTACAAGAGATAATCCTTTTTAGATACGAACAAAAAACAACATTCACGCGAAAACCCTGCAGTATTCAGTACAATTTTTGCTATTTAAGAAGCATTGCTTCTACACAGAAATCATCCACTTCAGCAATAGCACTCGAAAAAGCGTCATCTACTACAGCATCTACTACCATTACTTAAAGGTTTCTCAGTAAATAATAAAAAAAAAACTCATGATACTACGGTAAAAGTTATTAAAATAATATTATTTATCAAGTTTTGGTAATAGTCAATTGGAAACGTAGTAAAGCGTCAGATACCCGGCAACTAAGATTTAATTATTTGTTTTTATTTGTACCTAAAAGTTGAACAGAATGTTTTCTTTTGATTGCGTTATCACAAACATTGTTTTTTAGATTATTATGGATGATCTTTTGCAGGAATAAAACATTATTTTTCTGTATGAAACAATTGGTTTATTCACGTGAATGCAAAACTTTTTCCTCGAGGTCTATTTTCAGCAAAAAAATGTTTCTTACTCAAGCGATTAAGTTTTTTGAGCACAAATGAAACGTTACTTTTTTACATGTGAAAAACTTTTTATATAAGAAAACAAAAAAAAAACATTTGTGCGAAAACCCTCCAGTGTTCAGTATGACATCAGAATGTTTTATTTTTTTATATTATTGCAAACGTTGCTCTTTTATTTTTCAAATTATTATGGATGATCTTTCTGAATATCTCCTTTGCACAGACCCGTATCCATCAGGAAGCAAAAGCAGAACAACCAAATCAGCTCCTAAGAAGAAAAAGTCTATTCAGAAAAAGTGAGTAGTAAGAAAACGAGCTCTCCCTGATGAGAAAACAACGCTCTTTGCTCTCCCTGATGAGAAAACAACGGTCTTTGCAGAAAAAGCTCGATTAATGATTGAATCTCTCAAAAAATGGAAAGCAAAGGAATTGCGAAAGTCTGGAGCTTCTCAAACGAGTAACACACCAAAGGCTCGGACTTACCAAATACTTACTTACTTGCTTGCAGATTTTCCTATCCCAAGCGTTATGCGGGTGTTTTTTGTGATTCCTAAAAGTATTGATTCTAAATACTGTGAACTCCAGTACTTTTGTATTCCGGATTTAGATAAGTTTCAGAGCAAAAAAGTTCTTTGTCTGGCTAAAACAGATGAAAACTTAAACTGTGATAATTACCCAGTACCTTTCAAAATTGTGTACTTGGGTAAAAAGGAAAATCCGAAAAATACTATTTGGTTCGATGTCAAACTTGTCACCACAAAACGTTTAACTAACAGGGAAGTTAATGAGGGAGCACGACAATTGAGTATGATGACTAAGGACGACCTCAAACGCAGTTTGAACATCGAAACCCTCGGTAATTTCAAACAGCGAGTGAGTTTCCCTTACGTAGATGTTGTTGAGAGATTTGTCCTCATTGGTTCAATCGAAAAGAATCTGTTGTAACTTGTTTCTGTAACGTCTTGCAAAAAAATGGTGAGAGAGAGGTGAGGGCACTTGTGTTGCCAAACAGATACGTTGAAGAATCTAAAAAACATGTTCCAGGTGTGTTGATCTACAAAGAGAAAAAAAGTGGTGAAAATTCTAATGCGTATTATGATATCGTATTTCTCTCTTCATTCGGTCTCATTGATTGCGAATGAAATCGTGAACAAGCAAAATACAACGAGTATATTTTGAAATCGAATGTTGAAACTGATCTTAAAGATTTCTTACAGGAGGAATTTGATGATTTTGAAGCTGGAGTCAGTGCTGATGAAGATGAGTAGACGAGAAATTGTGTTCAAAGAGTACAATACACAATACAACTTGGCGAGTGTTTTCTCTTTTCTATTTAATACAATCTAACCATTGTAAATAATACTTCAATTCAAATTAGATAGAATAGTTTCTACAGCACGTAATGTTTTGTTTTAGATGTTCAAGGATGGAACTGATCAGGAGAACTAAACAAAATACTCTATCATTCAAGATTCAGTAAAATCCTACAATAAATACTTTGCTTCAATTAGTAAAAAGTATTACTCAAATTCCTTACTAACAAGCAAATATATGATTTTCTATTACAAATATTTCCCAAATAACTATTACTGTAAATTTTAACAAATACATATATCTGTTTTGTTATGTAAATACATAATAATGATGACGATGAGTAGACTATATTTATCTTTCATTGTAAGATTATCTAAACTATTACAAATACTATATTAAACGCATATATACTCCACGTACAGTACAATAGTCTTGCTACAAAATAATTTATCATGTTTATAAATACATGGAATATTAATTTTGCATATAGTCGACGTACAATTGAAGTAAAGTAATCTTGGTAAAAAATTGAACTTCATGTTTATAAGTACACGTAAATAGATAAAAAGCTATCTTCTGTACATACTTTCTTGCTCACAGAAACACTCGATGACTAACTATAATGTTTTCTATACAGTGTTGTTATATACGTATTATACCAACAAAAATTAAAAAGCTAACAATTACACTTTTGTCAGAATTGTAAAAATATCAAGACATTGCAGGGGTATATACTACGACTTATTTTACCAATAGAGCTTATGTTAGAAATTCAGATGCTTGTATAATAAAGTTATACAATAATACAACTGCTTCATTTCTATACAATACTCAAACCCTCAAATCTAACATCATCATCATCACACTAAAACATTCAAAACACCACACGCAAAAATACATCAATAAAAACCAATAAACACTGATAAAATAATACAACTATACCAATATAACAACGTTAATGCAACAAACAAAATAACAATACAAAACTCAGCATAAACTCATGCAAACCACCCAAACGCCATAATAAATCGCAATATAAACCCTTGGCCCAACTAAACGCAACACAAAAACTTAAAACACCTAGTGCACACAAAAAGCTACCCAAAACAATTAATTGCAAAACACCTGGGTCACACAAAAAGGCACCTCAGGCACCAGGCACCCACAAATTAAAAATATTTCATAAACTTTGTTACTCCGCTTTTCAACCCTAATACACTTTATTTCATTACACTCACAGTATAAATTACTATTATATACTTTTATTACATTTACCATTAGTATTTTTTTTTCAAATAGATATAATACAACCGCTTCCTTTCAATACAATACTCAAACATCTAACATCGTACAAACCCGCATCTAAATCAACATCACACCATTCATCAAAACACCTGGTTCACACAACAAGGCACCACTAAATACCAATAACCAATAAATATCTAAACACGTGGTGAACACAAATAGGCACCCAATGGATCAAGAGAACCTCCAGGATAACTTCCAGGTCTAAGTTCCAGGATAACCTCCAGCCCAAACCAAGACAAAAAAAACTGCAATATAATCCCCCTGCACAACTAAATTCAAAACAACTAGTGTACACAAAAAAGGTACCGCACAGGTTTGCACGGGAACAGGGCCGTACTTCAAGTACCTGGAACCAAGAGAACCTTCTAATCGTTAGACTCCATGACAGAGATCTGTTCCCTTATTACTATTACAATCAATAGAGCAAATCTTTTGTTAACACATTATGGTTGGATTCATAACTGCCTTGGCTCTTTGTATTCTCTTTTCAAACCATAACATTTTTATCACAAAATCTACATTTGTCAGAGTGTATAACTGAGAAGGTTCCACCCACCCGTTCACTTAATCAATAATTATATTTCAATTGGTTGTCAATTACATCAGAGCTTTTGCATTAAAGGATTTTACATTAGCAATGAGTCACACATTCCAGTCAAAGACCATAGTATTAATGTGACTGCTACTAGACATTCAGTTCTGATTGGCTGGTAAGCATGGTAGGATGATCTGCTACTAGAAAGTAACTTCTCCCTTTCCTCCTCCCCTCTCCTTCCCTTACTCTCTCCTTCCGCTCCTCCTTGTCTTGGGTGGGGAAGTCAAGGTGATGATATTGTGGTAGATTTTGATGCACACTATTAGTGAACAGGTCGTTTACTCTAGAACCTTGCGAGACGATGCGCTAGACTTTGACCAGCAGCATTCGGTTAACAGCTGTTTGGGTGGAAAGTCCTACTGTGCCGGTGGCATAGTGAACAGGGCCAGTAGTGACCCCTGAAGGGCCGGTAGTGACCCCTACCGGCCCGGTATGGCTGTACCGGGCCAGCACAAGATGGTCGACATAGATGAAGATCCTAAAAAGTATGTAGGAGCTCAGTCAAGGTCAAGAACAGGAAGTAGCTACCCTTAGATTGCCAACTTCATGGACCCTACTCTATATGCAGCCTGGGAGCCTTGCAGGACTACTGATTGGACAATGAGGAGAAAGGACTCCGCCCTTAGCCACTTGGCATCTCCCTTATTTAACCGTACTGCATTGTTGATTGGCTACTTATTTATATAATCAGTTGTATTGGCTAATCTGTTTCCTGCGCTATGATTGTTATACGTTTTATACTTGTTAGCTCTTCTATAAAAGGAGAGCACACTGTCTTACTCCTCGCATTCATTCTCACATTGCCAACCCTAGAGGAATAATTACCCTCAGGACTATCATAGAGAATATAGCCACTTATACAAACACTACGCTGTACTGTTTGTTTGAGCCATGGGCTCTTGCCTTACCGGGTAATTCGGTTACCCTGCACAGTTGTCACTGTCATTCAGCACAGTGTCCCCTCTGGAGAGAGGTACAATACTCGAGGCTAATGAATGTCCGTGGTTACAGACCGGAATCCATTACAATATATTTTCCATTTAAGGCGTAAAAAATTACGTTACAATTAAAAAATCTCGAAGAAAGTAACAAAGTACTGATAAAACATTGAAGGAAATATGTCTAGAATACAAATTTTGAATCATAATGTGCATAAAAACTGGTGGCAAGCTAGTTGATTGTCGGAGAGGCTCATCACAAGTTACAATAAATCAAATTGCATACATATGTAGAGCATCCAGTAATGTACACAGCATGTTAATGTGAAGAAGGCCATATACGATAGCATAACTATATAAAGTATACAATAAATAAAGTTGCATCCCTGTGTGAAGTAAAATTTATATTCAGGATAGCACACTTATGTAATGTATACAATAGATAAGATAGCGTGCCTATGTAAGTTGTACAGCAGATAGGATAACATGCCCATGTAAAGTATACATATTATAAGATGACCTACCTGTGTAAAATGTACATTTTTATAACATCCCTGATGACTGCTGTAACAGGTAGACTGCTAGTGGATGCAGCCTGCTGCATTATGGTCTCTCTCTTTACTCGAGTCCTTCTTTGACTGCTTTTTTATCAGAAATACTCAAAACTCAGTAGTTTATTGCTGTGTGTGCATTCCAAGAAACCACTTACCAGGTTGAAAATTCAAACAATGTCTGAAATATTTTTGAGTTGGCTACTAAGAAGAATGTCATGAGCTGTCCAGTAATGTATGTTGGTTTCATTACGTACTCAATGTTGCCAGCTTGTTAGGCTGTTAGTAGTTGATGATTAACCTTCTTATATAAAAGTTTTACAAAAATGAACGCTAAACCGTCCATTTATCACTTTTATTATGGGCACAGTTCGGGGCAGTCGAAATCAAAATATATTCTGTCGCACAGTGAACAAAACTGTGGGTTGCCTAAACGTTCTGAACTCACACAATCACTCTAAACCATATGCGCTTGTTTCCTTCATTGGTATCCCGTTGCCAAAGAACCCCTTTCTCCACAAGTAGTTGGCTTTTTGAAGAGCCCGCTACCTGTAGCAAGCAATACAATTACCCCAAAACCTAACGATTAAAGTGAAACCCTGCTCCTGTACTTCCCACTTTGATCTTAATCCAATCTTCTTGCGCAATTTCAAGCAAACGTTTCTGTAACATTTTACCAATAACTTGTTCTAACCTTCCTGTTAGTTGACAAGCGCTACAGTAAGGCAGAGGTATTTCAAACGATTGAAAATATATGTAATAAAGATAGAGTACGGAGTTGAGGAGTTGTCTGTTCGTGTGAGATGAACACAAATCCAAAGGATGATCGGATCAATTTTTCCTCCTTGTCACCTTTGGGGTCAATTGATAGCTAATCTGCGAAAGAAACATTTGAAAAAGGGAGAAAACAAAAATATACCTACGTTGAGTCTCTGGGCACTCGGTGCTCGAATGGGAATGGATTGAATTATTAATGTGTTTGATTTTAGAGCTGTTGCTGTGATGCAATATAGAGATGACTTATATTTCAAAAGATGTCCAGAAATTATCTAAAAAGTGTTTGTCACAACTTCATCGTTGTTTTCATTATTTCGGTGATCCCCGTAATTTTCTCCCAGGCTACTTTCACCGAGGCCATGACCGCCGCCCTGCTGTCATTTCAAAGTTTTATTAAACCAAAAGTTCAAAGTATTCTGTATGTTCTTGGCTGGCAATTTTGTGCCACAACACATTTATTTCAAAAAAAACAACAGGAATACATACCCCAATAATTATTTAAAGAAACCAGTAGGGACCGGACCCACCTGTCATTGCTGTTTACTTATTTACTTGCTGGTCCCTGGAAACCATAGATGAATATTGCTAGAGTTGAAAATGGGGCGGCTCAATCAGGCATCACAGCATCCTCATGGGTCGGTACAGCTCGGTACCCGTTGTTATAGTCATTCTAACCATCCAATGGCTATACTAGTGAGGCCAGACTGGATGTTAAGTAAATGCCCAGATAAGTGTGCAATGAAAGTTCATTACACACCACTTTTTGTTAAAGGCATCTTTTTGTTTTTAGTAATACGTACATCGAGCGAGAAAATAAGACTGGGGGTAAATAGCTCAGGTAGTTGTACCATCTCTTTAATCACTGCACAAGCCTCGGTTTTAGCTGGGTGATGATTTCTTCCGGTAGGAGTTCTAACAATCAGTTGGCACAGCTCCTGTAATGTCCTTTCTAGGGTGGCAATGTTGTCCTGGATCGCCCTGCCAATCAGTTGCTGTTTTATGTGACTTGCAGTTGGCCTAGGCACTTTTTTCAGATCTTGATGCAACTTTGGCTGTGTCAAATCAACCACCTCGGCCATAGGTTCATGCACTGTACTAACACCTGTTTTCCAGCTTAAGTATCTTCTAAGGCTGGAGGGACATGAGAGGTTTGAAGGCAGTTGGTAATATTGGGGTTGCTATTAGAACTGTGTGGTCCTCTCGAGAAAGATCTCGTTTGGTAGGTGGCTTGGAGAAAGTTCTATAGTCGCCATGCGGTGTTGGATTACACCTGCGAAACCTTGAATGGTTACTCCACTGCACAAAGTGACGGAAACGGTCATAGCTAGCCTGATCTACTGTGTAGAAGGAAGAAGTTTTCTTAACTTGCTTGTAGATTGTTTCAAATCAGTGTTCAAGTACATAAAACATTTTCAGTTTCATTTACAATGAATTATGTATATGTTGGTGAAATAGACAACTTTTTTTGTTCTACAATTTGCTTTCTTGTTTGTGAGTGCATTGTAGTGGATTTTACTGGCCACCAACTGTGACCAATATTTATCAAAGGTCCCCTTGATAGGCTGTGTGCATCAGGAATTCCTGAGAATGCAATAAATGGCGCCCTAAATTCATTACGACTAACCTAGTTGGTAAATTACATGCAATAAATCATTATTATGCTACACAGGCACAAGGTATCTAATACCCCAGCCCTGGCAGCTATCTTGAGCTTGCAGCAAGACAGTTGACATAGCCTGAGAAAGACAATCTAGCCTGATATCTTCTATGACCAGTATTCAGGAGCTAGCTACTCGTAGAGGTTTTGAGAAAGTAGGATCCGAGGCCATTACAGACAAAGAACCCCTTTATAGAGAGAGAGACCCGAGTAGTCCTGGATAGAATGCCTTTAGACTCCCCCTCACTTCTAGGCACCTGCTACTTTTAACTCATTTACTGACATTACATTGGCAGATAGTTTTAGATATCATTCTTATGTGTGATTGTAGTGTTTGGCAAACTAGGTCAAACTCTTCCTGTGACTCTACCTATAAAAGGCTGAACTTTTATGAAAATCGTAGCATTTACCCTACAGCAGATTGTACTTGCTCCTTGAATTTCCATCTTCTTATTCTGAGTAAAAATAAATTTTCATATCATTCGAAAGCACTGAAAATATGTCTTAGCCGAGGGCTCACCACAGTCGTTAAACTTACGGAGTCTACCTTACAACCGGTTGTTTGTGCCACCACTCCATGGGGTCAGCTCTAGGGAGAGCTTGACTGATCATTTTTGGGCCTTCAGGGGCTGAAAGTCATGTTGTGCCGGAAAATAGCATTTTGTGCTGTGACAACTCCTAGGGGACAAGTAGTGGGACGTAAAATAACAAGCAGTATTACAGTATTACAAGCACAACCCAGATTGACAGAGTGTCTTTTACCTTTATGAAAACAAACTAAATTTTCTGTGAAAGATGAAGTTCATACATTTCATACATTCAGTGGTCATTTATTTTACAAGACCACACAATGGCAAGTTTGTCAGTGAATGAATACAAGGTACTTTAAAGGTAAAAGTGCTGAAATTTAAGAAATCATAAAAGTATTTTGTGTTTGTTATCAAAAACAAGTTAGCACATTGAAATAGTTTGGATGAGAAGCTTTCAAAGTAAACACTTGATTCAAAGTGTATCATGAAATTTCTTCTGCGAAATGCCATGATTGTCAATTACAAGCAATGCAGGGCCAACTGTTCCTAGGTTATAAATCCTTACTCAAAAATTAAATTGAGTTTCAATCGAAATCATGACGCCTAATGAGGACAGCTCCTCAAAAAGCCAAAAATTAAGCCAATTGCTGATATCTGACCAAGCGAATAATTTTGCGGAAACATCAGCATATTAACGGAAATCTTCAGATATTTGGGTTCAAAATAATGGCTGTACAATTATATAGCAAGAGAATAATTGATTCATGGGCAAATAATGATACTACTACTCTACATTGTGCCAAAGTAGAAGTGGTAAAAGAAAGTCTGAGGTTTTTACTGAAGTATTTTGTAGAATAAAACAAAAAACCAGACAAACACTAAAAATTAATAGTTTACAAAACAAAACTTTGCGATGATTTATTGGAAACAATAAAACTGCTTTTCCGTAACTTTTATTGCTTGAAAACTTCATAAATCAGTCTCGAAAAGAATGTATGTTAGCAATATAAGTATAGCCTTAGTGTTCAGTTGTGTGAGAACCTCCATCACTTTCTGTATCACAATCCTTGGGGTCTTTATCCTGGAATAGAATCAATTCATTATATGAATACATAGATACCTGAGCAGTTACCAGAGTGAATACTAGCATAGATGCCAGAGGGGATACTAGAGTAGTCACTAGTAGATAAAAATAGAGTCACGCTCCGGGTGTAACCGTTATCTTCCATGTTAGTCTCACCGGAGCTAGCGCATCCGCTTTATCAACTCTTAACCTTTGAAATCTATCGATGCTACCCCTATCCTCTCTTTCACTATTTCTACTCTTTGCAGTTGATTCCTGGTGGCAGCAGCTATCTACTGTGACTGAGCAGCCACAAAACCTGACTGTCTGACTCAAATATACATCCTCTCCAATATCTACCATTATTCAGTATTCCGGTGCCATGGCGTACCATCCAAGACTATTTTAAGTGGATAATTTAAAGTTTTTGAGCTTTGTAAACTCTCAGTTGAGACTTTAATCTCAGGTACTTTTCAAGCCATTTAATTTTGGTTAAACCCCTAAACCAAACGCTGGAGAAATATAGCACCAATACAAATGCACAGAATTAATAGAAAGTTCAGCCTTTTATGGTCTGAGTTGCATGAAGCGAAGGAGGTAATTGAACTATTTTGGTAGACTTTAGTGCATGCCATTGGTAAACGGCTCGTTTGCTATCAGATACCAATCAGAGATGCGCTGGAGTTCTGCGTCCTTTACATGAGCTGTGTCCTAATTGGCACCATTTTTGTTTAATCACTATTATTTTTCTACATTGCGACAAAATATCCCCAAATCTCTCTGGTTTGCTACCACAAATAATTGGTGACAAGGGCATATATTTCCACGACTCAAAGTTCATCGCCGTTGGTTGAACCACGCCCACAGAGGCAGTTACAGGCTTTTTTTTAATATTATTTTCTTATATTGTGGAATAAATATATGGATAAAATATCATTGAGTTGTTGACTAGCTAGGGAAGCTGTGTGGTGACAAGGATTTTAGTAGCACAATGGCTACGGTTCGATAAATTATATTATTTGGTATTTTTAGTTAGTGAAAAAAAAAATGAAAAAAAGAACCACCAAGTGACTTTTCTGTTTAAAAAAAGTGCTCCCTTTGGTTCTTCATTACCGCAATAATAAATTATTAGTAGCTAAGATTCGTTCGTTTCAAATCAGTTGTATTGTTTCATAGATAACGTGTACTAAACCACAAATGATTCAGTTAGTTAAATACAAACACACACAAGCTAATGATGCCATGCGGTTAAAAAAGATAACTTGTGGCTTCCTGTTTTATTATGGATGCCTAGTTTGATTGCCTATCGTTTCCAATAGCAATAAACATCTGTAATTCGGCTTATCGCCAACTTTTTTCTTTGAGAGAGCGACAAATGTTTGTCGACAAGTCTCACGACAAACTTATGTACAATGGTGTTTCCAACTGCAATTTCCCTTTATGGCAAGCAGTATCGCCAATTTGTCATGATGTGGAAACATAGTACATATTCTAGTGGATGGCTTGATAGCAAATTAACCATCAATTGTCCTTGGTCTATTTATTTCTTGTCAATGTATGCCTGCATGTAGTAAACTAATTACTTCCTGTCAGCCTGCCTACAAACAAGCTGACTTCACTAACAGTCTTTGCATTCATGCATGTACTGACAACCAACTCAGAATATTTCCGCCATAGTAATTGGTGTTTATAGAAATTCACCATTCAAACTTACATCTGGTATAGTTTGTCTGAGCCATGGACTCTGTACATGCCAACTTATCTGGCAGTAACTAACATAGTTGTCACTGCCATACCAGCAGAGCTTTCTTTTTGGAAAGATGTATATTATTTAGGACTGGTTGAATTTCAGAGAAAGCAGACTAAAACCCGTGACACTATTTAGCAAGGAATTCGTTCATGTGTATTATCAACCAAAAAAGTACTATGCAGGCTAGGATCAGACGTTCGTTCTGCCCTGGCCTGTGTTGACGATCCGGAGCGATAAATGATGTATGAGCCAGCCACATTGCTAGAATCTTCAGAAGAAGAAGCGATTACACTTCAAGTATCAAGTATCAAGTAAGTAAGTAAGTAAGTAAGTAGTAGCACATAATGTACAAAATATATGGTTGAAACAATCTGGTGACAAGAAGCATGGGGTCAAGTGAAGGGCCTCACAATCAGTGCTAATCATCTCTGAATGACTTTCTTACTTCTCTGGAGTTTATGGATTTTTGGAAATCTTGATTTCTGAAACCCAGACTTCCGCGGATAATACCAGATCGCAGCCAATTTCTGGAGGTTTCCAAGCTTTATTTGGCTCTTAGTTTATGCTTGTCACTTTTATGTTGGCTGAATATTGTTCCTAAGGATCGGTTCATTCATGTCTACTCTACTTGTTTGTTTCTCTTTTGGCTTTTAAGTAAAATGTGATAAATAATAGCTAGGTTGTATAGTTGATCAGCGTTACTTGATGCTGGCAGACGATTACAGTACCCATTACAAGGATCATTAGTACATATGCTTGTCTGCTCAAAACCATCACAACTTTACGGGCAAACCATCTTGCGTTTATAAAATTAGCGAATTAAAACTATACATATGGACTCAGGGGTGAAAGTAGTCTGGCGATGACACCAAAATGCTTAGAACAGTGCTAACAAACATACACATGATCCAGGCCTTGAACATTAGCAACTTTCTTGGTAAGCCCTAACTTCCCTTATCAGTTAAGCTGCGTACACACTAGAACGATTTTTGATAAAAAAATCCTTCATGTTGGAGTTGTTTCCTTTGTCGGCCGATGGTTGCGTACACACTAGTAAATAATTTCGGCCAAAAACATTTGCTCTTTGGTGAGAGAGATAGATAAATTTTGTTTTTCAGCATAAACATAGAACTACTGTTGATATTGCTCTCTGTTATTTCACAATTATTCACCATGTCTATGGTTGTTATTAGTAAATGCACTAGCTGTGGCTGCCGCATTATTAATTATTTATGTTGTTCTGAACAGAATTTTTATTTTTTTTTAGCTTTACCAAATACTTACTTCAATTAATTAAAATTATTTCTAAATTATTCATTAAACTTATGCTTATCAATTATTGATCAACCATGTTAAAATAAAAATGGTAATACATAAATCATAAATTTTCTTAGTGAGTTTTAAAATAATAATTATTATTATTATTATTTGGTTATTGCTGGGAGAATTGATGATTTTTTATTATTCTATCATCATTGTTTGTGACCACAAGCTACTTCTGAACTGATTTTGTGTTGTGGTTTCCTTGATAATCTGCTAAAAATCGTCGGGGATTTTGAGCAGTGCTCAAATGGCAAAAACACCGGCCGATGTGATACAATATCGGCCATTATTGCATTCACACTAGGCCGTTTTGTATTTGCGCCGATTTCGGCCACAAAATCGTCCTAGTGTGTACGCAGCTTTATAGTCAACCTTGAGTAAACATACTTTACAGGATATAGGCTTCAGTGACAACTATTATCTTATTCAGATAGAAGTACTAGTAGTAAGTATACTAGAGGGAGCTCCGCATCGTGATGTCTAAGGAAAATCAGGCTCCCATGGTTCCAAAGGCTTTTTTGAGCCAAAACATTATGAAAACCGTTAAGGAAACTTGTTAGTGTTCATCAGGTGCACATTATTGCAGTTGTTTGTTCTGTTTTTATATTGTATATGATGATGATGATTATTATATAAGCATTTATTGTGGAATGGTTGTTCATATTGGGGTTTGCATCATGGTTTGGATATTGCACCGATGCAAGATGATTGCTAATCGTACCTTTGATTTGCATTGCGGTTGGAATTTTTGCTACAAATTGTTTTTGCAATAGGTAAAATATATAGGGTAAAATGCGCATAATACACATACAGATAAAATTTTGATTCTTCGTTGTTATAATACAGAAGAATATGCATACAGTAACTAATGTAAGAAAGATGAAGTTTTAGATAGAACAAGGATTAATGGATTTATAACACCAAATCTATCAGTGGGGAGATTTCATTGTCCAACAGACATTTATGCTTCATTGAGCTGATGTCTGATGTTATTTGTTCTCGCAAACAATTGATGGTGTAACCAACTGTGTGCCAACTTGCTAAACATGACCGAGTTTGCAAAAAAAGCTTTGCAACTGTCTTCTTGTGGGATATTGAGTAGACATCGATTGCATCATACGCAGATGGTACAGAGAGTTTGCGTCAATTCCAGCGGTTAATCTTTCCAAGACTAACTTTTCTTTTCTGTGCATCACCGGGATGGGTCATCTAACTGTGTATTTTCTTATCGATGAACACGGATTCGCATTACATTTGTAAATCACGATGAAAAGAAGAGCCTGCCGCAAAGACTGCGCTAGTTGTCAAAAATTTAAATGGAAGGAAAGCCATGGAGGGGATGGTTGAGGAGCTTCGGTAAATATCCAGCAAATTTCCAAACAGGGTAAAGATGCACCATCTTTCAACATGTCTATCCTGTGTTCCCTGTGGATAACTCTCTGTCTTTCCAATGCTTGAACAATTGGGGGGTAGTCCTGAGTGAAGAAATCAAAATGTGGTCAGCCGTTTCCAGGGCTATTTCATATAATAAGGACCACTCCACTGGAGCCAAATTTCACAAAGGCTCATATTAGTCATCATTGGCTGAAACAGTTTTTATGCATTTTTTTCATATTTGTTACATAAAATGAAATTTTTTTTTGCCGTAATACCTATTTAAACATATTTTGTTTAAATCTTTTAACCATCACTGGAGCCAGGAATAAACAATGAGTCATCTCCCTTTGGAGGAATAACTCTATATTGAGCAGTACCGGGAGTTGATAAATTTGCCGATACGTTTACTAAAGATTACGTGCCATAAAATGCAAAAACGTTTGCTTTCAGTCCAGTGAACTTACATTACCTTTTGTATTTGTATACATGTATATCAGTCGCGTTAGTTACCATCCAGATGGCGCGCACCCGAAATACTGAAATGCCACTTGGTTTTGTAGCAAATGTAAAATAATAATAAAACAAGTGGAATGTTTGTGATTTATTTTACTTGGCAGTATTTATCAATACTTTTCATAAACATCTGACTGAATAACAAAATCCCATAACAGTCTACTCGAAAGTGAAGTATGAATAATGTCAAAAAGCAGTACGCTCATTCATTTTGAAAAAAATGATTGATTTCATCAATACCGTAAAAAATAATTTGAATTTTAGGAATAAGTATGTATTGTCATTTAAACTACTTTGAGACTATATTTCTATGAATAAATGTTGACTATTTTTTATGTCCAAAGTTATTAGTTATTTAAAATTTGACATGAAACTTGAATGGTACAATAAAAGTAGTTTATAATTCCTATTTTCTATAATACAAGTGGTAACATAAGCACTATGTTTCATCACTTATTACTTAACTTAGATTTGAATGCTTTTGTTTAAAATAACCAGTGTTCTAGGAGACATCCTGAGCTTTCAGATGAATGGTTGTTTTAAGCTTTAACTTGTCAATTTGCAGCGTTATGAGATGTTGAAATTAAACCTTTTTTCTACAAGTTAAAGTGTAGTCACTCTAGCATTTGGCTCCAGAGGATCAAGTGACAAGGGGAGTTGGCCACACTTTGATTTCTTCACTTAGGGGTACACCAAAGTGGTTGTACCAATTCAAATAAGTTTCTTAGAGTGCTCATATTTTCATCCTTTGACAATTTTCCACAAATCGCTAATCAATGCTAATGCTGTTCTGTTATAACGAGCTTCAAAATCTTTGTCTTGGTGGTATATGTTTTTGTCGCAGTTGATTCAAGTTTTGCCTCTACTAGTAAAAAAATTTTCGTTCACTGCTACTGATTTGTATGCTTTGACTCAGATTTTATAGCTGTATCTAGGAACCATCTATATTGTGCGAAATAGAAACTGAACAGATCCTACACTTTTCGCTGCCGATTTGTCCGTTTTTGACTTAATATATCAAAATCTTTGTCTGAGAGCTTTTTAGATTGATGTAGCAAAACTCCTCTCACCACACAAGGATGTTTAGCTCTGCGAATCAACTCCTATGTTAGGGACCTTTTCCATATACTTTTTAAGTCATCCACGACTTTGGAGACTTGAGTTTTTGTCTACACGGTCTTTGTTTGAGAGGACTTTAGTCCAGGAAAGATTTTTTGGTTTGTTCCAATTGGGAGTATTTCCTCTTCTTCTAGTAGTAATGTAGGGGCAGATCTCTGTCATGGTGTCTAAGGACAAGAATGCTCTCCTGGTACCAAATGATTTTTCGTTGACACCAGTTACCACGAATAGTAATTGATTTTTGGACCAGTTTATTAGTTTCAATTTTTCTTGTAATTGTGTGATTAATTGACAGTTTTCAGTACCAACAACTCAGCCCATTTATAATATCGAACATTTTATTGGGTCTTTTTCACCACATTTTATCATCTTTAACTGACATCAAGTGTTTGATTTGCAAAAATAATGTTTCTCTTTCATGTTGTGTCTCCAGTGTGCCTAGCTACAATCTGGTAGCCATGGTTTTGGCTAGACACATTGAGGTTTGCAGTGTTGGTAGCTAGTTGTCTAGGTTTTTTGGAATACACTTTTTCCATAGCACAAGCTACCCTAGTACAATTAATAAAGATTAATTAGAACTCGATTGTCATCTATCTGACAAGAAAGGCAATTTTTGCACAGCCAAAGATTTTGTAGTCTCATAGCTAATGGACTAGGTTCTAGAAGATACCTTCACCGACGCTCAACGCCACAGCTCGATTTGTCGAGCTGTCCAGCTAAAGTAAAATAATTATTTAATAACGCTTACATCATTGGATACAGTTATAGTAGTTGCGGCAGACGTTTCTCCTTTCAGTCATTGTTTCTGGACCGATTGATTTCTATGTGGAACCGGTGACTCGTAATTAGCCAAAACTGCACCAAGTGACCTGATCCGTCAGCTGATGAGGATGAGAATGCTTAAACTTCAACATAGTTTAACCTGCTTGCAAAACAAATATTATTTTTTAGTTACACCAAACTTTGGTTTGTTATGTTTTTTCTTGCAAGAAATTTTTTTTTTTACTTGCTATGTACTTGTTTTATATTGTAACTAGCAGAAATACCCGGCGTTCCCCGTGGAAATTACATAAATAGTGCGAAAACGATGTTAGGGAGATCATGAAGGGCCAGTGTTATGGAGTTTGTCTTCAGTTTTGACTTGCCAGTTGGCTTGAGGATGCTCAATTTGTCTACATGTTTTAATCGTTATGTAACTGGTTATATTTTTCACGAAATGTGATGTCAGAGCATCTAACAGTTCTTGGAAAATTTTTGTCTGCACTAATTATAAATTTATAGCCGCATGGGTGTGCCAACTTCCCGCTTGCTTCATAACATAATTGAATCTTTGAACATAATCACACAACATCTGAAGAAGTGTAACGGTTGTTCCATGCAACACATTGCTCTCCCTATTGCACACCACCACCGATAACAACAACTTGCAAAAACGTTGACTTTTCTTTTTGAAGAGTTGAGCTTGCAACTCTTTCGTAATAGCTCGAGTCTAGATATTCCAGGGGGCGAAAAGCATCTTTTTAAGTTTATTTTCCCACCAAAGGAGATCGTCATAAAGCATGGATTATATTTGCAAAAATTCAACTGAAGGCTTTGCTGTAGTTTCACATTTAGTGAAAAACCAACTCAAAGAATCTGGTGGATATTCAAGTATTTGTATTTTAAATTTCCATATCAAAGCATATGCTTAGTGACTGTGCATTGTGCAACCCATTGGTCAATATTTCGAAAACGTATTTTAGAATGCTGCATCAACTGTGCAAGTAAATCAGCTAAACATGCGCTGTTCACAGTGTGGCAATCACAACGCAATTGTAACAAAAACTCACAATAATTTTTATTTTCTCTGAATTTTCGTAAACCTTGTGGAGTTGGAGAAAAGCTGTTTGGAATAATTGCGCCAGCTCTTTTTCATGACATGCTGAGCAGCAGGTAAAGTCAAATATCATTAAAATAAACAAAATGTGTACAAACTTTGCACAAGTTACGAATTAAGTTCCTCAAACGACTATTTTTGTCACTCTTTTTATGCAATTTTTGTATAATATTGTATAATACTTTGTACCTTTATCAACCGTTTACCATCGATATTTCAACTATGATGATTATTGCCAATGTTGTGGAGAGACAGGTTGATTAATTATTATTAAAGGCAAGAGTAGTAATAATAATGAAAATTAATTATAAGCCTTTAGCCAAAAATATTGCAAGTCTTTAAACCTAGACTCGCTTTGTGCTGCTGTTGTAGACCTACTCATAATTATCAAGTATTTTTTGTCATGGTAAACAACATGAAAAAGCAAAAAAAAAAACAAATAAGAAATAGTACTACTGCTGAACAAAGCCAGAGAAATTGAGAACAACTCTGATACATTGGGTTCCTTTTGATTACTTTTCTTTTTATTGTGGCGTTTATCATCATTTTGTATGCATTACCAGTATTGCTCATTCATTGTTGTTATTATTGTTATGGTACACCATGGTTTTTGTTCATAAGTTTCAATTCTTATGATATTTATTTGTATCAAAGTTGTTTGTGTTTAAATTGAGGAATATAATGATATGGAAGAGATGAGAGTATATAGCAGTACTAATGATAATGAGCAGTATTCAACCACAGTGTTATTAACTAAAAATGATTTTTAAACAAAAGGAAAAACAACTACTTTTATGCAACAATGATAAAAATAATATTATTAAAAATAGTAATAACAGTAATAATAACATTAATGATAATCAATGACTAATAATTAATATTTTTGTCACTTTTAATTTTACTAAATAAATAAGAAATATTTTTATTATTATTATTACTTTTACTATTACTCTATATAGTCATAATAATAATTAATAAAAGAAATGAAAACAACAAAAAATATTCATTCATAAAACAATAAAAATAATATTAAAAATATTAATAATGAAAATAATAATAGAAATAATAAAAAAAATTATACTGATAACAATAAAAATAATAACAGTTACTCAAGCATAACAATAACAATGCAGGAGGAGATGGTGTTTATTAATTATTATTTTGATTATTATTAAAACTAACAATTATTTACAGTTGTTATATATTATTCTTGTTATCATTATATTAATCATTTTAATAATATAGCCACGGGCTGCAAGAAAATTGCTAAACAACAATATCAGCCAGGCATAAGCAATAAAATAATGTTGTTGGAATGTGAAAGGCAATTACAGTTGATAGGTGAGTCGGTGGAGAAGCAATTATAAGACCGAAAAAGCTAGCAAAACTATTCTGTTTGGCGAACAGATATCAATACTTGATTCGCTGTAGCACTGCTGACCAATCAAAAGGCTGCAGCATGTCGGAATATAATCAAAATAAACCGAACATGTTATGAAAGGCAGAAAAATATGGCCGGATATAGCTTGACGTAATTGATGAGAATGAGGTTTCTCTTGGAAATATTGATGCGATCCTCGAGCAAAATAAAAATTCAAGAGTGTTATAACCTAGAGAATGTAATGACAACTCTGAATATGTATTTCTTATTAAGATTGATTCATTAGTGCCGGAGTTTTAAGCTAACATCGCAAAAACCGACTTACATTTATATATTAGATGTATTTTGACCAGAAGTTTTCTCTTTCGGTTGCACAAAGACTCATGCAGGACTACATTAATTTTAGTCTGATAAAAATTTACAACCTTATGCGCTCTTTCATTGAAAATAATTTCTTTTTGTCTCGTGAAAGTTGTTACATACTATATTGTCGCCTCCATCCGGGCATTCTAATCATCTGAAAAAAGTAGGTAAGTTCGCGTAGCTTCGGCTGCTTAAAAATTCCTGTTTTTACAAGAACCAGCTGCTCTAGCAACAGTAACCAATGGAGCAGCATCCACTGCAACTACTACGCCTATCTGCAACAAGGTAAGACATGATAATCAATTATTTCACACTCGTTGAGGACCCAAGGAGTAGCAATGTGGAGAACGAGTATTCCAGGAGCATAGTAGGCTTGCTCTCATGGTTGCAAAGTTTCGCAAATTGCCAAACTTGAACTGTTTGTATGATAGGTAACAGATAGGTATTTATTGTTTTTTATTAATATTACTCAGGCAACTTGAGCCGTGGAGAAAGTGAACTCTTAAAACTTAGTAGGTTTGCTCTCTAGACTGCAAAACATTGTGCTTTGACAAACTTGGCTTTTTTTGTCAGAGTGGCACCAACTGAGTTCTAAAAGTTTATTATTAACAGCAGTTGTGCGGGTTGCACTGTTTCTTTAAAAAATGAACGAAGATTGTTTTATTCCTCAAATTGCTATCAACAATGTTTTTCGTTTCCGTTTTTCAATTTTTCGTGGATATTGCTTCTGAATCCAACATTGCGGTAACTCCAAAAGAGAGCAATGTCAAAAAACACCACTAAGGAAAAACGTGATGTTGCGAAAGGAATGATGACAGAAATAACAAGCTGTTTCAGAACTTAGTTTAACTGGAAAGCAAATGCATGGAAATCAGGAGCAAAATTAAACAGAAAGAGTTGTGAATCAAGTGCTAAAGATTTCTAAATGGCTAAAATGATGGAGAGCAATGGACTAGCGAAACACTGGACCTTTCTGTCGGCTAATAAACAATCACGTTTTCCGAACTATTATGGAGGTTTTTGCCATCAATAGCAACACTGGTACATCACTCTGTTCTCTCTCACTATGATGAAATGGAGGTGAGACAACTTCATAGAGTAGTTTACCTAGTAGAATAGTTAAAATCCTAGATCTTTTCAAGTACCCATTAACTCACATCAAGGTGTACTTGGGTGAGCTTAAAGACCCAAAAAATAAAGTATGACTTGCTTCAATATGAAACACGTTGAGTCGGGTAAGCTAGGCTTTGAAGAAGTTGCGGCTTGGGCCAAAAGAGAGAGCAAGATGATGAGCTCAATCTCCTTGAGATCATGCTTTGCACAATATTCCTTTACGATGGCTCAGTTGGAAAATTCATGTAGCAGCAAATCCAATCAGACAAATCTTTTCCCTTGGCTCTTTCATTGTAAATATATTGGAAAAGAAAGGACACAAACAGGTGAAAACTCTCCTTATAGCAAACTGGCTTTGATGACTTACGAAGGAAAGAAAGAGTTCCCATGGAACTAAGCATCACAAAGTAGTGTACCTATACGCATTGAGTATTGTTGAATGTGAGTAAAATCTCATCAAAGTAAAATATGATGAAGAGCTGTCAAAATTGCTTGCAAATCCCGATATTTTCAAGTTCATGATGTCGACTCCGCAGAGTTTGAAGGGATCATCAGCGTTGATGATTTTTAGTCCTATTATTCAATTTCTTGTGTTTGTTGTTGAGTTATATCAACTATTGTAAACACTTTATTAGGACCTTACAAATCATATTCATATCTATCACTAACGTCTTACCAAGACTTGGACCTCATAACAGTCATCATATAAGTTTTACCTCTTGTATTTTACATATCATATAAATAACTTATGGCAGAAATTCCATCAGCAAATCAAATATAATAACAGTATTTGCGATATGTCAGTCGAACAAAATACAAAAAGTAACTCTTGTTCGTAATTCAATATGCCGTACATACAGCAACGGAAGAATAGTTTAGAACAATAGAAATACTCAATAAAAGTTTATAATTCAACAAACAAATCATAAAGAAGATAACTCCAAATTTTCAAAATGACCAAGCAAATAATGTGAACTCTTATACACTGGGATAGCTTGTAGAGTTTCCCACATTATTTATTTAGTACTCAGTTTCTTTCGCGACCTACGAACAATATAAACATAGACCTGTTAGTTAGCTTTTTTAATTCAGTGAGCTACTTTTTGTGGAAACGTGAGTTCTGAACGAGATGATTATTTGTTGATTAAAGTTATCTCGGGTCCAATTACTTCTATTTCAATGTGTTTGGCGTACATAGGTTCCGAATACTCTTATTATCAGAAAAAAACTAACATCAGTTCAAGAATATAAACCGTGATACAAACCCCAACATAAACACCTACTGCACAATGAATACTAAATAGTAATCACGACCAGGGCATAGCCTCCCACCTGATTACACTACCCCTTCGCCTGACCAAGGCTTTACAGCATGAGACCTATTTGTGGGGAAGTATAAAAATAGCCGTTAAATTGCCATATTTGACTGAGTGTATATGTTCACAAGCAAGTGTTATCAGCCGGTGTATTTATCATTGTGCACAAGAATCCAGTCTACTCAAGAGATTGGCTACAAATACGTTTCGATAGATAACAACTTTATCAAATAAAACTACTAGTTTGATTCAACTGCAAAAAGTGGTGCTGATTGGTTGTGTTTCTAGGAAGCAACAATTCTTTTTGCAAGATCTTTTCAATTTAATATGTTGTTCTGGACTGGGCCTAATAGTGTTCACTATTGGGTAGCTTACCAAATGCTTTAATAGGGGTTATCTAAATTGGCCCGTAAAATTTCTGGTGATTGTCTCCAAAATAGAGTTCGAACTCATGATCGTCCACCTGAGCTGTTGGTAATCAGCTAAACAAGTTCGAGATTTAACAGGAAACAAACTTCAAAAAGACAATCAATATTACAACTGAAAAACGTGATTTTTTTCCTAAAAACTATTTGGCACGAGTTTCTCCTCCAAACTAAAGAATATTTCCCTAAGCTTGATTGGACAGCATTGAAAAATGGGAGAGCCGAAAGATGCCAACCATAAAAGCGTGAAGGGCAAATATGACTGATTAACTACATTTGTAGTTTCTGCACAGAAAACTGAATTTTATAGACACATAAGACCCGCTTGATTGACTGCAAGAAAAAAGGGCATCCCTGAACAGGACATTTGAGACATCTGCAGTAGTATCCACAAGCAGACTAGTATTGAGTCCAGATATCTAATCAGAAATTAATATTTAAAGTTCATTCGTAAAAGTCTCTGCATGTCACTGGGGAGAGCGGAAAAAAATAAGAAAGGATTGGCGTATAAACTGGGTGGGTAAAAACAGGGATACAGGGTGTGAGAAAGTCTGCTGTAGCAAGCATTATGTTTTAAAATAGCGGCAACTATTTAAATGTTTCATAAATGCTACATTTATTTACTTTGAGAGGGTCACATAGTATTTAAATGCTGAGTGAGACTTTCACCGGAATTTATTAAATTACCTCTTCCGGAGTAGCTGTGGAATGCTGTTCAACAAGATTCATCTCATCTTCAGAAATCATAGATCTTGTAGGCTGTAGCTTGGACATCAATTTCAATTTTAGATTGGTGAGCTGAAAGATCATGGTCATTTCCAGAGAATGTTTCATTACTATATGACAATATTTCGTTTTGATATAACTTTTAACTTCAGTTGTAAAATCTATTATGCTGAGCTGTAGTGATTATACTTACAACACTTCCATCCACATTCTTTTTGTGTTTAGTCAAACAGTGACGTCGCAAACTATAATTATCAACTGTTTCAATGAACTCTGCATCACAGTCTTCATAAGTACAGTACAATTGTTCACATGGTGGAGGACATTTTCCAATAACCTTTTGTTGACGGTCTTTGATTGATCCACAATAGCTGCACTCATTTACAAAGGATGTTGCATCAGGGTGAGTGACTGACCTAGTGTGTTGCAAAATATTGAACAGTGACATGGTTGAGTATTTACACGATTTGCTCACTCTACAATGGTACTTGTTGCACAGTGAACATCTCCCCATTGTTTTGCGATTGTCTCTGGGTGGCTTTGCTTGATCACATATACATTGCTCAGGTGCTTTATCAGTAACCTACATTCAATGAAAGCAATGATCTATGTGAGCATATGAGAAAATGAGGAAGGGGCGCTCATGTAGTTGTTCACAGAAAAACCTTTTCAGTAACTCATGGCAGAGAACTATCTTGTTTTAAATCATGACACAGGGAGTTTGATTAAGGTTTTTATTGAATAGCTTTGAATCATTAGATGCGGCTGATGTTAGTGATTGAAAAATTACCAAAAACAGACAGGATTGGTTTTTCGGTCTTCAAGACAGGAAAATACATTTATTTACAGCCCAAACACGGAAAGCGTTTTCCATTTTTTTCTGTATCTATATCACACCATTGAGTTCATTTCTTTGTATGAAGTTTGAAGATAGACTGGTACATGATACTACCAAAGCAAACAGTAGTTTTGTCACACCTAATAGAAGCTGATTACAACTGGTTATCATTTATGTAATATAGTTGAAATTGGACCTCTTACATTCTTCCATCCACACTGGGTATTTGACTACCGTGTATAAGTAAATGGTCAAATAGCAACCAATTGACCATCCTTAATACTGTCCAAGCTTTTGCCTTGCCTTTACCAGACAAATGCTCGAGAGAGGTATACCCGTGTGATCCACGTGACAACTGAGCAAGGTTGTCGTGTCAACCACACACTACGACACAGGCTAGCAACTGTACCGGATCGAGAGCGCTACCGAAGGCAGTAGTAACGGCTTCTATTGCTGGCTGTCCGTGTATAAAGGTATACACTGTGTTCTACCGGATCCAGAAGAACCAACAAATAAGCCAGAACTCGGGCAAACTTAATACGAGAAGGTACACCACAAAAGCTTGCAGGAGCAGTATCCTTCACAAGCGCACAAACAGGTCTGCCCACAGGGGTTAAATGTCTCTCTATTTATAGGGAACTAGCAGAAATACCCAGCGTTGCCCGTGGAGATGACATAAAAAGTGTGAAAGCGATGTTAGGGAGATGAAGAGCATCTAACATTTCTCGGAATTTTTTGTCTGCACTAATCTATTTTATGGTCGCATGGGTATGTCAACTTTCCTTTTGATTCATAATATATTTGAATCTATGAGCATAGTTATACAGCAGCAGCAGAGGTGCAACGGTTGTTACATGCGAAACATTGCACTCCCTATTGCTCACCACCACCCATAACAACCACTTCTAAAAACGTCAACTTTTCTTTTCAAAGAGATGAAAGCGCACCTCTTCCTTAATAGCTTGAGTGTAGATATTCCAGGATGTCAAAATGTTTTCTGTACAGTTGACATCCCCACCAAAAGAAATTGCCATACAACTTGGGTTATATTTCCAAAACTTTAACAAAGTGCTTTGCTGTAGTTGTGCATTTAGTAAAAAACTAACTCAAAAGACCTGGTGGAAATTCAAGTGCTTGTATTTTAACTTTTCATATCAAGTCATATGCTTAGTGACTATGCAACCCATTGTCAATATTTCTGAATTGTATTTAAGAATGCTGCATCAATTGTGTAAGTAAGTCAACAAAACGTGAACTGTTCATGGTGTGGCAACCACAAAGCAACTGAAACAAAAGGTAACATTAATTTTTGTTTTCGCTGAATTTACATAAACGCTGTGGAGTTGGAAAAAAACTGTTTGGGATATTGGAGCCAGTTCGTTGTCATTGTATGCTGAGTAACAGGTAAATCAAATATCATTAAATTAACAAACTGTGTAAAAAACTTTGCACAAATAAAGGATTGAGTTCCTCAAATTACTTTTTGTCCTTTTTATGCAATTTTTGTAGAACATTTTGTATCTGTTATCAACCGTCGAATGTTAGTATTTCAACTATGGCGATTATCACCAATGTTGTGTAGAGATGGGTTGATTAATTACTATTCATGCAGGAGTAGTAATAATAAAAGTTATCTAAAAACCTTTACTGGAAATATTGTAAGTCCTTAAACTTATACCAGCCATGGGCGGCCGCTGTACACCTACTCATGATTGGTACCACGGGTTTCTGAACTCACTGTATAGCTGTTAGAGGGGCTTCTGCTGGATTCTGTGCATGTCTTCCTCCCCTTGTTCTGCTGTTTGTATATCGGTTGCTGGTTATGGATGGTTTAAAGCCTCCTGGTGAACTGTCGTTTGAGGGGAATGTGTCGGAGAATTGGAGGAGATTTAAGAGGTATTTCCAAAATTATTTGCTTGCCATCAACATTTGCCTTGCTCCTAACAATGATGATGGGACTGAACCTGCAGGTAATGCTGCGATTGTTAAGAGACAGGTGGCACTTTTGCTTCACTGTGCAGGTGAGGAAGCAATGAGATATTCAGTCAGTTTGAGTTTGAGACAGAACAGGGTCCAGATAAGCTGGATGATGTACTAGCCAAGTTTGAAGCCTACTGCAATCCAAGGAAGCACATTTTATATGAAACCTTTGTGTTTTGGTCGATGTTACAATCAGATGGTGAGTCAATAGACTTATTTGTGAAAAGATTGAAGACGTAAGCTGCTAGGTGTGAATTTGGAGATTTGCTACAGAGGATGCTGTTATGTAGGATCATATTTGGTTTGCAGGATAACAAGCTGAAAGAGAGGTTGCTACATGATAGTAGGATCACACTCATTAGTGCCATGGATGATATAAGAGCCTCTGAGATCACCAGACAGCAGTTGACTAAGATGGCCGACGGCGATAAGTCTACAATAGCTGCTGTTGGTGTTGATAGGTTTGTTCGTTCTGCGGCTGCTTGCATTGAGAAACTTGCTAGTGTGGTGAAAGACCGTGTGAAGAACTGTAATTTCTGTACCTACACACACATTAAAGGTAAATTTCCAGCTTATGGAAAGAAGTGTAGAAGTTGTGGTGGTATGAATCACTTTGAGAAAGCCTGCTCAGGTACAAGACAGAAGTCTGTTAATGCTATGTATGCTGATAACAAAAAACAGATTGAATCTCTGTTTATTGGCATGGTGAATACTCACCGATCCCATTCTTCCAATTCGTGGTACGAGACTCTTCAGCTTAAAAGTAGCGACAGTCACACTTTGGTTTCATTCAAAATTGATACTGGAGCCCATACCAATGCAATCACCAAGGATATGTTCAAACTATTGAGGATCCCAGTAAAGCAATGCAAAGTGAAACTGTGAGGTTATAACAATGCAGTCATTACGAACCGTGGCTTTGTAGAGTTGTCAGTTGGTTGCGGAGGTTCACAAGAAACACAGAGATTCGAGGTTGTTAATAATGGTCTCTGCCCCATCCTTGGACTTCAGACTAGTGAGCTGCTTGGTATTGTCAAGCGTATGAATGGGGTCAAGACCACTGCTCTGGAAGATATTTACCGCAATGTGTTTGAAGGTTTTGGTTGCCTTGATGGAGAACATGAGATTTCGGTTGATCCTAGTGTGAAACCAGTCATTCATCTACCACGCAAGATTCCCATAAGCATGACTGACAAGCTAAAGAAGGAGTTGGATGCTATGGAGAATTTTGGTATTGTTGCCAAAGTTGATGTGCCCACCCCATAGGTTAACAGTCTTGTCTGTGTTGAGAAGAAGGATGGGAGTTTGAGGATTTGTCTTGATCCCAAAGATCTTAACAAAGCAGTCCTTCACGAACATCATAAGATTCCTACCATGGAAGACATAGCTTTCAAATTCTCAGGAATGAAGTATTTCACTATATTGGATATGAAACACGGGTATTGGCATATTCCATTATCAAGAGAAAGTAGTTTACTCACTACATTCAACACACCGTTTGGGCGTTATTGCTTTCAGTGCCTACATTTTGGTCTCCATTCATCATCTTAGGTGTTTGAGAAGAGGGTTGAGCAAGTCTTTGATGGGGTGCGGATAGCGATCTACTTTGATGACCTCATCGTTGCAGGACGCACACAGGAAGAGCATGATGAAAATCTAGAGAAGCTGCTTATGAGGGCTCGTGAGTGTAATGTCAAATTCAATCCTAACAAAATACAGTTGAACCAGTCTCAAGTAAAGTACCTTGGGCACATTGTGTCCAACGATGGCTAAAGCCGGATCCAGACAAGCTAGAGGCGATTGATCATATGCCTAACTCTGCTGACAGGCAAGATGTTCAGAGAATCCTTGGTATGCTGAACTTTCTACATTCTTATATTCCGAACATGTCTGCTCTCACCGAACCTCTCCGAGAATTGTTGAAGTCTGATGACTGGACTTGGGGTGCTTCACAGGATGAGTCAATGATTGCGATCAAGCCTCTGCTTACTAGTGAGCCGATCCTTAAGTATTTTGATGTTTCTGCTGATGTTGAGCTGCAGGTTGATGCTTCCGAGAGTGGTCTTGGCGCAGTCCTACTTCAGAGTGGCCAGCCTGTGATATACGCCTTGAGGGCTCTCACAGACACTGAATGCAACTGGCCCCAGATTGACAAGGAAATACTGGCTATTGTATTTGGCTGCGAGAAGTTCCACAGTTATCTACATGGTCGTCCGATTGAAGTACAAATAGATCACAAGCCCCTAGTCAGTATTGTCAACAAAGCCCTGCAAATGGCCTTGCCACAATTGCAGAGGCTGTTGCTGAGACTCCAGAGATACGATGTTAAAAATATCAAATATGTTCCTGGATGATATCTGTATATTGCGGACACCCTATCTCGAGCCTACTTGCAGAAGATCACTGATGATCAGAAGGATCTGGAAAATGAGGTGGTGATGGTTCACAATCTTGAGATAACTCATGAGCATGAGCATAGTTTAATAGCCGCTTACAGGGATGATGTTGCAATGCAGCAACTCAAAGAAGCCGTGTTGTCTGGTTGGACTTGGCAAAGCAGGTGTCAAGCCCCCGAAGCAGTTAGACCATATTGGAATATTCGTGATGAGCTCTATGAGCAAGGTGGATTGCTCTACATTGGTGAAAGGCTTGTATTACCACATAGGGAGCGCAGACGTTTCTTGCAGGTAATAAACTCTGGTCACCTTGGAATACAGAAATGTCGCGAGCGAGCCAAAAGATCCATGTATTGGCCAGGTATATCCAATGATATACAAGTAGAGGTCTTTAACTGTGACATGTGTACAAGGTTTAGCAACAGACAGTTAAGAGAGCCACTCATCCCTCAGGAGTTACCAGAACTACGATGGAGCCGCGTGGCGATGGACATACTGGAATTTCAGTCACACAGTTACCTGATCATGTTTGACTGCTATTCTTACTTCCCGGAACTTAGGATCCTGAGGAAAAAGAGGGCTGAGGATGTAATTTTGGCTCTCAAATTGACCTTCTCAGTGCATGGAGTTCCCGTACAGATAATGGCTGACAATATGCCTTTCAATAGCCAGAAGATGAAGGTATTTGGAAAAGAGCGGGGTTTTAAAATAGTCACATCTAGTCCTCACTATCATAGATCCAACGGCTTAGCGGAGAGATATGTACAAACTATGAAACAATTCCTGAAGAAGTGCGAGGCAACCAGTGAGGATGTGTACAAGAGTCTACTTGCTTACAGAGAAACAGCCATCTCAGGCTGCCCCTACAGCCCGGCTGAGATGTTATTCATGAGGAGTATACGTAGTGGCCGGCCTAGGACAACAGAGTCACTTTGTCCCAGTGTTCAGAGCGGCCATGAGTATACCACCAAGAACAGGAGCAGGCAGAAGGAGCACTACGACAGAGGTACCCGCCCGCTACCGGACCTGCAACCAGGAGATCGAGCCTATATACGGGCTGATGAACAAGCTGAGCGGAGACCCGCCATTGTTGTTGCTGAACACAGTGCTCCCAGATCATACTTGGTCGATAATGGTGTCAATATTGCAAGGCGTAACAGGGCTCATATAAAAGCTGCCAAGTCACCTGGCGCAGCAGCTTATGCCGAGAGTCCCTCATCCAACTCAGAAGACCTGCCGACTGCCAACACTTCTGTGCCACGACTATAGGTAGAACAGCGCCCTCAGCTACGGATGTCCCTGACGTCCGATCACCCCGTGTCCCTTGTTCCACTTGTGGTGTACTGCCGCCCAGGTTCAGCAACTTCGAGATGAATTACTAGATAGTTCATCGTGAA
Organism: Cryptosula pallasiana; assembly: GCA_945261195.1. NCBI lineage: Eukaryota > Metazoa > Bryozoa > Gymnolaemata > Cheilostomatida > Cryptosulidae > Cryptosula > Cryptosula pallasiana. Next base: position 56,411,122 of record OX183131.1, on the reverse strand, counting down.
CCCAAATTGTAAATATTGTAAATAGTTTTTTATTAGTGTTGCGTCCCATATCTAGTCTGTACTGGCCCCATGTTTGTAAGAAAAAGGAGGATGTTGTATTGTTCCCTTTATTTATAATCACCACTATGCCGAACTAATAAAATGCTGGAATCGCCAGAAACGAGAGACACACCGCAGACGGCGAGAAGGACGAAAGATGGGGACTTAGCAATATAGAAAATCGTTTAGAGTTACTGAAATAATCTGAACACATCACAGGCCCCTAGTTCCCCTATGGCTGGCCAGCCCCTCCTTTAGGGTACTCGTAAGATTATAAGTTCTACACTACACTACAACCTACTTACAGGTAAATATATGCATAAACACAGCAATTGTTGTTATATATTATTGTTATCATTATATTAATCATTTTATTAATACAGCCCCGGGCCTCAAGAAAATTGCTAAGCAACAACATCAGGCTGGCATAAGCAATGAGATAATGTTGGAAAGTGAAAGGCAAGTACAGCTGATAGGTGAGCTGGTGGAGAAGCAATTATAAGACCGAAAAAAGCTAGCAACTGTAGCAAAACAATGCTGTTTGGTGCACAGATATCAATACTTGATTCGCTGTAGCCACTTCTTGCCAATCAAAAGGCTGTAGCATGTCGGAATATAAACAAAATAAACCGAACATGACATGAAAGGCAGAAAAAAATGGCCGGGTATAATTTTGGCGTAACTGATGAGAATGAGGTTATTATTGATAATATTGCTGCGATCTTCTACAAAAATAAAGAGTCAAGAGTGTTATAACCTAGAGAAGGTAATGACGACTCTGAATATGTAATTTCTATTAAGAATAATTTAGTAGTGCCAGAGTTTTAGCCGAACATAGCAAAAACAGACTTTAATTTATGTATTAGATCATGCAGTTGAAACTGCAGTTGAAATACAGGCATTTGATCGGTTAAAAACAAGACGGTACAAAAAAAATAAAAACTGCAAGCTTAGGCTGGCGCTACATGAACTGGATAACTGCCAAAATTTGAAAAAAAAACGGACACATGGCGTCATGGAAATTTGAGGTAAAGCCATAAATAACAAGAGCCCTTCGATCAGCTGCTAGTAGTACAGGCGCAGTCATATGTTTCCTGCAACTCGCCTGCCACATCTCGAACGCTGCCAACTGTACAAGCTTGGGCTTGTTCAGCTAGCGCATTTCCAAGGTTCATTACTTGTAAACAACAAACCTGCTTGCATCACTCACTAACCCAGTAAGCAAATGAAGCTAATCAAAGCAAAACGGCTGCACTATGTGAAATCTATTACAATACTTCTACACAATATTACTTCATTTGTTTCATCTACTTAATCAACAGCAGGTAATTGATCATCAGGGAGGTTTTCTAACGATTGAAAAAAAAATTCTAAAGAAGTCAGTTGCTTCCCCTTTACATCCTCAACCAATTCCAAGTCCCTTTAACAAATGACCTTTAATCAAACTGTGATTAGTGATATATGAGCAGATCTCCCAACCAAGTGATTTTTTGTGGGTGTAATCTCCAGCGTTATGCAATTTTGTACCCCATTGATTTATGCTGCTATTTAACACTTTATGACATCTAAATTTTGTTGAGGTATTTTGTTTTTCTCTCTCTCAGTATTAATTACATTGCCTAGTTTACATTAAATAGAAAAGAGTAATCATTCACCAAGTTGTATTGTTCGTCTTGCTCTTTTTGAGTACATATCCATATCCATAAGCATGTCCATGTCCATTTTCATGTCCATGTTCCTATCCATATTCATGTCCATGTCCATATGCATGTCCAAGTCCATATTCATTTCCATTTATGTAATGCCCATGCACATATAATATTTTTTTAGTGTTTTTAGTTATCAGATGAAATACCTCTTGAGGATTGCCCAGGTCTCGATGAGTTGTGTATGTCCTACATTATATAGGGAAATCTCCCCATATAACGAGGCCAGACTCGTAAGCGATACCCCTGTTCTCGGTGAATCTGATGTTATTTTCTTTGCGTCAATGAGGATTTGATGCATAACCATGGACTTGTTCATTAGCATATTCATATCCATTTATGTACATATATATATATATATAGATATGTCTATATTCATGTTCATTTATGTACATGTCCATATTCATGTACATGCTCATATTCATGTCTACATTGTATAAAAACGGAGCGATGTATGATTTTATACATTTAATATATAATAGGTATTACACATAACAAGTATTACAAAAATTCTTCACAAACTTCCAGCATTATCTTGAATGGAAAAATAGATGAGCCTAGACATTCCAGACATTCCATTATACTACTAACCGCAAACTTTTTGGTGATAAGGTAATAATTAACAAAAAAGATATTATCTAGTAGTAGTCAGAAATCAAACTTTTATAACTATTTATATCTTTATATTTTAGAGCAATATGGGAACCAAAAAAAGTGCTTGAAGGATTTCCTCCCAGAAACATACCATAAGCACTTGAAAGAAGATATCTTTGTATAGGATAAAGTTATAGAGCGCCTACCTTTTCAAATAGTATTATTCTGCATAGCACAACACATGACGAATATGGCTGCGTGTTTTGGAGAACATGAAGAGAGTACAGAGATCTTCAACGATATGATGAATGATAATTTCAAAACAATTTTATCGATGACAAAAGTTGTAAATGTTAAGGATTTTTTAAAAACAATTAAATGAGAAGCTTGGGATCAAGTTCGGGTTGAAAAATTATAAGCCTTGAAGTGAAACTAAAAAGCATTTCATAAATTTCGCTATCATAATTTGCACTACACGCAATTAGGAGAAGGGTTACTTTCTTCTATTCGCATTATAGAATTGATGCTGGAGGGATTTCATACATAGTTATAGCTCATTTCAATATTACCATTTTTGACCATTAATATCCTATCAATAAGGGTTTTTTCATTGTATTTACGTATAATTTATAATATCCTTTATTACATTTATTTACTTTTAACCAAATAATGTAATATTTATTATATAATAAATGTATACAATCATATATCGTTTCATTTTACATAATGAAGGCATGAATATGGTCATGTACATAGATATGTGCATAAGGGGATGTGAATATGGATATGTATGAAAAAAAACTTAAATTTTCTTGTATTAATAGTACTATACAATGTTAATACTTCACATAAAAAGCAATGAGTAAAGCATCGTTCAATAGAAAAAAGCTGAATTTTTTTTGTAATAATTATGAAAAAAAGCTTAAATTATCTTTGATAACAATACAATCATCAAAAAATCATGCAAAACTTATCATATATTACTAAAAAAATAATACAAAGAGAAAGAGAGAAAAACGTGTCCAAAGTTTAGATGTCATAAAGTATTAAACAGCGGTGTAAATCAACAACGTAAAAAATTGCATAACGCTGGAGATTACACCCGCAAAGAAATCACTTGGTAGGGAGATCTGCTCATATATTACTACTACTGTGACATATTGCAAATGATTCCGACATCTTTTCCTGCAATTCACACTAGCAGTTCTTCGAAACCGAAGATTGTCATTTGACTCGGTCGGCCTGAATGCCCTCCGAGATTGACCAACTCCACTTTCATTTTCTGATTGGTACACTTGGCAACCGAGAATGTTTGAAAGTTTGTGACATTTGACACAGACTTCAAGTTTCCATAACTGTCTGTCTTAGCTGGGTTTAAAAGAAGTCAAAACCGAGCAAGGGAGAAGAGTTTCCTGATTATGAAAAATAAAGATAGAAGAATAACTCACTTGTCCTGAAAGACGAAGGTGCTTTGCAGAGGATAAGTGAGCTTCTATAGTTGTGCATCTAGTAAAATCAATCACTTTGTTGCAGGAAGAACAGATCATTTGGTTTTCTTTAGTATGAAATGTTCCCTTAGGATACATCGCTGCTCTAAGTTTCGCGTTGATTTTCTTCTGTTTTGACGGAGTTGCATGTGAGATCATACTTGATGTCTTCAACAAAAATTTTGGTTAACATTAGGTTAAAAAAGCTAAACAAGCCAGCTGCTCTTTGCAAGCCATGAACAAGTTTGTAATCCATTAATAGGTAATTACTTTGTGTCAGAAATAGAAAATAGAAAAAAACATCTTTTCAAAGTGAGAAAGTTTGCAAATAACTAAAAGTGCTTCGTGCGTTCAAGGGGGTTGTGGTGAAAAAAAAATTTTGTTACATAATCTCAGAGAAATCATGCCACTAGTTGTTTCTCCTGAATACTTTCTTTCACTCGAGTGATACGAAAAAGCACAAATATTTTCTACAATCTCACAAACTTTATTTTTTATCATAATAATAGCTCAAACTTCTCCAGGGTTCTGACACTGTTTACACCAAACCAAACACTTCCACTAATGAAAAATCTGAAGCGTAATTGGAAAGTGTTGCAAAACCATGACGTTGCATTAACTTTTTCTACACTCTTTCACCTGCCACTTTATCCCTACTCTTGAAGAGCATGGCAATGAGCAGACCCATTCAGAGTTTAGTCTTCCGAGGGACTTACAAACAGCCCGGTAACGAGACAGCTCTGTTGTGTCATCATGTAATGGAGATGGACAGCGTTTCCATCAATCTACAGCCGCGGCACTGCACCTATATTAATCGACTTATGTTAATCAAGAATATTTACATACGCTTGAACGCCTTCAGCACACGGCTGCACTACAGCTAAGCTTCAACCAGCAAGAAGGACAATTTCCGCCTTTATAGCTATTTTTATCTGGCATGTATCGCGTGCTGTCTTGTTTACAATATGCTTAGCCAATCATATATTTATACGCCTATGTGATTTTGTTACTTATTTATAAGCACTTGCTTGTAGCCCAGTAGGGCAGTTATTAGTTAGTAGAAGTGCTCAGACATTATATTGTAAGAGACTGCCTAGGACTTGTTCGTGCTTAGCGATAGCAAGACAGCTGAGGAGACGTTCAGACTACAACAGAGAAGCTCCCTGAAGTGTACAGAAGACGCTTGGACTCTCGTAGGAACACCCAGCTAGAGACTATACCCGCAGACACACACCTATAGTATCAGGACAATTATATACCTAGTAGCAATTCTGTGCGTATTAGGCAAAGTGGAGAATAAAGTCTTTGTTTACACTTTCAACCTATTAGGATCTGTTTGGCCGGTTGCCAAATACCGTTGTGTTTGCTGATAAGCAGCATCCTGTCTCTTCTAATACAGAGAGATATTCAAGCCTTGTACTCTGTAGCCACAGCTACCACTAAAGCACTGAGTTAGCCATAATCACAAAGCATCTTACAGTACCTGTGGCAGTATTCCTCTCATTACACGGGGAAAACCGTATTAATCAGAGGGTAAACACTACTACAATATGATCTATGCGACTATATAGACGAACAAGTGAAATGTTGTTATTGTTGAATTGATGTTACAATTGTACAGTAAATTAATTTATTTATTCATGCATAGGTTTTATTACAGAGTATATAAAGTGTATAAAGTAAGAACAAAGAATTATAGTTGATAGTCCTTGATTACTCCAACAAACCATTCCAGTGAAGATACAGACATGTAAAATGTGATAGGTAAATCTAAATAATGACTATATAAACATAAATCTGACCAATGGTTGCTGTAAAGCAAAAAATTGTAGACAGTAACTAATGTAAGAAATTTAAAGTTTAAGATAAAGCTAAAGGTTTGGCTTTCTTACTACACGCTAGCAGGTTCTGTTGACACCCTATCATCAAGTTTTAGTGCAAAAATCTGTGAGTCCTCATTTAGTCTGTCTGTAAGTTAGCATCTTTCTGTAGCTCATTACGAAACCATGATTGTTTCTTATCATGGACGCTCTAATCCTCAAAACGTCCAGATAACTGTGCTTGTTAGAAGTTGGTACTTCTCCTGTTTAAACATTTCAAGCTAAACTTGTTTTCTGTTTCATCTCAACAACAGTAGGAGCTAGAGATGAACGGGATGATCCAACTCCTGTGAATTCTTCTTTGAACAATCCGGGTGTTCTCTTACTGTAATCTATTTCCTTGTCTCAGCAAGCACGAATTGTCCATTCTATATCCGTTGCTTTAACCATCAAAACCGATATCAGATTTTATCGCAGTACGGGCTTAAAAACCAGTCGACGTAATCATCGTAAAAATTCCTTTCCAATGCTGTTTTCACCAATTTTTCTAGCAATCCTCCCAAAGCCATGAAAACGCTACCCGTAACGTTTTGCTAACTGGGAGTTAATTCTATCGATATATCTATAAATACAAAAAAAACTCGTAAGCGTATTATTCACATTCATGTCTACTGTTTACAATAACTATAAACTCAGAAGAGAAAAAAATTGGATTACCTATTTGTTCAAAGAGTGGTAGCAAAATTGCAACATTCTCAGCTTGGCATACAATAGTATGGAGCAACCCAAGTGCACCGGAACATTCATACTCAGTTGGAAAAAACAGTGTAACAATTAACTTGAACAATCTTCAAAAGTGTGGTAGTGTTTTAATTTGGTTTTATTTAGGTTTCAGGACATACCATTTTTTAGCGTTTAGAATTTCGTTGAATCCTTCCACATCTCATCCATAGAAAATACACTTAACTTTCAGAATTTACTAATACTACCACTATCAAACGTTACACAGAACGAGAGGTTGTTATGCTTTGGTAGCCGCAGTTGATACACCATTGGAGCAAACTATCGTCTTCAATAAAGTATCTGAAAGACATAAATCCAATTTTTTTACATTAGGAATAAAAATGATGAGCGAAGATTTTTTAAATTTACAAATGCTTAGTTTTTAAGTTATAAGTTTACAAGTATCTATAGCTTTGAGTAATGAGTGATTCACTTGTATGTCATTAATTAGAGATCTATGAAGCAATTTATTAGAAAACAAAAAGTTATCAACTTTTTGTATTTTTTTACTCCCAATTCAAATTTTACCAGCTTTTGAGTTTCTTGTTCGCAATTTTTTTTTTTGCAGCAAATTTACATTTCATTCACTTAAGAGTTTAAGGTTTGTAGTTTTCTGGCTCAAATTAACAGTTCATCAAGTTATGAGTCTTAAGTTTAAAAGTCTAAGTTGAATTGCAAGTTCACGCCTTGAATTTATTCCGAGTTTCCAAATTGCACTCTCGCCCATTTGCACCATCAGCATATTGGTCATGTTTTTATTTCTCACCACAATTTATTCAAATTCAATTCAGAATCCAGATGCCATCAAGTTGAAGCTATGATGTCCAAGAACCATATGAATACTTTTCTTTCATCAATAGCTGTTTTCTTTCAATAAAGTATGATCTGAATGTGATGGATGAAAGATTCTCTACGTAAGTTATGTCCTCGTAATTACCTAATTTAAAAAGTTTCAAAAACGAATTGTAAATATAGTCTTCCAGAGCAAACCAAATAAGTGCAAACAATGAGAAGTAATAAATGGAGTCCTACAGCTCATAATATATACATAGATACAACTAATAATAAGTAAGTATAAATTATTTGTATCTCTATATTCACCAGAGACTTAAAAATTCTGAAAGGAAACCCTTTAGATTATATGAGTTCACTTCTCCAGCGCAGACTGCGTAAGTACAAACAAAAGTAGATAGTTAATGGAGCCCTTCAGCTCAAACAACATAAATGTAAGTAGACTTAATACTAAAGAAATAGAATCTAGTCATTGTTTTTCTCATAAAATAAATTTTTTCAACTAAAAATACTCTGCAGTCTTCAAGGGAAATTAGATAGGCTTCAGGAGTACATCTTCTTCCGAACCGCCTATGTTCAAATAATAATATTTATAACCCAGTAGCTGTCTCTCAGAAAAAATGCAAATAACACCCCGCCAAAAAACTTTCAGTCATGGGAGCAAGTTGGCTAGGCTCTAAAAGTGAACTTTCTCCATTGCACAACCTACCTTAGTAAAAATAATAATAAAAGCTTAGAACCCAGCAGTTGCATTCTTCACAAAAATTCAATTTTGTTAGCACCAGAGACCTTGAAGTCTTGAAAGCAAATTGGCTAGGCTCTATGAGTACACCTTTTCCAGTGCCACTAGTAGAGCTATGCAACTGGTGCAAACTATCTAATTATTGATTTTTACCTTATTTCTCATAGTCCTAGTAGTTGCAGTAGATGTTGCTCTTTCAGCAACTGTTGTTGGGGTGGATATTTTCTGTGCGAAACCAGTCACTTTCAAATAGCTAAAGTAGTACCGACTGCCTTGCCCATGCGGCTAATGTGGGATGTCTGCTCCCATTATACTAAAAAAACCAATCAAGTGGAGATCCTTTTGAATCACTCACTAGGTAGGATATAGAATCTCCAACACAACACAACCACCACCCAGTGTGGCCACTTAAAAAGTGTCAAACCCAGCTTTCTAATCTCCTCCAGCTCTACACAATCCTTTAGCTACCCTTTAACCTTTACTAATCCAATAGCTACATAATGCACGTATATAACATGCCCTATCTTTCCAAGCTAGCACGATATACAAGACACAAAATCAACACTTACGGCTAGCATCAGAAGTGGAACATGATCACAAGCATCTGCCGAACCAAGCAACCGAAGTTCTTCTACGTTCATTATCTTGCTTTGAGTCAAGATCACACAATTGGCCTTCACCTACAACCGGCTTCGAATCTGGGTCACCTGAATGACTCTGACTGTCACCTACCAGAATCTCACTGAAGTGAGCAACACTATCCACCTCACCAGAGTGAGTATCACATTCAATATTCTCACTGGAGTGTAGCCTCTGAACAGCCTAGGAGGCAAGCTGTTGCCGGGTCACAAGTGACTGCTCAGCAGCAACTTCCTGGCTTTCCTCCGCAGGAGCCAAGACTTTTGCAGGCCTGACAGGTGACTCTCTCTGGGCTGAGACCAGCTTTTCAGAGTGAGTAGGTCTGCTTAGGGGCTTCAAGGGGGCCGTGAGCTTTCCCTGCTCTTGCACCGCAGGTTGGGCCACAAGATCAAACCTTACCTGGCCTATGTGAACATCCATCAATTCACTAGCACAACTCCTTTCACTAATACTGCTACAACCTTGATAACTATACCTATCAGTATGTTTATACCTTTCATAAGGCAGTCCTCGGAAGTATGACCCATACCATCACAAACCGAGCAGTGTACACCTGGGCAAAACCTAATTTGGTGATCATTTCTGACACAGAAGAACACGCTTTAGCATCACAGAAAGCCAAATAATCTTTTGAATTGGCCCATTATTTAATCTATCACTTTGAACCCTGCTCCTACTCGAGTCTTTTCTATGCCATTCAGGCATGAACCTTTCATTGTTAGAATGCCTAGTAGACCTATAATTTCTACCAGACTTATAATCATCACAGCTGTGGCTAGCCTCACCTTTTTATCTTTCCTGCATATATTACTCAGCATATCTACCATATTTCGCAGAATATTGACCATTGCAAACGCTACATACTTTCATACTACTGTAACGCTCACTACCATGCATGATCTCTTTTATATCATACACTTGTGTGGAGTTTAGCTGGTCTGTCTTACCCCGATCCATAATGTTCTCTGAATCTCGAGCCAATTTTCTTGCCCTCAGAGTGCCAGTCAGTACTTTCCTGCTCAAGTTACCTTGTTGCATTAGCTAAATATGCAATGAAGATTCGCTCAAACCACCAACAGCTATAGCTAATGCAACCTCTTGCCTAACATTATCATTATTCAGAAAATTTAACGACCTACTAAGTTTTTCAACACGTGGCAGATAATAAATTTCACTCTCCCTCACCGCCTGATTAGCAGTGACAAACTTGAATTTGTTCACATATACTGTTTACTCGAAACCGTAAACATTTTTTTTAAATGAGCCATCGCTTGTTCATAACTTCTCAGTTCAAATACCAAAGACTCTAGGGAATCCGTAGTTCTTGACCAATGGCATGCAATAAACCTAACAATTTCATTCTTCCCTTGAAAACATCTTGTTTCTCTTATGTACTTTTTCCTTCCCTAGTTTAAAAGTAACCATTTACACACTGAGCTCAAATTCGTCTAACCATGCCTTCCAAAAACCATTAGTGTCATCAGGATTGATAACTAACTTAGGATAACCATTAAAATCAAATCCCAAGGCCACACTTCACCAACCTGAAGTATTTGGCAACATTGACCTTAAAAACTGGTGAAGTAAATGCCAATTTCTTCACGAATCTTATTTCCTGTATCCTTCAACAACAACAGTTGTAATGCACCACCACAAAAAATAACAAACACTCACCTTCACTGACCCAACTGGAACAAGTTCTGTATGACAGCATTAATATATAATAAATCCACACCGGTATTCACTATCTCCACAAGCCATTCAATACTCGTTTCACAAAATGATGAAACACAATAGTATATGACCACAATCTTCCTTTCCTTTTGAATCACTCACTAGGTATAATATAGAAGTTTCAGCACAACACAACCACCACCCAGTGAGGCCACTCAAAAAGTGTCCTCCCAGCTTTCTAGTCCCCTCCAGCTATGCACAATCCTTCAACTACCCTTAACCTTCACTAATCTAATAGCTACATAACGCATGGATATAACAGATCACACGTGCAAAGAGTAGGAAATATAGTAAAAAGTGCCGAGAGGTCATGCTTCAAGGAGGATGCACGATTGCAACAGATCTGGGGATGAAAATAGAAGGAATATCAAAGCGGGTTTTGAACTGCTCCATACATGCTTCTTCTACCTACACTTTGTTTGACAGTCTTTGGTAGATTCACAGCTGCTGCACTCACTTACATACGACATTGCATCAGCATGACCAGCATTTAGTTGGTCTATTCTTAAAACCCTTAGAGACATAGCTGACTATTTACACGGGTTGGCCACTTGGCGCTCACACTAGTGACGCTGTGAACATTGGACGGTTTCTCTTTGTTAACCATTGTTTGGCCTGGTTTGATTGCTTCTACATTTTTTGGTATTCTTCTGCATTTAACAAAAGCAAAGAAAAAACTAGATAGAATCGTCTACTCATGAGCAACAGCAAGAATATTTTTTAGAAAGGCAAATGAATATTTTCGCAGATGAAGGTTGAACCAACACTCACTGCACTACACCAGCAGCTTCCTATGTTCAACGCAATGTCACTCATTTCCCATTAGCTAACTTAGGTAATACATGCATGTTTAGGCCGCAGGTTATCAATCAAGAACACGTTTGTACACACAGTTATCAAACCTGGACCTTCTCAATTGCAAGTCACTGAATTCATTATTGAACCACCAAGCATCAGTATTAATTTGTTACGTTTTTTTATTAGTATTTGTAATTAAAAAACAGTTTACTTGTCTGCGCAGATGCATCGAGTTCGTTGACTCAGCTCAGCCTGTGTTCAAACTCCACAACTGGGTCAGCTGTATGCTTTGGTCATGGAAACATCAAATTTGATTTAAATTAAATTGAAACAAAAATTTCTATGGATGAATAATGGTAAATAGCAAATGGTTGGCCAATGCGCTTCATTAGATCTCAGTTTTTTGCTGTTGCATTTACAGATTTAAAACAAAATGATGCTAATATAAACCAAAAGTTAGAATTCAATTGTACCCACATACAAATATTTCCGTTTGCAGTAACAGTCGTTGAGTTTTTGCAGTTTTCTGGTTTTTATGCACTCTTTTAGAAGTGGAATAGCGGTATCATCGGTATTATGATAAACTAGGGAGCACAAACTTTCAAACATCAACTTCTAGGGCTGACATAACAAGACCAGTTTTGTTTCAGTGTTCATTAGCACTGTATTTGGGAGAGCAAGGAAATTGGTGAAAACTTTGAAAATTTCAAAGGTAACAACTTGTGATTGCTCTGAGGTGCAAAAAATTATGCTGATTCATCATTGTATACCTACACCCCAACTTTTTTTATTAAAAATGACAACTCAGTTTTAAAACTAGAAATAATTGGGATGGCCTTCAACAAAAGTATTGAATTTCAATCCTAAGCTAGTGTGGCCTCTTATAGATTGGTTATAAAAAAATTTTACCACAAATAGGCATTCAAAAGTTGATAAATTGCTAAACCAAGTGAAGGGTTGTTGACCCTCACAAACAAGCTTTTACCTTACTAAGGTAAATTATAGGTTAAATTGCTAGTTATTTATGTTTTTTTTTGCTCGGTTTGCTTTCAAAAGAATTTTTCTACAAGTTTTCTTTCTCAAAATATTAGTCTTCAGATCTATCGTTTGTGATGAAAATCTTTTGACTCTTTTAATGTCGGCTTATGGGAAGAAATGTTCTGTCTGTTATAAAATATGCCGTAAAACAAGAGGAATAGGAAAGAAAAACCAGGTAAAACGGTGTATTTTAGAAGTTTCAAAAGACTGATATTGTCTCAGAACAATTGTACTAGGAATAGGAGATTTTTCAACATGGTAGTCTAAAAATTGAGTGTTTATGGAAACAAAAACTTTCATCAAATATGGACGACTAAGTACTCACTTGTTTAGACATCAGCTTATGTTTTCTGGTCTTGAAATGTCTATCAATCCATTTTTTTTCTGAGAAATTGACCACTTCATTACAGGAAGAGCACACCATCTCACCATCAACAACATGAAATGTTCCCTCGGGGTAAATTTCCGCTCTACTCTCAGCTGTTACATTTCTTAGTCTTTTTGTTTTTTGCTTCGGGATTTTCTCTGAGCCCTTAAACAATATCACTTTCCTGTCAGAACAAAACACCGTCAGGAAATTTGGGGATATGTTTTTCGTGCGCACAATAAAAACATCAACTGTTTGCTCCCCGATGGGATGGACATTGTGCGACAAGGAGAAATTATTGTTGTCAAGAATTTGTGCTCAATCTTCAACTTGACTCCCAGTTATGATCTGGGACAAAACTATTCATCTGCTCGTTTGTCGTCAAAGTCAGTTGGGTAAATTGATAAACCCTGCAGCTCTTTTACTTTATCAGTCACCACCATATTGAGCTGCAAAATGATGCTCAACTTGTTGCATCACATTCATCTGCGCCACATACATATATCCAATTTCCACTAACTACCAGCAGCAAATCTCAAGATATGATTAAATCCAGAAGCGTACTGAGTACCCCCGACCACCCGAACATTCGGGGGTCAAACTCCCAACCCCTAACGTTAGGGTGTCAAAAGTTGTCGGGTATTTTTTTGTTTTGAGAGGATTGATTTTTCTCCTGGTGATTGTTTTGATAAAACACAGCTTTAATGGCAGAAAACAGATACCTAGCACAACTACCTGTTTTGTATTCTTTTGCAGATTGACATTGACCCACCATTGTGATAAAACAAAGAAGTTAGCAATAAACTAACAAGGCACATCATTAGATCATAAACATATGGTTGAGCAATCAAATGAAGGGATATTCGTGAGTAGTAATAAAGGAGCAGATCTCTGTCATGGAATCAAAGGAAAAGTTATCTGGTTTTGAGGTGTACTTTAGGTTGGCACCAGTTACCATGAGAACGTGTGAGGTACCTTTTTGTGTGCACCAGGTGTTATAATTTTGAATGTTTGTTAAGTATTTTTTGTGTATGGTTTGGCTTATATGATGATTTTGGCATGGGTTTGTATGATGATTTAGATGGCCGATCTCCTGGTCCCGAGTGTTTTTCTTTTGGTAGCACAATGAGGAGAGCCTGAAAAGTATCTATTTTTGCACCAGGTGTTTTAATATTTTGTGTTAAGTATTTATTGTGCAGTGGTTTCATATAGGGATTTTTATACCCCAACATAAACGTTCTCCTGGCTCCAAGTGGGTTTTTGTTAGAACCGGTTACCTTGAGAATCTGATTTTACAGTTTTATTATATAGGATAACACAATAGTAGTAATATATGAGCAGATCTCCCTACCAAGTGTTTTTTTGTGGGTTAAACCCCGGAGTTGATGCAATGGGTTACGGCGTTGAATAGAGTCGCCGAGTTAATATTGTGTTGCATTTAAGTAGCATTTAAGTGGCATTTAAGTTTTGATAATTTTTCTACCTAATTGGAACTCATATGGCAACTAGATTTTGAATGTATGGCATTTAAGTTTTGATAATTTTTTTACATAATTGGAATTCGTATGGTATCTTGAGAGAGAGAGAGTTGAATGTTTGGCATTTGAGTTTTGATAACTTTTTTACATAATTCGAACTCATATGGCATCTAAATTTTGAACACTCATGTACATATACATAGCTATATGCATATTTATGTTCATATTCATGTCTACATTGAATAAAAAGGAAAGAGAGATAGAGAGAGAGAGTACATTTATGTATATATGTATAACTATGTACATATTTATGACTATATTTCTGTGTACATCGAACAAAACTGAATTGTTGTATGACTATATGCATTTATTATATAATAAGTATATTGAATTCTAATACTATAAAATATCTTGAAAACCTTCAAAAATGATCTCAAATGGAAAAATAGCTGAAGTTAGATTTTCATCTATTTGTATACATCTACAAAAAAAAGTATTTGGTAAAATATTCTTTCACTCCATTCAATTTTCATTAATTTTTTGCAAAAAAATCATCTTTTAGATGGTTAAAATTTACAGTATTTGGGAAATAATTGCGCCCAAATAAGAAAAATAGATGAAGCTAAGATATTTATTTATTCGTATATTTTTACAAGACAGATGGGGTATTTGGTGAAATATTCTTTTATTCTATTCAATTTTCATTAATTTTTTAAAATAATCGCTTAAATATACAGTTTTCATTATTTTCTAAATGTTAGGTAAACAACTCATCATACAGAGTTAATTTTTTGAGTGAGGGTTTTATCCCATACCTTCCTTTTGAATTTTTTTTAAAAATTTACCCTTTTTAAAATAATCATTTATATATACAGTCTTCATTATTTTTTTAAACAGAACAAATGCTGTCTCCGAGAGGTTGGAGATAATGCGGAGAGAGAGGAAGATAACTATTCAATGCTCGACCGAAAGGATTCATTATTGTTGTTCAAATGAATTAGAACTGAAGTATGTGCTATGACGTAATCATTTTTCAAAATGCAATCATCAGAAAACCTCTGTCATGATGATGAGGAGACCATGGATTTACCCATTCAAGAACAATCCATTTTCGATGGCAACTGGCATTCTGAAAACTAAATCAATGTAACTTTTTATTCTTTGTCTCCCATGAAATTGTTCAAGCGAATTAGAACTGAAGTATGTGGTATTAGGTAATCATTTTTAAAAAAAAAAACATCAAAATCTACAAATTACTCCTCTAGATAGTTAGAATTTACAATATTTGAGAATTAATTGCAATAGAAACATTAAGTCTACTTGATAATAAAGAATTTGAGTGTTAGATTTGACTAATTGATTCAATGATATTATATGGACTTCTATTATATATTTACAGGAAAAATTTGGTATTTTGTAAAATGTTTTCCTATTATTCCATTCTAGTTTCATTAATTTTTTGAGCTAGTGTTTTATCCCACACTTTTCCTTTTTAAATTGTTTTATATTTCAAAGCAGGGTTTTATTCTTTCAGCCTTTTTAAAAATAAACATTTAAATATATAGTTTTCATTATTTTTTAAAAAAAAACCATCAAAAATTACCAAATTACTCCTCTACATAATTAAAATTTACACTATTTGGGAAATAACTGCAATAGAAACAGCATATTTAGTTTTTGACATTCCTAAAACTGTTTTGCAGTAAATTTTGCCAGTGATATTATAAAGATTTTTACTAGATATTTACAAGAAAAATGCGGTATTTGGTAAAATATTCTTTTATTCCATTCAATTTTCATTAATTTTTTTGAGTGAGGGTTTTATCCTACACTTTCCTTTTAAATTTTTTATGTTTTAAAACAGGGCTTTATCACATATCTTTTCTTTTAACTTTTTTTCTAAAAATTATCATTTAAATATATAGTTTTCATTATTTTTTTTTAAAAAAACATCAAAAACCACCAAATTACTTCTCTAGATGATCAAAATTTACAGTATTGGGGAAATAATTGTAATAGAAAACACCATATCTAGTTTTTGACACTCTTAAAACTGTTTTACAGTAAACTTTGTGTAATGCAAACTACTATAGCTTACAATATCAATTGTTACATTGCATTTTTCCTGGACAATATCAGTAGTAATATATGAGCAGATCTCCCTACCAAGTGTTTTTTTGTGGGGTCATAATCTGGGGTGATGCAATGGGTTACGGCGTTGAATGAATTTGCCGAGTTTATATTGTATTTTATTTGAGGGGTACTTGAGTGGCATTTGAGTGGCATTTAAGTGGCATTTGAGTTTTGATTATTTTTTTACTTAATTTGAACTTATATGGCATCTAAATTTTGAATGTATGGCATTTAGGTTATGATAATTTTTTACATAACTCGAACTCATATAGTATTTTGAGAGAGAGGAGAGAGGAGTTATATCTAGCTTGAATAAATACATTTATTACATAATAAGCAGGAAAATATCCTTGTATAATATAGCTAGGGTCAGTAAAGACTAAGTAATACAAAGCACCAGGTCTTGTAATGATAATCAATGCAAAGTCTTTTTCTTTATATTGCATCTTAAAAAATCCTCAAATTAGCTTCTATATGGTTAAAATTTACAGTATTTGGGAAATAATTGTAATAGAAAACATTATATCTATTAAAATTTACTGTAGATTTTATGTAGTACAAAGTACTATAACCTTCATTTATTCACTTGAGACTACATGACATCAGCATTTTGAGATCAAGTCTATATATATATATATACGATGAATGATTTTTTGTATTATATATATATATATAGTTATAGTAACTATTCTAAAAAGAAGACTATTATGAAGGTTTTTATTTAAGCCAAAGTAGGTTCGGTAGATACTCCATCAGAACACACTCGTCTTTTAGCATAAAAATATGTGAGTCCTCGCTTTATTTGCTTGTATGTCAACATTTTTTTATCCTTTACTACAAATCCTCGATTTTTACCCATAAACGACTTTTTTGTGTTCAATACATTTAGATAACTGTCTTTGTTCAATTGATTAATTCGTTTGTTCAAACCTTTTGAGCTAAACTTGTTTCCTTTTTCTCCCCAGCAATAATAGGATTTAGAGTTAAGAGCAACAATTCCATCTCCGGTAAATTCCTCTTTAAACAATCCAGGTGTTCTTTTTCCATGTTTTAGTACTTTTTCACAACATTCTTGCATGCTCCATTCTAAACCCATTGTTTTGATTCTTAAAAATTCATCTCTATGTTTGTCACAGTATGGTCGTGGAAACCAATCACCATATTCATTGTAAAACTCATTTTTCATACTTGGTTTTACCAGTGTTTCTAATGTTCCGCTCAACGCCATGTATGCGCTATCTGTATCCATTTCAACATATTGAAAATCACTTCTGTCAATATATCTATAAATAAAAAGATTGCTTCAATTATTTGGAAGTTTTACTTACTTATACATGATAATAGTAGGGAATTAGGTTTTACTTACTTATCCATAAAGTCGTAGTAAAACTGTAGCATTCTCAGTTTAGCATACTGTAGCACGGAGAAACCCAAGTGTACTGGAACATTCATAGTTAGCTGAAATGATGGTGATACTGATTAGCAAAGTAAACTTGTGGAATATAAATTTTGAATTGCAAAATAATTGTTTTAAAACTTACTAGCTGTTTACACGTTACGATTTCATAAAAATCATCTGCTATCTCTTCCATGGAGATAAATTTGTTTCCTCTGATACGAAATGAAGCTTTTCTGGCACCTTCGATGAACTTGATGGTGGTATGTTTTTCTTTATCAGTGATTGTTTTTCCATAAGCAGCATTTCCTACCAACTTGCTAGTAGTAGCGAGTAATTCTTGACTAGGGTCTACATCTCCCATTCTCCTAGCCTCTGAAACCGATGTTCCAAAAGCTTCAAAAGCTTTTCTAGGAATATATTCTATTAGCTGATAAACTTTGGTGACTTTCAATCCTTGTTTCAAGTACCATTTCAACAAAGGACTCATTAGCAATATCTTATCTCCGTACATACTTCCAACTAATGAGCGTTGAGGAGTCTTTAAAAACCCTTCGGCTTCAGCAAAGACTTTCATTTCATCGCTCAAGTGTTCTCTGGTTAACATCGTATTTTTAAAAATCGGAGGCATTTCGGAGAACTTTTCTTCCTCTTCCTCAGGAACTTCGATGTCACATTCAACAAATCCGAAGAATTCTTCTGATTGAACTCTCTCCAACACTTCTTCTTGATTCAGCTTTTTTTCAAGTATTTTAGGGTAGAAAGAATTGTAAAACGTGTTGACAAATTTTTGTAAATTTGTATGAGTTTTTACACGCTTCATCCAGTCACACTCCCAAATCGAGATTACAGTGTAACCTAATGCTCGAAGATATTCTTCATTTTCCATCGTAGTTTTAAACAGATTTGCTTTTGATTTTCTTCCACTAACTTGAAGCTCTTGCTCTTTACCGTTGTTATAAGAGCAGTCGTGTCCATGCCAAAAACATCCGTGGAATTGAAAGACATGACGATTTTCAACACAGAATCCATCAACTGGTAATCCTCGCTGTCCGAGAGTAACTTCTCCTCCATTGAGCTGATGTCTGATATTGATTTTTTTTGAGAACATTTGGAACTGTAACCAGCTATGAGCTATCTTGCTAAATTTTACTGGTTCAGCGACAAAGGAGTTTTCGATTTTTCTTCTTCGAGGATAGCCGGTAGGCATTGATTGCATCATACACCATAAATAGAGCGCATTTGCATCAACTCCATAGATTCTATCACAAACCTTTGCTTCTTTTCCCAACCAATGTTCTCTAATTTTAGTTATACCTTTTTCGTGATATCTATGCATCACTAGACTTGGCCCACCAACTATGTTTTTCTTTATTAGAGGATAAAGTTCTGCATTGCAGTTGTCAAGCAGACAAATTGGGAGAGTCTGTCGAAACGAGTTACCAAGTTCATGGAAATCCAAGTGTGTAGAGAGGTATGGAGGAGGTGGTTGAGGAGCTTTGTTGAACATCCATCGAATCGCTAATCCTGGTAAAGATATACCGTCTTTTAACATATCAATCCCATGCTCTCTGTAGATCGATCTTTGTCTTTCCAACGCTTGAACAAATGGTTTTACATCCAAGTTGTTGTACCATTTTAAAAAATCCCTCATTGTCTTCATGTCATTATTTTTCCATGCTTCTTGACAAATTATGTACTCTTCTTCACTGATATTCTTTTGTTTTAAAGAACTGTAAAAAGCTTCTCTTGGTGGTAGATGTTCTTGATTAAGTTGTTCCAAGTCTTTCATCCATTCATAAGGAAAAAATCTTTTTCCGGCTTCACATTTGTATGCTTTGAGATACATTTCATAGCTATATCCAGGAGCGATGAAGTTTGTACAATCTAAAAACAAAAAAGATCCTATTCCGATAACAGGCATCTTGGTTCCTTTTTTTATAACAAAATCAAAATCTGTGTCGGAGACATCTTTCAATTTTTGAAGCAGTTTTCCTTTCATCACATTGACATCATAAGTCTGTGAATTGAAACCTAGAATAGGGAGTTTTTTCATATAGCTGTACAAATCATCCAGAACTTTTTCAGCTCCTGTTCTACGTCTGAAACGATTTTTTTCAAAATCACTACGAAACTTTTCTTCAGCTTCTTCCAGTCGTTGTAATTCACCTTCTATCTGTTTTATGATTCGCGAAAATTGTTTTTCCAATCGGCTATATGATTCTTCACTAATATCATCCAAGTATTCAATGAACCTTCCAACGCATTCATCATCATCCCCTTTGTTGACAATACAACACGGGTTGTTGAAGCCTGGTACGTTTGAACAAATTGAAATACTTAAAAGTTTATGCTCATTCGTGTAAATGGTTGTGTCTGTATCTCGATCTTTTTCGCAATTAGGTAACAAACACTCTATGTCGAATGTTGCAAAAAACGGATAGTATCTCAAGGAATCATCTGACCCGATATCTATCCCGAATTGAACCTTCAGTTTGTCGAATATTGTAGCAGTAGGACTGTATTGCCCTCCAGAAAACTGCATAGTTGTTGCCTCTGAGATTGAACATCTGTGTCTTTTCAGATTCCCCAATCTGTCATAACAAGTAGAACAGGTTGGACATCTGTAGGCTTTGACATATCCTTCCAAGTTTGTAATAAGACTGAAGTGATTGATATAAAGATCCAAATATAGATTCTCCTTATAACTGGAGTTTGAATTCCAAATAACTGTTGAAGTCATATCATCATTTAAAGAAAACACTGTTATCTTCAGTTGAAATGCTCGCTCCAAAAGCAATAAATCAGCTTCTGTCACTCCTTTCCCATCACACCTCTTACCACTATCACCATAGATGAAACTATGATATTGTTGTTCGTACTCCTTCACCTCCTTAATTATCGGATCTTTTGCAATTCCACCGTTTTTTTGTAGTTCTTTGTGTAATGCTAGACATCTAAAAAAACAAAGATTGTCGGTAATTCGTTTTCCTTTTGTGTTTTTTAACATGGTTCGTATGTGTCTGTTGTTAATGAGGTGAGAGGGTAAATGCTCTGGTGGTGATCCAACTTTTCCCATTCCGAGTAGTTTGTAGAAATAAAACGAAATGTTTGCGATTAACATCAATCTCCAAGTCGTATTTGGTCTCCGTCTCAAGCTATTTGTACGATGATCAGTCTCCATAACATCGACAAAGAAGTCATCAAGATCTCCTTCAGTTTCAATCAGTTTAGCTTTTGGATATACAGTAGCATTGTTTGATGATGAGTGAAAGTATCGGAGTTCACCATCATTTTTATTTTCTAGTATACAACCTACGCTACAGTTGACTTTTGCTCTCGAGCTCAATTGTCTCCAAACTTTTTTTAGCAATTCTAACACTCTTGAATCATGATAGTCATTTTGGTAGGTATCAGCTTGGTCTCTTGGAATCCCATCCCAAAGTCTTACATTTAAAAGTTCTATGACTTTTCCAGCTCTATGTTTCGTTTTCATAGCTCCCCAATATCTAGCTATCAAATCATCCCATTCTTCATCTTGAAAAGTTGGAGCTGTGCTATCATCAACAATACCTAGGGTTGATGCTCGGGTAGGTCTTTCAAAATTTAAATCTTCCATTTCTTCTTCTTCTTGTTCTTCCTCTTGTGCTTCTTCCTCTTCTTCTTCTTCTTCTTCTTCTTCTTCTTCTTCTTCTTCTTCTTCTTCTTCATTTTCTATCATTGGATCATTCTCATTTTCTTCAACTATCTCCTCCACAACCGGCTCTACATCTTGAGCTATTATGCTAGTCTTTGGTGGTGAAGGCTCAGCACCAAATCCTATTTGATTGATTGTTTCATCGGGTAAACGAAAACAAATGAGATTTTCTTCTAACCATTTCCAATTAGGAGAAATTTCAGGGTTTTTTTCTTCTACATTCTCCTCCCGATAATTTAAACTTTGTCTACAATAGAAATGTTAAGACATAATAGTTGTTCACATACATTTTGTATGAAATGTAACAGAAGAAAAAATGACTTAAACACCATTATCAATTAATTTTTAAAATGGAATTAGGAAAAAAGGCTCAAACATTATTATTAGTTAGGTTTTTAAAAACTTACTGTGTACTATGACATGAATTCCCAACTCCCTCTTTTACATTAATTCTCTGATATTCTGAGTCCTGTCTACAATAAGGAGATAATGTATTATTTTTGCTGATTCATGAGATGACTATAAAAAAACAGCAAAAAAAATTACTCTACTAACGTTATTAATTTATGATTTTAAAAACTTACTGCTTATCAAAGACTATTGTATTTTCAGTAGTTGCTGAAACTTGAAAAGTCGAAGGTTTGTCTTGAAAAGCATTTTCAAGTTCCATCTCCATTTCATTTTCATATTCAGCATTGCATTCATCATTCATGTATTCATTATCAGCGTTTGAAAAACTGATATCATTTTGATTTTTCATGAGCCATTCCCATTCCTTATGTATGTCTACATCAGTATCATCCTCTTCTGTTTCCATAGCACTATAATAACAATAAAATCATTACTTTTTAATAGAAGTGACAATAGCACATAAAAAGGTAAGTTAAATGTCTCAGCTAATAAATTTTACCTTGTGAATAAAACTCCTAGTAGTCAGTTGGTATATTATATAGTAGATGTTGAGGCTTCAGTTACTGTTGTTAGAACGAGTGATTTATTGTGTAAAAGCATTACTTTTTAAGTAGACAAAAAATTAAGTGAGATAATTAAGTCAGATAATTAAGTCTTAAGTTCAATAAAAATTTTCAAATTCACACAGAAAAACTTTTAATAGTCAGTGGATGTAGTAGTAGATGTTGCTCCTCCGATCACTGTTGTAGAACTGGATGCTTTCTGTGTGAAAACAGTGGCTCTTAAATAGGTAAAGTTGCACTGGTTGAACTCTATGAATACCAACCTTCTTTATAATATAACTATGAATCAGAATTTTATCCACGCGAAAACCAATGTTTTCGCGGGAATAAATAACTTATTTTCACGCGAATAGAAACTGTTGCTTTCGCGGGAATACAAATTTTATTTTCACGCGGATACAATCCAATGCTTTCGCGGGAATAAATAATTTATTTTCACGCGAATAGAAACTGTTGCTTTCGCGGGAATACAAATTTTATTTTCACGCGGATACAATCCAATGCTTTCGCGGGAATAAATAATTTATTTTCACGCGAATAGAAACTGATGCTTTCGCGGGAATACAGATTTTATTTTCACGCGGATACAATCCAATGCTTTCGCGGGAATAAATACTTTATTTTCACGCGAATGGAAACCGTTGCTTTCGCGGGAATAAATGATTTATTTTCACGCGAATAGAAACTGTTGCTTTCGCGGGAATACAAATTGTATTTTCACGCGGCTACAAACCAATGCTTTCGCGGGAATAAATACTTTATTTTCACACGAAGGGAAACCGTTGCAGCGGGAATAAATAATTTCTTTTCACGCGAATAGAAACTGTTGCTTTCGCGGGAATACAAATTTTATTTTCCCGCGGATACAAACCAATGCTTTCGCGGGAATAAATACTTTAGTTTCACGCGAATGGAAACCGTTGCTTTCGCGGGAATAAATAAATTATTTCCACGCGAAAGCATTGGTTTGTATTCGCGTGAAAATAAAATTTTTATTCCCGCGAAAGCAACAGTTTCTATTCGCGTGAAAATAAATTATTTATTCCCGCGAAAGCAACGGTTTCCCTTCGCGTGAAAATAAAGTATTTATTCCCGCGAAAGTATTGGTTTGTATCCGCGTGAAAATAAAATTTGTATTCCCGCGAAAGCAACAGTTTCTATTCGCATGAAAATAAATTATTTATTCCCGCGAAAGCAACTGTTTCTATTCGCGTGAAAATAAATTATTTATTCCCGCAAAAACATTGGTTTGTATTCGCGTGAAAATACAATTTGTATTCCCGCGAAAGCATCAGTTTCTATTCGTGTGAAAATAAATTATTTATTCCCGCGAAAGCATTGGATTGTATCCGCGTGAAAATAAAATTTGTATTCCCGCGAAAGCAACAGTTTCTATTCGCGTGAAAATAAGTTATTTATTCCCGCGAAAACATTGGTTTTCGCGTGGACAAAATTCTGATTCATAGTTATATTATAAAGAAGGTCGGTATTCATAGAGTTCAACCAGTGCAACTTTAGCTATTTAAGAGCCACTGTTTTCACACAGAAAGCATCCAGTTCTACAACAGTGAGCGGAGAAGCAACATCTACTACACCTTCCATTGCAACTACTAGGAGCTATCTCTTTATAAAAAGTAAAATTTAAAAAAATTATTATTCCCTACCTAGCAAAGATCAAAATTAGTTTAGCTATAATGTAAAGTATGAAATAAATAATCTTTTAGTTCCACATTAAAAGCTGAATTATATATTATTTCTTTTTTAGAATACTATGGAGGATTTTTCTGCTTCTTACACGGATTTAAAGCCAGTCGAAAACAAACAAAAAACATTCAAAACACCCTCCAAAAGAAAAAACTCTAACTCTGTCACAAAAGAAGCAACAATAAAGAGACGAGCTCTTCCAAAACTGGTTTTACCCACAACATCAAACAATATGGAACAAAAAGAATTGCTCACTGATGCTGACAGAGCTCTCAAGATGGCCAAATCTCTCCAAAAATGGAAGGCATGTGATTTGAAAAAGATTGGAGGGTTTCTTACACTAGCATCACTTCCTGTTCCATCAGTTTTGCAAATCGTTTCTATTGAACAGAGTACTGGTGCATACGGAAATTACTACATTCTCACTTATCTTGATAATTCAACTGGAGCGAGTTTTCAAAAAGTTGTTTGCCCAAGTAGAGTAGTTGAAAGCTTCAATGTTGATAACTACCCATTACCTTTCAACATTTTGTACTTGGGTGAGATGGAAAATTCAAAAAAACCAGAGACTACTTACTACAATGTTAAACGCATCAGCACAAAACGCTTAACCACAATGGAAGCTACTGCTGAAGCTGAAAAACTGAGAAAAATGAGTGAAGAAGAACTCAAACTCGCTTACGACATCGAGTATCTCAGCAATTTCAAAGATTGTTCCATTTTTGCTTACATCGAAGTTGTAGAAAGATTCATTCCTTTCCGATTCAATGGAGAAGAATCCATTGTAAATTGCATTCGCTATGTCGCTGAAAAGAATGGAAAAAGAGAGACGAGAACGCTTTTACTACCGATCAGATACAACGAGGAAGCTAAAAGATGTGCACCTGGTGTGATGATTTACAAAGGAAAAAAACAGAGTAAGAATGGAAATCCTATTCCATACCACAATGTTGTCTTCATTTCTTCAACCAACGCTAGTGATTGGGAGCAATATTGCGCACAAACAAATTCCAATGAGGTGCTAACAAAAACGAATAATGAGGATGAAGTTCTTAAGGAATTTCTAGAAAACGAATTACAAGATTTTGATGAACAGCTTGGTGTTGATGGTATGTAAACTCAATATCAAATGCTGACAACAGGTAGTCTCAAGCGGATAATGAATGTATAAAAAAAGCCTGTGTATTGATTAAACATTACAAGTTGTACTGTTTTGTATTACTTACTATTTACTGACTCTAACTATATTATATGGAGAGATTTTCCCTACTTATTATACAATAAATGTATATAATCATATATTGATTCATAGAAAAGTCTAAAGGTTCTCAAGTGATTGACTCACCAAAAGTTCCGGTTTGCAAAACATTTGAAGATCTTCCTATCCCAAGCATTATACGAGTGACTGGTGTGATACATCCATCAAGTAAGGAGAAGTGTAGATATTCTCAAGTTTGCTACCATGATCCTTCAGATATAAATGAACTCGAACCCAAAATACTTTTTTGTCCAGTTGAAATAGCTAAAAACTTCAGCTGTGATGATTACCCCCCTCCGTTTAACGTTGTATATTTGGGTAGAAAGGGAAAACCGAAAAATAAAAGTGTTCTTTGGTATGATGTCAGACGTGTTACCACACCTCATTTGAGGATTTTTTAAGATGCGACGTAAAGGAAAAGACTTTGCATTGATTATCATTACAAGACCTGGTGCTTTGTATTACTTAGTCTTTACTAGCTCTAGCTATATTATATGGGAAGATTTACCCCTGCTTATTATGTAATAAATGTATATAATTATGTAAAAAATTATCAAAACTTGAATGCCATACATTCAAAATCTATATACCATATAAGTTCAAATTAAGTAAAAAAATAATCAAAACTCAAATGCCACTCAAATGCCACTCAAGTACCCCTCAAATAAAATACAATATAAACTCGGCTTCAAATTAAGTAAAAAAATAATCAAAACTCAAATGCCACTTAAATGCCACTCAAATGCCACTCAAATGAAATACAATATAAACTCGGCGAATTCACCCAACGTCGTAACTCATTGCATAACCCCCAAGATCAAATCCACAAAAAAACACTTGGTAGGGAGATCTGCTCATATATTACTACTAATATCTTCTTTGATGTTCTGATGATAGGGAGGAAGTCCTGTATTCTGTGTACTTTTTGATTCCATAATGAACTAAAATACAAAAATTATTCATTTTATAAATAATTTTATCAAATTTGAATTTTACTCTCAGCTACATCATATAGTTTACATTATGTAGAACAGGAAAATAACTCACCAAGTTACATTGTTCAGCTCATTCTTTTTTGTAGGGAGGAAGTCCTTTGTTCTGCGTACTTTTTATCCCATAATGGACTAAAATAAAAAGTGATGTATTAGTATAGTACGATTAAAAATTAATGTAAAATAATTATAAGCTTTTGTTATTTTTTCAACTTCTATGTAAAAAATACACTGATTACGCAAGAAAAAGTCCTTTTTTTCATCCGGAATATATATAATTTAAAAATGTTTTACAAAAAATGTTTATGAGTTGATCATTTACGTGATAAATCGTTTAACTTTCGTTATTTACGTGAGAAATTACACTGAGTACACACAAAAAGTTATTTTTTCATCCGGAATGTATATAATTTATAAAAAATGTTCATTTACGTGATAAATCGTTTTACTGTTGTTATTTAAGTGAGAAATTAAGCATTTTTTTGTAAAATAATTATGAACTTTTGTTATTTTTTCAACTTTTATTTAAAAAGATACACTGATTACACCCGAAAAAGTCCTTTTTTCATCCGGAATATATATATATAATTTAAAAATGTTTCACAAAAAATGTTCATGAGTTGATTATTTACGTGATAAATCGTTTTACTGTAGTTATTTACGTAAGAAATTATGCATTTTTTTGTTGTAATAATACACAAAATTTTCACAAATCAACTTTTTTATTTTATGGTAAAAATTGATACAACTCACTTATAGTGATATGATTCCCTTTTCTTTTTCAGGATCATTGAATTAGTTGAGAAAATTATGAGAGTTTAGATTATCAGTCAGTTCAAAGGCTTGGACAAGGGCTTGATGAGCTGTGAGTACACTGATGTTGCAGAAAATTGAATTGTCTGCGTTTCGACTTAGTTCCTTGAACAGAATAACTCCACATCTTTCCGATGTCACAGCTGAAGCTATTTGAAGAGGAATGCCCGTATCTCCGATCAGTAATTCTTCATCTACGACACTTCTGTATTGAACTAAAAGAGTCTCTTCATCCCCATTCCATTGTCTGTCAGATTTTGTTATCGCTTCAGGGTTTTGGAAACATATGACACTATCTGTAGGAAAATCCTGGAGACGAGCTACCTCGAAATAAGCATTGATTTGTCTCATACTCTTCCCTGGTAATACATCAAACGCATGCTTCATTTTCAGAGTACGTCCTGTTTCTGTAGCAGCAGGAAACATTGCTTTTCCAGTCTTTTCAACACCCATGTAGATCAAAATCAATGGTCTTATTTGCGAAGCTTCATCAACAAGTAATCCTGCCTCCGATGGAATAGTGCTCTTCATTCTAACTATCTTTCCATCCTTTTTATAGTTGTAGATGATGGTGCAGTTCGTTTCATCATGGAATTCGATGGCTAACACCTGCATAACTGTTGGTATTGGCAAATGCTCAATTTCGACTATGCTTTCAATGTTTTCTCGGGAAACCGGAGATAGAGTACTTAACAAATAGAGAGCTGACAGGGTATTGTCTCTGGCATCTTGAAAGGGAATCTTAGTGCGTTGAAGAAGTACATTGTCATCAACCACCATCCTGTCTTGTGAAGGTTCTGGCTCTTCATTCTTCAGCTGTTTTGTACTGTCTTGTTTTGACATTCTGAAAGATAAAATAAAAATTCATGTTATGATTTTGATTTTTTTTAACTAATTTGAAGACATATATATATATGTATATTTACTCAATATCACACTGCTTTTAGTATCTAAATAGGTAAAAAATTAAATATATACTCAATAGTACAGCAAGTTGATTTACCTTAATACAGAAAGACCTTCTAGTAGTTGTAGTAGATGATGATGTAGTAGATCTTGCTCCTTCAGTTGCTAATGTTAAAGTGAATGCTTTCTGCATGAAAACAGTGCTTCTTATATAGCTGAAATCATCCCATTTATCATAAGGTTGCATTAATGAAGCATTGTTTTTACGGAAGAACACCAATGCTTTCGCGGGAATAAAAAATTTATTTTCACGCGAATAACAACCAATGTTTTCGCGTGAATAGTTAGTTTATTTTCACGTGAATAGAAACCGTTGTTTTCGCGGGAATAAACAATTTATTTTCACGCGAATAAAAACCAATGCTTTTGCGGGAATAAATAATTTATTTTTACGCGGATAGAAACCATTGTTTTCGCAGGAATAAACAATTTATTTTCACACGAATAAAAACCAATGTTTTTGTGGGAATAAACAACTTATTTTCACGCGAATAAAAAACAATGTTTTTGCGGGAATAAACAATTTATTTTCACGCGAATAAAAACCGTTGTTCACGCGAAAATAAACAAATTATTTTCACGCGAATAAAAAACAATGTTTTTGCGGGAATAAACAATTTATTTTCACGCGAATAAAAACCAATGCTTTTGCGGGAATAAATAATTTATTTTTACGCAGATAGAAACCATTGTTTTCGCAGGAATAAACAATTTATTTTCACACGAATAAAAACCAATGTTTTTGTGGGAATAAGCAACTTATTTTCACGCGAATAAAAAACAATGTTTTTGCGGGAATAAACAATTTATTTTCACGCGAATAAAAACCGTTGTTCACGCGAAAATAAACAAATTATTTTCACGCGAATAAAAAACAATGTTTTTGCGGGAATAAACAATTTATTTTCACGCGGATAAAACCCATTAGTTTTGCGGGAACAAAGAATTTATCTTCACGCGAATAAAAACCAATGCTTTCGCGGGAATAAAAAAACTTATTTTGCGCGAATAAAACACGAAAAATGAATGACATTTTTCCATAGAAAAGATTCCTTTTTCACGCGAAGAACAATAAAAGTCTCCGCGGGAATAAAAAAGTTTATTTTAACACGAATAAAACATGAAAAATAAACCAAATATTCCCGCGAATAACACTTTTTTATTGAACTCAATCCGCGTCAATCGGTGCAAGTTTAGCTATTTAAGACGCAAGGGTTTCAGACAGAGAGCATCCAGTTCAACAATGGTGAGCGAAGGAGCAACATCTACTACACCTTCCATTGCTACTACTAGGAGCTCTCTCTTCATAAAGGTAAGAGTAAAAATAAAGTTATTTCTGCTAGCCAACACAACTATCTGAAGGCTTTATGTCCTATCTATCTTTAAATTGATTATAAAGAATTAAACAATTTCTTTCGTTTTTTTTCAGAATGAATACTCAAGACGAAGGAAGCCAACCGTTGTATCTAGAGTTGGAATCTCAGCTTGACAAAAAGGTAAGAATTAACAAAAACAGTATTTAGCACTAGTTGAAAAAAAAACTTTAATACTTTTACTTATCTAATTATCGCTTGTATTTCAGAACAACACAACAACAAACCCAATCTACTTAAAAGACTTCCTCCCAGAAATGTTTCATAAGTATGTGATAAATAATGATGTTGTTGAAGAAAAAGCTGTAGAGCGTTTGACATTCCAAGTTGTAATATTCTGTATAACTCAACACATGATGAGTATGGGGATGCGATGTAAGAAACACAATGTATTTACAGAACTTTTTGATGACATTTTAAAAAACAGTTTCAAGACCGTTTTGTTAATGGTACAAGTCGTCAATATTAATGATTTTTTAAAAGAAGTTGAAAGAAGTGTTTGGAATCGAATAATTTTCGAAAAATTATATAACATGAAGTGGAACAAAAAAAAGTTTTATAAATTCAGAAAACATATTTATGATTATGTCCAAATAGATGAAGGACTATCTTCTTCTGTAGTTGTTTTTATAATATTTCATAATATTTTGTTCAACCTATTACATTTTATTTCTTACGAATTGAGATGCTCAAAGCAGTATGATATTAAGTAAATACATATATATATATTTGAATGTAGCCTTTGTTGTCTGTCACCATCTCCCAACAGTTTAATAAATACACTCTTAGTCTATCGTAACTCTATGGTCTTAACTGCTTTTGTCATAAATACATATATATAAATATATATAAAAAAGATACTCTATCTAATAAATACACTCTTAGCCAGCCATGCAAATATTAGCCTTCTATTTTTAGAATGTTATGGATGATCTTTCTGAAGAGCTCCTTTGCGCAGATCCATATCCAACAGGAAACAAAATGAGAAACAACAAATTAATTCCTAAAAGAAAAAAAACTGCTCCAAAAAAGCGAGTAGTAAGGAAACGAAAACGAATAGTGAGAAAACAAACTACTCCCGCTGATAAGAAAACAATGGAGAATGGAGCTAAAGCTCATTTAACAGTTGAATGTTTCAACGAAAGGAGAGCAAGGGAATTGGAAAAGTCTAGAGGTTCTCAAGCAATTGACTCACCAAAGGTTCCGGTTTGCGAAACGTTTGAAGACCTTCCTATCCCGAGAATTATGCGAGGGTCTAGTGTGATACATCCATCAAGTAAGATGGAATGTAGATATTCTCAAGTCCGCTACAACGATCCTTCAGATATAAATGAGCTCGAGCCCAAAATACTTTTCTGCCCAGTTGAAATAGCTGAAAACTTCAACTGTGATATTACCCCCCTCCGTTTAACGTTGTATATTTGGGTAGAAAGGGAAAACCGAAAAATAAAAGTGTTCTTTGGTATGATGTCAAATGTGTTAGCATACATTCTCTAAGCAATAAGGATGCTGAAGAGGAATCACTATATTTGAGTTAGTTGACTAAAGGTCAGCTCAAGTGCTTCTTGAACATCAAGACCATCAATAGTTTCCAACCTGGCGCGATTTTCCCTTACCGAGATGTTGTTGATAGATTCGTTCCTCATCGATTTAAAGGAGAACACTCGACTGTAAGTTGTATCCGTTATACTGTTGAAAAATGTGGAGAAACGCTGATGAAGACGCTTGTCATACCAGACAGATATGGTTCAGAAGCTAAACAACATATTCAAGGGGGATGATCTACAGAGGAAAAAAACAGCGGAAAACTTAATACGGAATACAATCTCGCATTTTTTTCTTCATACAGACTCAGTCTCATTGATTGGAGACAATATTGGGAACAAGCAAAGTACAACAAAGAGATATTAAAATTTGATGATGATGATAATCTTGAAGACTTTCTACGTGGAGATTTTGATGATTTTGAGACAGGATACGTTGCTGAAAAAGAGGACGAGGCACACGATAAAACTTGGTGAGAGTTTTTCTTTTCTATTTAATAAATTCTTACCATTGCAAGTAATACTTCAACTCAATTTAGATGTAGTTGTAGTTATTTTTACCCCAAATAATTTTTTGTTTTAGCAATAGATAGCCTCTAATTCAAAAACAAGTTGGACAACGTGACTTGGTGAGTTATTCTCTCTTTTTATATAATGTAAACTAGTCAATGTAATTAATACTACAATTAAAATTAGCGAAAATTATTGATATGCTAATTTTTTGTTTTAGATACACAAAAAGGAAACCAAACCGAGAAAGTTTCATTGAGAATTCTGTAAATTTTAACCATCAAGAGGACTAACTTGGTGATTTTTGATTGTTTTTTAAAAAAAGGACTTGGTGTTGATGGTATGTAGACTCAATCTCGAGCGCTGATGATATGTAGTCTCAAGTGGATAAAGCAAGCTATAGTACTTTGTATTACGCAAAATCTACTGTAAATTTTAACCATCTAGAGGGCTAATTTAATGATTTTCCAAGATATTTTATAACATTCAATATGCTTATTATGTGATAATAAGCATATTATCCCATAATATGCTTATTATCCCCCCCCCCCTTCCCCCTTGCAAATTTGTCACAAATATCGCAAAGGCTGTTCAATGGTTTGTGAAAACCGAGATTGAACTCAGTGTCAAATATTTGACAATAGAGCTGCTCTTTAATGGACAAGTTGAAAAATTCTGACTGCCGATATAGCAGGAACAATGTCTGTTTGTTGAGTCCAGCTTCCAGGTATTGACGCTTTGTTGTTTTGCGGCAGTAATGAGATTCAACTTTTGGCAGACTTCCGATATGATTCTGAATGGTATTGAGAATCTCCTCACTAGTCTTATTGTGGGCCTTGTGCTTTGATGCTGGTAGTCTCACACCATCTGATGCCCTTGCTATATTGTAAGAAACCATCTTGTCACTGATGTTGATGGTAGACATGAAAAAGAGCTTACAAACTCTTGCTCTAGACTTTTGCCATTGCAGAAAGTAGCTCAAGTTTTCCCCTCTGTTGATTTTTGGTTCAACCATTTGGCTTTTTTTGCAGCGCTGCTTGACAGTGTAAGAAACAAGATAGTTCTGTCGCTCTATTGTTTTTTTGAAGCTCCAGAAGGCCCTGTGAATGCGATCTCTCTATTGGTCAGTAATTTTGGCGCATTCATATTTGATGAATTTACATCTGTTTCCGACTGTTCGCTCAGACACTGCTCCGTGTCTCTTATATCTTGTTCCAGAGTTGTACTCTCTTGATCTTTTGTTTTTCTCACTGGTCTCTGTTACGCTGCCTTTTTTATTGTTTAATTCCAATTTCTGAGTGCTTTTGTTTAGACTTTGTTGATTTGAAACCAAAGAAATGGGTATTGAAGCCGCAATTGGTGCACTCAATATCCTCCGATGCCCTGGAGCTTTATCTTCTCCTTCAAAATCCGTTGTGGGAGGTGGTGCACTGGTGACATCAAAATCCTGATCAAGATCAGAATCTTCATTTTCGTCTTCAGATGAAAAGACTGCACCGAGTGATTGATTTTCTAGATCGGACTACTGGTACTTTAAATTGAAACACCTTGAAAAAGATGATACAGATGAAACCCATCGAAATAAGGGAAATATTTTAAACGCTGTCAAGTTTAATTGGGATAATTGCAAACTGTAACCAAAACTCTTATTAAGATTGACCAAATGAGAGCGAATTGAAACAAAAACTTATTGCATAAATAAATAACAATGAAGTCTGGTGAAAGTAGCAAACAACAAGCTCAATAAAGAAGAAAAAGTGTGATAAACTGTCAGAAAAGAGAGTTAAGTAGCCTACGGCAATCAAGTTCATTGATTAGATTAACTTCATTCACAAAGTTCAGCTTTTTGGCAGCCATCTGTTACTGGTACACAACTAAATATGACTGTGATGCACTAGTACTACTGAAGAGATAAAATTTTTGCCCAAAACAGCATACACACAGTCTATCCAATAAATGAACAATTAGGTTAAAAAAGCTGGTTAATTGGTTGGGTAACATTAAGTAATGAGGTGATGCAATGACCAAATGCCAAAGTGCAACAAAGCTCATCACTGCTCATTGCAGCTGCTACAGCCTGAACATGAAGGACTCAGAGCAAAAGCGCCATAAAAACCGATGTGACACTTTTGCATTAGAAAAAAGATGAGTATATGACTGATATGGCAGTTTGCTTGAGAAATAGCTGAAAATATTGGCTTCTGCTGTTTTACAGCAAAGTCAACTTGTGCGTGTCAGGGTGCTGCAACATTATTAATGCTGAGGCTGGATTTCACAAAAATGCCAGATGCGGCACTTTTGCACTGGAACCTTTATAAAATGCATAGTGTTGCCTGGTTTAAATCAGTGTTGACCAGTTTCGACCGCCGCCCTGGTCAAAACTGTTTTGACCATCAAAGATAGTAAAGGTGTATCTTTTCAGTACTATACTCAACGAGCAACAAAATTTTCTCGATTGCTTGGGGATGATGATGACTGATGATTTGCCATTTTCTGCTCTTGCACAGTTGTCATACCAAACAATTTATTGTCAATGGTTTGGAGACCTCATCATTCCCTTGTTGCAAAGTGCTGTCAAGTTTTACCACCCCCAACCTCTTTGTCCAAATCATCCTAATTCCTTCCAATTTTGTGCAGCCAAAATGTGCGCTTTGATATTTCCTGAGCATAGCAATGAGCAAGCAATTGCTCAGATGATGCTTTGTTCAACCTAAGTTACCCATTTCTTGTTGAAGCCCAAGATACTGCATTATTGTTCTCTTTTTTAGTTCACTCATGGCATGCACAAATCCATGATCATTGTAGGCCACAATATCTTCCGTGTAGTTGAGTGGTGACCCATCGAATACATGCTGGATTGTATTCGTTTTGGTTTAAGCAGTTTTATTTTTTATGGTTTTCAGCTTTTGTACCTAAAAGAAATGTTTTCCAAAATCGGGAGCTACTTGTACTTAAGATCAGGGCGGAAGCTCAAACGGTCAAACTGGTACATATACATACACTTTGACTCTGTAGACTGGCTTGCGGTCCATCAGTGCCGGATCTGACTTTACTCTAGCTCTGGGATTTTTCTCATGCAGCTTTCTAGCAGCCGGATTCATAAAAAAAGTCTGGTTTTGTTTCACTCTTCTACAAAGTTCACATTTTGGGAAATCCGGACTTCTGGGACAGCCAAAAGACCTTAAAGAGTTGCTGTCTCTTGGGAGGGTGAAAATGGTGGTCCAGAACTGGGAAACTTCATACAACAATGATGGTATAGACCAGAATTTACATTGTGGATAGAAATAGGTATTTGCAAAAAAAATGATCGCTTCATGATCAACAGAAATAAATATCATTGTTAGTTACTCCCATAATCAGCATTAACAGCAAAGAACAATCAACTAAAACAAGTTAGACATGTATTGCTGAAAAAGTGAAGTTTTCTAGTTCGTTTTTAGAGAGAATAAATATAAACTAGTGATGAATTTCTTTGTCAAATAGAGGGAATCATTGGTGTTAACTGCAGAGGTGCACTTTTAGGTCTTAAATATTGGCCAATAGTTGTAATTGTTGAGTTAGTCACTTCAAGGGGAAAGTTGATGACATGGCTTTATTAAAGATCATGTCCGTAGCAGTAAGCACACTGCTATAATGTCTTGTCACTTAAAGTTGACTGAGCACAAAACAGTCAAATTATGCAACTTTTTTTTAATCTTAAATGGTAGCCATGTGAAATAAGATTTCCAGTTATATTAATGGCTTTAAACATTACAAGACAAACTAGCAAACATTAGGGGAAATCTTTACCTGAAGAGCTTCTGTAGTTTCAGCAAGCTTTTTGTTGCCATTGTTGCCATCATTATCAACATGACCATCATCACTGTCAATATGAATGTCTTCATCATGATCATTGTCGTTATCATTGTCAGCATCGTCACGGTCATTATCATTTTCATCATTGTCAATGTGATCCATGAAATCTCTATGATCTCCACCTCGAAGTTCAAAATGTTGTAACTTCGTATTGCCAAACCAAGACTCTGTTTCTCTGTTCTGTCCCAGGAAAATCTTGACTTGAACTGTTTCTCATCACAAACAGGAGCAATTTTGACAGTTTTATTGAGAAGACTTTTTAAGCCAAGAGCCAACCGTTCTATATCTCACAAATATGTGAAAAATTTTGCCATCATACTTTTAGTTTTCAAGCGTTGCAAGTTACAAGAAAAGTTGTTTAGTTTTGAAAAATTTTATGAAATAACTGTCTACAGGTTATACAAAAATTGATGCATACACACCCATCCACCATTGCTTTCTATCAATCTATCGAGCGTCTGACCAGACCGGTCTATAGCTTTACAACAAAATTGCTCTGCAAGGTAGTTTACCAGAATCAAATGTGCATCATCAAACGCTATTATCGCCGCTGTGAGCTCCAGAACCTGTTTATAAAATTCCTTAATCATATAAACTGGTAGAAAATCTCACAGCCTATTTGGATATTGTTTAATATCAACAAATTACTAAAATATCAAAACATTTACCATTACTCTGTTCCATAGTATAACCTCTTTGTTCATGATTTGATTTCTAATCACAAAAACCAATTGATTTATCTAATACCTACCGCAGCTATCTTAGGCCATGTGATCTGTTGGCCAATGAATGTTTGCTCAAATATTCTCTCCAAAACAAATCGCACATTTTCACTTGGCAGCCTCTTGCAGTGATTGGCAGCCATTAGTATAAAACTGATATCGTCTGGATGCAAAGCACTCAATACTATGAAAAAAAATAAAACCTGATACTTCAAGATATAAACAACTGGTAAGTTCTCACAACTAACTAAAAGCAACAATCCATGCCAATTGCACTGTTCTGAATGGAACAAAACATGCTATCATGAGGTAGATTCTCTGTCAACGATTTTCTTAATCAATCCAAAATGAATGTAACTAAAGTTGCTATTGGGCAACCCATGGTCAGTTATGGTTGTTTTAACTACGTCACACTCTCTGATTTCGATGGTTTGATAAAGAAATTTCAGATCATTTTTCCAATCACCATATATTTGGTACTAGAGCAATTCTCACCTTTCCTTCAAACTGTGCTTGGGTTTATGAAACCCTTCAGACACGATTCGATATTAGCAAAGAGAGTTTGAGCATTATTACCTACATGACAGGCAGCTAAACATGCTTTACACTTATAATTTAGGATACTAGTACCTCTGCCAATTTAATTTTAATCATCATGTCTTGATGCTTTCTCGAGCTTAATTGTATCATAGCATTTGATCCTAGTTTTAAATAACTGGAGTAAAAAACTGTGTGGATCAGAATCAAACGGTTTTTCAGGTGTTGCTACAGTTAAGACTGCATTTGAGAGAAAACATGTTGAAATACTCTTAAATTGAATACTGATAAGAAGTTAAATAGTAGAGTACAGTTGGTAAAAGCTTTTAAAGAACACGTCCATTTTAAATTTTCAATTGCTTTCATCGTAAGCACAAGCTGCAGGTTGACATCTGAAGAACTTTAAAACTTTTATGGAGGCATGTTTGGTTTAGTTGTTAAAGCTCTTGCATTTCAGTCCACAATCTGGGGTTTGATTCCCTGCGCGGTTTTCTGTGAGCAAGATATTCAGCCATCTATTTGCTCTGCCTGGTTGGATCTGGGCATAAAACCGATCTGGTCCTGTTTTTTTACTAAAATGCTCGACTCCTGAGAGAAATTGAAAAATCAATGGGGAGTAATTAAAGACAAAATAGTATCGCTGTTACTTGGGTCTTATTAGAAGTTATCTCACCAATATTAGTTAGTGCAGTACAGTGTGCGGCTACTAAATGTGCAGGTAAACATACTCCCTTTTGTAAGAACTTGTCAAACAAATAACCATTTCTGCTGTAGCATCCCTGGGAATAGAAAGCTGCTGTTCTCAACCTGTAAACAATCTTGACATTATACACTTTAGGCAAATGATATTTCAGTGGCGTTAAAAATTTTACAGTAGATACCTGCGTAAGTTTGTTCAAGAAAATTTTTATGTATAGTTGGGCAGTTATCACTTGTATTAGTCCGAACAGAACGCTGGCTTTGTAACCGGACGTCTTGTGTGTAAACCTATCTTGCAGTGTGATTTTTTGTTGCTTTTCAAAAAGCCTTTTAGTGGCTTCCAATTCTTGAAAACTAACTCAAAGTGTGTATCTGCATCAAGAAGTAATCTGTTAGAAAAACTTGTGCCGATACGTATAAATTTTTAGTGTACCTGTTGCTAATGAACAAAGTGTATTTTCTGGTCAGTAACAAAACTTTGGTGTTTAAATTAATAACCCTGAACACTGTCTGTTTAAAATCTGACAATATCACGAAAATTGGTTGTTGAATTCTTGTTAAATGCCACTGGTTAGGTACTTTGTCAATGCAATAGTTAATTGTGCTGTTTGACACCAGCTGCTTTTAAAGCAGGGCTTTATTCTTCACATAAATTTTGGGAAAAACCAAAGTAAGGCCGCGGGTCCAGGAGGCTTCCTGGGCATATTTGGATATTGTTTAATCTCAACAGATTACTAAAATATCAAAATATTTACAATTGCTCTGTGTAAATATTCATTGTTTAGTTCAAAAAGCAATTCTAGTAAATGTATGGACATTAATTGTTCCATTATTTATTTTTAAATTATGAGTGATTTGGTGTTTGATAGTGCATCAGCATTTTTCTCTTTATTTACGAAAAAAAATTTGTTAAATTAGGCTTCATACTAAGCTAACTTTTGAATCTGAAATAGCTAGTAAAGACTAAAATGTTTGACATAAGTAGCACAGTATGAAAATTGACAGCAAGTGTTATTTATAATGAAGCCATTTCATCATCTCATTTTGACATATTGTGGGAGAATTTGCTGGCGAGTCGAGCTCAATAAGTGAGACAGCTGTAGCTGACTATAATCGCTAGTGAAGAATTATACAAAGATTACCAGTTGTCTCCCCCAAACAGTATCAAGAGTAGACAATTCTAGAAAATT
The DNA here is from genome assembly GCA_945261195.1 of Cryptosula pallasiana. NCBI lineage: Eukaryota > Metazoa > Bryozoa > Gymnolaemata > Cheilostomatida > Cryptosulidae > Cryptosula > Cryptosula pallasiana. The sequence continues at coordinate 56,372,742 of OX183131.1, read as the reverse complement.
TGAACAAATGATATCAAGGGGTCAAAGTTCGGACAGGAGTCCGCCCCTATTCTTGTTAAAGACCAATAAGACAGTGAATAAGCGCTATGCTTAAGTGACTTACTATTTGCTTCATTATTATCATGTAACCTGATTGGTTCTGTGTTATATTGTATATACCATACTTTTGTATAAATATGAGGGACTGAGCCAGAGAGCTCAGTTTTGTTTGCAATAAAGCTCAAACTTCAAGACTAGTCTTGTTGGTGCCCTATATAGGGAGTTGCAGAATCATAGATAGACAAGCAGATTAGCAGTTGTGGCCAAGTAGCGGCTAAAAACCACTACATTGGTGGCAGCGGTGAGATATTGCATACAATACCCACAAGGTCACAACTGCTCAAAGAGACAACCACGCTACCAAGCTAACCATTACGGAGAAGCTGCTCAACTAAGAGCAGAAATTCAAGCGTGGCTACCAGGAGAGCAAAAAATGCAGCTGCCCAGCCAGCTGCTCAGACAGCTGCACAGCAAGCAGAAGAGCCAGCTGCTCAGACAACTACACAGCAAGCAGCCCAGCCGGTTGCTCAAACAGCTACACAGCAAGCAGTAGAGCCAGCTGCTCAGATAGCTACACAGCAAGCCATTCAACCGGCACAGCAAGCTGCTCAACCAGGCATACAGCCTGCAATACAGCAAGCTGCTCAACTAGGCATACAGCCTGCAATACAGCAAGCTGCTCAACCAGGCATACAGCCTGCAATACAGCAAGCTGTTCAACCAGCTAATCAGCAAGCCATTCAACCGGCACAGCAAGCTGCTCAACCAGTCATACAGCCTGCAATACAGCAAGCTGCTCAACCAGTCATACAGCCAGCTGTTCAACCAGCTAATCAACAAGCCATTCAACCGGCACAACAAGCTGCTCAACCAGGCATACAGCCTGCAATACTGCAAGCTGCTCAACCAGTCATACAGCCAGCTGAGCTAATCAACAAGCCTTTCAACCAGCACAGCAAGCTGCTCAACCAGGCATACAGCCTGCAATACTGCAAGCTGCTCAACCAGTCATACAGCCAGCTGCTCAACCAGCTAATCAACAAGCCTTTCAACCAGCACAGCAAGCTGCTCAACCAGGCATACAGCCTGCAATACTGCAAGCTGCTCAACCAGTCATACAGCCAGCTGCTCAACCAGCTAATCAACAAGCCTTTCAACCAGCACAGCCTGCTGCAGTACAGCCAGCCATTCAACTGGCAGCACAACCAGCTGTTGACCCAATTCAACTGTTGACACAAGCGCTGCAAGGCGCCACTCAACACCGTGCTGCGCAGACTGCTTTTAAAGTACCGAAGTTTGAAGGGTCAGGGGACGTGGAATATTTTATTGCACGTTTCACAGAAGTTGCCGATGCCAATGACTGGGGACACAATACCACACTCCTGCATTTAAGAGAGGCTCTCAGAGGAGACGCTCTGGAGTGTGGCAAGCCTAATAATGTACAGAGAGTATTCACTGCTCTTAGGGCCCGTTTTGGCCTGACGGCCAGAGAAGTACTAGCCAAGCTGTCCAGCATGCGTCGGTCACACAAAACAACCTTACAAGAATACGCCAACGAGGTGCAACACCTCGTGAATGTGGCATACGATGATTTGCCACCCCGTCGGGTGGAAAGGATAGTGCTAGATACTTTTTCTAGCACTCTGGGAAATGCTGCCCTACAACGCCACCTCCTCGCAGTTCAACCACAAACCATAGAGGATGCAGTCAGAAGCGGCAGTGAATACTTACAGATCAAGTCATTTCCAGAAGAGCGACCCAACAGGGTTCGAATGGTGGACGGTGAAGAAGAAGAAGAGGGTGAGGTACAAACCGCTCAACCAACCTCACCCCCAGTTGCTCAAGTCAAAGAATGTATGGAACAAAACATGTTGATGACGATAATGAAGACTGTACAAGGATTGTTGGAGGAGATCAAAACACAGAAACACACTCCACCTGCTCCCCAGACAGACAAGGAGGAGCTGGTCCCACCAAGTTGCTGGGGCTGTGGGAAGCAAGGACATTACCGCGGTGGCTGCCCCTCCAAGCCATGGAGCGGTAAGCCCAAGCAGACCAACAAACAGCCGGAAAACGGAAAAGGCCCGGTGCAGTAACTCCAACTGCTAGCCAACCACGGGCAAACCGGAGATATGACAAGACAATTCAGCGCTTGGAACAACACAATCCTGTAGATGGCCAACTTACAGCGCTGACAAAACCAGTGGCCATCCAACCCCACTGGGAAGTACCTACTTCCAACCGGTTCGCAGCGTTACAAGAGGCATACGAACTAGAGGCAAGCCCAGAGCTATGTGACCAACCACACGAGCATATACAGTCGGCAAAGCCTGCTACCTCAACTGAACTGCATACCCAACCCAAGCAAAGCTCCAAACAAACAACTCCTAAAGTACGACAAGCCGATATAATGGAGGAACCCCTTGAACGCCCCTATACGGCTAGCTACTTTCTGCCGGGCAAGTTGGAAGGAAAAGCAATCTCTATCCTAGTAGATACAGGCTGTACTACTAATTTGTTGTCCCAACACACCTTTTGGCGACTTTCATCTGTTACTAGGCAAACCTTGCAAGAGAGTGACACGCACTGACTCATGGCCGACGGTTCCCACATCCCCTTTTACGGCACAATTCGGCTTCCTCTTAGGCTCAGAGATGTCAAGACTGAAGTTACATTCGTAGTTAGCCACACAAGTAAGGATGCACTTGTCGGGATGCCTTTCCTACAGTCACACCAGTGTCAGCTCAAATTCGATGAAGCTGTAATTGTTCCGGATGGGCAGGAACTTGCATGTACTGATAAGCATGGCAGAATGATGGTCAGTCAAGTGCTAGTACTCAGGGATGCCCAACTCCCACCATGCTCAGAGGCCATGCTGTGGTGCAAACTGAACAACTCGAACCACCTTCCACTGGGGTTGATAGAGGGGCGGGCGGATGGATCACCTTTGGCAGCTAGCTTAAACCATCCAGGCAAGCAGGGCAGAATTCTAGTACGGTGTCTGAACCCGACGGACCAAGCTGTACAATTAAAGGCAGGAAAAAAGGTAGGGAAGTACCGGGCTGTCTCACCAGATGAATGCATGGATAAACATCCCCCAGCCAAAAGAGCACCCTTGCGTGGCACGGCAGTACTCGCCCACCCGGTGCCAAAACACCTGCAAGAAGTCTATGACGCAGCATTGCCGAACTGCAAGGATCGGGAAGAAGCCATACAGCTAGCACAGCTGTTGGGACAATATCAAACAGTTTTCAGCAAAGGAGAACAAGACATGGGTCGCACAGACCTCATAGCTCACAGCATCCCCTTACTGCCAGGCACCAAGCCCATAAGACGACCCCCACATCGCCTGGGGCCTCAAAAAAAGAGGAGGCATAAAGACAGGTGGCCCAGTTATTGAAGAGAGGTTTGATCGAACCAGCTTCAGGGGCTTGGAGCTCGCCAGTGGTGCTGGTGAAGAAAAAAGATGGAAGCTGGCGATTCTGTATTGATTACAGAAAGCTGAATGCCGTAACCAACGTGGATGCATACCCACTGCCTCGGATTGACGAGAGTTTAGATGCACTCTCAGGTAGTAAATATTTTACTACACTGGACCTGGTCAGTGGCTACTGGCAGGTGCCGCTAGACAAAGATGCCATAGAGAAGTCCTCTTTTGCCACCAGAACCGGACTGTGGCGATGGGCTGACCGCAGCTCCTGCCACATTCCAACGCCTTATGGAAAAGGTGCTGAACGGACTCCATTGGCAAACGCTTCTCCTATACCTGGACGACATTATTGTCATTGCTCCAGACTTTCAGACCCATTTACACAGACTGGCAGAGGTGCTACAACGACTCCAACATGCCGGCTTGAAACTCAAGCCGGAGAAGTGTGAGCTGTTACAGCCACAAGTCAAATACCTAGGCCATGTGGTCAGTGAGAAAGGGTTAGCCACCGACCCAGCTAAAGTGGAAGCAGTTAAAGGCTGGAGACCTCCGAAAGACCTAAAAGGCCTTCAAGCATTCCTTGGAACTGTAGGCTATTATAGACAGTTTATTCCCAACTTCGCTACGGTCGCCAAACCACTAACCAGGTTAACCAGCAAGGAAGCCACTTGGGAGTGGGACACTGACCAACAGAGAGCGTTCCAGCAACTCAAACATAGCCTGCTTACAAAACCCATTCTGGGCTACCCAGAGGCCAAGGGAACCTAAATCTTGGACCCTGATGCAAGTCAAGATGGCCTGGGAGCAGTGCTATTGCAAGAGCAAGGGGGACGAAAGCGAGTTATCTCGTACTACAGCAAAACGTTGGGTCCAGCCGAACGCAATTACTGCGTCACCAGGAAGGAATTGCTTGCTGTTGTTAAAGCTGTTAAGCATTATCGCCCATACCCGTACGGGCAGAAATTCAGACTGCGTACTGACCATGCCTCACTCTTGTGGCTGTGTCAAAAAAAGGAGCCAACCAGCCAAGTGGCTCGCAGGCTAGAGATCTTGTCAGAGTTCACCTACACTCTGTAGCACAGGAGTGGATCGCAGCACGGCAATGCAGACGGCCTCAGCAGGCGTTGTGCTACTGATTGCCGACAGTGCACCCACATCCAAAATAGAGATGGTGGACCTACCAAGGTAGAAGTAGCTAAGGAGGTAGGGGTAAACTTTCCATTGACAGGAACCCCCCCCCCCCCCCATCCAGCACCACCACTGATGGAACCCTGGTCGCAGCTGTGAGCAGAAGCAATGCGGCACCAGCTGACAAAGACCTGGCTAAAGCACAAAAAGAGGGCAACCATCCCACAGCAGTTATCTATGCAGCCATAGATAATGGGACCCTGCTGACTAAGGAGCAATTGGAGTTGGGTTGTCGGGAGCTCAGACAGTTGAGCGCACGTCAACCATCACTCCGCATAAGGGCTGATGGGGTGTTGGAAGTTCATATTGTGGTTGGCAATAGAGCTCGTTGGTGTGCCATCTGCCCACCCAGCCTTCGAGGGACTGTGATGTAGCAGACCCACTCACTAGCCCATGCAGGCATCAAAAAGACCACCAAACGACTACAGCTGATCTGGTACTGACCAGGAATGAATGCAGATGTGCTCCGGTTGGTTGCAAGCTGTGAAGTTTGCCAGCGTGCAAAAAGTGGTGGCACGAAGCCCAACCCTGCCAGACAGCGAATGTATGCTGGTCACCCAGGGCAAAAGCTGGCTGTTGATCTGGTTGGGCCCCTGCCTGAAACCGACAGACGAAATGTGTGGATACTAGTGCTCACAGACCATTTTACCCGATGACAGGACGCACTAGCTATTCCTGATGCAACTACGCCAGTGGTGGCTGCGGCTCTCGATGAGAGAATACTTTGTTACTTCGGCATCCCTGAACAAATCCACACAGACCAGGGTGCACAATTTGAGTCAGGTCTGATGAAAGAGCTGTGCACCCTGTGGAATGTTGAAAAGACCGGAACAACACCCTATCACCCCCAAGCCAATGGAGTGGTCGAGAGAAATAATCGAGTGCTTGGTGACTCCCTACGTTCTCTGTTACTAACAAGGAGGCCTGAAGAGTGGGACTTGGTGCTACCTCAACTCATAAGGGCATTCAGGGCTACTCCCCATTCAGTGACGGATGAAACACCCAACTACCTAATGCTGGGAAGAGAACTCAGACTCCCAGACCAAATTGATTACCATCCACCACTTACCGACCATATGCCGGTACACCAATATGCGCAGAACTTGAAAGAATGCCTAGAGTCAATACATGACACGTTAAGAGAGACACAGAGACAAATCAGGAATGAAGAGGAAGAGGAGCCAACCCTTTTTGCTACAGGAGACCAAGTCTGGCTCGAAAACAAAAGGAGGCGCAAGGGTGAAAATCCCAAGTTACAGCCAAAGTTTGTGGGCCCATTTACGGTGGAAGAAGTATATTCCAATCACACCTACTTGATCACACGCCATGGGCAGTCATCAATACAGAATGGATCACACTTGAAGCCATACAAGAGCTGTCCAGATCCCAGGGGGCAGGCCCCTGCTGCCGTAGAACCCAACAGGCGTCCCAACATCAGAGGAGCGGTAGCCCGGCGCCCCAAAGCAGCCAGTTCGGCTAAACCAGCAGAGCCTACCCCTCCTGCTGAATTATTGGCACCGGCACCCCAGCTAACAGAACCAATAATGGAAAATCCTTCCCTGCCGGGAGAAGAAGTCACCACCAACCTCCCCTGCAAACTATGTGAAATTAGACCAAATATTCAACCAGCTATAGGTGAAAACGGTGCAGCAAGCACTACACCCCTGTTGGATACACCACTGGCAGTCCAAGGGCATTGCCCTGTTGCAGGTGAAGAAGAAAGGGGATTGCCCAAGAGAAATACAGGACCACCCATAAGATATGGCCAGGCTGTTTGCCATCAAGTAGAGAGGCACTCTCATGACAATGATGCAAGGTCACAATGGCAGACCGCCAGAGAACACAACTTACAGGAGAGAAAATTTATGCTAGCCAGAGAACCATTGGGAGGAGCACAGCCATTCTTGGTGTCAAATAAACCCACAAGAGCCACTCCATCACCCAAAATACAACCTGAGACCAGAAGAAAACCTGGCGAAACTTTCCAGAATTCAAAAATGCTTCCAGTAGGTCATGCTAGACAGACGATGGGTCAACAGTTTGCAGACTGGTGTGCAGTAGTGAGCAAGTTCACTTGTACACAACAGCCTGAAGTAACCACACCTAATCCAACTGCTCTTCTAACTACAAACAACATGGCTACAAACTACTCTGAGAATGATTCATCTGAAGTAGATGAAGAGGCGCTCCTACAGGAGAATCTAGACAGTTTCAACCCTATCCTACCAGAAGAGGAAGAAGCGTTATTATCCACACCTGTGAAAGGTGCACCTAAAGGGGGACAGGCAGAGGTGGTTGATCAAGAACAACCATCTAATGTTGCAGAAAACCGCACTGAAAGCAGAGGAGAAAAGAGTAAGGCTAATGGTGGTTAGTGTGACTATTATAGTAATTGGGTGAAAGCCAATAGGAGTAGCAACGACCCACTGGCTCCTAAGAGCAGGGTGCCCTCACCCACCTTCTTTGAGGAATTTCCTCCGCTTCCTACGGGGAGAGCTGCAGTAAAAAAATGACAACAAAAACGCTATTGAAAGTAAAACCTTATATAGCCAATGCCATCTAAGGTTCCAGAACCCCCCGGGCCGGGCAGGAGTTGCTCCAGGCCGGGCAGGAGTTGCCCCGGGCCGGGCAGGGGCTGCCCCGGGTCGGGGGCACCCAACAGAGACACTTAGCTTGTGTATACCTGCCCAAAGACTTACAAGAGGGTCTAGAAACCATACCATCAGGGTACCAATGGAACCACTGGCAGTGAGAGCTGTACAATCCTTTTGTTGTAACACCACCTCTCTGAATGATGCGGATCTCATCCCATGCTGGGATGAGAGGTATCAGCCTTTAGGCTATACTGTTGCAGACAAACAACTGAGCAATGGTTGTATGCTTTTAGAAAATGGAAAGGTTTGGTGGGGGAACCACCAGCAAATGCTATATTATTGTTATTAGAGCCCACAGCCTCTAATGGGGCGGGGTATGTGGGAGAATTTGCTGGCGAGTCGAGCTCTATAAATGAGACAGCTGTAGCTGACTATAATCGCTAGTGAAGAATTATAAAAAGATTACCAGTTGTCTCCCCCAAACAGTATCAAGAGTAGACAATTCTAGACAATTTGAACAAATGATATCAAGGGGTCAAAGGTCGGACCGGAGTCCGCCCCTATTCTTGTTAAAGACCAATAAGACAGTGAATAAGCGCTATGCTTAAGTGACTTACTACTTGTTTCATTATTATCACGTAACCTGATTGGTTCTGTATTATATTGTATATACCATACTTTTTTATAAATATGAGGGACTGAGCCAGAGAGCTCAGTTTTGTTATTGCAATAAAGCTCAAACTTCAAGACTAGTCTTGTTGGTGCCCTATATAGGGAGTTGCAGAATCATAGATAGACAAGCAGATTAGCAGTTGTGGCCAAGTAGCAGCTAAAAACCACTACAATATTTTGCATGTATTTAACAGTGGGACATGCTTCTAGGTGGAGGCATATTTAGCATGCATTGTATGGCCCAAAGAACAATAGCTTAAAAAGTCACCAGCTTGATTGACTTGGTCTGTATTATTACGTGTCTTTAAAACTAATTTGTGATACATTTATGGAATGAAGATTCTTACACGTAGTGTTTTTGACATTGCTGAGGCTAATTTTAAACCAAAAACGAAGAAAAGTAAATAATCAATTATAATTAACATCTAAGTAAAATGGTGATATCAACTAAGCAGTAGGTTTTAGCTATCCCAATCATTATTAATAACAAATAATAAAAAAAAATCTACTACACTATCTGATAAATTTGAATTTATCAACTGCAAAGACCTCACAGTCGTGGTTGCAAACTGAAGAAATGTTATTCGTACACCTTCTCCACAGTGTGAAAACCCAATAACACTTAATAATAAATATTTAGAATGCAGTCATTGCCTCTCTGACAAAACTTCAATTTTGTCAGCCCCAATGTACTCGCAGTCTTGAGAGCAAACCGGCTAGGCTCTATGAGTAAAGGTTCGCTACAGTGCAGCTAGTTGAGTCAATCAACTAGTTCAAAATGATTATTTGTTAATTCTTACCTAATTTCTGAGAGGGCTAGTAGTTGTAGAAGTGATTTTTTAGTAGCTGCTACTGCAGTTAATGCTATAAGTTACATAAGTGACCAAAAAATTAGTTTTCAAGTGAATAAACCAACTTTTTTAGCGAGACTAAAAATATTTTTTGCATAAAAATGACTCATTGATGGACAAAAGGTTTCAAAGGGCTAAGAAAATTTTTCCTCGTGAAAAACACATTGTGCCATATAAGAAAGTTTGCGCAACCAAAAATGCATCTCCACAAGAAAACTGCACTCTATTATATAGGGTTCTCTACATTATTAATTTTATTGGCCTTGGAGACAGGTGAGTTGCGACAACTTTGGCTGTTAAAGACTTAAGCCTGGTTCACATACATCGTAGATGGCTCGCACGAGGGATCCGCGATCAGTTGCGAGCCATCTGCGATGTATGTGAACCTGGATTTCCTGTGGCTCGTACGACGCCGTAGAGGCTCGTAGAAAAGTTCCGCTGAACAAACTTTCGTGCGACCGTCGTAGGATAGAGAGTAAATTTTCTTACTTTCTTTTTCAAAAACCACATTCAGGTCAAGGTTACTCATGTAAAAATGACTGCCATCAAAAAATTATAATAAATAATAAAATTATTATTGTTTAATTATAAATATTGATTATTGTTTATTATTAATTTTCTGATTGAAATATTGTGTTAGTTGATTTAAATGTATAAATATATATATTTTCCTTAAATCTTTATATAATAGCATAATTAGCATATTATTATAAATTGAGATTCAAAATTTTATATTAAGAGATGGTAAAAAAATGATAATGCACCATTGAACAACAGTTAAAAACTTAATTAAAAAATATGGAATAACATTCAATGATAATATCAGCAAAAATGTAAAAAAAATTTATCACTGTTATAAATAATAAATTATTTGGTGTAAATTGAACTACGATAATTCATTTAGTATGTATCTAGTCGTTGGTCAGTGAAGACGTGTTTCGAGATTTTATTACCTCCCAGTCAAGAGAGTGATTATACTTCTTGCGATCGTGGGTTTGCCAAGTTTATGTGAACATGTATCGCGGATCCGTCGCACGAGGGATCCACGATCACTTGCGAGCCATCTACGATGTATGTGAACCAGGCTTTACTGATTTTAAACTGATTGAACAACGTATGCCGCAACTGCTAGAATTATCTGCAAAATGATAGGAATTAATAGCTGCTGGTTTTACACTTGTTGAAGAACTTAACTAGTTGCACTGTCGAGAAAGTGTACTCCTACAGCCCAGCAGCTTTTGTCTCAAATCCGTGAATTCCTTAGCATTGACAACATTGTTATTTTGTCGGAGAGTCAACAGTTGAGTTCTTATTCTGTATTATTATTTCTAGTTTGGTACCTTGTGTTGTGGAGAAGCTTACTCTTAGAGCTAGTCTGTTTGCTCTTGAGACTACAAAATCTTTGGCACTGGAAAAAATTTCTGCTTTTTTCATATGGAGGAAAGTCCTGTTCTACGTATGATGCACCCAACCACTATATTCTAGTTATTTATGGTACAAACATTAATAACTAACAATTACTCTCTTTCTTTTTTAAAACGGCTAGCGAAATGATTCAAAGTCAATTAATGATTGTTGAGCCAGAAATACAGAAATTTACTTTGCCACCAATACCCCTAATACTACTAAGTGATGAAGTGGAAGAAAACTTTGCACTGAAAACTGGGAAGAGCGAAGACAAGAGGGTTTCGATGTGACCACGGATGATGGCAAAGACTTATCTTGCAAAATGAGAGCTGTGATGAATGTTGAAGTGGACACGCCCCTCCGCCATGCCAAGATACCATTTCATGAAGTCAGTATGAATAACTTGAATGCCCTCACCCACAAAAACTCCTCTCTACTAAACTTCGTGAGAGCACACCGGCAAAAGATCATAGAAAGACAAATGCCAACTAGTTATCAATCCTTGCCTGCCGTTATAGAGATGTTCACTGTCAAGTTTTGTGATGAGAACATGTGCACTATAGGCTACAATGAAGAAAAGGAATAGAATCCAATCCAAATGAAGAGTGACATTCTAACCCAAGCATGGTTGTTCATGAACAATGTTAAGCGAGCGAGTCTAATGGTTTTGATCTACATGAGAGAGACAAAGATTGAAGAAGCGCTTTTTCACATGACCGATGCCGAAGGTAGTTTTACTAATTTAAAAAACCTGCAATGTGTTGGTGAACAAGAGTATGAATCAGCTGAAAGCCTAAACTAACATACCTTACCTCACCTCAACCCAATTCTGATTTCAATCTTTATCTTTATTCAATTGTGAAGCTTGTATTTTTCTTAAACACCTGGCTACGACATGTCCAGCTTTGTATGCAAACGGTACAGCCCTTTTTTCTGGATTCAGATTTTGCATATGTTATGAAAACTTTTGCCCTATCATTGCCTTTTTTGCAAACGCAGACATCTATAAAAAACGCTCATGTTCAAGTGATAACTATGTTTCATATACAAAGCATTGGCATCAGTTTTAAAAGACAATTTCAGCAACCAAGTCATCAATGGTCAATCTTCTTTCAGTCTCAGGTAAGAACTCATTGTTAAATCTTTCATACCCTCATGCAGCTAAGTTGGAGGCGGTGCTTAAAGGTCTCAATCTTGCTTTGTCATGGGAAACATCAGATATTGCAGTCATTACTGGCTCAAGTGTTTACAAATGGGTAAGATCAATATTGGAGAATAGCAAGAGATCAAAAGTGGGTGGTATTAGTGAGATGAGTAGCAAAAAAAGGAGATTAGGAACATTATCACAGTCGGTTGCTTAGTACTGTGTTAATGTAATAGTTTGTTTGCTTCCAAAATAGCTGAGGCTCTTACAAGAGTACCCTAACAGTGGTTATGGAGAGCTTGCATGTCAGTTTGTTAATCGGGTGACTTAGAAAAAAAGGTTAAGATGCTTCTTGGGAGTAATCACCTTGGCGTAAACCAAACCTTCTACTTGGCAAAGAAGATGTTTGGCAAAGGAATAATCAGTAAAGCAAAGGAATAATGGTGAGCTCTCGTGACAAATGTCACGGCAGATGTAATTCGAATCGAGTCAAATGGCACCATGATGAATCGTCTGTGGAAACAGCATGACAATGAACAGCTGTAGATGTCACATTTATAATCAACAAAACAAGTTTCCCTGAGCCTAGTTGACAGTGGCCCAAGTTACTTTGCAACTTGGATAGCTTTAGTCATTGAATCAGCAAACCAAGCCATCAAAGTCTTCAACGAGTATTCCAGGAAACATGTGCTCAAGATGAGCTATTCAGCAATAATTGCCATTGTCTTGCTTGCCCTGTGACAGCAAAATTATTTATTGAGAAGGGGGGGGGGGGTAGTGCAAGTATTCAGCTGTGTATACAGACATTCTAGTGATGGAACTTTAGGAAAAAAACATTGCACAATCACAAGATTGGTGCCCAGAGGTGGAGGGAACGTAAAATATGTGGTTTATTGGTATAATAACACATCAAACATAAATGGCATATTTCCTGCAAGAAAAATTCAGTACGATGCCAGGTTTTCAGGATTGCCAAAAGAGCAGAGTCTACCAAGAGATTCGAGTAATGCGATTTCTAATCACTATCACTAGGAGATATTGTGTGTGAGACGCTAGGAGTTGCCAGATGTAACACTGCTTGTAAGGCCTCAATGGCAACAAATTTTGTTGCTGTCACTGTTGCCAAGGTGAATGGTGTAAAGTGGCACATTTCTGACATTAGACGAGCAGAACATACCGATGCTGGACAGGCAATAATTTCCGAGCACAAACTTAATGTGTAGATAGAAAAAATCCATAACGAGGTTTCTGAAGATGACTCAACTTACAATAATGACATATCATACTAGTTGATAGCAGCACACTGGACTCATGTACTGATGAAGATTCTGTCTCTCGGGGTACTAGACCAGTGAGAGACAGACATGTACCAAAGTTGATGGGGGATTATTATAAATTGTAATACTTTATGATTGATATGATGCAATCTAGAGATCAAGAGGTAGTGGGCAAAAATGTGCGGATATTGATGTGTTAAACAGAACTTTCTATATGTACTGTATACAATTGATAAGAGAGCACACCTGTGTAAAGTATACAATATATAAGACAATGTACATATGTATTGTTTACAATACATAAGATAACACACCTATGTAATGTATACAATATATAAGATAGCACAACTATGTAATTTGTACAGCGGATAGGATAACATACCTGTGTAAAGTGTACAGTTTTATGACACCCTTGATGACTGCCGTAACAGGTAGATTGCCAGTGGATGCAGCCTGCTGCATTTTGGTTTTCTCTCCTTACTTCAGTGCTTTTTTGACTTCTTTCTGCCCAGAAATACTCAAAATTCAGTAGTTTATTTCGCTGTGCACATTCCAAGAAACCACTTACCTAGTTGAGAATTCAAACAATGTCTGAATTATTTTTGTGTTTGCTACTAAGAAGCATATCATGAGCTGTCCAGTAAATGTATGTTGGTTTCGTTGTGTACACATTGTTGTGAGTTTGTAAGACTATCAGGAATTGATTAGCCTTTTAGTATAAAAGTTTTACATAAATCAATGCTGAACCATCCATTTCTCATTTTTTATTAAGAACACAGTTCGGGTAGTTGCAATAAAAAAATACTGTATCGTGAACGAAATTGTGGGTTAACTTAACTTTTAGATCTCACACAATCACTCTGAATCCCATGTGCGTCTTCACTTCGTTGTTATCCTGTTAGCATAGAACAGAATGCCAGGAATGCGAGTAAATACAAGTCACAAGTCACTGATTATAATTGCGAAAATCCTGCCTTTGTAGGTAGACTACAAGAAATTATTCATTGTAGCGGCCACTAACACAAAGGAACAACATAATACAACAACTGAGCAGCTAGATATAAATAAATACAGAGAAACGAGATACATTACATATGTAGGCTTATATATGTGTCTATATATGTCATAGGCCAGCTGGCCAATACTAGTCATTCCTAGTTCCTGCTGTTGGTTCATCAGTGTTTTTAGACTCTGGTCCTTCCTTTTCTCCATATATATATAATGTGGATATCTACCAGGTACGATCCTTTGCTCCTGTTAGGCTACAAAAAGATCTCAAGCTAAGATGAACAATTTCCTACCGGCTCAGTATGGCTCCTACAGGGTTGGTACGGACTAATACAGGGTCACTACTGACTCATACAGGGTCGGTACTGATTCATACAGGGTCTATACAGCTTGTTACCCATTGTTATGGTCATTCTGGCCATCCAATGGCTATACTATGGGGGCCAGACTGGTTGTTAAGGAATTCCCAGATATGTGTGCTATGAAAATTAATTAGACACCTCTTTTTGTTAAATACTTCCCTTTGTCTTCCATAATACATTAGGCCAGAGAATAAGTAAGGGAGTAAATAGCTCAAGTAGATGTATATTTTTGCAAAGGTTTTATTTACAGTGAAAGGATTAAAATATAGATACTTCTGTAGAGACCGAGTCTGCGGAGAAGGAGAATATATGAAAATAGATAAAAACAGTCAAGCATATCTTTAAAATAAATGTCTGACCAGGGTACTAGTTTGTTCAAGTAGTTTCGCCATATCTTTAGTCACTGCACAAGCTTCGGTCTTAGCGAGGATGATATTTTCTCCTGGTAGGAGTCGGCTAAAAATCAGTTGGGACAGCTCCTGTAGTCCTTTTCTAGGGTGGTAATGTTGTCCTTGATTGCCCCTGACAATTGGTTGCTGTTCTGCATGATTTACATCGTTGGCCTAGGCACTGTTGTCATGTTTTGCTGCAACTTTGGCGCTGCTAAATCGATCACAGGTTCAGGTGGTGGTGGCAATGTACTGATACACCCCTGTTATCCATCTTAGGTATCTTATAAGGCTGCAGGGACATCGGATTTTGGTCATCTCGAGAGTGCTTTCGTTTGGTAGGTGGCTTAGGAAAGCTTCTTTGTTGCCGCGTGGAGTTGGAGAGGACACCTGCAAAACTTTGTTTGGTTGCTCCACTGCACAAAATGGCAGAAACAGCTATAGCTAGCCCAGTTTACTGTGTAGAAGGATGAGGTTATCTTAACTAGTTTGTAGATTTGTTCACATCACTGTTCAAGTACATAAAACATTTTCACTTTTATTTCATAGAAATATGTTCATGTTGGTGAAACATACAACAGTTCATGCCATATCATTCATTTTATTGTTTGTGATTGTATTGTAATGGATTTTACTGGTAGCCATCAGGCAGTCCTAAAGCTGCGTACACACTAGGACGATTTGGTGGCCGAAATTGGCGCACTTACAAAACGGCCTAGTGTGAATGCAATATCGGCCGATGATTAGGTCCATCGGCCGGTGAAAATTCCATTTGAGCCATGCTCAAAATCTCCGACGATTTTTAGCAGATTACCAAGGAAACCACAACACAAAATCAGTTCAGAAGTAGCTCGTGGTCACAAACAATGATGATAGAACAATAAAAAATCATCAATTCACACAGCAATAACCAAATAATAATAATACTTATTACTATCTTAAAACTCACCAAGAAAATTTATTATTTATGTATTACCATTTTTATTTTAACATGGTTGATCAATAATTGATAAGTATAAGTTTAAATAATTTAGAAATAATTTTAATTAATTAAAATAAGTATTTGGTAAAGGTAAAGAAAATAAAAAAAATTCTGTTCAGAACAACATAAATAATTAATAATGCCGCAGCCACAGCTAGTGCATTTACTAATAACAACCATAGACATGGTGAATAATTGTGAAATAACAGACAGCAATATCAACAGTCATTCGATGGTTATGCTGAAGAACAAAATTTATCTCTCTCTCTCACCAAAGAGCAAATGTTTTTCGGCCGAAATTATTTTCTCGTGTGTACGCAACCATCGGCCGACAAAGGAAACAACTCCAACATGAACGATTTTTTGATCAAAAATCGTTCTAGTGTGTACGCAGCTTAAGAAAGCAATTGATGAAACCCTGAACTCATTACGGTTAACATAGTTGCTAAACTACAGGCCATGAACTGTTAATATGCTACACAGGCACAATGTGTCTACTACCCCGACCTTTTGTGGCTCTCCTGAGCTGGTAGCAAAATGGTTGACAGAGCCTGCGAGAGGAAAGTTAGCCTAATATCTTCTATGATCAGTATTTGGGAGCTAACTACGAGAAGGAGTTGAGAAGATGGGATCCAAGGCCGAGAAAGACAAAGAACCTATGGAGAAAGAGACCTGATTAGTACTGGATAGAATGCCTTTAGATTCCCCTTCACTTCTGGGCACCCTCACTTCTGGTTGCCTGCTACTTTTCACTCATTTACTGACATAACATTTGCAGATAGTTTTATGTATCATTCTATCGGTGCAATCGTATTATTCTTATGTGTGATTCTAGTGTTTAGCAAACTAGGTCAAACGTTTCCTGTGAAGGTGGCGAGCCATGGAGCAAGTGCCATCTGCTGTAGGGTAGTGCAATGAGTTTCACAAAAGCTCTGCCTTTTATAGGCAGAGTCACAGGAAGTGTTTGACCTAGTTTGCCAAACACTAGAATCACACATATTATTCTTATGTGTGATTGGAGGGTCTGGAAAACTAGGTCAAACACTTCCTGTGACTTTGTCTGTAAAAGGCAGAGCTTCTGTTTCACAAAAGCTCTGCCTTTTATATGCAGAGTCGCAGGAAGTGTTTGACCTAGTTTGCCAAACACTAGAATCACACATATTATTCTTATGTGTGATTGGAGGGTCTGGAAAACTAGGTCAAACACTTCCTGTGACTTTGTCTGTAAAAGGCAGAGCTTCTGTTTCACAAAAGCTCTGCCTTTTATATGCAGAGTCGCAGGAAGTGTTTGACCTAGTTTGCCAAACACTAGAATCACACATACTATTCCTATGTGTGATTGGAGTGTCTGGCAAACTAGGTCAAACACTTCCTGTGACTATGTCCATAAAAAGCAGAGCTTTTGTGAAAATCATTGCATGACCCTACAGCCGATTGTACTTGCTCTTTGGATTGCCACCTTTTTGTTCTGAGGAGGAATAATTATTGATATCACCCAAAAGCACCTAATAATTGTCTGAGCCGAGAGGTCACCACAGTTGTTAAAGTTTGGAATGCTGCCTTACAACAAGTTGCCTGTCCCATCAAGACACGAGTTCACTTCTGGGGAGAGGTTGGCTGATCATTTTCAGGCCTTGAGAGGCTGAAAGTTCTGTTGCGCTGGTAAATAGCAGTTTGTGCCGTGACAACATCTAGCGGACAAGTAGTAGGACGTAAAAGATCTGCGACAATATTATAAACACAACCCAGATTGACTGAGAACATTTTACCTTAACTTTTCTATTTTCTTTTGCGACAATTGTCGCGGGAGTTGTACTCTCTTAGATTAAATTTTCTTTCAAAGCCAAAGTACATATATATCATGCATTCAGTGGTAATTTAACTCACACATGCGCACAATGGCAAGTTTGATGGTGGATAAATACAAAGTATTTTAAAGGCAAAAGTTCTAAAATGAAAGAAATCACAAAAGTATTTTGTGTTTGTTATAAGAAACAAATTTTCACATTGAATTAGTTTGGACAATAAGTTTTCAAAAAAACAGTTGATTCAATGTGTATCAGGAAAATTCTTCTGCAAAGGACCATGAGTGTCAATTACAAGCAATGCTGGGCCGTTTGTTTCTAGGTTATAAATCCTTACTCAAAAACTAAATTGAAAGTCAATCAAAGTCATGACACCTATCGGGGACAGCTCCTCAAAAAAGCATTAAACCAATTGCAGATGTTTACAACCGGCCAAGAAAAGATTTTCTGTGAAAACCTCAGCATATTAGCAGACATATTCAGATAATTGGGTTCAAAAAAATGACTGTACGATTATCCAGCTAGAGAATAATTGATTCATGGACAAGTAATGGCATTACTACTTTACATTGTGCCAAAGTAGAAGTGGTAAAAGGAAGTCTGAGATCTTTTCTGAAGCATTTTGTTGTATAAGTCAGAAAACCAAACAAAAACCAAACTGCGAAAAAAGAAGAACTTTCATTGTTTAAGAAATTCATAGATTTGACTCAAGTCTCGTAAAGAATTTATGTTAGTGATGCAAGTATAGCCTTAATGTTCAGTTGTTTGAGAACGTCCATCACTTTCTGTCTCACAGTTCATTGGGTCCCTGTCCTGTAATAGAATCAATTCATTATAGGAATACATAGATACCTTAGCATTTACCAGAGTGGATACTAGGGTAGATACTAGAGTAAATACTATAGTAGTCACTGATAGATAATAATAGAATCCTGCTCCAGGTGTAACTTTTGTCTTGCCTGTTAATCTCGTAAAAGGTCGCACATCCGCTCCACCCACCCTTTTTAACTTTTGAAATCTATTGATGCTACTCCTACCCTTTCTTTCACCTTGTCCAATCTTTGCAGTCATTTCCTGGTGGTACGAATCTTCTGTAGTGACAGAGCGGCCACCAAACATGATTGTACATTGTCTTGAGTCATATTAAATGCAGTCAGTCTTCACAGGTCTCACTACTAACACTTACTTGTTCCTAAAAGTATTCCAGTGCCATGACTTGTCATCCAAGACTATTGTGAAGGGATAATTGATAGTTTGTGAGCTTTGTAAGCTCTCAGTTAAAACATTATTCTCAGGTGCTTTTCAAGCCATTTAATTTTTGTTCTATCCCTAAACCAAGCGCTGGAGGAACATAGCAGTAACGCATATGCACAAAATCAATAGAACGTTCAGCCAACTATTTTGGTAGATTTTGGTGCACGCCATTGCTAAACCGATTGTTTGCTATCGGACAACAACCAGATATGCGCTAGGAGCCTGTGTTTTTTAAAATGCGTTGCGCCCAAAAAATACTTATTGTGCCCTGGCACAGCTTGCAAGGCCGGTCTTGGCCCCGACAGTGCTGGTAGTGACCTCTGGTATTCTGGTACTCGGCCGCCACAATATGGCTGCATTAGCCGAGGATCATCAAAACTATCTAGGATTTAACACTAAGCCTGGAGCCAGCAGTGCCTTCCTTCGATTACCGGATGCAATAACTAAAGGCTCGGTCCAGCCTCAGAACTCGGAAGATCCATAGAGAACCTTGGAGTCATGACTCCACCTTCGCTTGGCACCACTTTTGTTTAACCATATTTCAATGGCTTGCTTGATAGCGATTTATGTATCAAGATTCCTTGCTTTATTTATTGCCCGTCAATATATGCCTACATGTCGTATGCTAATTACTTTCTGTCTGCCTGGTTATACAAGGGCTGACTTTACTAAACGTTTTTGCATTCATTCATGTAATTTCAACTACCCTAGATTATTTCCACCCTTGTAATTGGTGTTTATAAAAAGACACTATTCAAGCTTACACCCGGTGTTGTTTGTATGAGCCGTGGGCTTTGTGCTTGCCAACTGATCGTGCAGTAACTGATCACTAGTTTTCACTGTCTCTACTAGCACAGTGTTTCTTCTGGAGAGAGGTAGAATATTTGAGATTTTTGGAATAGTTTTGTAGAAAACCGACTGAAACCCATAACACTTTTTAGAAAGCAATCCGAAGACAGATAATTCCAGCATAAAGGGTATCGATAGAAGCAAAAAATGAATACATTAAATGATTATTGATCTCTGGTGCCAAAAGCATGGGATAGACTGTGAGGTCTTAAAACTGGTGATATCAATTGCTGAACGGCTTTTTCTCCTCTCTATTCTCTAAAACTTTTCTTTTGGTAACTTTGTTTTCTGACACTCTTTACTTTGCAGATAATAAAAGAGTTGTGTCAGGCTTTCGAGGCCCCCAATCTATTTTTTGGCTTTCAAGCTGAGGTGAGATTTTTTTTATCAGCCAAAGTTGGCTCCCAAGGCTTGGTATACTAATATTTACTGCTCTTGTTTATTTCTTGTTCAACTAAAAAATCAATTGCGATATGTAGTTGCCTGGTTATATAGCTTAATCAGGTGTGCCCGATGCCAGCAGACTAAGAGAGTGCGAGTTCCAAAAGCATACATGAGTGTCTGCTCAAATCCACCAGAAAGTTAAGGGTAAAAGTTCGTCCATTCATAAAAAGAACTCCTTAAAGTGATTGCAAATATACTCCAGAAAAGGAGTTGTCTTTCACAGCACCAAAACTGATAGAACAGCTCTGACAAACATACACATGATCAAAGTCTTAAATATTAGCAGTTTTCAAGGTACGCCTTAACTCCCCTCATTGGCTCCAGTAAACCTGAAGTACACATACATTATAGAATAGAGGCTGCAGCAACAACTTTCCCTTATTCGGGTAGAATCACTAGACAAAGACATCTATAAAATAATAAGGACTGCTTGTTGTGTGATTGGTTATTTGAAACATGAACTTTGCTCTACCTTAAGCAGCCTGATGTTCTGATATTTATACTTTTTCATCAACTCGAGTAGTATGTTTATATATTGCGATATTAATTTGCTTAGGCAAAAGTTAAATAGTTTCGGTTTTTGTCAAGGTTGTCGCTTTGTTTCGTTAGCATCAGGAACTCATAAATTACCAATTGCCAAGCACTTTAACTGTAACAACTAGAAGTGCCAACCCAAATGCATGCTCACTAATAGGAATGAACGTTCAATCCAAACAATTTTCAGTTGGACTGAAATGACCCTAAAAGTGTTGTGCTCAACTCACTATTGAGTGATGTAGAAAGTGCTATAATACGGCTAAATTTTCCAGTTCCTCAAAAGTTCTGCTTGTCGTTTATACATTCAAACTTCAATTGATGAATATCCACATCTGCTGTGGGTTGTCAGCTAAAAGAATTTGAGATCGAGCGCAAAAGAAAACTTTAAAAAGACAGTCCAGCTTTACAAGAAAATAATATAATTTTCCTTCGAATCATTTTGCATGAGTTTTTAGCTAGTACACCTCAATCTGACAAAAAACCAAAGAAAACCCTTACACTACAGAAAGTTGAAGACAGTTTTTTGCTTATTTTTTTGATGCATTGTTTGTTTCCAGAGCTAATAATTTTGAATTTAAAAACCTTTTTTAAAATTGTGCCTTTAGCTGAAAAAATATAGTACATTCCTGTCCAACCACGCGTAAACCATTTGTCAATATAAACAATTGTTTTTTGCATTTACCGCAAATGATAGCTTAAAAAACCTCTAATTTTATTTGGCCGAAACATCGGGTAGTAGGTGATTGCACCCGCAATACTGAATTAGGTTTTTGGGCTACGTTTTCACGTATTTATAAACCGCTCGCAAATTATTAGTAAGCTTTGGAAATAAGTTATAAAATAATTAGAAATAATAAAGTGAATCAGCAAAACAATATTTCAGTGAGTAGATAAGAAATTGGTGTTTCATTTGTAATTGTCAAAAATAATTAAAGTGTTCGAGGGAATTCCCACAGGTGCGCCAAAGTTGTGTAACCTTTATGACTAGCTATTAGTGAGTAGAGCGGATTTCAGAAGTCGATTGACAGACAATCAGAGGTAAAATTGTATCGGCTAATTGGAGAACAAATTTCTTTCTGATTGGTGGATTAGTTGCAAAGTTGTTAACAAAACTGTAATTTGACACCTAAAAATCTGCGTCATCGACAAATTCATATACGAATCCTTTTACCGCATCACGTGATAATTATCGGCTGAGTTGTGGTAGCTAGAGTTTTTGCAACTAAAAATATATGTCCCTAAGCTTGTTTGAACAGCATTGCAGAATAGCGAGAGCCTGAATACACCAATCATATAAAGTTGATGAACAAAGATGAATGACTTATTAACCACATTTGTAGTGTTTGCACAGGAAATGACGTTTTAGACGCATAGGAGTTGTTAGCTTGGCTGAAAAGAAAAACGGCAACCATGAGAAAGACAGTTGAGACATTTGCAGTATGTTTTATAAGCAGACGATTACTGAGACCACAACTCCCTTCAGAAACTTTTATTTTAATACCTTTTGTAAAAGTACTTGCATGTCGCTGAGGAGAGTAGAAAATGCTAAGAAAGGGTCGGTATCTAAGCTGGGTGGGTAAAAAGAGGGACACAGGTTGTTAGAAAGTCTGTTGTTGTAAGTAATATATTTTGAAGTGGTGGCAACTCTATAAACTGTTCATAAATGTGGTCACTGTTTAGATTGAGAGCATAACATAATTGTTAGCCTCGAAGACTGAGTGATCTTTTCATTGGATTGTATTAACTTGCCTGTTCCTGAGTGGCCTTTGCTTGGTGGTCAACAATCTTTTTTTCATCGATAAATGTCATAGGTCTTGTAAACTTCAGTTTGGAGGTCAATTTTGATTTCAGACGGGTTAACTAAAATATTAATGGTCTGTGGAATATTTTATTGCTAAATAATAACATTGTGTTATGATATAAGTTAAAATTCAGTTGTATAGCTTATACTGTTTTGAGGTAATGTTTGTACTTACAAGAGATGCATTCACATCTTTTTTGTGTTGAGCCAAAAAGTGACGTCGCAAACTATGACTAGCACCTACACTGTTGAACTCAACATCACAGTTGTTGTAAGTGCAATAGAACCTTTCACATGGTGGTGGACATTTACCAATAAGTTCTCGGTGACGATCTTTGGTAGACTCACAATAGCTGCACTCATTTACAAAAGATGTTGCATCAGAATGAACAGCTGTAATAGTGTGTTCCAACATAATGCCCAGTGACATGGTTGAGTATTTACATGATTTGCTCACTCTACAATGGTACTTGTGACACTCTGAACATTTCCCCATTGCTTTGCGATTGTCTCTGGGTGGCTTTGTTTCATTGCATATACAGTCATCTGGTAATTTACCGGTGACCTACATTAAACAGCCAGTTATTACTTGATCCAGTATAGCTGATATCTGAGGCTCCCACATTTTTTTTCACTATACTGGGCATGTCACTATTAGATATCCAAGTGAATGATCACCCAGCAACCAATCAAACTATGCCATTCTGCCTAAACTCCTGATATATCACCGCTGAAGTCACACTAGTAGTTTTGTGAAACAAGAAATAGTCATTTCACCTCACAAGTAAAAAACCTTCCAGGTTTGTTGAGCGCCCATTTTACCATTGGATTGGTCACAGCTAACGAAAAACGTTTGGGAAACTGGCATCAGAGTTGAAAAACAAACCTGAAGACCTTATAAATATATGGTTATTCTGTGTTACAAATCTCAAGACATAATCAATATATGGATATGCTGTGTTCTAAAAAGGAGAAAAATCAAACAAGGAAGCAGAGTTTACTGATTGAAAAGAAATAAAGATATATGAATAACTCACTTGTCCTGGAAGCGACATGTGCTTTTTAGAAGATAAGTGATATTCTATGGTTCTATGATTAGTAAAATCAATCACTTTGTTGCAAGAAGAGCAGATCAATTGATCATCTTTGGTATGAAAGGTTCCCTTAGGATACATTGCTGCTCTCATCTCGGCAGTTATTTGCATATGTTTTTTTGACTTTGCTTGTACTCTTTCACTTGAGGTCTTCAACAGAAGTTTAAGTTGACATTAAGTTCAGTAAGCTAGACCCATAGTCTCTTCTTTGCAAGCCCCGAACAAGTTTTTATTTCATTGACAGGCAGTATCATTTTCTCTGCAATAGAGAATGAAAGGATTCAAAATTTCTTTTGATTGACAAAGTGTCGGAATATTTCAGTGAGTGGAGCATCACCTTCAATCGAGACCAAGTGCAACATGCAACAGTTTGCATAGCCTCACCAAATTCCTGCAACATTTTTGTTTCTTTTATTTATCCTAAGTTTTTTTCTCACTTTGGTTGTAATATAAAAGTTTAGATTTTGTTTATAATTGTACAACACTTCACTTTTTTCAATCTTATTACATGTAGCTCATACTTTTCGCAGATTTCTCGCTCATCAAATGATTTGAAGCCTATAGTTGTAAGGCGGTGCAAAAACCATGATGCTGCATTAACTTTGTCTACTCTCTTTTACCTGCCACTTTAATCTTACTGTTAAGTACTATAGCAGTGAGTAGATCCATTCAGAGTTTTGACCTCAGAGGGGCCTATAAACTGTCTGGTAATGAGACAGCACTGTTGTGTCTTCAGAGGGGCTTACAAAGAGCCTGGTAATGAGACAGCACTTTTGTGTACTCGGAGGGGCTTACAAACCGTCTGGTAATGAGACAGCACTGTTGTGTCCTCGGAGGGGCTTACAAACAACCTGGTAATGAGACAGCACTGTTGTGTCCTCAGAGGGGCTTACAAATAGCCTGGTAATGAGACAGCCCTGTTGGGTCCTCGGAGGGGCTTACAAACCGTTTGGTAACGAGACAGCACTGTTGTGTCCTCGGAGGGGCTTAAAAACCACCTGGTAATGAGACAGCACTGTTGTGTCCTCGGAGGGGCTTACAAATAGCCTGGTAATGAGACAGCCCTTTTGTGTCTTCAGCGGGACTTACAAACAATCTGGTAATAAGGCAGCACTGTTGTGTCTTCAGAGGGACTTACAAGCAGCCTGGTAATGAGACAGCACTGTTGTGTCTTCAGAGGGACTTACAAGCAGCCTGGTAATGAGACAGCACTGTTGTGTCCTTGGAGGGGCTTACAAACAGCCTGGTAATGAGACAGCACTTTTGTGTCCTCGGAGGGGCTTACAAATAGCCTGGTAATGAGACAGCCCTGTTGTGTCTTCAGCGGGACTTACAAACAGTCTGGTAATGAGGCAGCACTGTTGTGTCTTCAGAGGGACTTACAAGCAGCCTGGTAATGAGACAGCACTGTTGTGTCCTCGGAGGGGCTTACAAATAGCCTGGTAATGAGACAGCCCTGTTGTGTCTTCAGCGGTACTTACAAACAATCTGGTAATAAGGCAGCACTGTTGTGTCTTCAGAGGGACTTACAAGCAGCCTGGTAATGAGACAGCACTGTTGTGTCCTTGGAGGGGCTTACAAACAGCCTGGTAATGAGACAGCACTGTTGTGTCCTTGGAGGTGCTTACAAACAGCCTGGTAATGAGACAGCACTGTTGAATTTTTGGAGGATAAATGCGATAGTATGTTATTATTTAGACAAACAGGTCTGAAAAGTTATTTGTCTTCTTTGTATCGGGCTGTGCCAGTGGAGACTGACAGAGGCTCCCCCTCTCTCTCTCCCAATCCCCCCCCCATCAACCCATCTCCCTCTTCCCTTCTCTCTCCCCCTCTCCCCCTCTCTCCATCTCACCATCTACCCCTCTCCCTCCCCCACTCCACCCTGCCACTTCGCTCTCTCCCCACTCTCCCCCTCTCTCACCCAATTTTGCTCTTCAACCCCTCTCTAGCTTTTTATTATGCTTCAATTTAACGATTCTGTTTCAGCTATTGGTCAGTTATTGTAAGCATTCAAATGTGATGTTGCCTATTCTGCCTCATTGAGCAGTTCGCTATCCTATTGAACAGTGTTTTTAGTCAGATGAGTTTTTTCAAGACATGTTCTTCCAACTTCATGTTTTAGCAAGCTAAAACACACAGTAATGATAAAAAATATGTATACAGAACATATCTACAGACATCTGGTTTATAATTCACTTTTTCGAGAGAGCTATACGCGATCACAATTCGGTTAAAGTGAGAGGTTAAATACAAAAATATTGTTAAAAGACCCTGCGTAGTAAAGTCAGAGGCTGAAGCACCTGCCTGGATTTTTGTAAGTAATGAAAAAACTGAACCAATCTATAAATTGGTAGTTTAAAAATTGAGGAGTAACTCAGGTAGCCCTTGGGTGATGCTGTATGGCAAAGAGACGCTACTCAATGGAAAAAAGGTAGAAGAGATAGCAGTAGGATATCCTACCTCGGGTGGAACCCTACCTGGAGTTATAATGATGAAACACTTTAATACGCTATGTGGATATGATTGTACAAGAAGGTGATTCTTTTGATTTTGTAGCTTTGTTCTCACAGAATGCTAACATAAAGTGGAGGAAACTAAATCAGGTAAATTAGGTATATAAGACTGGTCTGATTAGGTGTAGAAGAGAGGAACAAAAGTCAGGTGTAGGCTAAAAGAATTGCATCAGCCAGCTAAAAGCAGTCAAAGCCTGGCCTCACAAAGGCGACGGCTAATTCATTTTAACCATTATGTGGAGATGTTCACAAATAATTATACTGCACAACTATTTTTAACGTTTACTACAATTTTTCATTAACTAAATTGGAGCTTTTTGCTACACTATGCTAAAATCCACGGGTTTACACGGTTTGGCAGAAGTCAACTGGACACCAGCCTAAATATTTCACATTAAACACCAGGGTACGTAACACAACCGTATGGAAGTCAATAACCACTCGTTCTCTTTCAATAAGGGCTACCTCTCTGCTTGAGAGGCACCCTTTGCATTGAATGACACTACAAACAAATCATTGGTTGTCACTAGTTTCAGCAGTTTGTCTGTTATCATCACCACTGCACTAAGTGCAAGGCAGTGTCAGTATTGAGTTATATTGAGTATTAACCTATGATGAGCCGGCGCAAGGGGGCTCTAAACAGAGAAAGTTAACAATAGCTTTTGATAGAAGCACTACCATATGCCAACTATGTTAGACAAAAGAGATGGTCAGGCAGGTCATAGGCTATAGAGGAGCTGAGAACTTATCATCGACTCTGTCCTCTGGACACTGGGTACTTTGACCCTAGTTGTGCTTGTTCAACTCTGTTTCACAATGTAGTGCAGCTGCACTTTATCTGGAGTAGGTGCTTCTGGGAACTCAGTATCACAACGGGCATAAATGCAGTAGATTCTTTCACACGGTGGTTGGCATTGTCCAACAAAGTCTTGTTGGCAATCATTGGTAGGCTCAAAATACCTGCACTCATTTACACAGGAGTTTATGTCAGTGTAAATAGCATCTTTTTGGTGGATTCTCATAAGCCTTCATGGCATAGTTGAATGTTTAACTAACTTGCTCACTCGACAATGATCCTTGTGACAATGTAAACATTGTCTCATTTATTTGTCGTTATGTCTGGATGGGTTATTCAAGTACATGAAAAACTTTCAGTACTGACCCGCATTCAACAAAAATAAAGAACTAAATGGACATGTGTACTGAAAAGCAACAACAAGAGTATTTTTAAGAATAGTGTAAAGAAAAATTATTTCCTCAGATGAAGCTGACAGCCCCCCCCCCCCCCCCTTCGCCAGCAAATTTTTATGGCAAAGTGCAATGAAAGCAGTTAGTTTGTTGTTGTACCCTTCATTATATGATAGAATACATATGAACAAAATTTTACATGCATTTATAAAACCTCAACTCTCTCAATTCCAGAGCACTGACATATCAATTAGCAACTCGACTACAGTACCTATTTGCTTTTTTATTGAAGGGTGTCATTCACACTTTTCTGAATTGAAAAAATAACTACATAGCTGTGTTTAGCATACTCTCTTTGACTATGCTATCAGTTTTTAAAGTTGCAAACCTACTGGAGCCTTCACAATAGGCTTGCAAGTAGCATCATCTCTAGCTGCCATTTGAAAAACAATCTTTTGCAAACCGTATGCAACGTGACGTCAAGCCGCTGGTGTGCATTTGTTATTGTCATGTGAGCGTGCTATATGCTTAATGGAATGGCCACCGATGTAACGCGTAAAACACTAACTAATAGGCGCCAGTTTAAAAGAGATTATAGCCAGTTTTAAACACTAAAATAGTTGATCGAATCATCTCATGGGGCTTGTTCTTCAACACCCACAACTTGACGCTATTATGTTGAATTGTTGCGTACTCAGCCTGAATTGGCACAATTTAACTTATTAGTGGCAGTATTAATGGCACTGAGTGACGGGTGATTTGGTGTGAAGGTCATTTCGTTATGTCCTTGGCTTGATCACTAGCAACAGTATCTATCAATTATTGTTGTTGGTTCTTATCTCGTTATCATGAACAAAGAACAACAATGATGATGATGGTTCATATAATCATCATCATTGAAAAGAACTTTTATTTATTAATAAAGTACAATAATGGTAAATATTTATAATAATAATATTAATTAATTATTTCAATCAATTCATTGGCTGCTCATTTTTTTTTTAATGCAGTCAGTGTGTGTACACGTGACTTACATGTTACAATTAAGAGATACTTGTCTAGAATGTTGATCAACAGAGATGATATGATTAAAAAGAGTGAAGGTTTGTAAAGTTTACTACAAGGCTTGTGTTATAGTGGCAGGCAAGTAATTGATCCGAAATTAGTTATTTGCTGTTGCGGCAGTTGATATTAGCACACTCGCTAGACTAGTTGTAAAGCATTCACTGAGCAAGCACGGGTAGCCAAGCATGCCCGCTAGTGATCACATACTTGGGCAATAAGCTATTGACTTTGGCACCGAGGTTATTGATCGAACCCCCAAATGGTTTGTTGGTCTAGACTCTATTGGCTAACCAAAATTAATTACTTACGACTCGCTATAAAAACAAATGCACACCAGCGGCATGACGTCATGTTTCATAGGGTTTGCTGAAGATTGTTTTTCAAGTGGCAGCTAGAGATGATGTTACTTGCCAGGCTATTGTGAAGGCTCCAGTAGGTCTACAATTTTAAAAATTGGTAGCATAGCCAAAGAGAGTATACTGAACACAGCTATGTAGTTATTTTTTTCAATTCAGAAATGTGTGAATGACATCCTTTAATAACTGCATATACAAAGCAGCTGACTTGGCCTACACACATGCACTGAACCTATTAAAAGCTTACCAGCCTCTGCAAAAATGAAACATTCTAACTTGGTCCATGATTTGCTTTGATCATGGAAACATCTTCTTTTGATTTTATTTAAACTGAAGAAAAAAATTCTAAGTTGAAAACGATCAATAACAAGTTTTTTGATTATCGCAGTTTCTTAAGGTTTTTGCCTCTTTCATCAAAGGTTTGAAAGGAAATGATTCCGTTGCAAAAAAACCATTACAATGCAATTGCAACCATGTATACATAATGCAACTTGGTGTGAGAGTCTTTTTCAATTGTGGCCGTTTTGTGGTTTTGAAGACATTTTTTGGATATGCAGAAGCACTGTCATAAGTATTACTATAAGCTTGGGAGCAAAAGCCTTCATAAAAAAAATTCTCCGTTACTGAAAAAATTTTACCTTTACTGTTGAGTTGTTTAGCATGGACTCTTGAAAGCATTGAAAAAGTATTTTTTTGGTGAAACCTTGGAAATTTAAATTCTACCACTGGAAACGTATGTATGTGATTGC
This sequence comes from Cryptosula pallasiana, assembly GCA_945261195.1. Lineage (NCBI taxonomy): Eukaryota > Metazoa > Bryozoa > Gymnolaemata > Cheilostomatida > Cryptosulidae > Cryptosula > Cryptosula pallasiana. The sequence continues at coordinate 56,343,744 of OX183131.1, read as the reverse complement.
ACAGATGCCCAAAATACTGCTTTAATGCACTATCATACACCTGCTTTCGAGAATTTCATCAAAATTGACCACTCGAGTCTCAAAGAAGAAACAGCTTCAGGCTAAAAAGTTTATTCATCATCTGACACCAAGTGGTTGTATCTGCATTGGTTTTAAATGCTTATTCTTTGGCAGACATCCAAAGATAGGTGAACTGCTAAGCAAGGTAAACTTTTGTTGACTCTTCTGAACTGGTTAGTACATTTTTATATCATTTAAAGGGTGAAAAACTAGTAGTGTACGTCTTTCCATGCTCCATTAGATTTTAATTAAAAAGAAATGAAAGTGTTCTCTTAAAACATTACAGTCTGCCAATTTAACATTTACAAAACGAAAGACTTTTTGACTCTGGTTATGGCGATCTTTTTTGAGAAAAAGTTTCGACTTTTGAGAAATATATTCCAAAAACCACCGTTGACCCCATCTCTACCCTTGTTTACTAAATTCAAAGTGCTACCAATCGAAAAGATGTACCGTTGTAAAATTTTGCATAAGGCCCATAATAAGTTTTACAAATCAAACAAAGTATCAGTAAATATGAAACACGATCTTCATTAATAAATTTACCTCTGCCCGAATCTAGCTCCGCTGCAGGTCAAAGGAAGATTGAGTATCGGCAATCGTCATATTGGAACAACTTACCAGCGCTTTTGCGCAAAACTTCAAGCTTGAAGAAATTTAAAAGTGATGTCAAGGAACACCTGCTAAGGCTTTAGGGTTGGGACAAACAACAGTAAATGGATTATCCAGGCCCAGCGCCTCGACTAGATGCAGTGCTACTGCGCACGTGGACCTTATCATCAAGCTTTATTCATTATTCATCTCTTTCTTAAAAAATTTTTATTTTATGATTTGTTGTTCTTTGCATTCCATTTGTTTTGTTTCTCATGATGAAATAAACACACACTCACGCACGCACGCACCCACGCACGCACGCACGCACACACACACACATGTCTGCAATAAAACTTGTTCTAAAATTACAAGAATTAAAAAGAAAAGCAGGTCCAACAGCAGAACTTCTGATGCTCTGAAATACTAATGGTACATCATAGCAAGTGCATTGGTTTGCTAGCAATAACTGGTTTGGCGGCAACCACCAGTGAAGCATTAACTGTAAGTCATGATAGTCCTAAGATGAAATGCTTGTGGTAAAGAAAAAAGTGTCATCAAATATAGACGACTAAATACTCACTTGTCTGGAGTTATACTCATGTTTTCTGGTCATTAAGTGTTTATCAATCCCTTTTCTGTTTGAGAAATTGACCACTTCATTACAGGAGGAGCACATCATCTCACCATCAACAACATGAAATGTTCCCTCCGGGTAGTATTCTGCTCTTCTCTCTGCTGTTACAGTATCCAGTCTTTGTCTCTTTTGCTTTGGAATATTCTCCGAGCTCTTAAACAATAACAAGTTTATGTTACACTAGGAGTCTTCGCAACCTGCTTGTTGAACAAAATACAAAAAAGTAATGGGTGATTGTAATTCAATACATCATGTATGCAACGGAACATTGGCTTAGAACGAAATATTCAATGAAATGTTATTGTTTTCTGAAGAAGTCCTAAACAAGATAACTCAAAATTTTCAACATAATCAAGAAAATAACAAAACTTGAACTGCTAGAAATTGGAATAATTTATCAAGCCGCCCTTCAATTTTGTAAGTTTTGAACGATTGCAATTGTTTTTTTTTTAACTGTATAAAACCGGTCGACGAAAGTGAAAAAAGTCAAAGCGCTCATTATTATTTATGCAGTGTTCAGTTTCATTTCTGTATTTATATAAATACATACTCATAGATTATTTTTTATTCAGTTGATTACTTTTTGTTGACCCACGAGTTTTGAACAAAATGATTACTTATTGTTTAAGCTTATTGCCAGTCTGATTATTGTTATTACAATGTATTCGGCAAACAGAGGTCACGAATACTCTTCATGAAACAATTTCAATCTACTTTTAGTTAGTTTCTTTCTCCCTCAAACTAAAAAATTTACCATTTGCTCACATATGTGCTGGAAATTGTGCCGCGACGTACAACAATCAATGCGGCGGACTTGTGGCTCAATTTCCAGTTTAGCTCACAATAATGGTCAGAGAAATAACTATTCATCTGCTAATCAGTCAGCATTGCCAGCTGTGTAAACTGATGAACCCTGCAACTCTGCTCTATCAGTAACCAAGGTATTGAGCCTCAAGGTAATGCTTGAATTGCTGCATCAACATTAATTTGCATCACAGGAATATAGCCGACTTGCCACAAACTACAGATAGGAAATCTCAAATTATAATAGAATCCTGGTGAGAAGTCTATGAGGAAAGTTTTATTGTGGCAAAATTTATTTTCAAAAGCACAATACCAGAAGCACAAACGTGTATTTTATTATTCATTGCCCTTTATTTCTTGATCTGCAAACAACATTTCAAAAAACATCTATACTAGCGTGAAAAACCCGCAATAAAAAGTTTTTGACTTTCACCGTTTTTTAAGTGCGGGTTTTTGCCTCGTTCATCAGAGATTTGAAAGGAAATGATGTTAACGAAAAAGACAATTTCACTGCAATATCAGCCACAAGTAAAGATTTCCATTTGGTGCGAGAGTCTTTGAATTGTGGCACTGTTCGGTTTTGAAAATTATTTTTTACATATTGCAACAGTAGTGTCATAACTATTAAGATAAACTTGGGCGCATAAACTTTCAAAAGAAAGTTTCCTAACCAGTGAAAATTTCTAGCTGTCCTTTTGAGTTGTTCAAATAAACTCTTGAAAGCATTGAAAAAAATATTTGTCGGCAAAACATGAAGATTGAAAATCTAAGAACTCGAAATGTATTTGTGTGTGCGCGCAGAAGTCCAAAATACTGCTGTAAGACACTATTGTACATCTGCTTTCCAGAATCTCATCATTATTGACTACTTATTTCTCAAAGAAGAAACCGGTTTAAGCTAAAGCGTTCATTTTTTATCTGAAGCCAAGTGGTTGTATCCGCATTGGTTTCAAACGCTTATTTATTGACAGACATCCAAAGATAGATAAACTGCAATGCGAGGTAAAACTTTGTTGACTCTTCTGAACTGTCTCCTATCCTGTTAGATAATTCAAAGGCTAAAACACTAGTTGTGTACGTATTGCCTTGTTTCATTTGATCTGAATTGAAAGACATGGAAGTGGTTCTGTTAAAATATTGCAATCTTCCGATCTAATGATCACAAAGCAAGAGACGTTATGACTCTGGTTATGATAGGTTTCTCAGAAAATGTTTGATGTTTTCCATAAAGCTTGCTCTAAAATAGCAGGAATAGAAAAGAAAGCTGGTCCAACAGTAGAATTTTGGATGCTCTGAAATGCAAGTGCATTTGTTGCTAAGAAAAACTGGTTTGGTGGCAACAACTCGTGAAGTATTAGCTGTAGGTCATGATAACCCAAAGATGAAATTCTTGTGTGAGAGACAAAAGTGTCATCGAAAATAGGCAAATAAATACTCACCCGTCTAGAGTTCTGCTCGTGTCTTTTGGTCTTTAAATGTTTATCAATCAATTGTTTCGTTGAGAAACTCACCACTTGATTACAGGAAGTGCACACCATTTTACCATCAACAACATGAAATGTTCCTTCAGGATAAGACTCAGCTCTAGTCTCTGCTGTGATCTTTTTAAGTCTTGCTATCTTTTGCTTTGGGATATTCCCTGAGCTCTAGAGAAATAATAGTTTTCTGTTACAATAAAGCAATGTCAACATAGTCTTAGGTATTTTCTTTCCTGGTCGAACTAAAAAATTAACCATTTGCTCACATATGTGCTGGACATGGTGCCGCAAGAAACAGCAATTATTCCAGTCTTGGGTAAAAAATCAAAAAATCATTGTTCATTATTCTGTTCGACAAAAGTTTTCGATTAATCTTGTAGCAGCTTTTTATCATTTTAACTGTTGGAACCAAAGTTCAAGAATGTTACATTCCACATCAGAATTTAAATTCTGAGTTAGAGCTCCTACATGCTGATGCAAAATGGGCCAGCTATCAATTAGGGTAATTTTAGTCTCTCTGAAAGTTTTCATACTGATGCTCAAATGTTGGAAGGTGAGATTATTGGATGAAGTGGGAAATGTTGGGGAATTATTTGGAGAAAAGGGGAGAGCAGTTGCATGTTGTGGGCAAGAGGACTCTCTGGGCGTACACAGAATTGAAATGGAATAACAATCTTGTGTTTGAGGTACAAGTGTGTGAGTTGGTGGGAGAATGCTATGAAATGGATATAAAAGAGGTATAAAAGAGATGCAGATGTGGTGATTTTGTAGGATGGACAGTGGAAAAGAGTTCAGTGCTGTGCTGATTGCCCTAATCTGCAGACAAAAGCATTTTAACATCACCGGAGTAAAATAATAAATAAAAGATACTGCTAAGGAAACAGAACAACTGCTATTTCGATGTTACCGATGCATCTCACTTTCGGTTGTAATAAACTTCTTGTTTTTACGAATAACGTCTTTCTCTAGTGCATAGATACTTTTCTTGTAAAAAAGCAGAATTAGCTATTCTACAATAACGTCAGTTTTTAATACCAAACATTCCATATTTGTTTCATTTGGTAGAAGGAAAAAACTATGAAACATTAACCTCAACAACCAAACTAAAGAAAATCACATGTACTAGCGCCCAAGCGCCGTCAGTGGTTGGTTTCTAGCCAACTTCTCCTTAAAACAGTTAAATTAGTGCTTTAAAGTAACATTTTGAAAAGTGCAAGTGTATCTCTACTATCCTTAGCAGCTGCAGCCTTTATCTGCATACACAATTAGTAGTAAAATAGGAGAAGATCTTCGTCAGGGGGTCTAAAGAGAAGGTTTTCCTAGTTCCAGGAGTACTTGAAGTAGGCACCATTTACCATAAGAACCTGTGAGTTACCTTTTTGCATGCACCAGGTGTTTAGAATGTATGGTATTTATTTGTGTAGTATGTTGGTTAATAATCGGGTTCTTCTGGTCCCTGTTGGTACCTTTTTGTATGCACCAGGTGTTTTGAGTGTTTTTGGTATGTTGATTTAGACACGGGGACGGGGAGGGGGGTTTGAGTATTGTAAAAAAATGAAGCGTTGTATGACTGCATAAATTCATTATATAAGAATTATTACAGATATGCATGAAAGACTTCTAACATGAGTTCGAAAGTACGTGCAGAAGAAGATCGCTTTTTGTCTATTTGCGCGTATTTGTAGATAAGTGGACAGATTTCGTACAAAGTTTTTTCACTCCAATTCAATTGGTAAAGTTTTTGAAAAAGTTTTTTATCCCAAGTGTTTTTTTTAAACTGTTCAGGGATACTGCAGTCACCGGGATTAGAATTAAATGACCAAACTGATGATGGGTTTTGTAGGGCAGTAGAATTGTTAAAAGGTCACTACGACGGTAGTGAAAGTTTTTTTGTTAAGACAATGACGTTTGTGACAGTGTCACAGGCTTGGGGAAGATGAAAGGGAATATTTACTTAGAGTTGAGAAATTAAGCAGAAAAATGGATTTTGGGCATAAAAATGATGAGTTGAGGCAATGCTTTTCCGTTGTTCTGGCTGTTAATGGTTTAAGGGTTTCATCTGTGCGTAAATTGCTTATGCAAGAGACTACGCTTAGTTGGAGAGATTTAGGTACTAAGTTGGCAGCCAGGCAGTTGGCTAATGCTTCAGAAGATATTCTGAATGCTTATAGGACTGGCCGTTCGGTATATGAGGTAGTTAAGTAGAGACAAGGAAATCAACAGGAGGCTGTGGATAGCAAGGCTACATACTTTTTAATGGACAGTTGTAGGTTTAGAGATGGCAGTGTGGAAAAAATCTCCTATTCTCGTTGCCATAGATACCGCAGACCAGGGGGGAGGAGTAGCGAGTATAAAGGGTATCATGACCGTAAGGGAGATAGGCATTATTAGAGTAGGTATAGTGCGAAACCCTATAGACACCGCAACCCAGAAGGCAGGTATTCTCCTAGGTATGAGACAACATCCCAACATTCTGGCACCAACATTCTGACACCAATTGTTTGATCACCCTTTTTTGTTGTTGAACCAGCTACCTTTTTTTCAAACTCTTCTAAACGATCTCTTTCACTACCATACTCATCTTTTCCATCAGTGACAAATGTATTTCCAAGTAGGGTTGAGTCTTCACCATCAAGCAGCTTCGTTCTTACTGATTCTAACCCAGTGTCATCATCAACATTTGGTGAAGAGTGTCAGGTTTACCATCAATAACTGTACTATTGGCCAAAGGAGAAGTAGGTTCTATCTTTTGTTTCTTAATGGGACTCCAACCAACCACTCGTGTCTGATTTTGATTAATTTTAATCTTTTTGACATCAGACAAATACCTTTGTAGGTTTTGAACATTTTCATCTAACTTTTCGTGTGAGGATAAGTTAGAATCATGAGCTGTTTCCAGTAGAGCACTTCGATTTCTCTTCATATCTCTCACTGTTATAGCTTCCATAGGATTATAATACAACGGAGGTGTGGTCTTCTTCTACTTCATCACTGTTTTATTCTCATTATTTTCCATTAATCTATAGTATTTGTTTTCAGAGAGTATAAAAATGCATCTATAGAATGTAAAAGGTTGACAATTCATCTTTTTATTGATGATAAAACAGATACAATGGGAGTTATTATAGCGTCTAAAAGATTACCTCTACCAGTCTGAGTCAAAATTTTACGTTTATCATTAATTGTTCCTCTAGCAGTTAGTTTATGTAGTTCCTTCTTGTAACGCTGCACCTCAATAAACTGCTCAGAATCAAGAGGAACATTACCTAATATAATATTTTAACAATTTTTATCAATGATTGAAACAGGTCCGAGTTGGCCTTTTCCAATATAGCAATTTTTGCCTCTCTTACTGAGATCATCCAGAGCTAAAAGTGCCATTCTATTCCGCATCATTTGTGTTGAGAGTTTCATCTTTATCCTCCCAGTCCTCCTATTCTTCCTATTACAGTTTTCAGTATCTCAGGAACTACAGTGCTGATAATAGGTCCTAGTAGAGCGGATAAAAATCCTCCTTTTTGCAATACAACTTTCTTATCATCTAACGTTGATTTTCTGACTAAAGCGCTAATATCCTTCGTGTTTCGCTGCAACTGATTATATTGAGAAGTTGTCAATGGTATCGTTCCATTTATAATAGCTTTAGCGCATTCCATTAGAATCATAATAAGCTCTTTTTGGCTTTAGCTATAACAGACTTTTGAATAGCAAAAGTTGCATTGTTGAGTGATAACAACACGACAGCATTTCTTTTTAATTTTTTCTCCAAAGCGTTAGTCATTATAACGCTTTCGTGTTGTGTCGTTGAATAACAAAGTATGTGTGAGGTGAAATGAATAGTAATTGTATTTAAATGCTTTTACTTGGGTATATATAATATCATTGGGAGATCTGATGTAAAGTTTCCCAACAGTCTGTGTTGATCATTCGTTTGCTGAGTCATGTCTATTCGTAGATAAGAATATGGTTTCTTTGTTGCGTCTTCAAAAGCCTCTTGTACACATTTTACTCTTGAGGAAAAACATTGTCGAGCCAGATAGGAAATAGAAAAAGCATCTCTAGGGTTTTTAAAGAGAAAAAAATAATGACTATTCAAGGAAATTGTGCGATTCCCTTTTAAAAACAGATTCTGAACAATAAAAAAGACACTTATGTTCAAATGATGACTAAGTTTTGCATACAAAGCATTGGCATCAGCTTTACCAGAAACCTCATCCATGAGATCATCAGTCATCAACCATCAGTTTTTTCCTACTTTGGGGAAACTCACTGTTATATTTATCATTCCTTAATGAAAAATCACTCCTGGTACGTCATCAAAGGCTTTTTGATAGGCTCCATAACAGTAGTGAATTTCTGTCGGTGGAGGGTGAGCTATAGCCCGACTAGCTTCAATCATTCGTAAAATCGCTTGTGCTTTCCCCGATACAGTTGGTTCTGCAATCATTGCCGTAAAAGGAGAACGCATCCTTGGGTCATAATCTTCAGGTTTCCCATTCATCATAAAAAAGATGTTCATCAGCCAACAGTAGTTTCATTTATGATTCCAATGGGAGAGTTTCTCACTTTTTGTATTTCTTGCATAGCATCTTCATACATACTAAACTCAGTAACCCCTCCAAAAGTAGAAAACCCTACGACAGATAACAAAATCATCATAACTATCAGTGCTTTACGCTTCATACTTGGTAAAACATCTAGCATATCACTCGTAGTACCATCAACAGTATCAACTTCATTCATCGGTCTCATCTCAACATCATCCTCTGTCGACATCTTAGCTTCCAATAACAATACAATCATACAACGATTCACTTTTTTTACAATGTAAAAAAACTATCAAAAATTCAATGCCATAAAATATTAACCCGCTGCTCTAATCAACGGCGTAACCCATTGCATAAACCCCGGGATTTAATCCCACAAAAAACCACTTGGTAAGGAGATCTACTCATATATTACTGCTTACAGGTTTCCTTCTCTCTCTTTCTCTGCTCAGAGTCACAGTAGAGAGTGAGTTTGTTGACTTTGTCACCACATACACTCCACGATATTGTGATGATTTGCCTCATAGGAGTTCCTTCACCCAAGAGCTGCAAATTTACTACAACTACTTGAGTAATGAGCAGACTAGCTCACCAGAGCTGAGTGGCGTTTATAAATACAGCTGTGCTTCAAGTCTCTATCCCGATATCAAATTCCTCACTAAACTGCTCATGACCATTCCTGTGATTAGCGCCACTACTGAAAGGGCTAATTCAACCTTGAAGTACATGAAAAAAAATGGGACCTACCATGGACCAAACCTCACTAAATGCATTCTTTTCAGGCTATAAGCAAAAAACCTAGTCAAAAAGCTTAATGTTGAGAGCCTTTGTAGATAAGTTCATAGCAATGCATCCTAGAAGGCTTCTTTCAGACCCTATATCAGAGTAAAGCAGTTACCATCGTGTATTGTCTGATGCATTAGTGTGTTCACACCCCAGATCACATGTGCAGTGTTTTCTCCGTTGCCAGTATATTGACTGTTGATATTAATAATTTGAGCAGATATCAGACTAGTTTTGTCTGTTAGTAGAACATTTATATGAAACTTTTCATAGTACACATTCACATGGAATTTCACCTAAAATACATTTACATTGAACTGCACATGGTATGCATTTATAGGTAGCGTGAATTTTATTAATTTAATTAGTGTGCTCAAGACAGATCTACAAATATTTTGGTGAGGATTGCATTTTCATTGATACAGAGAGTTAAATGTGCAGTGTCTCCAGACTGTTTTCTACAATTTACTATTCTCATCGGAGCGACTGACAGAGAATACAATTCAACCTATCAGTTGCAAACTTCCCTCAAATTTTATCTAAAAGGAAATTGATTTAACATCATTGAGACATGAGCAAATATATTTTACGCCCCCCCCCCCCCTTGGCAAACCCTAAAATGGCCCCTGTCAATGATTGGTATGTGTGACTGCTGATGATGTCGGAATTCACATATTCAACTCTACTGTTCAGAACAATGATAGAGGAGTCATCACATTTTGTAATACATTAGCAGTCTTCCTGTAAAAATTTCTTTTGTCTTCCAAAGCTTGCGGTTCATTCCCGATGTCCTACGATCTATTTTAGAAGTCAAAATATTTAGTTTGCAGGACTCATGATAATTCAGTGTGTATTTTCCAGCCATTTTTTATGCCATTTGTGGATTCATTGGGACAAAGTGAGCTTCTCCACAGTAAATGTTATCTTTCAATAACTTGAAGCATATATAATGTAGGCTTACTCCCGAACAACTGATTTCATATTATCTTCATCACAATTGTCCTAGTTCCTAATGCTTTTTTTGCAGCCTAAATGTCCAACAACTAGCTCACCCATTTTTGGCTGGTCTTGGGCTTTGATATGCCCTGAGCCTAGTGATGAGCAAGCAATTGCTCAGATGATGCTTTAATGAACCATTTAACACAAGTTACCCGTTTCTTGTTGAGATCTCTGGACACTGCCGTATTGTTCTCCTTTTTGGCCCTTTAACGGCATGCACAATTCTATGACCGTTATAGATCACAAAATATTTTATGTAGTTGAGTGGTGACCCATTGAGTACATGCTGGATAGCTTTGGGTTTGCGTTCAGCAATTTTATTTTTTAGGATTTTCCGGCTCAACGTACCTAAACCCAATGTTTCCCATGATCTGTTTTTTTGCTAGCTCTGGAATATTTTCCGTACAGATTTCTAGCAGCGACCTTTCTATGCAGACAACCTGAAATTGAGTGGTGAGTTTTTTTCAATCGCTCCCTTTATTGATTCATGGAATATGCACCTGGTCTTGTGTTTTTAAAATTCGCTCACTGTTTTCATGATTGGTTGACTGGCATCGGAGACAGTTGAAAGTCTGCAAAAGATTTCCCCATGGCATACCATTGCAATTTATAAATGTTTGGCTGAAAAAATGTATGCAAGAATTTTGTTCATGAACTAGTACTACAAATAACCAAAAGAGTTCAAAACATCTTCTAAATTGGGATTTCGATGAAGGTCTCGCGATCGTAATTCAGTTGCAGCAGCAGTAACAGTAGCAGCAATCCAGCTCTTATTTTTCCTATATCACATTTTCCAAGCAAAAAGCGAGTCAACACTAAACTGTGTCTGAAACTACCTTCTGCGGTGCTCCCAACTTGCCAGTTGTAACTATCGTCGTCTGCTAACTAGTCACTAACTATCTCTCGCATGAGCAGCTTACACAAAGTGTGAATGATTTACTGTCATAATGCAATCGCAGTATCTGTTGTCGCTGCTGCCACTGTTACAAAACTGCACCATAACTGTAGGGAGGGAACAGTTCAAAGACATCGACTGCAAAGTGTTTGGTTGTAGTCACTGCAAAGTCAGCATCTCATACCTCCACCACCCAGTTGAAGAAGATAATGGTTTGGGTACATGAAAAGAAGATGGTTTTAGACCATCGTGAGACAGGTTAGTTTTACCCTACTGTAGACATGTCATTACGTTGATAATCCTTCCTAGTACGAGAGGAACCGCAGGTTTAGACAATTGGTTCATATGCTTGTTCGATCCGATCAATGTTGCGGCGCTACCATCTGGCGGTTAATGGCTGAACGCCTCTAAGTCAGAAACCGTCCCAAAGGAATATCGGTTATGATACTCCGGAGCGCGCCGCTGCTTCTGGGAGGCAGCGGTAGTCGTGCCGCCCTCGGGCGGTCGCAGTGGCTCTCGCCATGTAAATTGACTCTTTGCCTGCGTGGCCACGGCGTCGTGGGTGTTCGAGGTCAAATCTCGATGCACTCAGTGTTTTGGTGTGGAACCATTCGAAAACGATCTAGATGGTCACTTGACGACCATTTTTTTGTCTTCAACAACTGGCCAATAGTTGTAATTGTTGCGTTAGTCACTTCAAGATGTACGATGATGACATGGCTTTATTAAAGACCACACCCATGGTAGTAAGCACGCTTATAGAATGCCTTGTCACTTTGACTTGACTGAGCACAAAACAGTCGTAGTATGCAAATTTTTTGTTAATCTTAAAGCTTGGCCACTTGAAATAAGATTTCCAGTTATAGTAACAGTTTTAAATATCACAATAAAAACTTGCAAGCATTGGGAAGCATCTTTACCTCAAGAGCTTCTAAAGTTTCCCCACGGTTTTTGTTGCCATCATTTCCATCATTATCATCATGACCATCATCATTCTCATTATGAATGTCTTCATCATGATCGTTGTCGTTATCATTGTCATCATCATCATGATCATTCTGATTGTCATCATCGTCAATATTTTCCATGAAATCTCCACCTTGAAGTTCACAATCTTGTAACTTGGTACTGTCAAACCAAGAATCTGTTTTCCTGTTCTGTCCCAGAAAAATATTGACCTAAACTGTTTCTTATCACAAACATGAGCAGTTTCAACACTTTCATTAAACAGAATTTTCAAGCTAAAAGCCAATCTTTCTATATCAGTAGTAATATATGAGCAGATCTCCCTACCAAGTGTTTTTTTGTGGATTAGACCTTGGAGATTATGCAATGGGTTACGACGTTGGATGAATTCGCCGAGTTTATATTGTATTTCATTTGAGGGGTACTTGAGTGGCATTTGAGTGGCATTTAAGTGGCATTTGAGTTTTTGATTATTTTTTTACTTATTTTGAACTTATATGGCATATAGATTTTGCATGTATGGCATTTGATTTTTTTGATAGTTTTAACATTGTATATAAATGAAAACGTGATAAGATTGTATGGTTATTGGAAGTTAAGATGTCGACAGAGGATGATGTTGAGATGAGACCGATGAATGAAGTTGATACTATTGATGGTACTGAACGTGATATGATAGATGTTTTACCGAGTATGAAGCGTAAAGCGTTGATAATTATGATAATTTTGGTATTTGTCGTAGGGCTTTCCACTTTTGGAGGTGTTACTGAGTTTAGTATGTATGAAGAAGCTATGGAAAAAATACAAAAAGCGAGAAACTCTCCTGTTGGAATCATAAATGAAACTACTGTTGATTGATGAACATCTTTTTATGATGAATGGGAAACCTGAAGATTATGACCCGAGGATGCAATCTCCTTTTACAGCAATGATTGCAGGACCAACTGGATCGGGAAAGACGCAAGCGATTTTTCGAATGATTGAAGCTAGTCAGACTATAGCACACCCTCCACCAACAGAGATTCACTACTGTTATGGAGCCTACCAAAAAGCCTTTGATGATGTATCAGGAGTGATTTTTCATGAAGGCATGATAGATATAACAGTGAGTTTTCCCAGAGATGGTAAAAATCGATGGCTGATAATTGATGATCTCATGGATGAAGTTTCTGGTAAAGCCGATGCTAATGCTTTGTATACAAAACATAGTCATCATTTGAACATAAGTGTGTTTTTTATTGTTCAGAATCTGTTTTTAAAAGGAAATCGTACAATTTCCTTGAATAGTCATTATTTTTTTCTTTTTAAAAACCCTAGAGATGCTTCTTCTATTTCCTATTTGGCTCGACAATGTTTTCCATCAAAAATAAAATATGTACAAGAGGCTTTTGAAGATGCGACAAAGAAACCATACTCTTATTTACGAATAGATACGACTCAACAAACGAATGATCAACATAGACTATTGGGAAATTTTACATCAGTTCTCCCTATGATATTATATGTACCCAAGTAAAAGGATATAAATACAATTACTATTCACTTCACCTCAATCATATTTTGTTATTCAACGACGCAACACGAAAGCATTATAATGTCTAAAGCTTTGGAGAAAAAATTAACAAAAAATGCAGCTGTGTTGTTATCGCTCAACAATACAACCTTTGCTATTCAAAAGTCTGTTATAGCCAAAGCCAAAAAGGAGTTTATTATGACTCTAATGGAATGCGCTAAAGCTATTATAAATGGAACGATACCATTGAGATCATCTCAGTATAATGAGTTGCAGCGAAACGTGAAGGATATTAGCGCTTTAGTAAGAAAATCAACGTTAGATGATAAGAAAGCTGCATTGCAAAAAGGAGGATTTTTAGGCGCTCTACTAGGACCTATCATCAGCAATATAGTTCCTGGGTTACTTAAAAGTGTGCTAGGCGGAGGGAGAAGATAAAGATGAAACTCTCAACACGAATGATGCGAAATAGAATGGCGATTTTAGCTCTGGATGATCTGAGTAAGAAAGGAAAAATCGCTATAGTCGAAAAGGCCAACTCAGATTTGTTTCAATCATTGATAGAAAGTGTTAAAAATATTATATTAGGTAATGTTCCTCTTGATTCTGAGCAGTTTATTGAGTTGCAGCGTTACAAGAAGGAGCTACATAAACTTAGTGGTAGAGGGAGAGTTGATGATAAGCGTAAAATTTTGATTCAGAGTGGTAGAGGGAATCTTTTGGATGCTATTATAACACCTATTGTATCTGTTTTATCATCAATAAAAAGATGAATCGTCAGCCTTTAACATTCTCCAGACGTAATTTTATACTCACTGAAGATGAATACTATAGATTAACGGAAAGAAAGGATGATAAAACAGTGGTAAAGGAAGAGAAAACCAGACCTCCATTGTATTATAATCCTATGGAAGCTATAACAGTGAGAAATATGAAGCGAAAGCGAAATGATCTACTGGAAACGGCTTATGATTCTGACTTATCCTCATACGAAAAGTTAGATGAAAATGTTGAAAACCTACGTAGGTATTTGTCTGATGTCAAAAAGATTAAAAATAACCAAAACCAGACACAAAAGGATAGTTGGAATCTCATTAAGAAAAAAAAGACAGAGTCTACTTTTCCTTTGGCCAATAGCACAGTTATTGATAATAAACCTAATGTCTTTTCACCAAATGTTGATAAAGACAATGAGTTAGAATCAGTGAAAGTGGTTGATGATGATGATGATATTGGGATGGAATTAATAAAAGGAAGGTTGTTTGATACTGAAGACACAACCTTACTAGGAAGTACATTTCTTACTGATGGAGAAGATGAGCACGATAGTGAAAGCGAAAATTTAAAAGATTTTGAAAAAAAAGCAGCTGATTTAACAACAAAAAAGAGTGATCAAACGATCGCTGTCAGAATGTTGAATAATCTGAGTAAAATTGGTAGATTCGACTCGGAGAAGAACAGACTGAAAATTGGAGAACATTGGTTGAATCCTAGGACTTCCAAAACTTTACTACGAGACGTTCTAACCGAAGGAGGTAAAATACAATCGGGAAATACCAATTACAGTAGATTTAAAAGCCTGCTAACTGATGAAGGAATCACAACTGTCAGAAAATCCCCGCATCGAACACGTACTCAGAAGAAAAAGTTGGTCGTTCCCGGTACTAATTCATGGACATCGACACGCTAAAAGAGTTGTATTACAATCCTGCATTACATACATCTCTACGAGGAGCTAGAGCTTTACTGAAAGCTCGTAGAAAACGAGAGGGAGAAAAAAGAATCCGTGAATGGTTGAGTGGTGAGGATGCCTACACGTTACATAAAAAAGTTGTAACCAAGTTTAAGCGTCGTCCTACAATTGTAGCTGGAATAGGGGAGCAGCTACAGGTAGATTTGATGGATGTTCGATCTCGAAGAGATGAAAATAATAATACAGCATTTTTACTGACTGCTATTGATTCTTTATCTAGAAAAGGTTGGGCTGTGCCGCTCATCAACAAATCAGGACCGGTAGTAGCAAGAGGATTGAGAAGAATACTAGAAGGGGAAAACTATAAAGCTTTACAATCTGATAAAGGTAAAGAGTTTGACAACGTCAATGTCAAGACTCTGCTGGCGGAAAAAAAGATCAAGCGCTTTACAACCGAAAATGAAACGATAAAGGCATCAATGGTGGAGCGTTTTAACAGAACTTTAAAAGAGAAGATATATAGATATTTGACATATAAAGATGACGATAGATACATTGATGTTTTACCAGAAATGGTTAATGCATACAACAACACAATTCATGGTGCTATAGGTATGAGACCAAATGATGTGAATTTTCAAAATCAAGAACTTGTATGGAATCGTGTGTATGAAGGAGGTGAACATAGTTTAACTCAAGAAGCAAAACTAAAGGTTGGGGATTATGTGAGAATAAGTAAGGCAAGAGGAGTGTTTGAAAGAGGATACACCCCGAATTGGACGATTGAGATTTTTATAATCACCAATGTACTTATTGATGAAAAACCTGTTGTATATAGGGTGAAAGATTTAGCTGAGGAGATGATTGATGGTACCTTTTACGAAAAAGAGTTGCAAAAAGTAAAAAAACCCACGATTTTCAGAATTGAAAAGATACTGGGAAGAAGAATGAGAAGAGGTAAAAGACAGATTCTGGTTAAGTGGTTAGGTTATGGAGAAAAGTTCAATGAGTGGGTAGATGAATAGTTTATAAGGAAACAACGCTTGATATAATCATCATACGTTGGGAAAATGTCGATGCTGATAACTTTACCCTCAAACTCTAGTGGTGAAGAGTTTCCTGATAATAACAATTCCGAATTTACAGTGAGACTGTATAAATATTTGGTTATCAATGGCGGTAAATGGGAGGTAGGTCTGCTAGATATGACTTATTCTAATAATTGGAAAAATGTTACCGAAGGGAAAATATATCTAGAAAAGACTAATGTCTCTGGTAAAAGCGAAAAGTCCTTCATCCTAATCGGTAATGGAAGATATGATAGTATAGAGGAGTTGGAGGAGATTATACGAAAGAGAATGAATGAAATGGATTTAGACAAGAAATTCGCCATCTCCTACAACAAGATCACCAACACCGCTTTACTAACTAACAGTGATCCTGATACTGCCATAAGCTTTTCCAAAGATATAGCATATATTTTTGGATTTGAATCAAAAACTACATACCCTCGTGGTAGATACAATAATATCACACCCCCTGATATAAATTCCGGTTTAACATCCCTGTATGTTTATTCCAACATTGTTGATAATAGAATGGTAGGAGATACGAATGTACCTTTATTGAGAGTAGTTCCAGTTCAAGGAAAGAAGAATAGTGTTGTGTATCAAGAATTTAAAAATCCTCACTATGTTGATGCTTCATCACTAAATAGTGATATGATTAAAGTACTTATAACGAGTGACGACGGTCAACGAATACCATTTGATGGTGGAAAGGTTGTGTTGACGGTTCACTATAGAGAGAAAGAATTATAATGAGTTTGGTACGATACACCCCTGAGGATTCAAAAGATTTTTTTGATGAGTACTACAAGATGCAAGCTGGAAATGGAATTGGAGTGTATAGTGGACGACGAGTGATGCCTAATATGAGAGGAAATGGACTTGGTAGTATTTTTTCAAGTTTACTTAAATCTGCAGCACCAATGCTGAAAAGAGGAGCAATTAGTTTGGGGAAAAGAGCATTGTCTGTAGGTGGAAATGTAGCGCGTGATGTCATCGATGGTCAAAGTTTTGCAGCGTCAGCAAAGAAGAGGGGATTGGCAGAGTTGAATGATCTGGGGGGAGATGTGCTCAATGCAGTCCGTCCAGATAGAATGAAAAGGAGAAAAACAAGAGGTGGAAAGAAGAGGAGAGGTGTTGGTAATCGTGGTATATTTTAATAGCAGTAGAATCCGGTATAAAGACAGCTGAGCTTGATATCTATATTCATTAAGCGGTAACGCTTCAAGCATTCATCACTCGCAAAAGATGGCTAGCCTAAATGGAACAACAGGTAATAAGTTGGAAGGTTCTTCCTACAACATAAATCCAACGTTGGATGTATTTGCTACGGAACCAACAAACATATCGGAAGAAAGATCGGAATATGTTGTCATCAGACCTGATAGGTTAGATCCTTATGGTAGTATTGAGTTAACCTTGTCAGGGAGCACTGAACATTACACAGATCTCTACAACTCGTTTCTGCAAGTTGAAGCCACGGTTGTTCAAGATGATGGAAAAGATATTGAGGGTAATGATGATGATGCAGTTGTGTGGATGGGGGATTCAATGCATACATTATTCAGCGAGTTGAAAATGTCGATAGAAGGAACCACCGTTGAATACGCTAACAACTACGGTTTACGCTCCTACTTTTCACAACTACTCGAAAACAGTGCAGAAAGAAAGAAATATCAAGGTAAGATGGAAGGATGGTTGTATGATGATTCAACTAGCAAAGACGCTACTGATCACAAAACCGCTGATAAGAAAAAGAGGAGAGCTCTAATCATAGGTGGAAAGACAATAGAATTAACTGGAAAACCTCATCTCGCATTATTTCAGCAGAAAAAACTAATAATACCAGGTCCTACTATGCAGCTGGAGTTTGAGCGTGCCTCTGCCAAACTAGCTTTGTTTGCTGCGAATGAGGCGCCTGCAGGAGGGGCAAAGATTAGAATTGATAAATTTGAACTTCATCTTTGTAAAGTTAAGGTGAATCCTACAATACAAAACTCCCAACTCAGTTTGGCATTGGAAGGTCACAACTACATTTATCCTGTTGATCGAAAACGGATAAAACTATATGGAATTCGTGCTGGTGTTGCGCAGATCGACATCACTTTGGAAGAAAACAAACAAAAACCTAAACAAATTTATTTAGGTTTAGTTGATCACAACGCAATGAACGGACGTTTCGCCTTGAATCCATATAGAATGCAGCATGCTAGTGTTGATAGTATTGTATTGAGAGTTGGTGATTGTCCAATTGGAAGGAGATTTGAACCAAATTATGCTAGAGGAATTTTTGGAAGAGAATATCATCAGTTTCTACACGCTACCGGAACTTTGCTTGAAGGCGATAGTCTTGGTATTACGAAAGAACAATACCTTGATGGTACTACACTTTATGGATTTGATTTGACTGGTGATTTTCTTAAAGAAGGTTTTCACTCTATGAAAAATGTCACAACAAGTGTGGAAATTCGTTTTAGCGCTAACACGACGGATGGATTATCCCTGGTAGCATACTTTGTAAAAGACGGTGTGTTGGAGATGGATAGCATTCTTCAATTAACTATCGGAGGCGACGCAGTGCTTTAAACAGAAAGTTACAGATGAATACCATACAAATTCATTCGATCTTATCTTCAGACGTTTTATGTCAAAGCGTAGGGATTCATGTTGGAGCTAGAGAACAGTTTTGGAAGCAAATTTGCAATTTTCCAACAGGATGTTTCGTATTCAACACCCATTATTCTCATCAACCCGGAGAGCATTGGTTGGCTGTGTACGCTAATGATTCAGAGGTGGATTTTTTGACTCGTTTGGACGTTCTGTTTCCTTTTATCCGGATGTAAATGAAATACTAAGTATTCATGGAGGGTATGAAACAATACAAAGTAATGAAACACAACTACAAAGTTTTTTGTCAACTGTATGTGGCGATTATTGTGTATACTTTTGTTTACTGAGAAGTAGAGGGTGGAGTATGGATGAAATTGTTAGAAGTTTACGAGATATAGGAGATAGTGAGATGAGAGATCACTCAATACGGAGATTCATCATACAGACATATCCTAACTTCGAGTTCATTCAAGATAATGCAGTAGAAGGGATAGATGGAGTACATATACAAGGAACTAATTTACTAAGTAAATTGTTAAAATAGATTATTATACTTGATTTTTATTTGTTATAATAAATAAAATGAATAAAATACAACTTATCTCATTATTTTGTGCTAAACACTACAGAACCTATAAAAACTATTATTTTGTAATGTTTCAAGCAAGAAATAAATAAGTTCTTCTCATTTTCTTCCTCAGGAGCGCTCTTTAGCTATATCTAAAAGACATAGTAACTAATGACTCTATCATACATAGTTATATGAATTAATTTTACAAAAAAATACTTCGGTGCTTTTTTTTAAAATAGATATAAAACTTACCATCATCGAAGATGAGTCACATCCTTTGTGTTATCGATTAAGACTTCGATGTACTGTTCTGGACAATTCTCTTTTTCATTTTCATCAAAGTAGGAGAGACAGCTGTGTTGCAGCGAAGTATCAAACAGTTCTGAGGTTTGAATGAAAGCTTGAAGAGCCGAGAGTAGAATGATATCATAGGAAATCATGTTGTTCGTATTTTGTCTTAGTCCTTTGAATACGATTACACCGCTTTTTTCAGCCACCACAGATGAAGCTATTTGAGCAGGGATGCTAAGATCTCCAATCAATAGCTCTCCATTCACCATGCATCTGTAATTAGCCACTATAATATCGGCAGTCTTGTTCCAACGAGTATCACATTTTCTTAACATTCCAGGATTCTCATAAGCTATAACACTTCCTGTAGGAAAATCGTGTAGGTGAGCGACAGTGAAATAAGCCTGTATTTGTCTCAAACTCTTGTTGTACAATGAGTTGAATGGATCGTTGATCTTTCGATTACACCCTTGAGATTCAGCGGTACGAAAAATCGCATCTCCTGTCTTTCCTTCACCCATATAAATTAAAACAATTGGACATGTTTGCTTAGCTTTATTAACAAGCAGTCCTATTTCGGTTGAAACATCACTCTTCACCCGAGTTCTCTTTTTATCCTTTCGGTAGTTGTAAATGATGACACACTTTGATTCATCACGGAATTCAACAGACAACACCTCCATAACCGTTGGTACTGGTAGTTCGCAGATTTCCATGGACTCTTCAAGTTTTTCTAGACTATCTGGAGAGAGAGAGTTTATTAACCCGGCGCTCTTGTAGGTGAGAGTAGTTAGTTCATTACTTCCAGCATCTTGAAAGGGTATTCTGGCGTGACGAAAAAGCGTTTCGTCTCCAACGGTCGACAAAGCTGGTTTTTTGCACTTCAAGCCAGTTTCAATATCATCTTTTGTCAAATCAATGAAAGATCGTTTCCTCATCGATGTTCTTTTTGAAGACAGCTTGTTAGTAGGAGATGTGAATGAAGTAAAATCTTGTTGGGATTCTCGTTCATCAACCACCAATTGACTTTCTGCCATATCAAAGATAGGAGAAGGTGATGGGGAAAGGGTTTGCTGGGATCCTGCTTCTTCATTCATCGGTTGACTTCCTTCGTCTTGAGTATTCATTCTAAAAAAACAAAACATTTTGTTTAATTTTTCGTAATTAATTTTAAAAGATCATAAAGATCATAAACCTTCAGCTAGTAGTGTTAGCTAACAAAAAATAAATATTTTTACTCTTACCTTTATAAAGAAGATGAGCTCCTAGTTGTTGCAATGAAAGATTTAGTAGATGTTGCTTCTCCGCTAGCCGTTGTAGAACTGGATGCTTTCTGTGTGAAAACAGTGGCTCTTAAATAGGTAAAGTTGCACTGATTAAATCCTATGAATCAACATTTTTTCACGCGAATACATCCCAATGCTTTCGCGGGAATAAATAATTTATTTTCACGCGAATGGAAACCGTTGCTTTCGCGGGAATAACAATTTTATTTGCACACGAATACAAACCAATGCTTTCGCGGGAATAAATAATTTTGTTTCACGCGAATAGAAACCGTTGCTTTCGCGGGAATAAATATTTTATTTTCACGCGAATACAAACCAATGTTTTCGCGGGAATAAATAATTTATTTTCACGCGAATGGAAACCGTTGCTTTCGCGGGAATAAACATTTTATTTTCACGCGAATAGAAACCAATGTTTTCGCGGGAATAAATAATTTATTTTCACGCGAATGGAAACCGTTGCTTTCGCGGGAATAAACATTTTATTTTCACGCGAATACAAACCAATGTTTTCGCGGGAATAAATAAATTATTTTCACGCGAATGGAAACCGTTGCTTTCGCGGGAACAAACATTTTATTTTCACGCGAATACAAACCAATGTTTTCGCGGGAATAAATAATTTGTTTTCACGCGAATGGAAACCGTTGCTTTCGCGGGAATAAACGTTTTATTTTCACGCGAATACAAACCAATGTTTTCGCGGGAATAAATAATTTATTTTCACGCGAATACAAACCAATGCTTTCGCGGGAATAAACATTTTATTTTCACGCGAATACAAACCAATGTTTTCGCGGGAATAAATAATTTATTTTCACGCGAATACAAACCAATGCTTTCGCGGGAATAAACATTTTATTTTCACGCGAATACAAACCAATGTTTTCGCGGGAATAAATAATTTATTTTCACGCGAATGGAAACCATTGCTTTCGCGGGAATAAAAATTTTATTTTCACGCGAATACAAACCAATGCTTTCGCGGGAATATATCATTTATTTTCACGCGAATGGAAACCGTTGCTTTCGCGGGAATGAAATTTTTTATTTTCACGCGAATAAAACAGGGATATTTCACGCTAATAACACTATTCTGATAGAGTTTTCGCGTGAGTGTTTTTAATGGCTATAAGCTAAATGAGTAGGAGTGGCTTATACTATATAAGAACAGCTCTCTCTGCATAGAAATCATTCTCTCCAGCAATAAAACATCGACTACTACAGCTGATTTCATCAACTACTACAACTGATTTCATCAACTGCTACAACTGATTTCATCAACTACTACAGCTGATTTCTTGGTGATAAGGTAAGAATTAATAGAAAAATTATTTAATAAAAGTTAAAATGTAATTATTTTACAACACTGTTTAATCATCATATACTAATACTTAACATTTTATTTTAGTTCATTATGAGTTCAAAAAGATACACAATCAAAGACTACCTTCCAAAGATATATCATAGCTATATTAAAGAAAATGTTGAAGTACAGGAAAAGATTGGATATCGCTTGACATTACAAGCTATATTATTATGTATGACACAGCATTTGCTAACTGTAGCTTCTTTACATGGAGAACTTTCACCGATACAATACCGGCCATACACTACACATAAATACGTTGACAATTCAGTAGAAATATTTAAGCATATGACTAAAAACAATTTTCAAACAGTTGTAAAAATGTCAAAAACTGTCAGTATTAATGATTACTTAAAGAAAATTCAAAGAAAAGTGTGGAATAAAGAGCTCACTCAAAAATTGATTTCAATACAATGGACTACTGAATTATTATATCATTTTCAATCAGATATATGTAGATACATACAAACGGATGAAAATCTCTCATCATCCATTTTTTCATTTGAAATGATATTGGAACTATTTCAAGCTCACAATATTTAATATGTTCTCTTTATGTATCCCTACTTATTATACAATAAATGTATATATTCACATATTGTTTCATTTTTAATCAATGTATTTATTCAATGTAGATGTATCTCCTCTCTCCTCTCTCTCCTCTTTTCCTCTCTCCTCTCTCTCAAGATACCATATGAGTTCGAATTATGTATAGAATTATCAAAACTTAAATGCCATACATTCAAAATCTAGCTACCATATGAGTTCAAATTAAGTAAAAAAATAATCAAAACTCAAATGCCACTTAAATGCCACTCAAATGCCACTCAAATACCCCTCAAGTAAAATACAATATAAACTCGGCGAATTCATCCAACGCCGTAACCCATTGTCTCAACTCCAAGGTCAAATCCACAAAAAAACACTTGGTAGGGAGATCTGCTCATATATTACTACTTATATCTTATTAAATATGTGAAAACTTTTGCCCTCTGACTGAAAGTTTTCAAGAGTTGCAGTTTAGAGAAAAATTGCTTAGTTATAGAACATTTTATGGAATAACGTTCTTCAAGTAAGACACAAAATTGATGCATACGCACCCATCCACCAGTGCTGCTTATCAATCTATCGAGAGTCTGACCAGACCGGTCTATAGCTTTACAACAAAATTGCTCTGCAAGGTAGTCTACCAGAACCAAATGTGCATCATCAAATGCTATTATAGCCGTTGTGAGCTCCAGAACCTGTTTATAAAGCTACATAATCATTTAAACTAGAAAAAAATCTCACAAAAAAATTTGAAAATTTTCTAATCTCAGTAAAATGCCAAAATTTCCAAACATTCACATTTGCTCTGTTCCATAGTTAAACATTCTTCTTTATGATTTCATTTCCAATCGCAAAAAAAAAACCAAAAAATTAATTGATTTATCTAATACCTACCCCAGCTATCTTAGGCCATGTTATCTGTTGGCTGATGAATGTTTGCTCAAATATTCTATCCAAAACAAATCGCACTGTTTCCCTCGGCAGCCTAACACAGTGATTGGCAGCCTTTAGTACAAAGTTGATATCGTCTGGATGCAACGCACTCAATACTATGGAACAAAGTGAAACTGATATTTCAAGTATAAACAACTGGCAAGTTCCCACAACTAACTAAGAGCAACAACCAATGCCAATTGCACTGTTCTGAATGGAACAAGCATAAAACATGGTAGCCAAAACATGCGATTAAGCCTTAGATTATCTGTCAATAGTTTTTTTCATCAATCTCAAAGCATCGTTACCTCAGTTGCTATTGAGCAATGCATGGTTAATTATAGTCGTTTTACCGAAGTCACTCTCTTTGATTTTGGTGGTTTGATAAAAACTTTTCAGATTAGTTTCATCGCCACCAACCTTTTGGTACTGGAGCTACCCTTACCATTTCTTCAAATTGTGCTTGGGTTTATGAAACCCTTCAGACACAAGTCAATATTAGCACAGTGAGTTTGAACATTATTACTTACACGACAGGCAAATAAACATGCTTTACACTTGTAATTTACGATAATAGTAACTCTGCTGATTTCATTTTGATCATCATGTCCTGAAGCTCTCTCGAGCTCAATTATATCATAGCATTTGATCCTAGTTTTGAATAAATCAAGTAAAATACTGTGTATATCAGAATCAAATGGTTTTATCAGGTGTTGCTACAGTTGAGATAGCATCAGAGAGAAAATATGTTGAAATACTGTGGGATATTTGTGTTAGACCAGTGACCCCCAGCCCCTTCCCTTCCCCCTCAACCCGCTATCATACACCCCTTTTCACCCCTGAAAGAACGTAGAAGAACCCCTTCTCTTTGATTAGGAGTATCCCTAAAATGTTAGCAGCTGAATAACTCACACATGCTTGAGCGTGCATGATGGATAGCTGCTATACCGAGATACTCTGTCATGAATGGCCACCAATGGACAAGCCTAAGTGAATACTAAACATAGGAGCCTGCTGAAGCCACACTGGAGATGGGAGCATTGGAGTAGAACCCAAGCTAAAGTAGGAGGAGCCCTGGATCTAGTGAACAATGTGCCATGTGTGCACTACTCCTACTGATTGCCCTTGTGTACATTGTTGTATTGCTTGTAATGATTTGCTATTATGTCATAATAACTTGTAAGATTGGTTTACCCTAATAAGGGAGTGTGCCTTCCTGATCTCTTCCTATAAAAGAAATTGTTGGAGATCAGGGAGGCAGAAGTTATTGTGGATTGCTGAGAAGTTGTTGTGGATGGATTATAGTATTAGTGGAATTGTTAGTACACTTATATCTTGCTAAACAGAATGTGTACAATAAGTTATTGTTAACAAGGAACCGTTTATCATTGTCTGGACATTAGCTATTGCACACAGGAGTATATGGAGGCCGTTGTGTTGCTAGTGTAAATGCAAAACCACTACAATACTCTTAAATTAAATACTGATCAGAAATCAAATGGTCTAGTTTAGTGTGGTGTATTATGGTATAGTATGGTGTGGTGAGATTCGGTGTAGTGTGATTTGATGGGGTGTGGTGTGATGTAGTGAGGTGGGCTGCGGTGTGGTGAGGTGTGGTATAGTGTGGTGTGGTGTGGTATGGTGTGGTATGGTGTGGTGTGGTGAGGTGGGGTGTAGTGTAGTGTGGTGAGGTGTGGTGTGGTATGGTGTGGTATGGTGTGGTATGGTGTGGTGCGGTGTGGTGTGGTGTGGTGTGGTGTGGTGAGGTGTGGTGAGGTGTGGTGTGGTGTGGTGAGGTGTGGTGTGGTATGGTGTGGTATGGTGTGGTGTGGTGAGGTGTGGTGTGGTATGGTGTGGTGAGGTGTGGTGTGGTATGGTGTGGTGAGGTGTGGTGAGGTGTGGTGTGGTGTGGTGAGGTGTGGTGTGGTATGGTGTGGTATGGTGTGGTGTGGTGAGGTGTGGTGTGGTATGGTGTGGTATGGTGTGGTGCGGTGCGGTGCGGTGCGGTGCGGTGCGGTGCGGTGTGGTGTGGTGTGGTGTGGTGTGGTGTGGTGTGGTGAGGTGTGGTGTGGTGTGCTGGGGTGTGGTGTGGTGAGGTGTGGTGTGGTGAGGTGGGGTGCGGTGTGGTGTGGTGGGGTGTGGTGTGATGTGGTGTGGTGAGGTGAGGTATAGTATAGTTGGCGAAAGCTTTAAAATAACGTGTTTTTTAATGCTTAGGTTACTTTAATTGTAAACAAAAGCTGCAGGTTGACATCTGAATAACTTTAACACTGTATCAATTGAGGAAAACTGAAGTGTGTGTGCTTGTGGGAGGGGTTTAGGGGTGTCAATGGGTGGGGTTTTACTTTAATCAACTACTCGATTCATCAGAGAAATAATTAATTTATTGATGACGAATTAAAGAATACAAAACAATATCACTGTTACTTCGGTCTTATTAGAAATTGTCTCACCTGTATTAGTTAGTGCAGTACAATGTGAGGCTACTAAATGTGCAGGTAAACATACTCCCTTTTGTAGGAACTTGTCGAACATATAACCGTTTCTGCTGTAGCATCTCTGGGAATAGAAAGTTGCTGTTCTCAACCTATGAACAACCTCAACATCATACAATTTAGCAAATAATCTCTACATTTTACAATTAGGCGTTAATATGTCAGTTGTGTTCAAATGCTTAAAATAGATTTCTCTGTAAGTTCACTCAAGAACCTTTTAAGGTAATAGATGGGCAGCTATCACTTGTATTAGTCCAAACAGAACACTGGCTTTGTAACCAGATGTATTGTATGTAAACCTATGTGGATGTTTCCTTTTGGTTCTGTAGCAGTAAGGAGAAGACAATCTGACGGTAAAATTACGGTGATGTAATGGATTTCACCGACCACCACTGGACGCAACTACTATCTTATTGACTATCGGTTTCACAAGGTCGTAACTCCTGCCCTGTAACCCCTGTGCGCTATCCTGCATACCCAGTGAACACTGGTGTAACAGGCTAAGTCCTCTCCTGAAGCCCTGATAGGTATACAAGCCTGCCAGAGACTACTGCAACTCCAAGTATTCCAAGGAAATAGAGAGAAATGTTTGCAAGTATAAGATTATTTACAACTACCTCCCTGGCTCAAACGTAATTTATAACATAGACAATATGACATACTTCAACATGATTACTCAAGCATGCATGCAGCTAGACAATGCCGTAACTAGAATGCTTCATTGTCCATACATTATAATCCAAGTTAGTGGGCAGAGCCTTTGTCATCTAGCAGTAGTCTCTGCTAGCAACGGCCTGTAAGTGTCTAGGCATGTCTGACTTTAGGCAAAGGCACACAGCTGCTACCAACTCTCAGGGGCTAACAACTACCAAAGTTCCACACAGTATGATTATTTTATTGATAGTGCCAGGTGTTCTCTTATCTTGCAGGAAAGCAGTTTGTGCAGGAGTTGCAAACGCCTCCAGAACAAATAGTCAGTTGCTAACAGTTAAGAGCTTGGAATCAAGTGGAAAAAAGTTAAAAGTTCTTGTGCTTAAACCTATCTTACACCGTTATTTATTGTTAACATTCAAAAGATCTTTCAGCTGCTTCAAATCTTTTAAAACTAACCCAAAGTTTGTCTCTGGATCAAGAGCTACCATGTTATGAAGAAAAATTGGCACTGATTTGCAGAACATTTCAGTGTACCTGCTGATAATGAAAATATTGTATTTTCTTGTCAGTAACCAAACTCTGGTGTTCAAACTAATGTCCATGAGTTATTTTAGGAAAGAAAGACATGATGAAACATGTGGCAACTCTCAGCTGGGAAAAAACTAGAGGCTTGGAAATTTAAAAACCCAAGATAAATTTTGGAATCATGATGAAATAGGCTATAACTATGTAAAGAGCCCAGTTATTTTTAGAACAGAAAGGCCTGATGAAACATGTTTCAACCGTCAGCCAGGAAAAACTGAAGCTTGGAATTTTGGGAATCCAAAAAAATTTTAGGGATTATGATGAAAGAAGCTGCAACTATACAAGGAGCATTGGAGCGGCATTGAAGCGTCAGTTGTTGTTTAATTTTTGGACAGTAATGTTGTGATTAGTTAGCGAGATTTAGCAGTTAGATGAGAGGAACAGACACCTTCAAGCAGGACTACACAAGTGATCAGGAGCAAACGCGTTATCAAAGAGGAGTATTCACTACTGGACTACAAGTATTGGAAGGAAACATTGACTTGAGGAGATACCACAGGACACGCTAGCCTATTTGGGATAAGTGATTTATTTTGACGATGAGCATTAGTGAGATAGAACAGTGTTGGTGTATTAGCTGAAAAATTGCTGACAGCCAGCAATAATTTTGAAGTGGAGTGCTTGATGAATGAAACTGGTTGATAGTATAGGGCTTTTTGTAATTAGGAAGTTGGCAGTTTGATGTGATTGTTTTGACGACGTTCGGTATACATCAGAGTTTTTCTTAAAGAAAAGTATTTGGATTCTCTCTCTTTGTATTATTTTTCAGTATTGTAAAAGCATCTATATGTGCATATTCATTTACCTATGCATAACTATGCACATATTCATATTCATGTCTTCATTGAATAAAAATGAATCGATGTACGATTGTATACATTTATTATATAATAAGTATTGAATACATTAAACATTATAAAACAATTCAGAAAAGTTCCAAGATCATTTCAAATGGAAAAACAGACGCTAATAGATATTCATCTAGATATAATCAGTATAATATTTTATCACTCCATCCAATTTTGATTAATTTTTGAGCGAGGGCTTTATCCCACACCTTCTTTTGAATTTTTTTTGGAAAATGTCGATATAATTATTGCTATAGTTTCATTATTAAATGATAACTATTACATTATTTGGATAATGGTAAATGTAATAGGTTGAACAGATAATGTTAAAGTCTATAAAAACTTTTTAATTTGTAAAATATTCAATGGTTTTACAAGAAACCTCATCACATTTAGGTTCAATGATGATGAGAACATTTTTTTCAATATTGAGTTCACTATTTTCCGATACAGACAGAGAAAGTCCTGAAAAATCCTCCAAATCATTATGACTAAAAACTCTATAAACTGGTGGTGGTGGAGTTGTAATTGCTACCGAATGGTTTTCGCATATGGTGTGTCCATCACACACGCAATCAGTAGTAGTTTCGGTTTCTTCATAATAGTGTATAGTAGAGTCTGTAGGACTTGGACATTCCAAAATTAAGTCAACGTAAGCCATGTGTTGTATAACAGGTGGAATTGATGGTGATGAAGTTGATATAGCTATTGTTGTCATTTGTGAATTCAAAGCGAAATCAACAAGTGCTCTTCACTCTAATGGAACTTGATCTAATGGAACTACTGGCTTGTTTGTAGTTTTTGTTGTTGTTGAAGCTGTTGTCACCGTAGTTGCTGGAGTTGTCGTTGTCGTCGTCAGCATCGTCACCGTAGGAGTTGTGGTGGTTGTCGTTGGGGTTGGGGTTGTGGTTGTTGTCGTTGTTGGAGTAGTCGTTGTCTGTGGAGTTGTGGTGGTTGTCGTCGTTGGAGTTGTTCTCCGAGTTGTAGTTAATAATCCCACATTGTATAAACCGATGTAAATTAAAACTTCATCGGTTTTGCAAACAAATTAGTGTTGAGGCCACCTATCATGTCTGTCACAGCTTTTGCGTTGCTGGGGAGTTTCCATGATACATATAAGTCTATAAAAATGATATTTTAAACTTTGTCTTAAAATACGAGTCGCTGAATGAACTTGTTCCCTAGTAAGAACTCCCTGATGACAATCGGAAGCTCAATTAGATAAATTGAATGGATGTGTCTCTGTCGCAAGACAATAACTGATCAGGATAGGGAATAATAGAAGATAGGTTCGGTATCCCATTTTTATTCAGAGAGACTTTTTAACCTAGTTTATGCTTTCATCATCTAGAGTTAACTGTCTTGAATTTCAGTGGTCTTTGGTTAATACGCTTCAGCTAAATCTCAGTATATATAGTCTTGGGATCACATCTGTCTTTGCTATCCCCTTGACATGCAATACTGATGATGATCTTGTTTTGAACAGGCTTCAGACTATCAAAACTCGAAAACGACAAACTCACACCTTTGATACAATTGACGTTAGTGATGATAGTAGCTGGTTTTGGTTTCTTGTTGATCAAACGATTGCATCGTGTGCATGCCAAGTCGAATGTCTCAAATTCATCTGTTAGTGGACAGATCAAACGTGAGCTGTTGTATTCAAATGCGCATAATTCTTATTCCAAAATAGTTTTGTATTCTGAGTAAGTCCTATCGTATTATTTTTAACTCCTATCACACCTTCCTCCTCATTCAGAAGGTATTTTGTTGGAGTATTACAAGACAGGATATCTGGAGAAGTTTTGTTTTTGCAGATCCAAAAAGCGTTTAGAGGGATAAACAAACCAGAATATAAATAACCGGAAGGTTAGAGTCTCACACAGTGTTTTCAATTTCCATCTTTATATCGTATACTCATTCAAAAGGTGAAAAAAATAAGACATCATTTTTTTCTATAGCTCCAGCTATACATTCATCAATTTTGTTGGTGTAAAATACTGTAAAGGATTTTGCCGCACCTTTACCAAACAGCTACTAGAGAAGTGTACTTGTTTAGCAATGTAACAGCAATTGCTAATGAGAGCTACTTGTTTACTAGTAGTGGCTCTATCTATAGATGAGCTATGAGTCAATAAGCTCCGTGTTGTGCCGTGTGCAAGTATCCTAATACTTTTTGGCCAACTGCCAAGTGAACACACCGGGTTACAATAGCTAACACTTTATTGCTTCAAGAGACAAAAGCTTACTCAGAGTACCTCTCTTTGTAAGCGCACAATCTAATCTGCCCACTGGGCCACATGTTGACCAAGTTATGCAGTTCAATATTCTAATGAACAGTTGAAATATAACAGAACAGGATTGGTCAATAACATTAATATAGGTCAAACAAAATAGCATAAACAAGCAGGCGCAATGAAAACATATATACAGTCAATAAACATAACAATAATGCGCCAGCCAACTTCTTTAGTAAGGCGGGAAATCCCTTGCTTGAATCTTGACTCATCCGTCTCTGCGGCAGGCACGCATCCACTTCTATACTAAGGCAATCAGGCGGAGCTGAGTCTAGTATGACTAACTAGTGTTTATACACTGCATACTGGCTAGCATAGCATCAATGATAGAGGCCACCTATGCTAAATTCCATTACATAGGCCGCTTCAACTATTAGTATCGCCGTACTCATAGTTAACCAGTCATGAGGTGGCCGCTCCAAGAGAGGAGAGAGATCTACGCTTATAGCGCAACCCTTTGCACAAGTCCATGTGCGTCTACAGTAGGGGGAATCACGCCCTGCATAGCTGACGGAGGGAGTGAAGGGGGCCCACAACCAGTGGGCTAATAAAAGAGGGTGAGAAGGATAACACATCACCCGGTGGTTAATACGGTAGAAGGTACACACAACCAGTGTGACCGACTGAGAGAGGTGCACACAACCAGTGTGACTAACGGAGGGAGGGTTGCACACAACCCGTGTGACTACCGAAGGGAGCGGAGGAATACCTTTCCTAGAACAGCTGGCCTCGCACTGTCTGTGCGGCTTGCTTTAGTTCGACTATCTCTCCCTTCAGGAGTTCTGCTTGCGCCTTTAGCCTGGCGACTTCTATCTCCGAGAGGGTGCCCGTGAACACCTTCATCCGAAGGCCCTGCAACTGAGAGTCCAGTTCAGCGGCACCCTGCTCTATCGCAGCAGCCCATCGCGCCCTGTTCCGCATAAACCGTACTGGCAGATCTACCTCAAAGACTGGAGGGTCTGCTGGTGGGAGCACGGGGGAAACACCGGGTGCGAAGGTCCGGCCTACTGCAAGGGGAGCAGGGGGTGGAGAGGGAGGGGGCCCAGGGGAGACAATCATGGCCTCAGGACTTGGTACAACCACCGTGTGCGGCTTCTTTGGTATCTTATACCCGGTTAGGGGTATAGCCATCAGCGGCACAACGCCAGGTGGTGTAGGGGAGGGTCCTGGGAGGGGAGCCATGACTGCATCACACCTCGAAGGTGCTGGGGGAGGAGACTGGATCTTTCCAGTCTGGGTAGGTTGGCAGGTACCGAATGGCGCTGGATTCATCCATTTCTGGTACCTGCAGAAAGCCGAGTAACTCTCTCGGTCTACAGCATAAATATAGCCAAGGCGTTGGTGGTGATCAGTATCTTCTGAACCTCCACGCGCCCTCTGGTGGCTGTATATGCTATCTCTGCTGCTACTCGAGTATCTACAGCGGCAAAAGTAGCGTACGTGGTGCTGGTGGACATGCACCGACAGTTGCCTCATGTTCTTTGCTACGAACTTACAACTTGGGCAGGTACTGCGCCGTGCCCTCTTCAAATCTCTCTGGATGGCTTTCTCCGTCTTGGGGGCAACCCACTGCAAGAGTCGCCGGGTAATAGGAGGTTTCTGGCCTACCAGGTGAGGAGCTACCACCTCTTCCTCCACGGTTGGTGAGGAAGGGCAGGAGGCAGCAATGTCAACTAACTTGACTACAGGCGTAGACACCGAAAGAGGCGGTTCATCTACTGGCAAAGGGGAGGTGGGTACAGGTGCTGGGGGCACAGCAGGAGTCCTCGCCTTCCTCCGTGTGGGGATCAGGTCGAGGAGCGGGATCTGTCCACTGGACGCCGTACAGCCAGGCAAGGTGACAATGGCTCGCACAGTCAGTGGAGGAGAACCTAGTGTAGAGGAGGGGGTGGCTGTAAGGGGGGAGTTACCCCGCTTAGAAGGTCCAGCCAAGAGCTCTGCTCCTCTCCTCTTACTAGGGATGATCTTCCCCAGCGTCTGCATACGCTCCCTGGTGACCGCGTGAGGCAGTCTAGTACCTATAGGTGGCTTTTCCTGTACCACTACTGTACTTAGACTCAGCCCCGGGTCCTCCCGGGTCGGGGGAGAACTGGCAGAAAGCTTCGCAACACTCTGGCTACAAGGGAGCGTGTTCGCTGCCGGCACCATGGGTACACTGGAGGGTGTGGGGGCAGCTGGGAGTGGTGGAAACTCCGTGGACTGCCACTGAAGAGGAGGTGTCTGCTGGAGTGCCAAGGGGTCAAGGGAGGAGCTATGGAGGCGAACCCAATTATCCATCAACTCACTCTGACTAGTGACTCCTAAGAGCTCGTTCTCTCTCTCTTTCTCTTTCTTCATTCCCTCTGCGCAGGGTACCCAGTGGGTAGCAGCAATCAGCTGTGCAGGGGGTGAGGGTGTCTCGGCTGCTGGGGGAGACAACTCCTGCACGTTTTGGCCATTTCTAGCTGAACCGCTCGTCCGATCTTCACCAGATTTGCTGTCAACAACTGGGGGAGTGGCAGGCCTTCTTGCAACTGGCCGCTCCAAATTTGACACTCTCTTTTCTGGTGGAAGAGGCAATTCAGTCTTCAATGGCGGTGGTTCAAACAGAGGGGACGCAGGCAGGGGAGACAGGGGTGGAGAAGATTGAACAGGAGGGGTGAAAGCGGGCATGGCAACCGCCTCGGTCGGTTCAACCTCTCCAGGGCCCGCTCCTCTGTAGTGGTCTCTCGTGCTTCCCGCCTTCAGTTCTACTGGCTGAGCAGTCGGGTTCACACACCTCACTACTTCATGTCCTTGGCTATCTGGTCTGTTCAGACTAGCAGCAATTGGAGGGCCTCCGTGTGGGAGCTCTACTACCCCAAGGGGGAGGCAACTCTGTGTGGTGTCCTTACACAGGGTGGTAGACTCCTTGCCTGGGGGGAGCTGCGTGGTACGTAGGACCTGAACATTGTTCATCAACAGTGTACCGTCCTTGTCAGTACAGTGCATCTCTTTTCCTGCTACGACAATGGCACACTTATTGAACCTCATTCGGCAATCATGGTCGGTGAGGAAGGGCATCCCCAAGATAGCGTCTTCGTTTATGTGACTGACAACAAATGTGGCTTCAGTTTTCACACCACGGAGACGGAGGGTAGCTCTCACCGTGCCATAGAAGGGGATCTGGGTACCGTCGGCTAGGATACCATGTGGCTCACTCTCCTGTACTGACTGTCTTACTGACTCAGGTAACTGGTTAAAGACGTGCTTGGCTAGGAGATTTGTGGTGCAGCCGGTATCGACTAGAAGGGTAACTGACTTGCCTTCAAGCTTCCCTGGGAGGAAGTAGCTTGCCCGGTATGGCCGTTCTATCTCAGTGTTAGACAAGCAGTTAGGTTGAACCTTTGCAGCTCGGGAGGGGGGAGGCGACGCTCTATTTCTAGGGCGTGAAGGGCACTCCACTGACGGGCTGACTGGTGCAACTACTGGTTGGTGTCTCTGAGCGGGGGCAGGCTGGTCGTTCCCCGACACGGGTTTTGCTCTGCTTACGGTGGTTGTCTTAGGTTTAGACGGACAGCCTCTACTGTAGTGGCCTGTCTGTCCACAGCCCCAACACTGAGGGGGAACCAACTGCGCCGTAGCAGGCTGTGACACCGTGTGTGGAGAGATCTGTTCCATGACAGGGATGGCAGGTGTAGCCGGTGAAAGGTTTGGCACCACATTAGGAGTGTAGTGGGGAACATGGGCAGGAGCTTGCATCGCTGCAGGAGCAGGGTACACGCCAACAGGGGGTGTATGCATACCCGGCTGCGGCCACTGTCTCATTTGTTGCAACTCTAATGCCATGTTCTGCACTGTCTGGAGTAGATGAGTCATCACACCTTCCGACACGGGCGCTGGCTGCTGGGGTGGAGAGGAGTAGCTCACTGTGGGGTAGTTGTTAGTAACCCGACATGGGTGAGCTATCCCTCCTGGAGCCTGCGACACCATGGCAGAAGTCTGATAATGATGGAATGGTTTCATGGAAGGCTTACTGGGTTCTTCTTCTTCTTCATCACTTTCTACAGCTCGTACCCTGAATGGTTTCGAGTCAGGAACTGCCTTGATGTGGAGGAACTCGCTTCCAGCACGAACTGCGTCTTCCAGGCTCTGTGGGTCCACTGCTAACAAATGGCGTTGCAGAAATGGGTTACCCAGGGTGGAGGAAAACGTCTCTAGTATCATGCGTTCCACGTGTCTGTCTGGTAAATCTTCATAGGCTATTCGAACTAGTCTTTCCACCTCGCTGGCATGTTCTTGGAGGGAAGTCTTCGATGCCTTCTTCAAGTGTGCTACACTCTGTAGCGCCTCACGGCGTGTAAGGCCAAAGCGAGCACGGAGTGCTGTGAACACTGCTTGCAGGGTGTTGGGTCTACCGCAATCCAGTGCTTCATCACGAAGTGCCTCTCTCACATGGAGCAGGGTTTGGCGAGCATTCCACTCATTGGCTTCAGCGACTTCTAGAAACCGTGTGATGAAGTACTCTACATCACCTTGTCCATTGAACTTAGGAGGTTTGAAGTCCCGTGTAGGAGCAGGGGGTGGTGCAGGGCGTTGCAACACTCCTCGCAGGGTCTGTGTGAGTCTGTCTAATGCCTCAGCTTCAGCCGTGCCCACTGGCAGCCGCCCAGTGCTTCTGGCTCTCTGTGTGGTCATCAACGTGGAGTATAGTCTTCACAATCAGCAGGGTTTGTCAGCACGGGAGGAGACAACTCCGTGTACCAGATGAACAGTGGAAGACTGACAGCACACTGCGTCAATGCCGTGTCAACACTAGGTGAGAAACTCTGGCCGTATATAGGCAGGACAGTTTCTCAATCACTCGGTACAGCGTATGCAGGGTACACTGCAAAGCTGAGAGGGGTACCCTGCAGAGCTGAGAGGGGTACCCTGCAGAACTGGGAGGGGTACCCAGGGTTTGAAAGAGATGCCTGTACGATCTCGCGTGAGCAGTACAGCGACTACCGAGTTCACCGAGCAGGGTGACTGTAGTTCTCTTATCAAACACAGCAAGGAGAGGGGGGTGCTCTGCCGGGTGGGGGGGTACCACCGGGTCAGAGCAAGGGGTGTAATAGTGTCCCTGGGTGGTAGTTTGGCTGCTACCAGGCAACTATTACAGTATAGCAAACACCAATACTCGGGGAATGAGTATGGGTGGTGTTTGGCTGTGTACAGCTTCTCTAGTAGTGTCTAACGTTCACTAGTATCCCACCGCTGCCACCAATGTAAAGGATTTTGCCGCACCTTTACCAAACAGCTACTAGAGAAGTGTACTTGTTTAGCAATGTAACAGCAATTGCTAATGAGAGCTACTTGTTTACTAGTAGTGGCTCTATCTATAGATGAGCTATGAGTCAATAAGCTCCGTGTTGTGCCGTGTGCAAGTATCCTAATACTTTTTGGCCAACTGCCAAGTGAACACACCGGGTTACAATAGCTAACACTTTATTGCTTCAAGAGACAAAAGCTTACTCAGAGTACCTCTCTTTGTAAGCGCACAATCTAATCTGCCCACTGGGCCACATGTTGACCAAGTTATGCAGTTCAATATTCTAATGAACAGTTGAAATATAACAGAACAGGATTGGTCAATAACATTAATATAGGTCAAACAAAATAGCATAAACAAGCAGGCGCAATGAAAACATATATACAGTCAATAAACATAACAATAATGCGCCAGCCAACTTCTTTAGTAAGGCGGGAAATCCCTTGCTTGAATCTTGACTCATCCGTCTCTGCGGCAGGCACGCATCCACTTCTATACTAAGGCAATCAGGCGGAGCTGAGTCTAGTATGACTAACTAGTGTTTATACACTGCATACTGGCTAGCATAGCATCAATGATAGAGGCCACCTATGCTAAATTCCATTACAATACTCCACTAATATTGAAAATTTTAGTGTCAATAACAAGATAAATGTGCAGCCCATTTATTCAATATGTTTTTGCTTTCAATGTTGGGAGCTAAACACTTTTTTTTGTTGATGTTCTTGTCATTTATACGTAAGAAACTAGTGGCTTATTCAGCTCTCTCAATTGCTTTTGGAGATGTAAAACAATTCCATCAAAGTGATTGCCGAAATGTAAGTATGGCTCCAATCGAGACTGAGACAAAAGAATATGTGATCCTGTCCAGCGAAATGAAGACAATCCTTTTAAAATGGAGATACGTATCAAATCACCTAATTCAGCACCTTAAAACATTGCTCCATATCAATCAATTAAATTGCTCTTTTGAGATCCTCATAATCTGTCAACTTGTCTTGTGGACAGCAGACTCTCGGATCAAAGCTTCTAGAACAGTTTCAGCATTCGAGAAGATTCGCTCTTGAAATACAATTACAGCTCAAAAACGTGCTTTGTATCGATTTACGAGCTAGATTGAGTCCTAACACGAAATAAAATACTTCTTCCGTAATGTGTTGAACAAACAGAGGATTCAAGCGCTCTGAAGGAATGTGTTCAAAGTGGCTCCTTATGAACTTAGGAACAAAATCAGCCAATGTAGCAATCGAATGGAATCGTTGAGTTTCTTCACTCATGTTTCTTCTGTAGTTCAGAGATACATGAAGCAGGATTTTTTGTAGCGCTTCTTTTATGAGTCTTCGGATGTATTTGTCGAATCAATAGTTCTTATCGAGTCGGCTGAGTTTTCTTCTCCACCGGGAGGATGGGCATATGGATACAGTTCTGCTGTTGCGAGCAATCTAACTTTTAGTCGTTGATAAGACAGTTTGCTTTGACTAACGGGTAATAGGTAGGGATTTAATCGCGCTCGCAAATTCGTTAACTTAAAGGAAGACTTCAAATCGTTGGAAGAAAGATTCAAAAAAGCGTCAACCCATTCATCATGCACCAAAAAACCCATTCTAGCCTTTTTCAAAACTTGTCTTTTATCAAACCCAGTCAATAGCATCGGTCAGTTCTTGTTCGGTAGGTGTAGTATCTTCAACCATTTCAGCGTATCTGTCGCATGTGCTACATTGACGATCAGTGTGTGAGCAGTGACAGTTTAGTAGTGCTAGATTGGTTAATTGCTTGTAAAAACTTCCTCCTAGTGCACAGTATACACATTCTTCCGTAAAATAAATCCTCAACATTTCATCAGAAACTTCAGCCAAAAAGGTCTTAGGTCCTATAGTATTGGAAGCTTCTTGGTGAACAAAGTCTTCAACACGAATCATATTTGCTGTTATTCTGTTGAACTACAAAACTTGAATGATTCGTTTTCGAATTGAAATACCTATTTAATCCTTAAAAATTTTAACCATTCATCATTCTTTTTTTTTTGAGGTTAATTGTTGTGCTAACCCATGTAGATCTCCATAAACCCTTTAATCTCAACCCAACAATCATCAATCGGGCAATGTTTTAATTCTGATGAGCATTCAGTAAGTGCTTTTTCCTTACACTCACTACAGTAAATGAGATGACCACATGAAAGAGAGATATGATTAGCGAATACTTTTTTTCATGTGACTCAGACACACATTGACCGAGTTTGCTTTGCTTCGTCTGATCTTTATCTTTTTTAACGATTCAATTGATTTAGCATCATTTTTTAACTCTGTTTTCGAATTCTCAACAGAGGTAGAATTATTTTCCAAAGTGTGTAAAGCTTCAATCATAAAACCTATTCACTCAAAAGGTTTTCCATTTAACACTACGACTTGTTCGATATCATTTTGACCATTTCATAGTTTTTTGCAAATAAGTTTCATTGCTTCTCTTTCATCACTCTGTGTTAATCGTTTCATTTTTTCTCGATATTTTCAATCTGGCGCTCACACCTTTCGTCTTTTTCCGTTCGCGCTTAAACATCCTCAACATATTCTTCACCTTTACTCGCGAGTAAAAAAGAACAGTCTGGAAACCATCGACAGTGTTCCTCCCATGGTAGATCACTCTCTTTCCATTCTTTAAGTTCACCCGAACAAAAGAAGCATTTTACACTATCTTCGAATTTAGTATAGTAAAACTCTGCGGTGGAAATGGTTTCATGGAAATTTTACCCTTTCATTGTTTGAAACTGGCTTCTCTCGCTGTTTCAGTAGCAAAACGGGGTGTGCCAGCACGATCAATTGAGATACCTAGAGGTAACACTTCTGCAGTCGAACCTCCTCGTCTAGTTTTTTGTTCTTCCATCGTATAACTTTTGACAATGGAGATGTTTTTCATTTCTTCTGCAAGTAGTTTCCAGAGTCTATACACATGGTTGTGAGTGCTAAATCCTCTAACAAATCGACAAAATGGAAAACTTTTAGCGTGTTCTTCTGTTGGATGTTTATCTTCATCCTTCCAGTTTAGTAATACCCCTTGGCAAAAAACACATCGAACAGCGTTGTCTTTTTCAAAGTTGTAGAAACCAGCTCCAGCAATGTTTTTACCACTATGTTTTCTACCCACTCGTCTCCAGTTTGTAAGAAATCATTTTCTTCGATAATTTTCATCAAGCATCAAAGTCTCTCTTTCATAAAAAGAGAGTTCATCGTAAATGAACTTGTAAAAGTTCTTTGGGTAACGTTCTGCAATGTTTTTTTTGTAATTTTAATGACAAAAGACTACAGTGATTAACCGGATAAGTTGCGACGACATAAGTTATTGCATTAGCATCGGGAAAAGTTCGTTGTAAAAACAATGGGGTAGTTACAAGTAAACTATCATCTATCCATTTGATAGAGTCTTCAGCATCTTCAAAATATTTTCGATATTTTTTCGTATCTTTTTCTTTATTAAAAACGGTATTTGCTACATATCTGTTGTTTGATACACGACACATTAGTTATATGCTATATAAGTAGTAAGTTCAGTTATTACTCAAGTTGAAGCTTTTGTTGAAAAATTTTTCCTCTCTGACCTAATTCGTTGTTATTCTAAAATAAAATAATAATGTTCAGTAGCAAAACTAAAAATTAACAAAAAAAGACTTGGGCATCATTTTTTTAATTTTACATTCGAATTGATTACAATCGAAACAAATATAAATACTTACATTACAAATGTTTAGTTATTACTCAAGACCAAGCTTTAGTGGAAATTTTTTTTCCCCTTTCCTAGTTCGTTGTTATTCGAAAATAAAACAAAAATATTTCATAGCACAAATATTAACAAAACAGACTTTTACTTCACTTTTTTAATGCACATTTTGAATTGACTGCAATTGAAACAAATGAAAATACTTACATTACAAATGAAGACTTGTTTTTCTTTGATTTAGATGAGTGATGTGCATATTTGTTTGAAGGTAAGCTGGTCGCTATAGAACTCAGATGAACAAGGAGTACTTTCTATTTTAAAAGTAGTAAAATAATAATAAAACTTATTACTATAGTTTACATCTGTTTTTTTATAGCATAAATAGCGCACAAACAAGTTTTTCAGCTAACTCTAGTTATTTTTTAATATTTCTTACATCGTTACAGAGAGCGTTAGTAGTAGTTCTAGTGGATGATGTAGTAAATTCTGTAGTAGATGCTCTTTCTTCAGAAGCTCATGTTGAAGTGGATGCTCTCTGTGTACAGACACTGGTTCTTAAATAGTAAAAGTTGCACCGACTAACCCACTATGGAACTGATGAAAACTCTCAGGCAAAAAGCTTTCATTTACCAAACTGAATAAGGTTATTTATTCACCATTTTTATTGGCGTGAAAAAGTAGACTTTTATTCGCGGAAAAAATTGCTTCATTTTTCAAGCTTTAATTGCTGAAAACTTTTTATTTTATTCCGGCGAAAGTATTGATTTCCCTTGCATGGAAACATGTCGCTTTATTCACGTGAAAAATTGTTTAGTTCACGCGAAGACTTTAATTTTTATCCGCGTGAAAAATAGACTTTTATTTATCGTTATTCACGGGAAAATGTGCTTTATTTTTCATGTTTTATTCGCGTGAAAATCTTTTATTTTATTCCCATGAAAGCATTGATTTCTTTCGCGTGGAAACATGTTGTTTTATTTGCGTGCAAAAAAGTTTAAGTCACGCAGAGACTTTAATTTTTACCCGTGTGAAAAATAGACTTTTGTTCATCGTTATTCGCGGGAAAAAGTGATTTATTTTCCATGTTCTGTTTGAGTGAAAACCTTCCATTTCATTCCCACGAAAACGTTGTATTCTTTTGCGTTGAAAAATGTTGTTTTATTTGCGTGAAAAATTGTTTAAATCACGCAGAGACTTTAATTCTTGTCCGCGTGAAAAATAGACTTTTATTTATCATTATTTGCGGGAAAAAGTGCTTTATTTTTCACGTTTTATTCGCGTGAAAATTTTATATCTTATTCCCACGAAAGTACTGATTTCTTTTGGGTGGAAGAGTGTTGTTTTATTTGCGTGCAAAATTGTTTAAGTAACGTGGAGACTTTAATTTTTATCTGCGTGAAAAATGAACTTTTATTTATCGTTAATCGCGGGAAAAAGTGCTTTATTTTCTATGTTTTATTAGCGTGAAAAATTTTTTTTATTTTCTTCCTGAGAAAGCATTGATTTCTTTCGCATGGAAACATGTTGTTTTATTCGCGTGAAAAATTGTTTAAATCACGCGGAGACTTTAATTTTTATCCGCATGAAAAATAGACTATTATTTATCGTTATTCGCGGGAAAAATTGGTTGATTTTTTCATGTTTCATTCTCGTGACACTTTTTCTTTTTATTCCCGCGAAGCATTGATTTCCTTTGCATGGAAACATGCTATTTTATTTGCATGAAAAACTGTACAACTCACGCGGAGATTTTAATTTTTATCCGCATGAAAAATAGACTTTCATTTATCGTTCTTCGCGTGAAAATTTTTTTTAGTTTTCAATGTTTTATTCGCGTGAAAAAATATTTATTTTCCTGCGAGAGCATTGGATTTCTTGGAGTGAAAAAAATATTTTATTCAACGCTAATCGCGCAAAAAAATGGTTTATTTTTTTTTCATTTGTCTGAAAATAATTATTTTATTCCCGTGAAGGCAAACAATGGTTTTTTCAGTAAAAAGTCGTGTTTGCAGGAAAATCTCTTGATAACATATTAACGGGTTTTAGCATTTTTCATTGGTCTCAATCCGTGTCAATCAGTGCAAGTTTAGCTATTTAAGAAGCAAGGGTTTTACACAAGAAGCATCCAGTGCAACAGCAGTGAGCGAAGAAGCAACATCTGCTACATGGCAACTAATGCATCTACTTGAAAAGGTAGAAAGACTTTCAGTCAATAAGGTGAGAATTACCAAATAA
Organism: Cryptosula pallasiana; assembly: GCA_945261195.1. NCBI lineage: Eukaryota > Metazoa > Bryozoa > Gymnolaemata > Cheilostomatida > Cryptosulidae > Cryptosula > Cryptosula pallasiana. Next base: position 56,302,005 of record OX183131.1, on the reverse strand, counting down.
TTATTCAATGTATGTTGGCAAAAAAGTTCAACTAATTTTACTACAACACATCAAAAAGTTAAATTTAGGCTTTAATCACTGTTGTTACCGGTAAAGATCAACTAGTTTTACTATAATATCTATCAGAGAGTTAATTTCAGGTTTTTAATTATGTATCTTTTATGAATTTCCAGTTAGTTTTTTTCAAATAAGTTTTTTGAATTTAACAATCTATATCCTATTGTTTTATTTTCAGTTCAACTCCTTACTGAATACTTCGAATATGGATGATGACCACAGCATCCACTCCCTATCAACATTTGAGCCATACTCATGCTCTGATGGTAAAGAAAATACCACTCTGGGTTCGCTTATGGTAAGAAGGATGCTGAGATAAATTCAACCAAGACAACGGGATTCCTATAGAACTAAAACAATTGACTATGCTTGGACTTTGAGTGAACCATTTAATTCAAATCTTTCTTGCTTGTCGAAAAAAGGCTGCTAGTATGCTCAACTCTTGCCATATCAATGAAAGACTGATTATCGGGAGGTTTCAACCACTCCACTTAATTCCAATACCATCACTTCTTGAGATAACCTCCATCGAAACACCAGCTGAGGGTGTCTATAAAAACTTATGCATTATCCACTACAATGTCGAAACATTTGGCAACAGAAGATAAGTCAGGTCTATGGTGAGAAAAGATTATTTTGACAATTTAGCTCCAACAGGGGTTGATATTCGAAGACTGGTGATCTTTATGGGAATTGATAAAGGAAATCATCCGATCTTTCATCCGATCAATTTTCTATCTAATATTCCCATTGAGCAAGCTAAACAACTAACCAGGATAATAAAAAAGAAAACAGCTAGCCGGTTGATCAGCATGGTTCGTATCGCAACCCTCGCTCAGTTTTCTGTAGGAGCGTAATCGGCTTTGAATCTCCTCAAATATCGCCTCAATTAACATTACCTAATAGGGATGTGGTAATGATTGCGTTACTGGTGAGCTACAGATGTTTAAAATACGATGGTTTGATGATGGGAGTTCTATATATACCCAAAAACACGCTAACGAGATCAAAGGAATTGGAACAGGAGTTATCCTTCTACGAAATCGAGAAGTTAGTAGATTTGGACATCTTTGTTATGATATAATCACATTCACGCTATTGCAAGTGATAGAAGCAGCTCAAAACATATCTGACAAAACTAATGATTCCGAACAGATGAAAAACTTTACTACAGATGAGATTGTCGAAAACAAGGTCTTATTGCTATCAGTAGAAAATGTATCTTCTACAACTTCTAGAGAATCACAAGTCCAAGGTGAAAACTGTGCTCAAAAAGAACAATTTGAACAATACCACTCAGTGAGTGATTTTTCTTTTCTATTTAATGCAAACTAGCTGATGTAACTAATACTACAATTCAAGTTAGATAAGATTATTTATACGCAAAGTAATTTTTTGTTTTAGTTCATAATGGAATCAAAGAGTAGTAAGAATAAAAGACTTCCTCCAGGAGATATACCATCAATACGTTGAAGAAGATGTTATTGTCCAGGAGAAAGGATTGTCTTGACTTACATTACAAGCTAAGTGCTATGTATTACACAACATTTACTGAGTCTGACTGCGTTATATGGGAGGGAGGGATTTCCCTATAGAATATAGCCCATGCGCAACTCATTGAGACATTGGCAATCCTCAAGAGGTATTTCATCTGATGACTAAAAATAATTTTGAATCAGTTTTAAAAATTTCAAAATAACTGTCAGTATAAATGATTAATTTAAAAAATTAAAAAAAGATGTGGGATAAAACCCTCACTCAAAAATTCATCAAAATTGAATGGAATGATGAAATATTATACCAATTATATCCAGTTGTATGTAGGTATATACAAATAGATGAATATCTATCAGCATCTATTTTTGCATTTGAAATTATGTTGGGAGTTTTTTCAAGGTTTTTTATAATATTTAATACGTAATACTTATTATAGAATAAATGTATACAATCATACAACGACTCAGTTTTATTCAATATGCACATGAATATGATCATGAATATGTACATTAATATGTACGTATGGAAACTAATAAATTATTTACAGCATTGTCAAGAGTTCAAAACACAAAATAACATATGTCACCAGGGAGCCAATAACTATATAATGTTAATACATAACATAAAAAGCATTGGGTAAAGCAACATTCAAACCCATAGGCATGAACATGAATATGAACATAGTCATGTATATAAATGGACATGAATATGGACATGCATATGGAAATGGGCATGGACATGAATATTAACATGGACATGCATACGGATATGGATATGTACTAAAAAAAACAAGACGAACAACAGATTTTGATGTGTGATTACTATTTTCTATTTAATGTTAACTAGCTAATGTAACTAATACTGAGAGAGAAAAATAAAATAGAAACCCTAACAAAATTTAGATGCCATAAAGTAATAAACAGCGGCGTAAATCAACGGGGTAATATATTGCGTAATGCTGGAGATTACATCCACAAAAATCACTTGGTAGGGAGATCTGCTCATATATTACTACTCCTGTAGTAAAGTGGAAATACAGTCCTCTTGCTTACGGTCCCATTATTTAGCAGTTTAACTTATTACTGTTTACTAGGATTATTGTTATTTAGTTTTATTAATTCCCTCACATTTATCACGTTTATCAATTTTACACAATCCACAATTTTACCTCCCCCGAACAAAAATATACATATTATAAGATGACCTACCTGTGTAAAATGTACATTTTTATAACATCCCTGATGAGTGCCGTAACAGGCAGATTGCTTGTTGATGCAGCCTGCTGCATTTTCGTCTCTCCCCTTACTCAAGTTCTTCTTTGACTGCTTTCTTACCAGAAAATGTCAAATTCAGTAGTTTATTGTTTTGTGCACATTCCAAGAAACCATTTACTTTGTTGAGAATTCAAACAATGTCTGAAATATTTTTGTGTTGGCTACTAAGAAGCATATCATGAGTTGTCCAGTAAACGTATGTTGGTTTCATTATGTACTCAATGTTGTGAGTTTGTAAGACTATCAGGAGTTGATTAGCCTTCTTATATAAAAGTTTTACATAAATGGATGCTAAACTATCGATTTCACGTTTGTTGTATGGACACAGTTCGGGGTATTTGAATTCAAAAGGTATTCTGTCGTACCGTGAAAAAAACTGTGGGTTAACCCAACCTTCAGATCTGACACAATCACTCTAAACCATATGTGCTTGTTTCCTTCATTGGTATCCCTTTGCCAAAGAACCCCTCTTCTCAATGAGTAGTATGCTTTTTGAAGAGCCCGCTACCTGTAGCAAGCAATACAATTACCCCAGACCTAACGATTAAAGGGAAATCTTGCGCCTGTACTTCCAACTTTGATCTTAATCCGATCTTTTGCACAACCTCAACCAAACCTGCCTGTAACGTGTTACCAATTACTTACATGTATTCTAACCTTCCTGTTAATGGACAAGCGCTACAGTAAGACAGAGGTATTTCAAACGATTGAAAGGATATCTAATAAAGATAGAGTACGGAACAAAAGGAGTTGTGTGCTAATATGTGGTGAAGACCAATCCAAAGGATGATCGGATCAGTTTTGCTTCCTTGTCACCTTTGAGACCAACTGATAGGTAATCTGTGAAAGTAACATTTGAAAAAGAAAACAAACTAAAATACCCGCACTGAGTCTCTGGGCACTCAGTGCTCGAATGGGAATAGATTAAATGACTAATGTATTTGATTTTAGAGCTGTTGCTGTGATGCAAAATAAAGATCACTTATATTTCAAAAAAGGTCCAGAAATTATGTAAAAAGTGTTTGTCACAACTTCATTGTTGTTTTATTATTTCAGTGATCCCCGTAATTTAATCCCCGGCTTCTTTCACCTAGGCAATGGTTGCCGCCTCCGCTGTCATTTCAAAGTTTGAAAATGTATGAAACCAAAAGTTCAAAGTATTCTGTATGTTTTTAGCTGGCAATTTTGTGCCACAAAACGTTTATTTTAAGAAAAACAACAGGAATAGATCCTCCATTAATTATTTAAAGAAACCGATAGTGTGTGCACATCCATGCATCATTGCTGTTTACCTATTTACTTGCTAGTCCCTGAAACCCATGGATCAATTGCTAGAGTTCACAAGGGGGCCACACAATCAGGGGTTACAATATCCTCATATATGGGCTGTGTTCTACTGTACATGCTGCTCCATACACCACTGTCCAACCCAGACCTACATGTAGTCTAACCCATAAACAGTAATAACCAATCCAAGAAAGTTCCTAGAAGCCCTTAGACATCTTTTAAAACTTCCAAGAAGCCAACCAAATGACTTAGCTGCTGGAACAGTACAGATTCTGCATTCAACTTAGCACAACATGATCTAGTCTGCTCTACTTTACCAGAACACACTACTTTCCTTCTACCTGGAACAAATCCTCTATCCCAATCCTCACACAGACTCAGTCCTTGAAAAAGAAAGAAGCCAAGGAGTGGACAGTCAACTATTGGAATGCAGCTTGACAGAACCAACCTCTAATTCATGGAACCTTCTAGTAGTTCCTGCGAAATAAAAAAATTGTACATGGGAGTCTTGTATTTACTGCACACACTCAATTCCGTTGCATAGTTGTGGCTCTCTCTTGCCCTGCATTGAGAAGAACTTAGATGCACTAGTTGGAAGCAATCAATCTAGCACCATAGACTTCCCCTGTGGCTACTGGCAAATGCTGTTGGAAAAACATTTGACTGAGAACTCCACACTTTCTAACAGGGTTGGATAAAAAAAAGCCAGAGGACATTGCCAATTAGACGCAGCGCCTGCAGAAGCAACATCAAAAACACTGATAAAGAAGGTCTCTATGGATTATATTGGAAAACCCTCCTAGATTCAGATAGCATAATTGTCACCGTGAGAGCTTCTCCACTAACACTCAAAGACAGACAGAAGTGGTCTATAGATTGAAGAAGGCTGATTTAAAAATAAAACTGAGCATATAGAAAAAACGCTGTAAAAGCAGTATTGTACCTAGGTCAGAAGATTGGCAAAGACGGGTGAGAATTTTCTCCCCATAGTAGCTGCTATTGAACACTGGACTTCCTTCAAGGACCTGAAGAACATTCAAGCCTTTCAATGCACCATTGGGTGTAAACGGTAGTAGCTTTCCATTTCAGATAAGAGCTATCCAGTAGAGGGAGGGGTGGGGGCAGAAAACAAACTTTAGTTTCCTAAAAATTAGGATTGGTCTGACCACTGTTCCTCTCCTGGGATACTCACAGCCATGCAGCCCATATATAATTAATACAAACGTCAGCAATAAAAAAAATGTTGCTTCCCGGTCTCAAGCTGAGCAACTAAAAGAATATGTTCCAATACTGTAGTAAAACAGTTAACCCAACTGAATATGCCAATGCATCGGTTAGGGATAGCTCCGTGTGGAAATAAGGGCTGTGCAACACTTCTGGTCAGATTGCTACAGTTAAAAAATCAACTCGGAGACCAATTATTTTATTTTCTAATGTTATTTTGAAGCACATTGAAGCACAGTACGGACAAGTCGAATGGCACGGTGGCTAAAAAATATAGCAAAACTTAACTACACAGCTGAGAACCACATTGTTTCCCACCATGGCAAGGCAAGTAGGTAAAGCAAATGATGCTCAGACAATCACATACATTGTCAAAGGAAAGGACAACCAAACAAAGACTGAGGAAGATAAAGAACTGATCACTCAGAACCTGGGCAATTCACTCCCTCTTTATCAGACAGATATATCTGCCAAAAACTCTTTGTAATCATCTCAGGAGCATTATGAGAAACGAGTGAGTTAACTCTGGAGCAACTGGAAGTTGGTAATGGTGAGCCAAGGGTAAATTTTCTCTTCCAATCTTCCATCCTGGATATAACGATAATTGTAAAAAAGGCTCGTTGTTTGTTTCTTTGTCCACCATGGCTGAAAGAAGTGTTTATTGGCTGGCTCATCTGTTGAAACACCAATAAGTGGCACACGCTCACAGGTTGTTGCAGACTTGGTATCGGACAACTGTGTTTGCTCTCACCAGGCAACTAGTGAGCAACTATTGGGTCTGTGAAAAATCCTCTAAAGGCTCCCATATCAGCACCACAATAGATAGTCCATATAGGCAAAGTAAACCATGGCCAGTTTTTGCTGCAAGGTGGAGGAGTGTTCTCTACTCCGCAACTAGTATAGAGCAATCGACACTGACGCATAACTCAGTGTCTGAAAGTAATAGGCTTTTATTCTTCCACAAGAATGCGAGTAAATACAAGTCCCAATACAAACTGATTCTCATAGCAAAAGTCCTGCCTTTATAGGTAGAATACAAAAAAGTGATTCGCTGTAGCGGCCACTAACACAAAGGAAAGATATTATACAACAATTGAGCAAGTAGATATAAATACAGAAAAATAAGATACAGTATATAGGCTCACATATTTGTCTATATACATATATGTGACAGGCCAGCTGGCAAATACTAGTCATTCCTACTTCCTGATGTTAGCACATCAGTGATTCTAGGCTCTGGTCCTTTCCTTTCTCTATATATCTGTAAGGGTGGATAGCTACTGAATATGATCTTTTGCTCCTGTTAGGTTACTCCCAGATCTCTAGCTAAGACGAATCATTTTCTATGTCTCCTACAGGGTTGGTACGGACTAATACAGGGTTGGTATTGACTCGTACAGCGTCAGTACTGACTCATACAGGGTCTGTCTGGCTCGGTACCCATTGTTAGAGTCATTCCGGCCATCCAATGGCTATTCTGGTGATGCCAGGCTGTTTGCTAAGTAAGTAACCAGGTATGTGTGCTATGAAAATTCACCACAGACCTCTTTTTGTTAAAGACATTCTCTTGTCTTTAATAATACATCAAGCAAAAAAACAAATAAGGGGGTAATTAGCTCAGGTAGATGTATGTATACTTCTGCAAAGGTTTTACTTACAGAAAAATGATTAAAATATAGATATTTCTGTAAAACCAAATCTACAGAGAAGGAAAATGTATACAAATATAAAAAAACAGTTTAGCATTTCTTTAAAATAAATTTCCGACCAGGGTAATAGCTCAGTCAAGTAGGTGTGCCATCTCTTTAATCACTGTACAAGCCTCGGTCTTAGCAAGGGTGATATTTTATCCCGGTAGGAGTTGGCTAACAATCAGTTGGCGCAGCTCCTGTAGTCATTTTCTAGGGTGGCAATGTTGTCCTTGATTTCCCCTGCCAATTGCTTGCTATTCGACATGAATTACACCGCTTGCTTAGGCACTGCTGGCATATCCTGCTGCAACTTTGGCTCAGTCAACTCGACCACCTTGGTTACAGGTTCAGGCAGGGGTGCACTGTACTGACACACCTATTATCCAGCTTAAATATCTTGTTAGTCTGGAGGGACATCAGAGGTTTGGCGGCAGTTCATAGTGTTGAGGTTGCTGGTAGAACTGTGTGGTCCTGTCGGAAGTGGTCTCACTTGGTAGGTGACTTAGGGAAAGCTCTGTAGTCGCCTCGTGGAGTTGGATGACACCTGCAAAACTTTGCGCGGTTACTCCGCTAAAATAGCGGAAATGGTTATATCTAGCTTGGTCTACTGTCTAGAAGGAAGAAGTTTCTTGCCTAGTTTGTAGATTGCTTCACATCACCGTTCAAGAACATGAGAAATTCTCACCTTTATTTACAGAGAATTATCTTCATGTTGGTGAAATAGACAACAATTCATGTCCTATCATTTATTTTATCGTTTGTGGGTGTGTTTTAGCGGATTTTACTAGCAGCCAACCGTGACCGTTACTTTTCAAAGGTCCCCTGATAGGCTGTATGCATCAGGCAATCCTAAGAAAGCAATTACTGAAGCCCTAAATTCATTACGGCTAACCTAGTTGTTAAATTACATGCAATGAACCATTATTATGCTACACAGGCACAAGGTATCTACTACTCCAGCCCTGGGTGGCTATCCCTAGCTGGTAGCAGGATGGTTGGCATAGCCAGAGAGAGGAAAGCTTGCATAATATATTTTATGACCAGCATTCAGGAGCTGAATATCTGCAGAAATTGAGAGAGTAGGAGCCAAGGCCAAGAAAGACAAAGAACCTACGGAGAGAGACCTGAGTATTATTGGATGGAATGCATTTAGATTCCCCTTCACTTCTCAGAACATGGTGACCTTTAACTCATTTATCGACATGACATTGGCAAACAGTTTTGTCTATCATTTTATTGGAGCAATCGTATTATTCTTATCTGTGATTATTGTGTTTGGCAAGCTAGGTCAAACACTTCCAGTGACTCTGCCTATAAAAGATAGACCTTTCGTGAACGTTCTTGCATCACTCTGCAGCAGATTGTACTGGCTCCTTGGATAGCCACCTTTTTATTCTGAGAAAGAATAAATATTGTTATCACTCACAAGCACTGAGTATATGTCTGAGCCGAGAGCTCACCACAGTTGTTTAAGTTTGGGATTCTTCCTTACAACAAGTTGATTGTTCCATCAAGGTACAAGTTCACCTCTGGGAGGAAGTTGACTGATCATTTTTAGGCCTTGAGAAGCTGAAAGTTCTGTTGTGCCGGCAAATAGCAGTTTGTGCCGTAACAACGCCTAGCGGACAAGTAGTAGGACGTGAAAATCTGCCGGGGTATCATAGATACAACACAGATTAACAGGGTGTCTTTTACCTTTATGAAAACCAACTTAATTTTCTCTCAAAGCCTAAGTATATACATTTCATACATGCAGTGGCCATTTAACTCACATGTGCACACAATGGCAAGTTTGCTGGTGGATAAATACAAAGTACTTTAAAGGTAAAAGTTCTGAAATGATAGAAATCACAAAAGTGTTTTGTGTTTGTTATCAAAAACAAACTCTCACATTGAAATAGTTTGGACAATAAGTTTTCAAAGGAAACACTTGAGTCGATGTGTATCATGAAAATTGTTCTGGAAAATACCATGAATGTCAATTAAAAGCAATGCTAGGCAATTTGTTTCTAGGCTATAAATACTTACTCAAACATTAAATTGAAATTCAATCAAAGTCATGACACCTATCGGGGAGAGCTCCTCAAAAAGCAGTAAACCAGTTGCAGATGTTTACAAATGACCAAGCAAATATGTTTTGTGGAAACCTCAGCATATTAGCAGACATATTCAGATATTTGGGTTCAAAATAATGGCTGTAGGATTTTCCAGCAAGAGAATAATTGATTCATGGACAAGTAATGGCATTACTACTTTACATTGTGCCAAAGTAGAAGTGATAAAAGGAAGTCTGAGATCTTAACTGAAGAATTTTGTAGTGTAAGTTAGAAAACCAAACAAAAACAAAAATGAATAATTTCAAAAACAAAACTTTGCGAAGAAGAGGAAATTTCATTGTTTAAGAAATTCATAGATTTGACTCAAGTCTCGTAAAGAAGTTATGTTAGTGATGCAAGTATAGCCTTAGTGTTCAGTTGTTTGAGAACCTCCATCACTTTCTGTATCACATTCCATAGGGTCTCTGTCCTGTAATAGAATCAATTCATTATAGGAATGCATAGATACCTGTGCAGTTACCTGAGCGGATACTAGGGTAGATACCAGAGTGGATACTAGAATATTCACTGGTAGATAAAAATAAAATCCTGCTCCGGGTGTAACATTCGTCTCACCTGTTAACCTCACCAAAGTTAGCACATCCGCTGCACCCACCCTTTTTAACTTTTGAAATCTGTTGATGCTACCCCTACCCTCTCTTTCATCCTGTTCACTCCTTGCAGTCAATTCCTGGTGGCACGAATCTTCTGTTATGACAGAGCAGCCACAAAGCAAGATTGTGCATTGTGTTGAGTCACATTAAATGCAGTCAGTCTTCAAAGGTCTTGCTACTAACAATTAGTTGTCCCTAGAAGTATTCCGGTGCCATGACGTGTCATCCAAGACTATTGTAAGTGGTTAATTTAAAATTTGTGAGCTTTGTAAGCTCTCAGTTCAGACGTTAATCTCCGGTGCTTTTCAAGCCGTTTAGTTTTTTGTTCTATCCTTAAACCAAGCGCTGGAAAAACATGACCATGAGCTTTGGTTTACCTTGAGCAGCCTGATGTTCTGATATTTATAATTTTTCATTACATTGATTAAGCGGTTTTTATATTGCGATGTTAGTTTGCTAAGGAAAAGGTTGAATAGTTTCAGTTTTTATCAAGGTTGTCGCTTTGTTTCGCTGACATCAGGAACTCCTAAATTAACAACTGGCCGAGCACTTTAACTGTAACAACTAGAAGTGCCAACCCAAATACGTCCTTACCAATAGGAATGCATGTTCAATCCAAACAATTTTCAGTTGGACTGAAATGAGCCTAAAATTGTTGTGCTCAACTCACTATTGAGTGATGTAGCAAGTGCTATAATATGGCTAAAGTTACCAGTTCCTCAAAAGTTCTACTTGCTGTTTATGCATTCAAACATCGATTGATGAATCTCCACATCAGCTGTGGGTTGTCAGCTAAAAGAATTTGAGATTGAGCACAAAAAAGAAAACTTTAAAAAGACAGTCCAGTGTTGCAAGAAAATAATATAATTCTCCTTCAGATCATTTTGCATGAGTTTTTTTGCAACTAAAAGGGTATGTCACTAAGCTTGTTTGAACAGCATTGAGGAATCGAGAGAGCCTAGATACGTTGATTGCATAAAGTTGATGGACAAAGATAAATGAATTATTAACCACGTTTGTAGTGTTTTCCCAGGAAATGACTTTGTAGGGGCATAAGAATTGTTAGCTCGGCTGCAAGGAAAATGGGCGACCATGAAATAGACAGTTGAGAGATTTGCAGTATGTTTTATAAGCAGACAATTACTGAGACCACAACTCCCATCAGAAACTTTTATTTTAACACCATTTGTAAATGTACTTGCATGTCGCTGAGGAGAGTAGAAAACGCTAAGAAAGGATCGGTATCTAAGCTGGGTGGGTAAAAACAGGGTACAGGTTGTGAGAACGTCTGCTGTTGTACGTATTATAGTTTGAAGTGATGGCAACTCTATAAACTGTTCATAAATGTGGTCACTGTTTAGATTGAGAGCATAACATAATTGTTAGCCTCAAAGACTGAGCGATTTTTTCATTGGATTGTATTAACTTGCCTGTTCCCGAGTAGCTGTTGGTTGCTTATCAACAATGTTGGTCTCATCTTTAGATGTTGTAGGTTTTATAGGTTTTAGTTTGGATGTTAATTTCACTTTTAGACGGGTGAACTAAAAGATCAATGGTCTTTTTAGGAATGTTTGATTGCTGAATAAGAACATTGTGCTTTCATATAAGTTCAACTGATTGGTGGTAATATTTGTACTTACAAGAGATGTATCCACATCTTTTTTGTGTCGAAACAAATAGTGGCGTCGCAAACTTTGACTAGCACCTACACTATTGAACTCAGCATCACAGTTGTTGTAAGTGCAGTGGAACCTTTCACATGGTGATGGACATTTACCTATAAGTTCTAGTAGACGATCTTTGATAGATTCACAATAGCTGCACTCATTTACAAAGGATGTTGCATCAGAATGAACAACTGACTGAGTGTGTTGCAACATACTGGCCAGTGACATGGTTGAGTATTTACATGATTTGCTCACTCTACAATGGTACTTGTGACACTGTGAACATTTCCCCATTGCTTTGCGACTGTCTCTGGGTGGCTTTGTTTCATTGCATATACAGTCATCAGGTGTTTCACCAGTGCCCTACACAAAACAGCAGCTGTGATTTACATGGGCATAAAAAAGAGAAAAGAACAAATAATTTAGTTATTTCCAGCAGAACTTTTTGATCAGCTTATGGTAAAGAAACATCTCATTTCCAATCACGACATGCAAGACTGGGCTTTGGTTTCGGAGGTTAATGGTTAGCTTTGAGCCACTAGAAAGTGGCAGTGGAAGCTGATTTGAAATCATTACACAGCAAATGGAACCAATGTTTGTTCATTGAGACAGGAGAATACATTTATTTATAGCCTGAAGGGACAAAGCAGTTTGCACTCTTTTCAACTTTCGTTTTGTATTTGCTATGTGTAAAATTTACAACTATACTGGTAGATGCCAATACCGAAGCAAAGAGTGAGACTATAAATAAATATAAACACTTGTTACAGTCAGTCATTACTTGATCCAGTATAGCTGATATCTGAGGCTCCCACATTACTTTTCATATTTACCGGGTGGGCGTGTCACTATCGCATATACAAGTGAATGGTCACCCAGCAACTATTCAAACTGTGCCAATCTGCCAAAACTCCTGATATATCACCGCGCAAATTACACTATTAGTTTTGTGAAACAGGAGATTGTCATTTCACCTCACAAGTAAAAACTTCTCTCATGTTTGAAGAGCACCATTTTATCCTTGAATTGGTCCCAGCTAACCAAATACGTTTGAGGAAACTGGCATCAGAGGTGAAAAACAAGCCTCACGACTTTATAAATATATGGTTATGTTGTGTTTTAAAAACGAGAAAAATCAAACAAGGAAACACAGTTTACTGATTGTAAAGAAATAAAGATAGATGACTAACTCACTTGTCCTAAAAGAAGAATGTGCGCTGTAGAAGATAAGTGATATTCTATGGTTCTGGCACTAGCAAAATCAATCACTTGGTTGCAAGAAGAGCAGATCAGTTGATCTTCTTTAGTATGAAATGTTCCCTTAGGATACATTGCTGCTCTCATCTCAGCATTTATTTGCATATGTTTTTTTGACTTTGCTTGTACTCTTTCACTTGAGGTCTTCAACAGAAGTTTAAGTTGACATTAATTTCAGTAGGTTGACCAATAGTCTCTTCCTTGCAACCCCTGAACAAGTTTTTAATTCATTGACAGGCGGTATCATTTTCTCAGTAATAGAAGACAAAGTTATTAAAAATTTTGTTTGATTGACAAGGCGTCGGAATAATTCAGTGAGTGGAGCAATACCTTCAATCAAGGCCCGGTGCAACATGCAATGTTTTGCATAGCCTCAGCAAATTCCTGCAACTTTTTTTTGTTTCTTTCATTTCTCCTAAGTACTTTCTCTCAATTTCGTTGCAATATAAGAGTTTAGATGTTGTTTATGATTGTACAACCCTTTACTATTTTCAATCTTTTTAGCTCATCCCTTTTGCAGGAATCTGTCACCAATTGATACAAACCTAATACCAATACTCATCACATGATTTCAAGCCTAGTTGTAAAGCGTTGCAAAAACCCTGATATTTCATTAACTTTTCTACACTCTTTTACCTGCCACTTCAACCCTACTCTTGAGAAATATAGCAGTGAGTAGGCCCATTCAAAGTTTTTTCCCCGGAGGGACTTCCAAAAAGCCTGGTAATGACACAGCACTGTTGTGTCTCCAGAGGGTAAAAACTACTGCAATGTGATATTATGTCATTATTTAGACAAACAGGTCTCCTCTTCCAGACTGAAAAGGTGCTCGTCTTCTTTGTATTGGGCTCTGCCAGTAGAGACTGGCAGAGGCTCCTTCTCCCTCTCCCAATCCCCCATCTACCTGTCTCACCCTCTCCCTCTTCCCTCTCCCCTATCCTTCTCCCCCTCTCCCCATTTTCCATCTACCCCTCTTCCCATCTCACCCTCTCCCGTTCCTCACTCCACCCTCTCGCTCTGCTCTCTCCCCACTTTCCCCCTCTCTCATCCAGTTTCGTTCTTCAACCCCTCTCTAGCTGTTTGTTCTGCTTCTATTTAACGATTCTGTTTCAGCTATTATGCGGTTATTGTAAGCATTCAAATATGATGTTGCCTATTCTGTTTCACGGACCAAATCAGTATCCTATAGAAAAGTGTTTTTGGTCAAGTGAGTTTTTTCAAGACATGGTCTTACCACTTCATGTTTCAGCAGACTAAAACAGACAGTAACAATAAACAATGTGTATAAAGAACATATCTACAGACATCTGGTTTATAACTCAATCTTTTGGGAAAATCGCTTGCGATGACAATTCGGTAAAAGTTGAAAGGGTAGATACAAGAGTATTGTTAAAACATTCACCGGTAATAAAGACAGAGATTGAAGCACACGCCTGGATGTTTGTAAGAAATGAAAAAAGTAAATAAATCTATAAATCTATAAATTGATAGTTTAGAAATTGAGGAGTAGCTCGGATAGTGCTGGACGAATGTTATATGGCAAAGCATCGTTAATCAATGGAAAAAAGGTAGAAGATGGAGCGGTACAACATCATACCTCCGTTGTAACCCTACTGGGAGTTATAATGACAAAATACATTAATATACCATGTGGATGTGGTTGTACAATAAGGTGATTCTTTTGATTTTGTAGCTTTGTTTTCACAAAATGCTAACATGCAGTGGAAGAAAGTAGATTAGGTGAATTAGGTATATAAGACTGGTCTGATTAGGTGTAGAAGAAACGAACAAAGTCAGGTGTAGGCTGGAAGAATTGCATCAGCCAGCTAAACGCAGTCAAAGCCCGGCCTCACAAAGGCGACGGCTATTTCGGTTCAGTCATTATATGGATATGTTTACAAATACTTATACTGCACAACTATTTCTAACGCTTATTACGATATTTCATTAACTAAATTGGAGTTTTTGCTATACTATAGTAAACTCCATGGGTTTACAGGGTTTGCCAGAAGTTAACTGGAAACCAGACTAATTATTTCACATTAAACACCAGGGTACATAACACAACCATATGGAAATCAATAACCACTCGTTCTCTTTCAATAAGGGCAACCTCTCTTGTTGAGAGGCACCCTTCGCATTGAATGACACTACAAACAAATCATTGGTTGTCACTAGTTTCAGCAGTTTGTGTGTTATCATCATCCCTGCGCTAGGTGCGATGCAGAGTCAGTTTTGAGTTCTGTAAGGCCAATGTTGACCTCTTAAAAGCCAGTACAAGGTGACCTTAAACAGAGAAAGTTAACAATAGCTTTTGAGAGAAGCACTACCATATATCAATTACGTTGGACAAAGGAGCTGGTCAGGTGGGTCATAGGCTATAGAGGAGCTGAGAGTTTATCTTTGACTCTGTGCTCTGGACACTAGGTACTTTGACCCTAGTTGTGCTTGTCCAATTCTGTTTCACAATGTAGTGCAGCTGCGCTTTACCTGTAGCAGATGCTTTTGGAAACTCAGTATCACAATGGTCATAAATGCTGTAGATTATTTTACAAGGTGGTTGGCATTGTCCAACAAAGTCTTGTAGGAAATCATTTGTAGGCTCAAAATATCTGCACTCATTTACACAGGAGTTTATGTCAGTGTAAACAGCATCTTTTTGGTGAATTCTCATAAGCCTTTATGGCATAGTTGAATGTTTAACTAACTTGCTCACTCGACAATGATCCTTGTGACAATGTAAACATTGTCTCATCTATTTGTGGTTCTGTCTCGATGGGTTTGTTTGGTTGTGTGAAAAAACTTTTAGTACTTACCTGAATTTAACAAAAATAAAGAGACAACTAGATGGATATGTGTACTGACAAGCAACAACAAGAGTCATTTTGAAAACGGTGCAAAGCAAAATTACTTCCTTAGACCAAGCTGACACAACGCCCCCTCCCCCCTTACGCCAGCAAAGTTTTATGGTAAAGTGCAGTGAAAACAGCTATTGTTTTGTTGTACATTTCACTAAACGATGGAATACATATGAACAAAATGTTACAAAATAAAAAACAATTTGCACATGCACTTATAAAACCCCAACTCTCCCAATCCCAGAGCACTGACATATCACTTAGCAACTCAGCTACAGTACCTGTTCATTTTTTTTTTATTAGTGACTGCATATACAAAGCAGTTCACAGGGCCTGCACACATCCACTGAACCTATTAACAGATTAATAGCCTCTGCAAAAATGAAACATTCTGTGTTGGTCAGTGATTTGCTTTGATCATGGAAACATCGTCTTTTGATTTTGTTTGAACCAAAGAAAAAATTTGTTGGTTGAAAAACCACCAGTAACAAACTTTTTCATATCACAGTTTCTTAAGCGTGGGTTTTTGCCTCTTTCCTCGAAGACTTGAAAGGAAGTTTTGTCATTGCAAAAGACAGCTACAATGCAATGGCAACCATGTATACATAATGCAACTTCGAGTGAGAGTATTTTTCAATTGTGGCCATTTTTTGGCTTTGAAGACATTTTTTAGATGTGCAGAAGTATGGTCATTAATGTTGCAGTGGATTTTGAAGTGCCAACCAAATGTCCACCAACAACGCCTCACTTCAGAGGTCAACTTCCAAACAGAGTAGTATATCAACTCAACAACTATATTCGGAGACCACTGCTCAAACGCACAACTCAATGTTTCAATGAGTATATCATAATGTATTATACAATCACAACCCAGTGTAGTATAAGACCGGCAATGCATTATGCTGCTTGGTACAGTCACAAGCAGAAGCCCAATACAAGTACAATGAATGGCGAACAGTCTCTGCCTTTTATAGGCAGAGTGGGGGAAAACATATGCCCAAATAAGGGGCAACAAATCAGCAGTGACTGGAAATAATTGTACAAATAGAAACATGAGATCTAATTAACATAAGGTGGTATTGGCTAAGATTGGATTAAATGTACAAGGCCCCCAGAAGTAACGGGGAAGCTTCTCAGTCAATAATTCTCAATCATGGTGGTGCAATAAGTAGCTTGAGTTCCTGGCTGTTACGGCTTATTTTTTTCTGTTTTTGGTCTTTTCGGTGGTAGCTGAGCTGCAACGTTTGGCTCCTGCATCTTCTGTACTATTTTGGGTCCACAGGTTATAGCCCTTCTTCCTTCACCAACCTGGTATAGGGTCGGTAGTGACACTGCAGGGCCAGTAGTGGCGGCTACAGGGCCAGCAGTGAATGCTGCAGGGCTTGTAGTGAATGCTGCAGGGCTAGTAGTGAATGCTGAAGGGCAGGTAGTGCCTCTACCGGTTCGCTTACTTGTTTTCTGCTGGCCCGAGACCCAGTTTAGGCGTGCCTGTGTCAGGGGGACCTTGCACACAGATAGTGGTCATGAAAATGCGCTACAGTATTAGGATAAACTTGGGAGCAAAAATCTTTAAAAAAAAGTTACCGGCCACTGAAAAAATTCTACCTTCGCTTTGAGTTGTTTAGCACCAACTTTTGAAAGCATTGAAAAAAAATTTTTTTAAGTGAAAACTTGGATTTTAAAAATCTAAAACTGGAAATGTATGTGTGTGATTGGGCAGATGCCCAAAATACTGCTTTAATGCATTATCATACACCTGCATTCGAGAATTTCATCAACATTGACCACTCAGTTCTCAAACAAGAAACAGCTATAGGCTAAAAAGCTTATTTTTCATCTTAAGCCAAATGGTTGTATCCGCATTGGTTTCAAATGCTTATTCTTTGACAGACGACATCCAAAGATAGATAAACTGCTATGCAAGGTAAGACTTTGTTGAGTCTTCTGAACTAGCTTTTATCTTTATAAATCATCTAAAGGCTAAAAAAATTGTTGTGCATGTCTTTCCATGCTCCATTTGATTTTAGTTGAAAAGAAATGGAAGTGGTTCTCTTAAAATATTACAGTTTTCTGATCTAAGGTACACAAAATGAAAGACTTTGAGACCCTGGTTATGACGATTTTTTGGGAAAAATTTTCATGTTTGCCAGAAAATTTGCTCTAAAATCACAAAAATGAAAAAAAGCAGGTCCAATAGTAGAATTGCATATGCTCTGAAATACTGGTTGTACATCGGAGCAAGTGTATTGGTGTGCTGGGAATAACCGGTTTGGCGGCAACCACCAGTGAAGCATTAACTGTAAGTCATGATAGTCCTGAGATGAAATGCTTGTGGTAGAGAACAAATTTTCATCAAACATAGACAACTAAATACTCACTTGTCTGGAGTTATGCTCATGTTTTCTGGTCATTAAGTGTTTATCAATCCCTTTTCTGCTTGAGAAATTGACCACTTCATTACAGGAAGAGCACACCATCTTACCGTCAACAACGTGAAATGTTCCCTCAGGATAAGATTTTGCTCTACTCTCTGCTGTTACAGTATTTAGTCTTTTTGTATTTTGCTTTGGGATATTCTCTGAGCTCTAAAACAATAACCATCTTATGATATACTAAGATTATTTGCGACCTACTTGTAGAACAAAATACAAAAAAGTAATGGGTGTTCGTAATTCAATACATCACGTATGCAACGGAACATTAGCTTAGAGCGAAATAAGTAGTCAATGAAATTTTATAGTTTTCCGAACCAGTCCTAAAAGAGATAACTCCAAATTTTCAAATAAATCAAGAAATAATGAAACTTGAACTGCTACAAGCTGGAATAACTTGTCAAGCTGCCCCTAAATTTTGGAAATTTTGAACATTTGCAATTATTATGAGTTCTTTTTTAAATATATGGAGCCAATCTACAAAAATGAAAAGAATTCAACTCGTTAGTTATTATTTATTAAATGTTCGGTTTCGTTCACGACCTACGAACAATATAGATAAAGACTTATAGATTTTTTTTATTCAGTTACCTACTTTTTGTTGACCTACGAGTTCCGAACAATAAGATTATTTATTGATTAGGTTTATTGCTAGTCTAATTATTTTTATTGCAATGTGTTCGGCAAATAGAGGTCGGGAATACTCTTCATGAAACAATTTAAATCTGATTTTAGGTATTTTTTCCTCCTCCAACTAAAAAATTTACCGCTTGCTTACAGATGTGCTGGAAATTGTGTCACAAAAAACTATTGTGGCCGATTTGTGGCTCAATTTCCAGTTTAGCTCAAAACTATGGTCTGAGAAATAGCTATTCATCTGATAGTCAGTCAACATTGCTAGCTGAGTAAACTGGTAAACCCTGCAGCTGTCCTCTATCAGTAACCAAGGTATTGAGACTAAGAGTAATGCTTGAATTGTTGCATCAGCATTAAGTTGCACAGCAAGAATGTAGCCAACTTGTCACAAACTACAGATGGGAGTTCTCAAATTATAATTGAATCCTGGTGAGAAGTCTATTAGGAAAGTTTTCTTGAGGCAAAAATCATTTTCAAAGGCACAATACCAGAAGCACAAATATGTATTTGATTAGTCATTGCCTTTTATTTCTTGATCTGCACACAACATTTCCAAAAAACATCTATACTAGGTTGAAAAACCATCAATAAAAAGTTTTTGAACATCACCGTTTTTTAGGTGTTGGTTTTTGTCTCTTTCATCAGAGATTTGAAAGGAAATGATGTTGATGCAAAAGACAGTTTCAATGCAATTGCAATCATGTATAAAAGATTCAACTTCGTGTGAGAGTTTTTGAATTGTGGCACTGTTCTGGTTCGAAAACCATATTTTAGTTATTGCAACATTAGTATCATAAGTATTAGGATACACTTCGGAGCAGAAATTTTCACAAGAAAGTTTTCTGACCAGTGAAAAATTCTAGTTTTGCTTTTGAGCTGTTCAGATAAACTCTTGAAAGCATTGAAAAAAATGTTGTTTTGCAAAAACATGGAAATTTAAAATCTAAAAACTCAAAATGTATTTGTGGGTGTGCGCAGACGTCCAAAATACTGTTCTAAGGCACTATTGTACATCTGATTTCCAGAATTTCATCAATAATGACTACTCAGTTCTCAAAGAAAAAACAAATTTAAGCTAAAGCTTTAAGTTTTTATCTGAAGCCAAGTGGTTGTATCCGCATTGGTTTCAAATGCTTATTTATTGACAGACATCCAAAGATAGATAAAATGCTATGCCAGGTAAAATTTTGTTGACTCTTCTGAACTGTCTCCTATCTTGTTAGATCATTTAAAGGCTAAAACACTAGTTGTGTATGTCTTTCCATGCTCAATTTGGTCTGAATTGAAAGACATGGAAGTGGTTCTGTTAAAATATTGCAATCATCCGATCCAATGTTCACAAAACAAGAGGCGTTATGACTCTGGTTATGATGGGTTCTTAGAAAATGTTTGATGTTTGCCATAAAGCTTGCTCTAAAATAGCAGGAATAGAAAAGAAAGCTGGTCCAACAGTAGAGTTTCTGATGCTCTGAAATTCAAGTGATTTTGTGTGCTAAGAAAAACTGGTTTGGTGGCAACAACTAGTGAAGCATTAGCTGTAGGTCATGATAGTCCTAAGATGAAATGCTTGTGGAAGAGAAAAACTGTCATCAAAAATAGACAACTAAATGCTCACCTGTCTAGAGTTTTGCTCATGTCTTTTGGTCTTTAAATGTTTATCAATCAATTGTTTCGTTGAGAAACTCACCACTTCGTTACATGAAGAGCACACCATCTTACCATCAACAACATGAAATGTTCCCTCAGGGTAGGACTCGGCTCTAGTCTCTGCTGTGATATTTTTAAGTCTTGCTATCTTTTGCTTTGGGATATTCTCTGAGCTCTAGAGAAATAAAAGTTTTCTGGTACAATAAAACAATTTCAACAAAATCTTAGGTATTTTCTTTCCTGCTCAAACTGAAAATTTACCATCTGCTCCCAAATTTGCTGGACATTGTGCTGCAAAGAACAACAATCATTGCGGCGGACTTGTGGCTCTATTTTCCAGTTTAGTTCACAATTATGGTCAGAGAAAGAACTATTTATCTGCAAATCAGTCAACATTGCCAGCTTGGTAAACTGATAAACCCTGCAACTCTGCTCTATCATTAACCATGGCAATGAGCCTCAAAGTAATGCTTGAATTGTTGCATCAGCATTAATTTGCACCGCAGGAATATAGCCAAATTGCAACAAACTACAGATAGAAATTCTCAAATTATGATGGACTCCTGGTAAAAAGTGTATGAGGAAAGTTTTCTTGAGGCAAGAATCATTTTCAAAGGCACAATACCAGAAGCACAAATATGTATTTGATTATTCATTGCCTTTTATTTCTTGATCTGCACACAACATTTCAAAAGAAACATTTATACTCGGATTACGAAATTTTTACTCGAACAATAAAGATCATCCGCATAAATATTTGCATGCAAATTCTATTCGAAGTACTCATTTGAAGCTGTAGCCCATCACAATCCATAAAATAGGTTGCCAAAATGCTAAAACATGTTTCTCTTTATCATGGCTGAAGTCAATTTTATATAGTGCCGGCTTTTGCGGTACTCTTCTGCTTTTCAGAAAGTCATTTTCCACCAATCAACAGCCTCATTTCCGACAACAACCTTCTTCCAGTCTTGGTTAATAAATCAAAAAACATTGTTCATTATTCTGCTGTGACAAAAGTCTTTGGTTCATCTTGTAGCAGCTTTTCATCACTTTTAACTGCTCAAACCAAAGTTCAAGAATGTTACATTCCACATCAGAGTTTAAACTTTGAGTTGAGGCTAAACCGAACAACTATCAATTAGGGCAATTTTAGTCCCTCTGAAAATTTTCATACTGATCCTTAAGTGTCGGAAATGGGATTATTGGATGAAGTAAATGGGAAATGACGCAGAATTAGTTGTGAGGAAAGGTGAGGGGAGTTGCATGTTGTGGGCAAGAGGACTCTCTGGGTGTACACAGAATTGAAATAGAATAATAATCTTGTGTTTGAGGTACAAGTGTGTGAGTTGGTGGGAGAATGGTGTGCAATGGATATAAAAGAGGTATAAAAGAGATGCAGATGTGGTGTTTTTGTAGGATGGAGGGTGGAAAAGAGTTCAGTGCTGTGCTGAATTGGGCTAATCTGCAGACAAAAGCATTTTAACATCACCGAAGTACAAGATAAAGAATAGATACTGCTTAGGAAACACAACAACTGCTATTCTGATATTACGCATTCTTCTCCCTTTCGGTTGTAATGAACTTCTTGTTTTTACAAATAATGTCTTTCTCTAGTGCATATATACTTTTCTTGTAAAAAAGTAGAATTAGTTATTCTACAATAACGCCAGTTTTTAATACCAAACAGTCCCTCTTTGTATCATTTGGTAGAAGGAAAAAACTATGAAATATTAACCTCAATAACCAAACTAAAGAAAGTCGTATGTACTAAGGCCCGAGTTCAGTCAGTGGTTGGTTTCTGGCCAAATTCTCCTTAAAACAGCTAAATTAGTGCTTAAAAGTAAAACTTTGAAAAGTGAAAGTGTATCTCTACTATCCATTGCAGCTGCAGCCTTTATCTGCATACACCATTCATAGTAAAATAGGAGCAGATTGCCGTCATGAAGTCTAAGGAGAAGGTTTTCCTACTACCAGGTGTACTTGAAGTAGGCACCAGTTACCATGAGAACCTGTGAGGTACCTTTTTGTGTGCACCAGGTTTTTAGAATGCATGGTATTTATTGGTGTGATATGTTGATTATTTATTGGGTTCTCCTGGTCCCTGTTGGTACCGTTTTGTGTACACCAGGTGTTTTGAATGTTTTGGTATGTTGATTTAGATCGGGAGGTTTGAGTATTGTATAAAAATGAAGTGTTGTCTGATTGTATATTTTTACTATATAAAAAGTACTACAGATGTGCATGAAATACTTCTAACACGAGTTCAACAGTACATAGCTCTTTGTCTATTCGCACGTGTTTGTACATATCTGGATGGATTTTGTACAAAGTTCTTTTAGTCCAATTCGATTGGTATAAGTTTCGAAAAAGTTCTCTATGCCAAGCGTTTTTTTTTAAGTTTTTTTAAAAAATTGTTATTACTTTCGAGTTCTAGCATTTTTAGAACGGTTTCAAAAAGGTTTTAGTCATAACATTGAAGTTCTCTATAGCATCATCATCATAGAGGGTTTGTATTGAATCGGTGAAAGTTCTTCGTACTTAGCTACCATGCTTAGCATGTGTTGGGTGATGCAAAATATGATGGCTTGGAATGTCAATTGAGAGATCGCTTTCTGCTGAAAAATCTTTTTTTTCAAGTGTTAAGGATAGATTTCCCGAATGAAATATTTAATGTGGAGCGTTTTGAATGATATATTGATCTGAAATAAAAAATATACGTTTTAGTAAAGGGTGATAAGTATTGAAGTACAATAATTAGAGTTTCTTTATTTTTCAACCAGTGTTACATAATATTTTTTGTTAGTTCTTGCGTTATCACCGAGAATCCTGCTGATAGTCGTGTAATGAATAGTGTTGTCTATGTTGTTTCTTCAGAAGCTAGTGCTGGAGAGAATGATTTTTGTATAGAGAGAGCAGTCCTTGAGTACTCAAATTTACACCTACCTGTTAACCCTACAAACAATGAGAACACTAGCGCGGAAATCTCATTATAACCATTTTGGTCGCACGAAAACTCTTTACAGTATATAAAATTTTCACTCAAAGAATGTTGTTTTTCAGGCAAAATCCCATGTATATTATAAATGGTATTCGCGAGAGGAATGTTACTTTTTTTGGCGCAAAGAAATTTTGGTTTTTCCCTCGAAAAATTGCTTTTTTTGCAGGCGAAAAAAAGTTGTTTTCTTCGAGCGAAAAAAGCTTTCCGTGCTTGAAAACTGTATATACATTACAAAGAGTTTTGTGCAAAGAATGTGTTTTTTTTAAGCAAATAATTTTTCAAATAAACAATGTTGTTTTTTTCAGACAAAAAGATGATGTTGTATTTGCGCAAAAACTGTACACAGTATAAAAAGTTTTCGCCTGAGAAACAATACACCGTATGCAAAAACAATTTGATCGCAATTACAACTCAACCACCTTTCTATAAGAAGGTTTAGCTATAATTAAGAAGTAATTTTTTTCACAAATGAGTCTGTTTGTGTCATAAAATAGCCACCTGAAAAATGGAAAAAATTTTGCATTATCATGCATCTCAAATGTAACAATACTTCTTGCAATATCATTGGATATTTTAAAAAATTAAAAAGTTTTCGTACGCTTCATACTATACTACTGTATACTCTTTTAATACAAATTTTATCCTTTTTACCTCCCTTTTTAGGCAACTATGGGTTAATCTACTACATTTGCTATTATATTCATAGTTTAAATCACATAAACGCTTGTTACGTTTTTTATTACATGCTTTATTATGTCCTCTATTATATCCACTGATTTAATCAAATAAACATAACACCTAATACAAACAAGTCAAAAAGCAAATGGAACATGTCAATTGGGCTCTAAAATGGGATGAAATTCTCCTGCATGATCAAAGAACAAATAAATAATATTGTGAGAAGTTTACATGAGATAGTCTGGGGCCTTTAGGACTGAATGCCCACCAAAGGAAGTAGCTGAGAAGAGTGCGTTGGCTCGGAGAGCAGGCCAAGTAACAGATGCCCTAATAAGGGGTGGAAAAGAACCAAGCAAGGAAAAGGAGCAAGAAAGGATGCCGAGCACAAATTGCCATGTACTTACTATTATCATTGGCTGATCTTGTGTATAAAATTGTATCGTGTATTGTGATTGCTGCGTTTTTACTATTTTATTATGTGATTGGTTCACCCTAATAAGGGGTGAACTATCCTCTGATTCTCTTATAAAAGGAGCTTTTTCTGTGCATTACAATCAGAAGTCTTGAGGAGTTTGCTAAATACACTTATATTTTGCTAAATCGATTATGAAATAAATATTGGTAAGTAGAACCCTGTCATTTTGTGTCGTGGTCTAAGACCCCGTAAAGGTGGCTAAAGTCAATTCGGAGTGACTCCGAATTGTAGTGAAGAAGTTTATGAAGTAATAGCGTTGTGTCGTAGTAGAAGGTGGAAAACTACTACAATATCTTAAAGGTCCGTGCAATAGTCAACGACCATTAGCATTACTTTTCAAATACTGCAAAACGTCTCTAAAGCCATCCATACCAAAAAAGCAATGTGATATGTTAACAAGTATGTTTTTATGCATGTTATATTAACCAAAATCATGTACACACAAAAAATTGCATGTATGAAATGTCTGTAAACAGTCCAACAAGTTGATCACACACAAAAATATTGCTATGTTGGCAGGTCTGTGCTTGATGCAGATATGCTCTCATTATACTACTGTGGCGCACTGTACAAGCAAGGCCTAATTTCTTTGGTGTTATGGGTGCGACAAGCAATTCAGTTACAAAAAAAAATCTGCACAATTGGAACCGGTAACCAAAGTGATGATCTCGGAGGAGGTTGGTGTTACAATTTTTGGATGCACTGTAAAAGCACATGGGAGTTAACATTCTACACACCAAAACAGTTGCATATCTTTACAGGCGCACAGTAAGGCTTGATTTTTTGGTGTTCCACGTTTTTCTTGCTACAACACCCCGTAATTGGCTTTAGTGGTGTGGCTATCAAACCTGATGCGAGGCCTAGTGAGGTCAATCAGCCAATGATTGGTACGTGTGTGGCAGTTGATGATGTCGCGATTCACACATTCAACTTTACTGCCCAGAACAATGATAGAGGAATCGTCACATTTTGTGATACATTCACAGTCCTTCTGTAATAATTTATTTTATTTCTCAAAACTTGCATTTTATTTCAGATGTCCTCCAATCTATTTTAGAAGTCAAAATATTTATTTTGCAGGACTCATTAAAATTCATTGCGTATTTTCCAGCCATCTGTTATACCTTTTCTGAATTCATTGGGACAAACTGAGTTTCTCCACAGTAAAAGTTATCTTTCAATAATTTGAAGCACATATAATGTAGGCTGACTCCTGAACAACTGACTGTATCTTATCTTCCTCCCAATCATCCTAGTTCCTTCTAATGTTTTTGCAGCGGAAACGTCCAACAACTAGCTCACCAATTTTTGGCTGGTCTTGGTCTTTGATATGCCCTGAGCCTAGTGATGAGCAAGCAATTGCTCAGATGATGCTTTAATGAACCATTTAACACAAGTTACCCGTTTCTTGTTGAGATCTCTGGACACTGCCATATTGTTCTCCTTTTTGGCCCTGTAACGGCATGCACAATTCTATGACCGTTATAGATCACAAAATATTTTGTGTAGTTGAGTGGTAACCCATTGAGTACATGCTGGATAGCTTTGGGTTTGCGTTCAGCAGTTTTATTTTTTAAGATTTTCCGGCTCATCGTACCTAAACCCAATGTTTCCCATGATCTGTTTTTTTGCTAGCTCTCCAATATTTTCCGTACAGATTTCTAGCAGCGACCTTTCTATGCAGATACCTGAAAGTGAGTGGTGTGTTTTCTTCAACTGCTCCTTTTATTGATTCACGGATTATGCAACTGATCTTGTGTTTTTAAAACTCGCTCACTGTTTTTATGATTGGTTGACTGGCATCGGAGACAGTTGACAGTCTGCAAAATATTTCCCCATGGCGTAACGCCGTAATATGTAAGTGTTTGGCTGAAAAGATGCATGCAAGAAATTTGCTCATGAAATAATAGTGCTACAAAGTACCAAAAGAGTTCAAAACATCTTCTAAATTGGGATTTCGACGGAGATCTCGCGATCACAATTCAGTAGCAGCAGCAGTAACAGTAGCAACAGCAGTAACAGTAGCAGCAATCCAGCTCTTATTTATCCGATATCACACTTTCCAAGCAAAAAGCGAGTCAACACTAAACTGTGTCTGAAACTACCTTCTGCGGTGCTCCTAACTTGCCAGTTGTAACTATCGTCGTCTGCTAACTAGTCACTAACTATCTCTTGCATGAGCAGCTTACACAAAGTGCGAATGATTTACTGCCATAATGCAATCGCAGTATCTGTTGTCTCTGCTGCCACTGTTACGAAACTACAACATAACTGTGGGGAGGGAACAGTTCAAAGACATTGACTGCAAAGTGTTTGGTTGTAGTCACTACAAGGTCAGCATCTCATACCTCCACAACTCAGTTGAACCAGATAATGGTTTGGGTGCATGAAATGAAAATGGGTTAGTTTTACCCTACTGTAGACCTGTCATTACGCTGGTAATCCTGCCTAGTACAAGAGGAACTGCAGGTTCGGACAATTGGTTCATACGTTTGTTCTATTCGATCGAGGGTGTGACGCTACCATCTGGCAGTTAATGGCTGAACGTCTCTAAGTCAGAAACCGTCTAATTGGAATATCGGTTATGAAACTCAGCAGCGTGCCGCTGCTGCTGGGAGGCAGCAATAATCCCGCCGCCCTCAGGCAGTCGCAGTGGCTCTAGCTATGTAAAATGACTCTTTGCCCGCTTTGCCACGGCGTTGCGGGTGTTCGAGGTCGACTCTCGACCCATCAGTGTATTGGCGTGGAGCCATTCGGAAACGCCTCTAAGTCAGAAACCGTCCCAACGGAGTATCGGTTATGATACTCCACAGCGCGCCGCTGCAGCGGAGAGGCAGCGATAGTCGCGCCCCCTTCTGGTGGTCGAGGTGGCTCAGGCCATGTAAATTGACTCTTTGCCCGCGTCAACACGGCGTCGCCGGTGTTCGAGGTTGACTCTCAACCAGTCAGTGTTTTGGTGTGGAACCATTCGCAAGCGACCTAGATGCCCATTTGATGACCATTTGTTTTTGGCTTCTTTGTCATTATTCACTTTTTTATTCACAAAAATAAAAATTGGGACCTAGCTCACAACAAGATATTTGTTGTACAATAGAGTTAATATGTTGAGTCTAATCAGCACTGGATTTTAAGCACAATTTCGTTTCGGCTTCCCTTTAGTGAATAAATGTTTCTTTTTGATTTTATGTACAGAATGGTTTTTTTTACTATGCATGTCACAATGTGCTTCGGCTCTCACTAAAAGTTCCCTGGGGGTTTCTCGCTTCAGCAGTCACAAGATGATTAAGCATCACAGTTAGTGTTAGGCTATTTTTCTAGCCGACAAGAGAAAGTTCAGAGAATTATGTGCGCGTATTATAGCATATATTACATCAGGTAGTTTATAGCACAATCTGCACTTTATTTTCCAGTGACTTAGGAGTCATTTCCTTCTCGAAAGTTCACATTTTGGGAACTACAGACTTCTGGGACAACCTAAACCTTGAAGACTTTGGGAGGGTGAAAAGGGTGGTCCAGAATTGGCATAGACCGATGTTTGCCTTGTGAAAAGAATTAGGTATTTGCAAAAGATAATCAATTCATGATGAGCATAAATAAATATGAAGGTAAGTTATTCCCATTAAAAGCATTAACAGAGAAGAAGCATCAATTAAACAAAACCTTAGACATGTATTGCTAAAAAAGGGAAGTTTTATAGTTTTTTCAGAAAGATTAAATAAACAAGTGCGAATAATTTTTTTGTCAACTAGACAGAAGCATTGGTGTTTACTACAGAGGTGTACTTTTATGTCTTTAAAAATCTGCCAATAATTGTAATTGTTGCGCTAGTCACTTCAAGATGTATGTTGATGACCTGTCTTTGTTAAAGACCATGTCCATGGTTGTAAGCGCAGTGCGATAATGTCATATCACTTTAAATTGACTGAGCACAAAAGAGTCAGAGTATGCAAATTTTTTGCTAATTTTAAAGCTTGAAATAAGATTTCCAGTTATATCAACAGTTTTAAAAATTACAATACAAACTTGTAAACACTGGGGAGCATCTTTACCTCGAGAGCTTCTATAGTTTCACCAAGCTCTTTGTTACCATCGTTGCCATCATTATCATCATGACCATCATCATTGTCATTATGAATGTCTTCATCATGATCGTTGTCGTTATCATTGTCATCATCATCATGGTCATTATCATGGTCATCATCGTCAATATGTTCCATGAAATCTACATGATCTCCACCTTGAAGTTCACAATCTTGTAACTTGGTACTGCCAAACCAAGAATCTGTTTTCCTGTTCTGTCCCAGAAAAATCTTGACATAAACTGTTTCTTATCACAAACATGAGCAATTTCAACACTTTCATTAAGCAGACTTTTTAAGCTAAGAGCCAATCTTTCTATATCTCATTAAATATGTGAAAAATTTTGCCGTCTGACTTATAGTTTTCAAGAGTGCAATTTAAAGAAAAATTGCTTAGTTGTGAAACATTTTATGGAATAACATTCTTCAAGTGAGACATAAAATTGATGCATACGCACCCATCCGCCAGTGCTGTTTATCAATCTATCGAGAGTCTGACCAGACCGGTCTATAGCTTTACAACAAAATTGCTCTGCAAGGTAGTTTACCAGAATCAAATGTGCATCGTCAAATGCTATTATAGCCGTTGTGAGCTCCAGAACCTGTTTATAAAGCTACATAATCATTTAAACTAGTAGAAAATCTCACAACAAATTTGGAAATTTTCCAATCTCAGTAAAATGCAAAAAATATCCAAACATTTACATTTTTCTCTGTTCCATAGTTTAACATTCTGTCTCATGATTTGATTTCCAATCGCAAAGAAAAAACAAAAAACAATTGATTTATCTGATACCTACCGCAGCTATCTTAGGCCATGTTATCTGTTGGCTAACGAATGTTTGCTCAAATATTCTATCCAAAACAGATCGCACATTTTCCCTCGGCAGCCTCGCACAGTGATTGGCAGCCTTAAGTATAAAGCTGATATCGTCTGGATGCAACGCACTCAATACTATGGAACAAAGTAAAACCTAATATTTCAAGTATAAACAACTGGCAAGTTCCCACAACTAACTAAGAGCAACAACCCATGCCAATTGCACTGTTCTGAATGGAACAAGCATAAAACATGGTAGCCAAAACATGCGATTAAGCCGTAGATTATCTGTCAATAGTTTTTTCATCAATCTCAAAGTAACGTAACCTCAGTTGTTATTGAGCAACTCGTGGTCAATTATAGTTGTTTTACCGAAGTCACTTTCTCTGATTTTGGTGATTTGATAAAAAATTTCAGATTAATTTTATGGCCACCAACATTTTGGTACTAGAGCTACTCTCACCTTTCCTTCAAACTGTGCTTGGGTGTATGAAACCCTTCAGACACAATTCAATATTAGCTAAGTGAGTTTGAGCATTATTACCTGCACTACAGGCAAAAAAACATGCTTTACACTTGTCATTTAGGGTAATAGCACCTCTGCTAATTTAACTTATAATCATCATATCGTGATGCTCTCTCGAGCCCAATGTTATCATTTATCTGATCCCAGTTTTGAATAACCGGAGTAAAATACTGTGTGGATCAGAATAAAATGGTTTTATCAGGTGTTGCTACAGTTGAGATAGTATTGGAGAGAAAAAATGTGGAAATACTGTTAAAATAAATATCGATCAGAAATCAAATAGTATAGTTTAGTGTGGTGTGTTATGGTATAGTATGGTATGGTGAGGTGTGGTATGGCGTGGTGTGGTGTGATGTGGTGTGGTGTGGTATGGTATGGTGTGGTGTGGTATGGTGTGGTGTAGTGCGGTGTGGTGCGGTGTGGTAGGGTGTGGTGAGGTTTGGTGTGGTGAGGTGAGGTGTGGTGAGGTGTGGTGTGGTGAGGTGAGGTGTGGTATGGTGTGGTGTGATGTGGTGTGGTGTAGTGTGGTGTGGTGCGGTGTGGTAGGGTGTGGTGAGGTTTGGTGTGGTGAGGTGAGGTGTGGTGCTGTGTGGTGTGGTGTGGTGTGGTGTGGCGTGGCGTGGCGTGGTGTGGTGTGGTATGGTGTTGTGTGGTGCCGTGTGGTGGGGTGTGGTGAGGTGTAGTGGGGTGTGGTGAGGTGTGGTGCGGTGCGGTGCGGTGTGGTGTGGTGTGGTGCGGTGAGGTGTGGTGAGGTGTGGTGGGGTGAGGTGAGGTGAGGTATAGTATAGTTGGCAAAAGCTTTAAAAGAACATGTTTTTTAATGCTTAGGTTGCTTTAATTGTAAACACAAGCTGCAGGTTGACATCTGAATAACTTTAACACTGTATCAATTGAGGAAAACTGAAGTATGTGCGCTTGTGGGGAGGGGTTTAGGGTTTCCAATGGTGTTGGGTTTTATTTTAATCAACTACTTGACTCATCAGAGAAATAATTAATTAATGGGGACGAATTAAATAGTACAAAATAGTATCACTGCTACTTCGGTCTTATAAGAAGTTGTCTCACCTATATTAGTTAGTGCAGTACAGTGTGTGGCTACTAAATGCGCAGGTAAACATACGCTCTTTTGTAAAAACTTCTCGAACAGATACTCGCTTCTGCTGTAGCATCTCTGGGAATAGAAAGCTGCTGTTCTCAACCTATGAACAACCTCAACATCATACAATTTAGCGAATAATTTGTCAGTACTGTTCAAATTCTCACAATAGATTTCTCTGTAAGTTCACTCAAGAAGCTTTTAAGATATTAGATGGGCAGCTATCACTTGTATTAGTTCAAACACAACACTGGATTTTTGACCAGATGTATTGTATGTAAACTTATGCGGATGTTCCTTATGGCTCTGTAGCAGTAAGGAGAAGACGATCAGACAGCAAAATGTTGGTTATGTAATGGATTTTACCGACCACTACTGGAAGGAACTACTATCTTACTGACTAAAGGCTGCACAAAGTCCCGACCCCTGCCCTGTAAGCTCTGTGTGCTATGCTGTGTACAAAGTCAACACTGGCGTAACAGGGTTAATCCTCTTGAAGTCCTGACAGGTATACAAGCCTGCCAGAGATTACTGCAACTCCAGAATAATCCAAGTGAACAGAGAGAGATGTTTGAAAGTATAAGAATTATTCACAACTGCCTCTCTTGCTCAAACATTACAATTTATAACATGGAGAATGTGATATACTACAACATGATTACTCAAGCATGCATTCAGCTAGACAATGCCGTTAATGGGAATGCTCCATTTTCCAATCAATCACTATGTTCCCATGGTTCGACTTCCTTTGGATCGGACGTTTATTCGAGTTGGTTAGCATTCATTCGGGTTGGCATTCCAATCCGTTCGTATGATAATTCGAATTGAAATAGTTTGCGGGAGTTGTCCTTTCTTAACAGTGAGTAGCGAGCGCAATAATTACTTGATCGTAGTGAGATAATAAACAACTACGCTCGTATTACTAACTAGTAATACGAGTCAAATTTGTGTAATGTTCACAGCATAAACTAGTAAGTAGTAAGTAGATGATTGATAATAAAAGCAACAATTTCTAATAATTATAGATGATAGTTAATAAATCTGATGAAAGCTATACGAAATGATAAGTAATTATTAATAATAATAAATAAATAAATTATTCCAAAATAATAAAAAACTAATTTTTTTTAGGCAAGTATAAAAATAATAACAATTTTGTTTGCCCATTTATGAAACAGAGCGATGACTTGGTTTCGCGAAAAAAAAATGGTAAACAATTTATAACAAAGCTGTTGTTAAAGTTGCAGAGGATTATTATTACCTGAATATTGTGCAGGATTTCACTGTGGGGGTGTGAGTTGGTAGCTCGGCCTACCTGCACAACCTCCCGAACTGTGATGGCAACTGTGTCTAATGCTCTAGCAATACAATCCTCCCACAGGTCGACTTAGTAGGCTGAGAGATGGTGATTAACCATTCCAGTTACTAGTGAGCTGCCGATTGCGTTAGCTGTTATCAGTGTGTGAAGCAAGGTCGAACTTTGAAGGGCAAACTAGTCAAGCTAGGTTCGGCCAGCAGAGGTTCGGTTGACTTGTTTCAGTGCAGTGCAGAGGTCGAACATTGAAGGCGAATTAGGCAAGGCTAAGTTCGGCCAGCAGAGGTTCGGTTGACTTGTTTCAGTGCAGTGCAGAGGTCGAACATTGAAGGCGAATTAGGCAAGGCTAAGTTCGGCCAGCAGAGGTTCAGACTGATCTGCTTATATATTACTACTCGAGTAATGGTGCGCAGTGAAGTTATTTGTTAGAGAACAAAGAAACTTCTGAGAGTGTGCAAGCTGACTCTGATTTATTTGACTAGAACATGCATATTTATACAAGCAATTACATAACTGATAAAACTGATAAGTATGTAGACAAAAGGTGGCCACACCTAGCACAAACCATTGGCTAGCGTGTGCCAATAGAACAGGGTAGGAGGTACATAGGTAGCTGCATGATTGCACTCACATGGCATACATATAAGATTGAATGTTAAACGGTAAGATGGATAAATGTGCATAGATAAATTGTCTCTAGAGTGTAAGCATAGAACTGGGATAAAATAGTAAATGGAAGTAATAGAATGTAAATAGAAAGTTTGTGCTGACGCCGTCCGTCACAATATAAAAACTGCAGTTGGAAAATGCACAAAATTTGATTTACTGCGAAATCACCAGTTTAATGCCTTTTTTTCAAAAGAGCAACCGAACGAATTCAAATATATCAACACGAACGAATCCTATGATCCTAATCAATACTCAACCCGAATTAATTTGGTTTGAGGAACTGCACTGAGCCAACTTGAACCAACTCGAACCAACTCATACGAGTCACCAGTCCCATTACCCGGATGGACGATTTATGAGTTCAACCCGAACGAATTTGCACCATGGGAACGTGGTGATTATACAGTAATCCATGTTAGTGGGCAGAGCCCTTGTCATCTCCTAGCAGTAGTCTCTGCTAGCAATGGCCTGTACTTGTCTAGGCTTCTCTGACTTTAGGCGAGGGCGCACAACTGCTAACAACTCTCAGGGGTTGACAACTACCAAAGTCCCACACAGTATCATTCTTTTAAAGATAGTGACGGATGATAGGAAAAAATTTTGTGATGTGGTTGCACACGCCTCCAGAACAAATAGTCAGTTGCTGACATTTAGGAGCTTGGAATCCAGTGGATAAAATATGAAAATGCTTGTGTTTAAATTTATCTTGCCCTTTCACTGTTTTGTTAATTTTCAAAAAGTCTTTCAGCTGCTTCAAATCTTGAAGAACTAACTCAAAGTGTGTCACTGCATCAACAACTACCATGTTATAAAGGAAATTTGGTGCTGATTTGCTGAACATTTTAGTATACCTGTTGATAATTAATATATTGTCTTTCCTGGTCAATAACAAAACTCTGGTGTTTAAACTAATAACCTTCAGGAATGTAAACTTAAAATCTACCGCATCACTTGTACATGTGTAGCAAGCTGACAATATCACAAAAATTGGCTACTGAAGTGTTGTTAAAGGTCACTGGTTAGGTACTTTGTCAACACAAGAGTCAATAGCACTGTTTGAATTGACCCCTAGCTGTCTTTAAAGCAGGGGTTCATCCTTCACATAAGTTTTGGGACAGCCAAAGCAAGTCTGTGGGTCCAGGAGTATGTTTGGGCCTCAGGCAGGTCTTAGGCAGTGCTTTGTTCACTACAGCCCCAAAACGCATTTGGCGCAAGCTGGTGAATTTTGGAGCATTTTGGGGTACCAAATTGTACAGCTTTATTACTCAAGATGTGTCACTTTCATTCTAAAAAGCGCATTTCAAAAGTTCAATTTTTATTCCATATGAAAGAAACAATTTCAGTCAACGGTATACATAATGCTTGGTGCGGAAACAAAGAATCGACTAGTTTAGTACAATCCAAGTCTGTAGTGTCACAGCTTGACAGCAAGTCTCCTCTTGCAACCAATGTGACTTCAAACAAGCTCACAGAAAACTTGCACAACGTAGCAGTGTGGTAGATTTCACATACTGCCGTCACTGTGCTACCAATATGGAAGTAATACTTGTCGCTACTTGTGTCAATCTAACTCCTCTCCACACACTATGATTTTATCACGGAAAAGGGAAAACAGCTGGATATGTTACCATCGACAACAAAACTTTCCTCTATTTGCTGCTATCATGTTCAGAATCAAGCATATTTGATTTTTGCTGGTTTGTCTAATGGTTTGGTATTGTTCCATGGTACTGATTGGTCAATGCATATTGCTTGCATCCACTATTTCTCTTTTTGGTTTTCTCAACAATGCCAGCTGATACATTATTGTAAACCATTGATGAGCACCATCATGTGCATTGTTTTTGTTTGTGTTTTGCATCAAGAGGCTACAACAGAAGAAATTCTCTCAATGTGTCAAGTTGTCAAAGTGTCAAAGTAAAGCGCTGTGTTTAACGAGACCTTCAGTTGCTGAACTTTCGAACTACACTTGAAAATGAATGATGGATGCAGAAGGAGGCTTACATTGACAAACCCATCGATAGAGCTACTGACTACAGCTGGTGGTTGTAGAGAAGGAGATGAGACAAGGAAACTCCCCTTCCACTACTAGTTTGTACAAACAACTTAAATCTTGGGGGTTGGCCAGCTCATAGCTCATCAGACTATTGTAGGTTATTCTTAAAACATGAAAAAGCTGTACCGACGCCTTTCCCATTTTATAGTGGTATAGCAGTAGCAGAATGAGAGCAAATCTACATGCTGGTGTTTAAGGACAAGATGATTCTCTTGGTTCCAAGTGTTTTTTAGCAACAAATGCCCATGAGTCTCGTTTAAGTACCTTCTAGTGTGCACCAGGTGTCGTTCAGCCCACTTGAACTTATATTGTTTCTATACTGTGTATGATTAGGATTGTCGTCTAAGAATTTCTTGGGTTTGTGTCATGGTTTTGATTTTTGGACTTACGCGTGATTGCACAAAAAATATGTATTGTATTGAAGTATAACTGTTGTTTAAGGCATACATACAATTTATAAAGTAAAAAACTATGTAAATATCCATTGATTATTTCAAAAAGCAATTCTAGTGAGTGTATGGACATTCCTGTGTGATTATTTATTTTTAAATTATGAGTGACGTGGTGTTTGATAGTGCATCAATATTTTTCTCTTTATTTATGAAAAAGAAATTTTAAACCAGCCTTCATACTAAGCTAACTTTTGAATCTGAAATAGCTAGTAAAGACTAGAATGTTTGACATAAGTAGCACAGTATGGAAATTGACAGCGAGTGATTTTAGTAATAAAGCCATTTCACCATCTCATTTTGGCGTATTCTGCGTGTATTTAAAAGTGGGAGGTGTTTCACCTTCTAGGTGGAGGTATATCTAGAATGTGCTATGTGGCGCAAAAGAGAATAGCCTAAATAGTCACCAGCTTGACCGACTTGTTCTGTATTATCATGTGTCTTTAAAACTAGTTTGTGATATATGTGCAGAATAAACACTTTTAGATATAGTTTTTTGGATGCTTTTGCGCCTAATTTTAGATCAAAAAACCAAAAAATGTAAATAATAACCAACGATAATAAGCATCGAAGCAAAATGGTGATACTAATTAATCAGTCGGTTTCAGCTATCTTAAGTATGATTAATAATAAATAATATAAAAAAATCTATTACACTAACGGATAAATTTGAAATTTTCAACTACGCAGACCTCACAGTCTTGATTGCAAAGTCAATAAATGTAATTATTACACCTTCTGCACAGTGTGAAAACCCAATGACAGTTAATAATAAATATTTAGAGAGCAGTCGTTGCCTCACAGACAAAAAGTCACTTTTTCCAACCCTATTGTACTTACAATTTTGAGAGCGAATCGGCTGATCTTTAAGAGTACACATTCTCTTCAGTGCAACTAATCGAGTCCTTCCACTAGTGCGAAATGATTATTTGTTAATTCTCACCTTATTGCCGAGAGTGCTAGTAGTTGCAGTAGAAGTTGTTTCTTTAGTAGCTGCTACTTTAGCAAATGCTATAAGCTCATATAAAGTAATTTATAAATAAATAAAGTTGCACCGATTGACTTACCCTTACAACCAATGAGAATGCTTGCACAAAAAAAATGCATATGATCTAATTTGTCACTAAAAAATCCCCATGTAATGCAATATAATTTCCGCTACTCCAAAAACACTTTTCCCTCAAAAAAATTGCTCTATGGGGTATAGGACTATTTTTGGCAGCTTAAAAAAACACCTTTCAGCAAAAAGTACACTATAATATAGAGCAATTTTTTGCGCCACTAGAATCTTTTATCCTATAAAATTTTCATGAAGCTAAAAGGTTTTTTTTATGCCAAAGTGAACAAGAAAATATAGAAGTTCTCACAGAACGAAAACAATTTTTTTGCGCGTGAAAAAACACATTGCGTTACACAAACGACCAAAAAATTAGTTTTCAAATCATTAAAAAAATTTTGATAGCAAGACAAAAAATTTTTTTTTGCATGAAAATGGCGCATTGATGTATAACAAGTTTTCAAAGGACTAACAAAATTTCCGAGTGAGAAATACATCATGCTATATAAAAGCTTCCTCGCAACCGAAATTACATCTTCACACGAAACTGCACTCAATTCTATAGTGTTTTCTACATGATAAATTATATTCGCTTCAGAGACGGGTCGGTCGGTGCGACCGTGGTTATTTAAGAGTTACCATTGTCACATTGAAAGCATCCACCCCAGCAACAGTAACTGAGGGAACAACATCTGCTGCTACTGCTAGGATTATTGGCAAAAAGGTAAGAATTAATAACTGCTGGTTCTACACCAATTGAAGAACTCAACTAATTGCACTGTGGAGAAAGTGTACTCCGAGGGCCTAATTGCTTTTCTCTCAAATCTTTGAATTCTTTAGCATTGACATCAATGTTTTTTGTTGTTGGAGAGACAACAGTTAAGTTGTAGTTGTTTATTATCAATTTTGCTTCAGTAGCTTGCGTTGTGGGGCAAGGATACTCCTAGACTTAGTCGGTTTGCTCTCGACACCGCGATATATTTGACATTGGAAAGTTTTCCGTTTTTTCGGAGGGAAAAATGTCCTGTTCTACGTATGATGAAACCAACATCTAAATTATTGTTAAATATTATGCAAACCTAATAACTAACAATTGCTTTTTTCTTTTTTTCGAATGGCTGGCAAAATGATTGAAAGTCAATTAATGATTGATGAGCCAGAGACACAGGATTTTACTTCTCCACCAATGCCACCAATACTATTAAGTGATGAAATGGAAAAATGGGACTTCAACAACAAAACTCTCTCCTTGACAGCGCCCTAAGTGCCCTTTTGACAAAAGTTAGTGCTGAACACTGGGAAGAGCAAAGACAAGAGGGTTTTGATGCAACCATGGATGATCCCGAAGACTTATCTCCCAAAAGGAGAGCTGTGATGAATGTTAAAGAGGACACTCCCCTTCGCCATGCCAAGATACCCTTTCACAAAGTCCGCATGGATAACTTGAATGCCCTCACCCACAAAAACTCCTCTCTACTATACATTGTAAGTGCACAACAACAAAAAATTATTGAAAGGCAAATGCAAAATAGTAATCTACCCTTGCACGCAGTTGTAGAAGTGTTCACCATCGAGTTCTGTGATGAAAAGGGGTGCACTATAATCTGAAACCCACGAAAGGAAAAGATGCCAATTCAAATAAAGAGTGAAATTTTAATCAAAGCACGGCTGTTCATGAACAAAGTTAAGCCAGAAAGTCCAATGGTTTTGATCTACATGAGAGAGACAAAGACTGGAGGAGTGCTTTTTCACATGACCGATGCCCAAGGCAGGGTTACCAATTTGAAAACACGTGCAATGTGTTGGTGAGCAAGAGTATGAATCAGCTGAAAGTGTACATTAATGTATAGCTCACCTGGACAGTCCTTTATCTTAATCTTTAATTTTATTCAATTGTAAAGCCTCGTATTTTTCCTAAAACTCTGGCGACAACATGTCAACTTTGTAAACAAATGCTACAGCCCATCTTTTCTAGATTCATGAACTATATACCTTGAGATCACTTTTGTTTTGTCATTGTCTTCTTTTGGAGAGTAGACGTCCATCAAATTGACCACAATATACTCTCTTATTCTGACCTTAATTGTAAGATGATGTTTGAACTTCACTGTTGCTTGATTGCTCAGCATGTTGGCATCCCCTACTCTCAGCCATTAGCGAAATGTTTCGCTCCTTCTCACTTTCTACAGGCTTGCAGTAAACCTCTAACTTAAGGCATTGTCGTTCTTGTTTCCCATTCTTTCAGCAGTCATCAGTTTTCTTTTACATGTTTGTTGTAGCAATGTTCTGGCAGTTTTTGATTCCTTGATTAGAGAGCAGATTTTTAAGTTTGCTGTAGTTTACTCTTCCCGATTTTATCAAACCTGTATCATTTAAATAATCTCCCAAAAAGTTTTGGAAAGTCCAAAGCTCAGCAACCATTTTCAATTCGTGAGGTTGTCAGTGTTTCAAAATTTCGCTCAATTGCTGCGACATTCTACACCAATCGCTGGATCACCATTGCGCCTTGTCATACCGGATAATTTTTGTAAAACTTATCACTTTTTTCACTCTTTCTCTCCATTGATCACAACTTTCTACATTGCCACCCAGGATAATCTTGCTGTTATCTAAATCCCAACTTTCACTGTCAAACAATGCCTTTCTTCTTCTGCCTAATTATTGATAATTGAACTATTAGAAAATAGTCATTTAGGCATCAGGTTTGGTTTTTTAGCCAGCGTCCAGTTATCAGACTTTTGTTGATTTTTTTACTTTCCTCACATTGCTCAAATAGCTCTGCATGTTTTGAAGATTTTCGTATCTGGAAAAATCTTTTTTCATTTGCCACTTTTAACAAAGCTTCTAGGTTTTGAGGCTTCAGCACCAATTCGAGCAACTCGTACAATTGCCTTTCAAAAACAGATTCTGAACCATATAACCACATTTATGTTCAAGTGATGATTATCTTTCATATACAAAGCATTGGCATCAGCTTTAAAAAAAATTCAGCAAACAAGTCATCAATTAACCAAACATCTACATGTATTTGTCAGTCTCTGGAAGAACACATCATTATATTTATTATTCCTCCATGTGGTCGAGTTGGAGGCAGTGCTTAAAGATCTCAGTCTTGCTTTGTCATGGGAAACCTTGGATATTACAGTCATTACTGGCCCAAGTGTTTCCGAATGGGTAAGATAAATGTTGGAGAATAGCAAGAGATCAAAAGTGGGTGGTATTAGTGAAATGAGTATCAATGAAGGAGAATAGGAACAATATCACAGTTGGTTGACGAGTACTGTGTTAATGTAAAAGTTTGTCAGGTTTTGTCTGCTTCCAATATAACTGAGGATTTTACAAGAGTGCTCCAATAATAGTTACGGATAGCTTGCATGTCAGTTTGTGAATCAGGTGACTTAGAAAAAAGATTGAGATGTTTCTTGGGAGTAATCACTTTGGCGTAAACCAAACCTTCTACTTGGGAAAGAATATGTTTGGCAACAAAATAAACAGTAATGAGAGGAAAAAGTGGTGAGCTCTTGTGGCAGATGTGAAAAGATTGACCCAAATCCAGTCAAATGGACCATGGTAAATAATCAGTGGGAACAACATGACAAGAGTGGCTGTAGATGTCAAGTTTTTAAGTACGAAGCCTTCCCTAATCTTAATTGACTGGTCCTTAGTCGCCTTGCAACCTGCACCGCTTCAGCTAATGAACCGGCAAACCAATTTATCAAAGCCTTGAATCGAATATTCCAGGAAAGAGTTGCTCTAGATGAGCTATTTAGCAATTATAGTTCTCGTTAGCCATCTCTGTGACAACAACATTGCAAATATTCAGTGGTGCACACAGGTATTCTAGAAAAGGAAGTATAAAAATAAACCATGACACAATTAAAATGATGGTGGAAAGAACTGGAGGCAAAGTAGGAGAGATGATTGATTGGTATAATAACGCATCGAACTTAAAGGAAATCTTTCTTGCAGAGACCATATTTCAGTATGAAGCCAAGTTGCCGAAAACGCTAGGAGGTTTGAGGAATATGATTTGTAACCCAATTATATTGTTGGCTTTTTAGCTATTGGCTTTTCTCGCTCTCTTAGCTATGGTGATCTGTTGGCTGGCAGTTGGTTTTTGGATAATGCAGATGATTAACTGACAACTAGCTGTGAACGTTGGACATTATTGCTCAAATGTGAAAGCTACAGCAATGACAATGGTGATGGGGATGGTGATGATAATTATGATGTTAATGACAATGAAAATGACGATAATAATGTTAATAATAATGACAATGATAATGATCATAATAATGATAATAATAACAACAATAAAAAATTCAATATGATAAATGGAGAAGTATGCTGAAAGAATCATTTCAATTACATGAACGAACAGAAAAAAAAGGAAGATCAGCAGCAACGAGTGGATGCTTTTTAATCAACATCGATCTGAAGTTTCTTACCCAATAAACAATAGGCAATGGTGAGTAGATATTATCCTCATTTTGAGTCTCAACTAATTTGATTTTTGAAGATCATAACTTGCGAAAATACTCCAATAAGAATTCAATGAAAAGCTGGTTATTTATCTGTACTTGGATGAAACATCTAAGATTATGACACATGTAGAGGTTAAGTTATTAGAGGTCTGTTTACACCTGTCACTGAAACACAGAATGGTTGCTTTTTATTGCCAAAAATCATCAACGTAGTTGTGACAGCATCGAAAAAAGTTTGAAGCTGCCAAACGTCCATAAACATATCGCATTGCTAAGGCAACAATGGTATCCTATCTTCACATTAGCAAGAACCCATCAGTAATAAAACAATTCTGACTATCACCATAGCAACGTGAATCAGCCTTTACAAAACCAGCTGAACTGTGGTGAGTAATTCTCAAAAGTTCAAACCAAATATTAATGCAACTGCTAGTAGTTACCCACACCTGATTGGCTCGTAAGCATGGCATGATATTCAGCTACTAAAAAGTAACTTCTCCCACTCCTCCTCCCCCTCCGCTCTCCTTCTCTTACTCCCCTTTCCCCTCCTGCTAATTTTGGGTTGGGGATATCTGGGTGTTGATATGTAACCCAATTAGGGCGTACAAAAGTTACTTTCCAATTAAAAAAAGCTCATAACAAATACTGCAACGTACCAAAGGAAAATTCAGGGAAGTACATCTAAAATGAAAAAATTGAATCACAATATGCATAAAGAGCCGATGGAAAGCTCATTGATTGTCATAGAGGTTTCTTTGGAGGTTACAATAAATTAAATGGCATACATATGTAGAGCATCCAATAATGTACACAGCACAGTAACGCGGAGAAGGCCATATATGATAGCACAACTATATAAAGTATACAATAGATAAAGTTGCATCCCTGTGTAAAGTAAAATTTATGTTCAGAATAGCACACTTACGTAATGTATACAATAGATAAGATAAGGCGCCTATGTAAGTTGTGCAACGGATAGGATAACATGCCCATGTAAATTATACATATTATAAGATGACCTACCTGTGCAAAGTGTACATTTTTATAACATCCCTGATGACTACCGTAACAGGTAGATTGCTGGTGGATGCAGCCTGCTGCATTATGGTCTCTCATCTACTTGATGAGTCTTTCTTTGACTGCTTTTTTATCAGAAACACTCGAAATTCAGTAGTTTATTGCCCTGTGCGTGCATTCCGTGTAACCACTTACCTGGTTGAGAATTCAAACAATGTCTAAAATATTTCTGTGTTGGCTACTCGTGAGCTGTCCAGTAAATGTATATTGGTTTCATTACATTCCAGTTGTTGGGAAATGCTTAAGCTGCGTACACACTGCAACGGTTTTATGGTCAAAATCGACCTAATTCCAAAGCAGCCTAGTGTGAATGCAATAACGGCCGATTTTGTATCATATCGGTTGGCGTTATTGCCATTTGACCACTGTTAAAAATCACTGACGATTTTTAGCAGATTATCAAGGGAACTACAACAAAAAATCAAGGCAAAGTTAGCTTGTGGTCACAAACAATGATGATAAAATAATAAAAGATCAGCAATTCTCCCAGCAATAACCAACTAATAATGATAATAATTATCATTATTATTTGTTAAAACTCACTAAGAAAGTTAATTATTTGTGTATCACTATTTTTATTTTAACATGGTAGATCACTCATTGATGAGCATAAGTTTAAATAATTTAGAAACAAGTTTAGTTAGTTAAATTAATCATCTGGTAAAGCCAAAAACAGTACTGAAAAAGATTTTGTTCAGAACAACAGATAGTATAAAGAATTAACATTGAACCAG
Source organism: Cryptosula pallasiana (assembly GCA_945261195.1). Taxonomy (NCBI): domain Eukaryota; kingdom Metazoa; phylum Bryozoa; class Gymnolaemata; order Cheilostomatida; family Cryptosulidae; genus Cryptosula; species Cryptosula pallasiana. Next base: position 56,259,255 of record OX183131.1, on the reverse strand, counting down.
CTACAGCTAGTGCATATACTAATAACAACCATAGACATGGTGAAAGAATTTGAAATAACAGACAGAAATATGATTAGTAATGCTATGGTTATGCTAAAAGACAAAATTTGTCTATCTCTCTCACTAAAGAGCAAACACTTTTTCGGCCGAAATTCTTTTCTAGTGTGTATGCAACCATCGACCGAAAAAGGGCAAAGCTCCAACATGAACAATTTTTTGAACAAAAATCGTTCTAGTGTGTACGCAGCTTTAAAATTCTTATATAAGAGTTTTACATTAATCCATGCTAAACCATCCGTTTCTGATTTTTAATATGGACACAGTTCGTGCTAGTTGAAATCAAAAGATGTTGTATCGTATCAGTGAAAAAATTGTGGGTTAACTTAACTTTTAGATCTCATACAATCACTCTGAACCCCATGAGCTTCTTTCCTTCGTTTTCATCCCTTTGGCTTAGCACCCCTTCCTCCCCAAGTAGTTTGCCTTTTGAAGAAACCGCTACCTGTAGGAAGCAAGACAATTACTGAAGACCTAACGATTAAAGTGAAACCCCATTCCTGTACTTCCAACCTTGATCTTAGTCCCATCTTACCACACTACCTCAACCAAACCCGCCTGTAACTTATTACCGATAGCATCCTCTAACTTTTCTGTAAGTTAACAAGTGCAACAGTAAGGCAAAGAGATTTCAAATAATTGAAACTATATCAATTAAAAAAAGAGTACATATGAGGGAGTTGTCTGCTCATGTGTGATGATGAAAAATCCAAAGGATGATTGGATCGATTTTTCCTCCTTGTCACCCTTGGTGCCACTTGATAGCTAGTCTGTGAAAGCAACATTTGAAAAAGGAAACAAACTAAAATACCCGCGCTGAGTATTTCTGGGCACTGGTGCTAGAATGGGAATGGACTAAATGATTAATGTGTTTGATTTTAGAGCTGTTGCTTTGATGCAATTTATACATGACTGATTATTCAAAAGATCTCCAGAGATTATGTAGAAAGTGGTTTTCTCTAGTTCAACTACGTTTTTATTATCGCTGTCCTCCCTCCTTAGAGACTTTTGAAGTCTCACCAGAAGCAAACCAAGTGGCTTAGCTGCTGAAACAGTACAGATTCTACATTCAGCTTGGCAAATCGTGATATAGTTTCCACTACTTAACCAGAACACACTATCTTCATTCTTCCCAGAACAAAGCCCTGTGCCAACCTTCACACATACTCAGTCCATAGGAAAGGAAAGAAGTCAAAAAGTGGAAAGTCAACTATTGGAATGCAGCTTGACAGAATCACGCTCTAATTCATGGAGCCTTATATTAGTTCCTGTGAAAAAAGTAGTCCTGTGAGCACTATACTTACTACACACATTCAATTCCATTGCATAATTTTGTGCTCATTCTTGCCCTGCATTGACAAGAGCTTAGATGCATTAGGTGAAAGCAAATACTTTAGCACCATAGACTTCATCTGTGGCTACTGGCAAGTGCGGTTGGAAAACGATGTGGCTGAGAACTCCACACAACATTTTCTAACAGGGTTGGAGCGAACAAACATAGGGTGTTGCCAATTAGACGCAGTGCTTCCATATGCAACATCAAAAACACTGATGACGAGGGTCTCTAAGGATTATATTGAAAAACTCTCCTACATTCAGATGGTATAATTGTCATCATCAGAGCTTCACGGCCCACATTCAACGACTGGCAGAAGTTTTCCATAGATTGAAGAAGGCTAGTTTAAAACTAACACTGAGCATACAGAACAAACGCTACAGAATCACTTTGGTGCCCAGCTCACATTGTTAGCAAAGACGGGGTGGCCATTTTTTTCCTCGGAAGTAGCTGCCATTAAACACTGGACTTCCTGCAAAGACCTGACAAACCTTCAAGCCTTTTGAGGCACCATCGGGTGTAAACGATAGTAGCTAACTATATCAATTGTGTTCAAACACCTCACTTAATGGTCAAACAAGAGTTATTCAGTAGAGTGGGGACCAGAAAATTAACTGTAATTTCCTAAAAAATGAGGACTGGCCTGACCACTGCTCCTCTCCTGGGAGACTCAGAACCACAGAGGGCCTATATCATTGATACAAACGCCAGCAACAAAGGAAATTTCACTTCCCGATTCCAAGCTAAACAAACAAAAGAATGTATTCCAATACTATAGTAAAGCTTAAATGATGGAACATGCTATCGCATCGGCAAACGGGAACTCTTCCTGGTAATAAAGGCTGTGCAACACTTCCGGGCACATTGCGACAGTCAAAAAATCAAACCGAGGACCATTTATGCTTTTTTCTTATGGTTGTTTTGACTCTCGGTACCAACAAGTCAAATGGCATGGTGGCTAAAAAGATTAGCGAAATTTTACCAGACGGCTGAGAGCCAAACTTTCCCTCACCATGGCAAGGCAAGTGGGTAAAGCAGATGAAACTCAGACAATAGCGGACACTGTCAACATAGCCAGAAAGGAAAATAGAGCCCAATAAAGACTGAGGAAGATAAAGAGCTGATCACTCAGAACCTGGACAATTCACTCCCTCTTCATCAGACAGATATATCCGCCAACAACTATTTGTAATCATTATAGGAACATTATGATATATCCGTGAGGTAACTCTTAATCAACTGAGATTGGGTAGTGCCGAGTTGATGGTAATTTCTCTCCCACAATCTTTCATCCTGGACATACTGGTATATGTAAAAAAGGCTTGTTGATGGTTCCTTTGTCTACCAAGGCTGAAAGAAACACTTTTTGGCAGCCTCATGTGTTGAAAAGCCAACAAGTGGCACATGCTCAGCAAAGGTTGTCGCAGACTTGGTATCGGCCAATTGTGTTCGCTTCCACCCGGCAACTAGTGATCAACTAGTGGTTCTGTCGATGGGCAGCTAGAGGTTCCCGTATCAGCACCGTAATTGATAGTCCAGATATGGGAGCAAATCTTGGCCAAATTTTGCTGGAAGTTTGGAAGTTGAGAAGTGCCCTCTACTCTGCAACTGGTATAGAGCCCCCGGATGAGATGCATAACTCAGTGTCTGAAAGTAATATGCCTTTATTTTTCCATAAGAATGCCAGTAAATACGAGTCCCAATACAAACTGATTATCGTTGCAAAAGTCCTGCCATTATAGGTAGGGTACAAAAAATGATTCATTGTAATGGCCACTAACACATAGGAACGACATAATACAACAACTGAGCAGTTAGATATAAATACAGAAAATAAGATACATTACATATGTAGGCTTATATATGTGTATACATAAATATATGTGACAGGCCAACTGGCCAATACTACTAATTCTTACTTCTTGCTGTTGGTACATCAGTATTTCTAGGCTCTGGTCCTTTTCTTTCCCTATATATATAAAGGTGGTTATCTACTTGATACGATCCTTTGCTCCTGTCAGGCTCCTTTCAGATGTCAGGCTAAGATGAGTTATTTCTTACCGGCTCGGTATGGCTTCTATAGTCATGATACGGACCAGTACAGGGTCGGTACTGACTCGTACAGGGTCGGCACTGACTGATACAGGGTCGGTACTGACTCATTCAGGGTCTGTACAGCTCAGTACCCATTGTGATGGTCATTCTGGCCATCCAATGGCAATTCTAGTGATGCCAGACTGGTGGTTAAGTGAGGGCCCAGATGTGTGTGCTATGAAAATTCACTAAACACCTCCGTTTGTTTAAAACACTCTCTTGTCTTTAATAATACATTAAGCGAGAAGAGAAGTAAGGGAATAAATCGCTCAGGTAGATGAATATTTCTGCAATGGTTATAATTACAGAAAAAGGATTAAAATACCAATATTTCTGTAGAGAACAAATCTAAAGAGAAAGATAATATATAAAAAAAATATAAAAACATTCAAGCATCTCTTTAAAATAAGTCTCCAACTAGGGTACTAGTTTCTGTTAGGACATGACAATTACTACACATGTATACATTATTTGTTATGTGCTATTAACATATTATCACATGGCTATGCTTTATGGAAATGTTGCATATTGCTTATTGTAATTTATTATAGCTATGGATTATACTTTTGCTATACCAGCTCTCTGCATATATATAAGTGGGATATCTTTGACCATTTCATTGTATTGTAAACTCAGGTTAGAAAATACACCTTCTATGAGAACACAACAGTTTCTTCAAGTAGTTGTGCCATCTCTTTAGTCACCGCACAAGCTTCGGTCTTGGTGAGGAAGATATTTTCTCCCTAGAGGAGTTGGCTAACAATCGGTTGGCACAGCTCCTGTAAAGTCCTTTCTATGGTGGCAAAATTTTCCTTGGTCGCCCCTGCCAATTAGTTGCTGTTTTGCATGATATACACCGTTGGGCAGACACTGTTGGCATATCTGGCTGCAACTTTGGCTCCGTCAAATCGACCACCTCATTCAGAGGTTCAGGCGGGGATGGCACTGTACTGACGGACCTATTCTCTATCTTAGGTATCTTATAAGGCTGCAGAAACATCAGAGGTTTGGCGTCAGTGCATAGTGTCGAGGCTGATGGTAGAACTGTGTGGTCCTCTCGAGAGTGCTCTCATTTGTTAGGTGGCTCGGGAACAGTTCTGTAGTTGCCTCGTAGAGCCATCTGACACATGCAAAATTTGCACAGTTACTCCACTGCACAAAATAGCAGAAACGGCTATAACTAGCCCGGTCTACTAGGTAGAAGGAAGAAGTTATCTTAACTTGTTTGTAGATTTTTTCACATCACTGTTCAAGTACATAAAACATTTTCACTTTTATTTCATAGAACTATGTTCATGTTGGTGAAACATACAACATTTCATGCCCTATCATTCATTTTATTGTTTGTGATTCTATTGTGATGGATTTTACTGGTAACTATCAGGCAATCCTAAGAAAGCAATTACTGAAGCCCTTGATTCATTACGGCTAACCTAGTTGTTAAATTACATGCAATGAACCATTATTATGCTACACAGGCACAAGGTATCTACAACCCCAGCCCAGAGTGGCTACCCTGAGCTGGCAGCCAGATGGTTGACAAAGCATGAGAGAGGAAAGCTAGCGTAAAATCTTCCATGACCAGTATTCAGGAGCTAGCTATCCGCAGAAGTTGAGAAAGTAGGGTTCAAGGCCAAGAAAGACAAAGAACCTATGGAGAGAGAGAGACCTCAGTATTACTGGCTGGAATGCCTTTAGATTCCCCTTCACTTCTGGGCACCCGCTACCTTCAACTAATTCACTGACATTACTTTGACAAATAATTCTATGTATAGTTCTATTGGGTCCTTCGTATTAATCTTATGTGTGATTCTACTGCTTGGCAAACTAGTTCAAACACTTCCTGTGACTCTGCCTATAAAATGCAGAACTTTTGTGAAACTCATTGCATTACCTTACAGCCGATTTTATTTGCTCCCTGGATTGCCACTTTTTTTTTCTGAGAAAGAAAAAAAATTTGATATCACTGATAAACACTGAATATATGTCTGAGCCGAGAGCTCACCACAGTCATTAAAGTTTGGGATTCTTCCTCACGACAAGCTGTTTGTGCCATCAAGGCGTGAGTTCACCTCTGGAAGGAGGTTGACTGATCATTTTTAGGCCGTGAGAAGCTAAAAGTTCTGTTGTGCCGGCAAATAGCAGTTTGTGCCGTGACAACGCCTAGCGGACAAGTGGTAGGACGTAAAGATCTGCTGCAGTATCATTGATACAACCCAGACCGACAGAGTGTCGTTTGCCTATATGAAAACGAATTAAATTTTCTCTCAGAGCTCCAGTACATACATTTCCTACATGCAGTGGTCATGTAACTCACACGTGCACACAGTGGCAAGTTTGATGGTAGATAAATACAAAGTACTTTGAAGGCAAAAGCGCTGGAATGAAAGAAATCACAAAAGTATATTGTGTTTGTCATCAAAAACAAAATTGGACATAAAAATAGTTGAATGATGAGTTTTCTAAGCAAACACATGATTCAATGTGTATCATGAAGAATCTTCTACAAAAGACCATTTGTATCAAGAGCAAACAATGCTGGACCGACTGTTCCTAGGTTATAAATCCTTACTCAAAATCTAAATTTAAATTCAAATCAAAATTATTACACCTAATGGGGACAGCTCCTCAAAATAAGCATTAAGTCAGTTGCTGATATTTACAACTGACCAACCAAATACTTTTGTGGAAAAATCAGCATATTATCAGATATCATCAGACATTTGGGTTCAAAGTAACGACTGTATGATCATGTAGCAGGAGAATAATTGATTTATAGGCAAGTAACGATATTACTACTTAATATTGTGTCAAATTAGAAGTGGTAAAAGACAGTCTGAGATCATTACTGAAGTATTTTGTGGTATAAACAAGAAAACAAAACAAAAAACACGAATAAGTATTTTAAAAAATAAAACTTTCAAAGAAAAATAAATTTTATTGCTTAAAAAATTCATAAATTTGACTCAAGTCTCGTAAAGAATTTATGTAAGTAATGCAAGTATAGCCTTAGTGTTCAGTTGTTTGAGAATCTCCATCACTTTTTGTTTCACAGTTCATTGGGTCCTTGTCCTGTAATAGAATCAATTCATTATTGGAATACATAAATACTTGAGCAGATACCTGAGTGGATACTAGGTTAGATACCAGAGTAAATACTATGGTAGTCACTGGTAGATAAAAATAGAATCCTGCTCCAGGTGTAACTTTTGTCTTGCCTGTTAATCTCGTAAAAGCTCGCACATCCGCTGCATCCACCCTTTCTAACTTTCAAAATCTATTGATGCTACCCTTAACCTCTCTATCACCCTTTCTACTCTTTGCAGTTGTTTCTTGGTGGCAGCAACCTTCTGTTGTGACAGAGCAGCCACACAACAAGAACGCCTCATATATACTTCCGCCCCAATATCTACTGACATTTAATTGATTTTCTAGTTTTATTTCCAGCTTATCACTGAAGTTTCAGCCAAACCAGCAACTCCTGCACACATCTCTAGTGCACTGCAAATGTAGTAAGCATGTCTGCAAACTTGCCTGACACTTTGAAGACCTTGCCAACAGGCATGTACTCAATATCACTCTGAAGTGAGTTTTTGGAGCTCAAATGAATATCGACTGATATCCTGTTACAGGGCAAGTGCCTTGTCTTGAGTAACATTAAACGCAGTGAATCTTTACAGGCTCGACTACTAACCATCACTTGTCCCTAAAAGTATTCCGGTGCCATGACGTGTCATCCAAGACTCTCGCAAGTGCATAACTTAAAGTTTGTGAGCTTTTGCAAGCTCTCAGTTAAAACATTAATCTCAGGTGCTTTTCAAGCCGTTTAAATTCTGTTTTATCCCTAAACCAAGTGCTGGAAAAATACAGCACTAATGCAAATGCGCAGAGTCAATAGAACGTTCAGCCTTTTATGGTCTGAGTTGCATGAAGTGGAGGAGGCTATTCAACTATTGTGGTAGACTTTGATGCATGCCATCAGTAAGCAGCTTGTTTGCTATCAGATACCAATCAGAGATGCGCTGAACCTCTGTGTCCTTTAAAATGAGCTGTGCCAGTAAAATACTCACTGTGCCCTGGCACAGCTTGCAGGGCCAGTTTGACTACTACAGTGCCTGTAGTGATCCCTGGTATGCTAGTACTGGCTGCTATAAGATGGCCGCTTCAGCCAAAGATCGTCATAACTATCTTGGATCTCACGCTAACCCTGGAGCCGGCAGTGCCCTTCCTTGGATTACGAGATGCAGGATAGGTCCAGCCTCAGAACCCTGTAGATCCCTGAAGAACCCTAGTGACATGACCCCACCTTTGCCACTTGGCACCACTTTTGTTTAACCATGTTCTAAGGAATGATTTGATAGCACATTATATATAAATTGTCCTTGGTATATTTATTTCCTGTCAAAGTATGCCAACATGTAGTAAGTTAATTACTTCCTGTCAGCCTACCTATATAAAGGCTGACTTCACTAACCATATTCACATTCATTGATGTACTGCCGACAACCGTAGACGGTTGCCACCCAAGGAAGTAGTAATTATATCAAGTCACAATTCAAGCTTACACCCAGTGTTGTTTGTCTGATCTGTGTTGACTATATGCTTGCCAACTGATCCTGCAGTAGCTGATCACTAGTTGTTACTGTCCCTAACAACACAGTGTCCATTCTGGAGAGAGGTAGAATATTTGAGTCTTTGGAATATTTTTGGAGAAACCAGACTGGAATTTATGACGCCATTTAGAAAGCAATCCAAAGACAGTTACTTTCAATATAAAGATAGTAACGAAAAATGTAAAAATTAAATTATTTTTGAAATCTGGTGCCAGGAAGCATGGGATTAAGTGAGAGGTCTCAAAACAAGTGATAGCAATCCCTGAATAGCTCTCTCTCCTCTCTCTTCTCTGGAGTTTTTGTTTTTTTGGCAATTTCTGAAACTCTTTCTTTTGCAGAAAACAAAAAGTTAGAATCGGGCTTTGGAGGTTCCCAATCAATAATTTGGCTCTTGTTATATGGTGGGCATATTTTCACCAGCCAAAGATGGCTCCAGGGGACTGGTATACTGATGTTTACTACTCCTGTTTATTTCTCATTCAACTAATAACTCAATTGCAATATCTAGTTGCTTTGTTAGATAGGTGTGCCAGATGCCAGCAGACTAAGAGAGTGCGCTTTACAAAAGCATACAAGAGTGTCTGCTCTAATCCACTACAAATTTCAGGGTAAAACTTTATATTCAAATACCTTAAAACGATAACAAACAAACCCAGGAAAAGGAGTTGTCTTTCAATGGCACCAAAACTCTTAAGACCTTTCTAACAAATAAACACATGCTTAAAACCTTGAATATTAGCAGTTTTTAAGCTACGCCCCAACTTCCCTCATCAGCTATAGTAGACCTTAAGCGCACATCCTTTATAGGATAGAGGCTGCAGCAAGAACTTTCCCGTATTCAGGTAGAATTACTAGACAGAGACATCAATAAGATAACAAAGACTATTTGCTGTGTGATTGGTCATTCAAAAGATGAGTTTTGGCTTACCCTTAGCTGCCTCTGATTGTGATATAAATATTTTTGCACTGGATGGAGTAATCTGTTTTTATATTGCGATGTTAACTTAAACAGGAAAAAGTTGAATAGTTTTGTTTTTTTCAAGGCTGTCGCTTTTTTTCGCCGGCATCAAAAACTTCTTAAATACCAATGGGACAAGCATTTTAACTGTAACAGCTAGAAGTGCCAACCCAAAAACATGCTCACCAATAGCAATGAACGTTCAATCCAAACAACTTTCAGTTGTATTAAAATGAGGCTAAAGTTTTTCTGCGCACCTCACTATTGCGTGATTTAGCAGATGCTGTAATATGGGTACAGTTTTCAGTTGCTCAAACGTTCAGGGGGTTGTTTACACATTCAAGCTTCAACTTTTGAATGTCCACCTGAGCTGAGGGTGGTTGTCCACCTGAACTGTGGGTGGTTGTCCACCTGAGCTGTGGGTGGTTGTCCACCTGAACTGTGGGTGGTTGTCCACCTGAGCTGTGGGTGGTTGTCCACCTGAGCTGTGGGTAGTTGTCCACCTGAGCTGTGGATGGTTGTCCACCTGAACTGTGGGTGGTTGTCCACCTGAGCTGTGGGTGGTCAGCTAAAAGGATGCAAGTCAAGTGTTACAAAAAAAAACAATATAGTCTTTCATCAAATTATATTGCATGAGTCTTTTCTGCAACTAAAAGTATATGTCCTTAAGCTTGTTTGGGCAGCATTGAAGAATCTAGAGAGCCAAAAGATGCCGATCATAGAAATTTGATGAACAAAGATAAATGAATGGTTAACCGCACTTGTAGCTTTTGCACAGGAAATGACGTTGTAGACACATGCAAGCTGTTAGCTTGGCTGCAAGGAAAATGACAACCCTGAAAAAGACAGTTGAGACATTTGCAGTATGGTTTTTAAGCACACGATTACTTAGACCACAACTCCCATCAGAAACTGTTAATTTAAATTCCTTTGCAAAGGTACTTGTATGTCGCCGAGGAGAGTAAGTAAAGGCTACAAAAAGATTGGGATATAAAATGTGTGGATAAAAGCAGGGATAAAGGATTGTAAGAAAGTCTGCTGTTGTAAGTAATATATTTTGAAGTGGTGGCAACTCCATAAACTGTTCATAAATGTGGTCACTGTTTAGATTGAGAGCATACATAATTGTTAGCCTCAAAGACTGAGTGATCTTTTCATTGGATTGTATTAACTTGCCTGTTCCTTAGTAGCTGCTGGTTCCTGATCAACAATCTTGGTCTCATCTTTAGATGTTGTAGGTTTTGTAGGTTTTACTTTAGATTTCAATTTCAATTTCAGATGGGTGAGCTAAAAGATAAATTATCTCTTTAGGAATGTTTCATTGCTAAATAATAGCATCGTACGTTGATATAAGTTCAAATTCAGTTGTGTAAAATCTACTGATTGGTGGTAATACTTGTACTTACAATATATCCATCCACATCTTTTTTGTGTTGAGCCAAAAAGTGACGTCGCAAACTTTGATTAGCACCTACACTATTGAACTCAAAATCACAGTTGTTGTAAGTGCAGTGGAACCTTTCACATGGTGATGGACATTTACCAATAAGTTCTCGCTGTCGATCTTTGGTAGATCCACAATAGCTGCACTCATTTACAAAGGATGTTGCATCAGGGTGAGTGACTGACTGAATGTGGTGCAACATACTGGCCAGTGACATGGTTGAGTAATTACATGATTTGCTCACTCGACAATGGTACTTGTGACACTGTGAGCATTTCCCCATTGCTTTGCGACTGGATCTGGGTGGCTTTGTTTCATTACATATACAGTCACCGGATGTTTCACCGGTGGCCTACATAAAACAGCAGCTGTGACTTACATAGGCACAAAAAAGAGAAAAAAAACTACTTATTTAGTTGTTTCTGGCAGAACTTTTTGATCAGCTCATGTTCAATCACGATGTGCAGAACTGGGCTTTGGTTTAGGATTTTAGTGGTTAGCTTTGAGCTACTAGAAAGTGGCAATGGAAACTGAATGGAAATTCTTACATACAAAACTGAATCAACTCTTGTTCAGTTAGACATGAGAGTACATTTGTTAATAGCTTAAAGGAACAAAGCAATTTGCAACTTTTTAAATTTTCATGTCACAATTATTGCATCCAATTTGTATTTTCTATGCGTAAAATTTAAAACGATACTGGTACAAGCCACTAACGAAGCAAAGATGAGATTATCAAACTCAATAAACACTTGTTGCAGTCAGTTATTACTTAATCCAGTACAGCTGATATCTGAGGATCCCTTACTTGTTTCATCTATACCGGGCTTGTCACTATCAGATGTCGAAACAAATGGTCGCTTAGCGAAAAATCAAACTAGTCAATTGTATAAGTTTTGAGTAAAACTTCACCATCCTCAAATTTTGCACACAATCTTACCCACGTGACACACTCATCTAATCTTTTAGCCATCATTTCAATGAGAATAGTTAGTTGGTCATCAGAGCCGGTTTCTGATGATGGGAAGGCATTTACACAGACAGTAGTTCACTTCCTTTTCATGTTCTATTCCAGTAAAGACTAACTTTATTATATGATATTAATCTAACTGTGAATTTCTGCCAAAACTCCGGATATATCACCATGTAAATCACACTAGTAATTTTGTGAGATAAGAGATTGTCGTTTCACCTCACAAGTCAAATATTTTCTCATGTTTGACGAACGCCCATTTTACCCTTGGATTGGTCCCAGCTAACCAGAAGCATTTGGGAATCTAGCGTCAGAGTTGACAAGCAAACCTCAAGACATTGTAAATATATGGGTATGCTGTGTTTTCAAAGCGAGAAAAATCAAACAAGGAAACAGAGTTTACTGATTATAAATAATTAAAGATAGATGAATTACTCACTTTTTCTGAAAGAAGAATGTGCGCTGTAGAAGATAAGTGAACTTCTATAGTCTTTACTTTATTAAAGTCAATAGCTTTGTTGCAAGAAGAACAGATCATTTGACCTCCTTTGGTATGAAATGTTCCCTTAGGATACATTGCTGCTCTCATCTCAGCTGTCATTTGCATCAGTTTTTTTGACTTTGCTGGTAATCTTTCACTAGAGGTCTTCAACAGAAGTTTAGGATAATATTGAGTTCAGTAAGTTAGACCAATAGGCTGTTCTTTGCAATACCTAAACAAGTTTTTCTTTCATTGACAGGCAGTGTCAGAAATAGCAAATAAAGTGAACAAAGAATTATTTTGATTGGGAAAGTGTCGGAATAGCTCAGTGAGTGGAGCATTGCCCTCAATTGAGACCCAGTGCAACATGAAATTTTTTGCATAAGCTCAGGAAATTCCTGCAACATTTTTTTCTTTCATTTCTCTCAAGTACTTTCTTTCACTTTAGTGGCAATATAAGAGGACATATTTATTTTATAATTGCATAACAATTTATTCTTTTCAATCATGATCGCTCAAACCTCTCGGTGGGTTCTGTCACCGTTTGATGCAATTGTAGTAGCTACACTAATCAAGTGATTTCAAGCGTAGTTGTAAGGCATTACAAGAAACATGATGTTGCATTAACTTTTTCTACACTTAGCCTCTTTCACCTGCCACTTTTACCCTGCTCTTGAGGATTATAGCAGTGAGTGCAGGTATTTAGAGTTTAGTCCTCGGAGGGGCTTACAAACCGTCTGGTAATGAGACAGTACTGTTGTGTCCTCAGAGGGGCTTACAAACAACCTGGTTAATGAGACAGCACTGTTGTGGGTTCAGAGGGGCTTACAAACAGCCTGGTAACGAGACAGCCCTGTTGTGTCCTCAGAGGGGATTAAGCAGCCTGGTAACGAGAAAGCACTGTTGTGGGTTCAGAGGGGCTTACAAACAGCCTGGTAACGAGACAGCCCTGTTGTGTCCTCAGAGGGGCTTACAAGCAGCCTGGTAACGAGACAGCACTGTTGTGGGTTCAGAGGGGCTTACAAACAGCCTGGTAACGAGACAGCACTGTTATGTCCTCGGAGGGACTTACAAACAGCCTGGTAATGAGACAGCACTGTTGTGTCATCAGAGGGTAAAACCTACTGCAATATGATGCATGCAATAATTTATACAAACAAGTCTCTTCTTCCAGACTAAAAAAGGTATTTGTCTTCTTTGTATTAGATTCTGCCAGTGGAGGCTTGCAGAGGATTCCTTTTCTCCCCTACTCCCCTCCCCATCTCCCCATTTCCCCCCCCCCCACCCTATCCCTCTCCCCATCTACCCTTTCCCCATCTCCCGTCTCCCCATTTACTCCTCTTGCCTCTACCACTCTCCCCTTCATCACTCCCTCCCACCCCCCTCCTTTAATGTCTTATTCCCCCTTTTCTCTCCTCCCCTGCCCTCCCTTACCCATATTTCCCCTTGTCTCTCCCCTCTTTCTCCCCTCTCCACCCTCTTGCTCTTCTCACTTCCCTCTTCCCCGCCTTCTGCTTGTCTCACCTCCTCTCTCACCCGATTTTGCTCTTCAGCCTCTGCCTATCCATTCTTTCTGCTTCAGTTTAATGATTTTTTTTCAACTAATGTACGGTTATTGTAAGGACTCAAATGTACTGTTGTCTACTTTGCTCCACTGAGCAATTTGCTATCATATTGAAAAGTGTTTTTGGCCAGGTTTGTTATGTCATGACACGGTCTCGCCACTTCATGTTTCAGCAAACTAAAACAGACAGTCTTAGAGAAAAGGATGTGTGCCGAACATATCTACAAGCACCTGGTCTGTAGCTCACTCTCTTTAGAAGGCCGTGCACAATTACGATTCGGAAAAAAATGAAAGGGTAAATACAGGAGTATTGTAAAAAAAATTTATAAGTAGAACAGTCAGAATGTGAAGCACACGCCTGGATTTTTGCAAGGAATGAAAAAAGTGAATAAATATATACACGGGTAGTTTAAAAATTGAGGAGTAGCTCAGGGACCGCTGGAACGATGTTGTATAGCAAATAGACGGTAATCAATGGAAGAAAGGTAAAAAATGAGCGGCAGAACATCCTACCTCTGGTGTAACCGTAGTGCGAGTTATGGTTATGAAGTACTGTATTATCCTATGTGGATATGGTTGTACAATAAAGTCATTCTTTGGTTTTCTAGCCTTGTGGTAACAAACTGCTAACAAGGACTCAGTACACTAAGTGGAGACAACTAGATTAGGCGAGCTGTGTATATAGGACAGGTCTGGTCAGGTGTAGAAGAAAGGAACAAAGGTCAGGTGTAAGTTGGAAGAATTGCATCAGCCAGCTGGGAACAATCAAAGACTTGCCTCACAAAGGCAACGGCTATTCTGGTTTAGCAATTATGTAGCAATGCTTATCAATACTTATATTGCACAACGATCTCTAACGTTTATTAAAGTTTTACATTAATTAAATTGAACGTTTTTTCCTACGCAATACTAAGGCTCATGGGTTTACACGGTTTGGCAGAAGTTAATTGCGCAGCAGTTTCAGTATTTTACATTAAACACGGTAGTAAATTTATGTTAACACAACCTTATGGAAATCAATAACCACTTTTTCTCGCTCATTAAAGGGCTACTTCTCTGGTCGAGAGACACTCTGCATTGAATGACACTACAAACAACTAACTGGTTGTCACTAGCTTCAGCAGTTTCTCTATTGTTCAGCTATTGTTTAGTTATTACAAACATTCATTTGTGCTGTTGTCTATTCCGTTTCACTGAATAATTTACCATCTTATTAGACCGTGTTTTTGGTCTTGCCACCTCATGTTTCAGCAAACTGAAACAGACATTCTTAATAAAAAAACTATGTATATGGAATATATCTACAAGCAACTGGTCTGTAACTGTCTCTTTGGGAAAGCCACGCACGATCACAATTCAATTAAAAGAGAAAGGTTTAATACATGAGTATTGTTAAAAACTCACCAATAGTAAAGTCAGAGATTGAAGCACACACCTGAATGTTTGCAAGGAATGAAAACAGCAAATAAATATATTAATTGACAGTTTAAAAATTGATGAGTTACTCAAGTACACCTGGAGAGATGTTATATGTTAAAGAGATGTTAATCAATCGAAGAAAGGTAGAAGATTGGGCGGCAGGATATCCTACCTGAAGTTTGGCCCTCTGGGAGTTATAATGATGAAGTACGTTATTATGCTATGTGGATATGGTTGTACAATAAGGTGAGTCCTTTGATTTTGTATCTTTGTTCTCACAAACTGCTAACAAGGAATAAGTACATGAAGCAGAGACAAATAGATTAGATGACCTGTGTATGTAGGACAGGTCTGGTCAGGTGTAGGGGAAAGGAACAGGGGTCCTGTGTAGGCTATAATAATAGCATCAGCAAGCTGGAAACAATCAAAGCCCGCCTCACGAAGGGAGACGATTATTTTTGTTTACCCATTATGTGGCGTTGCTTATAGATATTTATATTGCATAACCATCTCTAACGTTTTGTTACAATTTTGAATCGATTAAATTGGATTTTTTGCTGCAACTATACTAAAGTTTACGGGTTTACAGGCTTTGGTAGAGGTTAACTGAGCAGCAACTTCAGTAGTTTACATTAAACACCATGGTAGATTCATGTTAACACAACCATACGGAAAGCAATTACCACTTGTTTTTTTTCAATAAGGGGCTAGCTCTCTGGTTGAGAGACAGCCTCCGTATTGAATCACACTACAAACAACTATCTGGTTGGCCCTAAACAGAGAAAGTTAACAATAGCTTGTGAGAGAAGCAATACCTTATATCAACTACGTTAGACAAAAGAGCTGGTCAGGCAGGTCATAGGCTATAGAGGAGCTGAGAACTTATCATTGACTCTGTCCTCTGGACAATAGGCACTTTGACTCTTGTTGTGCTCCTCCATTTCTGTTTCACAATGTAGTGCAGCTGCGCTTTATCTGAAGTAGGTGTTTCTGAAAACTCTGTATCACAATGGGCATAAATGCGATAGAATCTTTCAAGTGGTGGTGGGCATTGTCCAAAAAAGTCTTGTTGGCAATCATCCGTTGTGTCTGGTCTTAAATTCATTCGCTGTCAGTTCCACATATATTTCTTTCCTGTTGTTTTCTGACTTTACCATAGCTTGGTATATTAATGACTTTGCTTGGCAATCTCTATTCAATAGGCATTGTTTCTTATTCCTGCAGTTGCATAAGATTTTTTTCATTCTTACATTGTTTGTTAAATATTATGGAGTTATGCCTCTTGGTCAAGCTTTTTATATTGCTCATGCAGCAGTAGCTGGTCTTTTTTGTGTTTCTGTAGAAGATCGTGTTCATGGTTGAACTTTTTTCAAGTTCCCTGTCTACAATTTTGAGAAAGTTCTTCCCAATGCTAGTAGTTACACTATATTATACTATAGATTGTACCATATGATGCTTCTTCTCCTTCATTTTCTTACTGGGTTGATCTTCGGGGTGGTCATATTTCAGATCATATGTGTATGTACTGTTTTCCAGTGTGATTTTGTATGTTGTGCTGGTCGTATTGGGTGCTCTGTTATCTGATTATATAGGGAATATTTCCAGTTTATGGATTGAAGTATGTTCTCTTTTATTTTTGGCGGGTGGTTAGAGCTCTTATGCACGTATCTAACAGTCTTGTTAGGTTTTATCTATGGCTAGAGTTTGTTCTCTCTCTCATCTTTGTGGTGACATCTAAATTAGTCAATGTATGTAAATGGATCTTTTTGTTGGCTAAACAATCACGTTATCCAAACTGTTATGGAGGTTTTTGCCATCAATAGCAACACTGGTACATCACTCCGTTCTCTCTTACTAAGATGAAACGGGACAACTGTGATCACTTCAAATGGGACACTTCCATTGAGTAGTTCGCCAAGCAGAGTAGTTAAAAGCCTCCATCTTTCCAAATACCCATTAACTCACATCAAGGTTTACTTGGGTGAGTTTGAAGACCCCAAAAAGGAAATTAGAACTTGTTTCAATATGAAACTGGTTGCGGTGAACAAATTAGGCTTTGGAGAAGTTGCTGCTTGGATCAAGAAAAAGAGAAAGATGACCAAAGGTGAGCTCAATTTTGGCCACAACATAGATTTTCTCCCTGATATCATGCATTGCACAATAATGCTTTACGACGGCACAGTTGGAAGATTCATGTAGCATCGGTTCGAGTAAGACAAATCATGCCCCTCGCCTCTTTCGTTGTAAATATATTGGAAAAGAAAGGAAGCAAGCAGGTAAGAACTTCCCCTATACCAAACCGGCTTTGATGACTTGCAAAAGAAAGAAATAATTTATAATGAAAATACGTGTCACAAAGTAGTGTTCGAGCATCGAGCAGTGTTGAATGTGAGTAAAATCTCATCCAAGCAAAATACGATAAAGAGCCTTCAATATTGTCAAGTTCATGATGATGACTCTGCAAAGTTGGTGAAACTTATTTCGGTTATTCAATTTCTATAGTGTTTGCTGCTAAGTTTTATTGGTTATCTTTAAACACTTCATTAAGTTTCTATAAGCGTTATCCATCTCTAGGACTAAATCTTACCAAAACTTCGACCTCACAACAGTTATCATTTAAATGTTACCTATTGTATATATCACAAATTATATAAACAAGTTATGGCATAAACTCCAACAGCAATGCAAATCAAATATTATAAGAGTATTCGCGACATGTTAGTTGGAAAAAAGACAAAAAGTAACAGGTGTCCGTAATTCAATATGCCACATATGCAACAGAACGTTAGTTTAGAAAAACATTAATATTCAATCAAATGTTATTGTTTATCAAACAAATCATGAGAAAATAACTCCAAATTTTCAAATAAAACGAGAAAAAAATAAATTTTGAACTGTTAAAAACTGGGATAGTTTGTAAAACTTCCCTTCAATTCAGTAAGTTTTCATCCCTTGCAACTTTTTTGAATTATTTTCAAGGATGTTAAGCCGGTCTATGAAAACGAGAAAATTCTACACGCTCATTATTATTTCTTTAGTGATAAATTTCATTTGCGACCTACAAACAATAAAAATAGATAGTGGCTGATTAGTTTTTTCATTCGGTGAGCTACTTTTTGTTGACCCGTGAGTTCCGAATAAAATGATTATTTGTTGATTGAAGTTATCGCCATTCCGATTATTTTTGTTGCAATGTGTGTGGCGATTGTAGGTCGCGAATACTCTTATTATTTGCAAGCAACTTACATGAGTTGAACAATTTTAACCGTGATACAAACTCCAACATAAACACTTGCTGCACAATAAATACTTAGATAATAATGATAACCCGGGCGTTGCGTCCATTTGATGACACTACCTCCTTGCCTGACTAAGACTTTAAAGCATTAGACCTATTTGTTGGCAAGTATAAAAATAGCTGTTAAGTTGTCATATTTGACCGAGTATATATGTTCACAAGTGAGTGTTACCAGCCGGTGGATTTATCGGTGTTCACAAGACTTCGTTCTCCTCCAAAGATGGGCTCCAAATCAGTTTGGCTATATGACAACTTTATCAAGTACAACTAACAGTTTATATCAATTGGAGAAAGGGGTGTTGATGGGTAGTGTTTTTTTTGGAAGCAAGAGTTCTTTTTGCAAGATCTTTGCGATTTAGTTTGTTGTTCTAGAATAAGCCTAAGAGCATTATACCCAATTCACTATTGAGTAACTTACCAAATACTATAATAAGGGTTATATAAATGGTGCCGCAAAAATGTCTGGCGATTTTTTCTAAGATCAAATTTCAGTTCATGATCGTCCACTTGAGCTGTGGGTAATCAGCTAAAGAAATTCGATATTGAGCAGGAAACAAACTTTAGAAAGACAATCCAACGCTGCACCTGTAAAATGTGAATTTTGTTCCCCAAAACTACTTGGCATGAGTTTGTTCAGCAAGCAAAAGTATATTTCTCTAAGCTTGTTTGGACAGCGTTGAATAATCGGGAGAGGCTAAAGATGCCAATCATAGAAATTTGAAGGATAAATATGAATGATTAACTACATTTGTAGTTTTTGCACAAAAAAGTGATACTTTAGACACATAAGGCCTGTTGTCTTGACTACAAGAACAGAGGGACATCCCTGAACAGGACATTTGAGTCATCTGCAGTAGTATACACAAGCAGACTAGTACTCAGTCCAGAAATCCGATCAGAAACTTTTATCTGAAGTTCATTCACAATTTTTTTGCATATCGCTGAAGAGAGCGGAAAAAAGGCTAAGAGAGAAATTGGATATAAAATGCGTTTGTAAAAACAGGAATACAGGTGGTGAGGAAGTCTACAGTTGCAATTATTATCTTTTAGAATAGTGGCAACTATGTAAATGTTTCAAAATGGATGATGTTAGTTAATTTGAGAGGGTCACAAATTTTTTAAACACTGAGTGAGACTCTCACAGGAGTGTGCTAGCTTACCTCTTCCCGGGTAGCTGTTGAATGCGGATCCACAATATTCTTCTCATCTTCATAAGTCATAGATCTTGTAGGTTGTTGTTTGGACATCATTTTCAGTTTTACTTTGGTGAGCTGAAAGATCATGGGTGTTTTCAGGGAATGGTTTGTTACTATATGATAGTAATGTGTTTTGATATAAATTTCGTTTCAGTTGCATAATTTATAATGTTGAGCTGTAGTAGTTGTACTTACAACACTTTCATCCAATTTTTTTTTATGTTGAACCAAATAATGACGTCGCAAGCTAAAAATACCAATTGTTTCATTGAACTCTACATCACAGTCTTCATAAGTGCAGTAAATCCTTTCACATGGTGGCGGACATTTTCCGATAAAGTTTTGTTGACGATCTTTGGTAGACTCACAGTAGCTGCACTCACGTACAAAGGATGTAGCATCAGGATGAGCAGCTGGCTTAGTGTGTCGCAATATAATGGTGAGTGACATGGTTGAGTAGTTGCACGATTTGCTCACTCGACAATGGTACTTGTGACACTGTGAACATTTCCCCATTGTTTTGCGATTGTCTCTGGGTGGCTTTGCTTGATCACATATACAGTCCTCAGGTGCCCTATCAGTGCCCTACATTCAATGAAAGCCCTGATTTATGTAACCATTCTAGAAAATTTGAAATGGAGCAATCATGTAGTTGTTTGGAGCGGAACATTTTTAATAACTTAGGGCAGAGAACTATCGTGTTTTAAATCATGACACAGAGAATTGGGCTTTGGTTAAGGATTTTAATGATTAGCTTTGAATCATTCTACATATCTGTTTGTAGTTAGGAATTGACAAATTACTACATACCGACTGCATTGGTTTGTGCGCGACCGGAAAATTCATTTATTTACATACCAAAGGCTTAAAGCATTTTCTATTGTTTTCAAAGTTTCATATCACATCATTTAACATCATACGTATGTATTTGTATAAACTTTGAAGTTAGATTGGTACAAGAGACTACCGAAGCAAATAGTAATTTTATCGCACCTAATATAAGCTTATTGCAAATGGTTATTATTTTATGCAATATGCAATATGCAAGGTTTCATATTTTTCCATCCACACTCAGTATTTGACTACCATATGTAAAAGTGAATGGTCAACTAGGAACAAATCAAACAAGAAAAATCAATAATTCGTGAGTAGAAGTTTACCATACTTCACCACCCTTAATAGTTTTACACAATATACTTTCATGAAATTCTCATTTAACTTTTCTTTATCTGTCTAATCGATAGTAGGTAATTCACCAACGGAGCGGATTTCTAGTGACGGAAAATAAATTATTAAATCAGTTATTTGCTTTTCCTTCACCTCCTAAACCACTTCAAAGTCCATTTATTAAATGAGCTTTATTCAAACTTTGCCACATTTCAAATTATTGCGACATATTATCCTGTAAATCCCACTAAAGGTTTTGTGAAACCAGAGATGGTCGCTTCACCATGTAGGCCTGAATGCCCTCCGCGATTGACCAGCCCCACTTTCATTTTGTGATTGGTATACTTGGTAGCCAACAATATTTGAAAGCTTGTGACATTTGACACAGACTTCAAGGTATCATAACTGTCTGTCTAAACAGGGTTTTAAATAAGTCAAAAACCAAGCAAGGGAACAGAGTTTCCTTATTGTAAAGAAATAAAAATAGATGAATAACTCACTTTTCCTGAAAGACGAATGTGCTTTGTAGAGGATAAGTGTGATTCTATGCTTTTGCAATAAGTAAAATCAATTACTTTGTTGCAAGAAGAGCAGATCATCTGAACTCCTTTCGTATGAAATGTCCCCTTAGGATACATAGCTGCTCTACTCTCAGCAGTTATTTGTCTCTGTTTTGGTGGAATTGCAAGTGAGATATTACTTGATGTCTTCAACAAAAATTGTAGTTGATAATAAATTCAAAAAGTTAAACCAACGGCTTCTCTTTGCAAGCCATGAACAAGTTTTAACTTCATTAGCAGGCAATCACTTTGCGTCAGCAATAAAAACTAGAATCAACAAAACCCCTTCAAATCGAGAAAATGTGCAAATGATTTAAAGATAATTGCACCTTTAAGTGAGTTTTGGTGCTAAACACGATTTTTTACACATTCTTTGGGAAGTCCTGCAACTAGTTGTTTTTCCTGAATACTTTTTTTCACTCAAGTGACAATACTTAGCACAAATATTTTCTATAATTCTACTTCATTGCTTCTTTTTATGATAGCTCAAACTTCTCGCAGGGTTTTGTCATTGTTTCTATCAAAAATAATACTTTCACTAATGGAAGAACTTGAAGCCTTATTGGAAAGTGTTGCTGAAAACTATGATGTTGCAGTGAATTCTTCTACGCCATGCCTAATTCTACTTGCCACTTTATCCACATTTGGGAGGAATATAAAAATGAGTAGACTCATTTAGAGTTTAGTCAGTGGAGGGGCTCACAAACACCAAAGGTGCCCGTTAATGATACTGCCTGTTTTGTCCTCAGAGGGGCTTCCAAAAGACCTGATAATGAAACAGCACTGTTGTGTCCTCAGAGGGGCTTACAAACAGTCTGGTAATGAGACAGCACTGTTGTGTCCTCGGAGGGGCTTACAGACAGTCTGGTAATGAGACAGCACTGTTGTGTTCTCGGAGGGCTTAAAAACTGCCTGGTAATGAGACAGCACTGTTGTGGCCTCAAAGGGGCTTGCAAACAGCCTGGTAATGAGACTGCACTGTTGTTTCCTCGGAGGGGCTTACAAACAGCCTGGTAATGAGACAGCACTGTTGTGCCCTCAGAGGGGCTTACAAACAGTCTGGTAACGAGAAAGCACTGTTGTGTACTCAGAGGGGCTTACAAACAGTTTGGTAATGAGACAGCACTGTTTTGTCCTCGGAGGGGTTTACAAACAGTTTGGTAATGAGACAGTACTTTTGTGTCCTTAGAGGGGCTTACAAACAGCCTGGTAATGAGACAGCTCTGTTGTGTCCTCGGAGGGGCTTACAAACAGTCTGGTAATGAGACAGCACTGTTGTGTCCTCAGAGGGGTTTACAAACAGTCTGGTAATGAGACAGCACTGTTGTGTCCTCAGAGGGGCTTACAAACAGCCTGGTAACAAGACAGCACTGTTGTGTCCTCAGAGAGGCTTACAAACAGCCTGGTGATGAGACAGCACTGTTGTATCCTCAGAGGGGCTTACAAAGAACCTGGTAATGGGACAGCACTGTTGTGCCCTCAGAGGGTAAAAACTACTACATTATAATGGTGTTCAACTATTTATACAAACAAGTGAAGTGCCTGTCGCTGTGTGCATTTTTTTGCTGTTTCACCTAAATAAACGTCTAAACCACTTGTTTCCAGGGGTAAAACCAAAATTTATAAATCTAAGGTATTTCATATTATTTCATATTTTATGTTGGAAAAGGTTCTTTGTGTGTCCATCTGGTAAATAAACGAACTATCAACTTTGCAGCTTACTCTGAAACCCGGCAAAAATATATCTGTAAAAGCAACCATGAGGACCAGTTTTTTTAGTTTTTTCAAGTACCATATGTCCATGACAACCATTTAAAGGTACCTATTTGTGCAACAGGTGTTGATCGTGTCAGTCGCTAGTGTTTGAAATATTGTATGATTATGTATTATCTAAGTATTTGTTGTGCAAGGGTTGCTTATATTGGAGTTTGCATCACAGTTTGTATCGTTGGACTGATGTTACATCTGTACAGTGAGTTAATGTATTCACGTATAGGTTTTTATTGCAGGATATATACAGTGGATAAAATAAAAACACAAATTTATGGTAGATAGACCTAGATTACTCCAACAAGCCATCCCAGTGGAAGTACAGACAAGTAAAATGCAATAGGTAACTCTATCATAATGATTGTATAAACATACTTTGACCAACAGTTGTTATAATGAATGAAAGTAAGTATGCAGTAACTAATGCACGGAAAATAAAGTTTAAGATATGACAAAAAATTTGTTTTTCTCACTATACGTTAGTAGGTTCTGATGACACTCCATTGGAGCATACTCGACTTTCAGCATAAAAATATATGAGTCTTCATTTGGTTTGTCTGTAAGTTACCATTTTTTCATCGTTTATTGTAAAACAATATTTTTTGCTCTAATGGACTTTTTCATCCTTAGCGCGTTCAGATAACTGTGTTTATTTAAACCGTTACTCGTCTGGTTAAGACTTTTTGATCTAAACTTGTTTTCTGTTTCATCCCAACAGTAGTAGAAGTTGGAGATGAGCATGATTATTCCATATCCCACGAACTCTTCTTTGAACATTCCGGGTGTTACTCTACCATAGTTTAACACTTTGTCGCAGCAAGCATCCAGCGTCCAGTCTGTACACATTATTTCAACCATCAAAAACCGATGTCGTTGTCTATCCCAGTACCAACATCGAAACCAGTTGGCCTATTCAGCGCAAAATGCTCTTTTTGATACTGTTTTTAATAATGTTTCTAGCCATCCTCTCAAAAACCATGTACGCGGTGTCTGTATCCATTTGTATGTACTGGAAATCATTTTTCATCGATTTGTCTATTAACGTAAGAAAAAGATACCTAGCCTATTATTTACATTCTTGTCTATTGTCTACTATAAGTCAATAGAGAAAAAATGTGGGCTACTTCTTTGGTCATCAAGTGGTTGCAAAACTGCAACATTCTCAGCTTAGCATATATTAGTACAGCGAAACCCAAGTGCACCGGGACATTCATACTCAGCTGAAAAAAATAGTGTAATCAGTAACCATAATAAACTTTAAAAACATGAAAGTTTTTTATATTGATTATAAGTATGCTTTAAAACATCCCATTGTTGCGCTTAAAATTTTTTCGAAATCATTCCATGTCTCATCCATTGATACACAATTGTTCTCTCTGATTTGGAAATAAGATTGTCTGGTACCATTGATGTACTCAACTTTAGTATGTTTTGCTGGTCTATGATTTTTTCTGTTAGGCAGCATTTCCTACCAAGTTGGAAAATTGGTCTTTTGGCCACTTTGAGACATTGATGTCGAACTTGACAAATCCCAAGTAACTTTCTGATTAAGCTCTCTCCAGAACTTTTTATTATTTCCGCTTTTTCTCAAATTGCTTGAAATAGAGAGATTTGAAACAATGTGTCAAAATATTTTTGTAGAATCCTTCGAGTTTTTTTACAAGTCAACCAATTGTATTCCTAAATTGAGATGACTGTGTAGCCTAGGGTTCGCAGAATCTTTTCATTTTTTTATGCAACTATGTTGTTGATTTTGACCTCGAAGGGTAAAAATGTTGATACCACATGTTGTTAAAAGTGCCAGAAGCATCCGTAAAACCAAAATATGGGTTGGTTTTTAACGCAAAATCCATCAACATGGAGATTTAGCTGTCCAGGAAACGCTCCTCCTCCATTGAGCTAATGTATGATGCTTTCTCCAAGCAATGTATCTCGTCTTCTGCTCATTTGATGATCAGTAGAAAAATTTTCCTCACTCACACGTATGCTTGTTCAGCGATGTTCACCAAGTGTCAAATAAATTTTTCAACTCACCCTCTATTGTGGCAGTGATTAATAATGCATCGGGGTGCCATGAAACTGTATAAATTTGAGTTGAGTAAAATTCTCAAAAGTTTTCGTTGACTGGAATGAAAGGTGGTGTTTGCATTTCTATTGTCCTCACATTCAGGTAGCAAAGAACGAATAATATCTCAAAGGGTCATCCACCCAATAATTATTCAAAGTTTTTTACGTTGACGAAAATTGTGGCGGTAGGTCTGTATTCGCCTTCAGAAAACTGCATGGGTGTTCCTTCCATGGTTCAGCAGCTGTTCTTTCACATTGCCGAATCTATCGAAAAAACTTTAACACGTCGAACATGTGCAAGCTCTGGGGTACCCTTCCAAGTGTGTGATGAGATTAAAGTGTTTGTCGTATAGAACCAAATAGAGTTTTTTGTATCTAGTAATGGGATTCTCAATAAATGTTGCCGTTTTGTTTTTGTGTACATCAAGCACAGGTATATTGACTTGAAACCTTTCTTCCAAATCAAGCAAGCCCGACTCTTCGACTCTTTTATCTTTTTTACTCCTCTCAAAACCCTTTGCAGATGAAGCTTCAGATCCACAACCAATGAACATCCGAATGGCTTGTGGAAGGTTTTTTGAAACTCTTCTCCCCCCTCTAGATTCCAATGCATGCCAAACATATGAAAAAGCGAAAGTTTTAGGTGATTTAGACTCCCTGCAATTTGCAACTATAGTTAGTACATGTCCGTTGTTGAAATTATGAGAGAGTTGAGCCATTGGAGGCATTCTGACTAGTCCCAATTTTATCAATTTGTAGAAAATAAAATAAAATATTGTGGCGGATTTTGAGGGGCCTGCCCAAATACCACCAACAAAACCTCACTCCAGAGGTTATCTCCCAACCTAATTCAACGGAGGAGTATATCAACTCCACAACCATAACATAGCCCAAGGCTCAAACTCACAATTCAGTGTTTAAGAGTATCAACCATAATATATTCTGCTACAATATTCCAGCACAGTATAATAATGGCAAAGTATCTCGTTGATTAGAACAATCACACACAGACTGCTGATACAACCACAATGTTCATCAATAATGATCTGCCTTTTATGGGCAGAGGTACAGGAAATAACTGACCTAGTATGGGTATGGCAAATCACAAGTCACAGGAACCAAATAAACAGATAACAGAACAATATATAAATAGTATAACAGAAGAATAGATAAAAGGAAGTTAAATATGCCAGGAGCCCAGAAGTAGAAGGCGGAGTTTTAAGAGTCATAAATGCTGAGTCAGCTTGAGGAAATGGTGGTGCAATCGTAATCCAGGTTCTTGACTGCTATGGATTGTGGTCCATAACTCAGGCTCCTGTATCTTTTGGTACCAGTTTGGGTCATAAGGCTTTAGCCATTGTTGCCTCCACTACCCAGTATAGAGCCAGTGGTGATACCGCAGGGCTGGTAGTGAGTGCTGCAGGGCCGGTATTGTTTGCTGCAGGGCCGGTAGTTATTGCTGCAGGGCCGGTAGTGACTTTGCACGGCCGGTAGTGCCAGCATCCTTCCTCTATACAAGTATTCTGGCAGTGCCAGGCTCAATTCAGGCATACCTGACACGCCGCAGTTGTCAGGGGGACCTTTTGCAAACTAGTGGTCATAAAAATCCACTACAATATTTGTGATCAACTTCAGTCACCAAACCGGGTTCGTTCTTAGTCTCAAATTGTTTGCGCGGTCGTTGGTCTCAGCGCCGTCGGTGGCAATTTCACTGATTGTTGCTTCAGATTTTGACAATCGAGCTTTAGGATGCACAGTGGCATTGTTGGACCATGAGTGGAAATATCAAAATTGGCCTTCGTTTTTGTCTTTCAAGATATAACCTACCCTGCAATTGACTTTTGCTCTTGAGCTCAATTGCCTCTACTCTTTTTTCAACAACTCCAACACCCCCGATGCACGATAGTGATTTTGGTGGACAGCGACTTATTTGCGCTTTAGGATTACACTCCCACAGCATGAACTAGGTAAGTACAATTGATATTTATTACTTAGAGCCCGGTTGTTGCTTTTCCGACAAAAAGCCAACTTTGTCAACGTCGAAGATTTAGCAATCTTGAAAACAAACTGACTAGACTCCAGGAGTACGCTTACTCCACGGCACAACTAGTTGAGTTCTTCAACTAGTGTAAAACAGTTATTCATTAATTTTGATCTTCTTTGCTGGTATTCCTAGTAATTGCGGTGGATGTGGTTCCTTCAGTCACTGCTGTTTGAGTGGATTTTTTTACATGAAAACAGTTAGCTTCAAATAGCAAAAGTTGCACCGAATGACCTACCCCTACAGCCTATGAGAATGCTTGCACAAAAATCCCTATATAACAATATGTGTTTGTTGAGCAAAATTTTTTTCCCTCAGCACGAAACTTGTTATGTATCACAACTCATATTGCAGGCGAAAAATTTCTTTTGGTTTTGTAATTTTTGCTTATATATTATAAAGCGCTTTTTTCTCCTATAGCCGAGCAGGTTTACTTTCAAAACTATAGGGTCTTTGGCGCTGAGAAAATTGTCTTTATGCCATAAAAGTAACCATTGCGTTCTACCTGGCAATTATTGATTGATCTTAGGTAGCTACACTGTCGAGAAAGTGTACTCTTAGTATGTGGTAAGTTTGCTCTCAAGAGACTAAGAAATCTTTGGTGTTAACAAAAATTGCTTTTTTTTCTGTCACAAGGACCAGAAACTTGTTCTAATTATTCATTGTCATGTGTATATAAGTAGTTCTCATTGTTGAGAAAGCGTACTTTAGAGCCTAATGGATTTATTCTCAAGACTGCAGAGTCATGGGCATTGGCAAAGTTGTATGTTTTAGCTAGAGAGATAATAGCTGGGCTCCAATTATCTATTATTATTTGTACTTGGGTAGTTTGCTAATTCTATATTACCCCTAGTATTTGTGCATGATGCACTGTTTCCCTATTAATTTGAACACATTGTTTTCTTGTTCATGTTGTTAACTTCAATGCTTATTTATTTTTTAGATTGCCATGTATGTTATATTCAAATCTGTCATAGTAGTAACCCCAAAAGTGAGCAAACTCAACACACCCAAAACGCCATCTAAGAGAAAACATGATAATGTGAAAGAAGCGACAACAAAAAAACAAGCTATTAGCGAGTTTATTATGCTTGCAAAGCAACGGGGGTGAACAGCAAAAGTATAGCGGAGTGAAATTCAGTGTGGATAAAACTCTACTGATAGCTGAGTCTTTCGAAAGATGGGAAACAAGTGATTTGCGAAATATGGTATTTTTTCTTTTGCTAAAAATCCTTGTGGCTCCAACTGTGATCGAAGTTAATGCTGTCCATAACAACACTGGCAGTGATTATTTTATTCGTTATTTTACTTCTCTCTCTCCCTCTCCTTCTCCCTCTCAAAAACTAGCAAGAGATGTGTACTCACAAGCAACAGCAAGAAATTTCTTGAGAAAGGCAAAAAGATAGTTTCTCAGATGAAGACTGAACCAACACTCACTGCACTACACTGTCAGCTTCCTATGTTGAATGCAATGCAAGCACTTTGTCGCTACTTTGCCCTTAGCTAACTCATATAATACATCATTTAGTAACAGAAAGCTATTAACCAAGAACACATTTGCACACACAGTTATCAAACTTGGATCTTCTCAATCTCAGGTCACTGACTTCATTATTGAACCACCAAGCATCAGTACTATTTTGTTATTAGTATACGTGATTAAAAATCAGTTTACTCATTTATGCCCATGCAGTGAGTGTGTTGAATGAGCTCAGCCTGTGTTCAAACTCCACAAGTGGGTTGATTATATGATTTGGTCATGGAGACATCAAATTTGATTTTATTAAAACTGGAACAAAAGCTTCTAAGGAGGATGTCCAGTAAGTAGCAAAGGGCTGGTCAATGTGCTTCATTAGATCTCAGTCTTTGCCTTTTCCATTTATGGATTTGCAACAAAATGATGCTAATACAAGACAACAGATAGAATGCAATCGCAAGCATATATAAATATTGCAGTTTGGAGTAACAGTCTTTGACGTTTTGCAATTTTCTGGTTGTTAAGAATTCTTTTTGGAAGTTAAACAGCAGTATCATCAGTATTATTGTAGCGGATTTCATTGTGGTCTCGGAATAACCTTCACTGACAACGGTTAGAAAGATGCCTGTACTGTGTGATAATAGCAGTACAGTATTATAGAGTGCAATAGACTGGTAGCGTAGTCTCTCTGTGGAAAGCAGTAAATACGAATATCAAGCACTATCGGTATGGTAGTATAGGCTCTGTGTAGAATATCTGCATAGAAGACAGTCACGGATATCACTGTGTGTAGACAAACTAGTAATACCACGCAACTGTTCTCGCGAATCACGCATAGCTGCAGGTTAAATATCGCTGTATTGAGAGCAAGAGCTTGGCAAAAAACCGTCTTAGTCCAGCGCACAACAAACTCTGCCCAATGGACGAACTGCCTCTCTATTTATGGAAAATTATCTTAGCTGTTGAAAAAGCGGCAGGATAACAGCATGCAAAACATCAGGTCATGCTACTATACAGGAATTTGCGTCTGGGTGGTAGCCACCTGTACACACTCCCGACGTGCTCTGCTTCTGCCCAAGTCTACTCACAATAATCTGCTATTATTGTTCGTATTGTCTGGAGAGCATTTATTGGTTTGTGCAATTATGGGTGCGGCCGAATCTGGCGTGTATGCTTGCTGGCAGTGGACAATAATTATGCTCTAATTATTGGCTACCTCTGAACCTTCCCAAGGTTCGACAATGATCAATGCCGTGATTATTATCTAGTTTAAAGTTTGTTTCAAACTTTGGTGCACACAATAATTCCACAGGAATTACTGTTTAGTTTAGAGTTTGTTGCAAACTTTTGGCCACTGGCAATAATGGTGCCGTAATTGTTATTTGTCTAGTTCGACTCAGTCGAGATCACAATAATTACACTCTGATTATTGCTGTGTTAGTTTTGCTGCGAACTCCACGGTTCGGATTTCAGTATGAGTCGAACTAATAGGGCACCAGGTGCTTTGCGTCGTACACCTCGAGTTGAGGGAACACGCAGTAAGAGAGCGAACTATCTTACTTTCCGCCAAGCCTCGTGCTTGCTAATAGTCGACCAGCGCTTGTAGTTATGTTGCTCCTAGCTGTGCTCAGTGCTGCTTCTTGAGAGTAAGAATCTTCTGAGAGTCAGGCTAACTCTGAACTTTATTGTACTGACATGAGTTTAAATACAGGGTAGGCGGGTACAATTTACAAACCACACCTAAGTAAAAATATTGATACAAGCCACGCCTTGCCCTTACAACAGCACCCAATTGCAATAATTAAAAACGTGGAAAAAATATAACATGTGATAAATAATTATTTGGTGTATAAGATAGAACGCACTGAAATAGACTCTAGCATCGTGGATACATACAAACAATAGAATTATGCACAGACATATACAATGCGTAGTGAGTAGATATTGAGATGCAAACGTAGACATGTTGTAAACAGTGAGTTACCAGCTTAATTCTTATACAAAGGAATACGTAGACATGTTGTAAACAGTGAGTTACCAGCTTAATTCTTATACAAAGGAATACGTAGACATGTTGTAAACAGTGAGTTACCAGCTTAATTCTTATACAAAGGAATACGGACAATGAGATATAGGCTCAGTCGGTAATTGCGACATAATGTCTTACTTGAATAAATGTTAATAATAACAATAGGGAGAGTACTGGCGCCCCTCACACTACTAGGACTGATCCTAAAGTTACACAACAAGTAGAACGCTACATGAATTAATAACACAAATAGCCACAATGCGCTAGGCTACCACAAGTATGGTGGGAGCTGCTTAGGGAAGCTTAGCTATCATGTATAGGTTAGTGTAATTAAGTGCTAGGCTAGTCAGCTGGCTGACTAACTCACCAGGCGATTTTCATTACATTACAATTAATGTGGTAGCACAAACTTCCGAACACCAACTTCTAATGCTACAGTAACAAACCCAGTTTTGCTTCAGTGTTGTTTAGCACTGTCTGGAGAACAAGGAAATTGGTGAAAACTTGAAACTTTCAGAAGTAACAAGTTGAAAGTTATGCGTTTGATTGCTCTGAAGTGCAAAAAACTACGCTAATTTATTATTGTACCTTCTCCCCGGGTTTTTATCAAAATTTACAACTCCGTTTTCAAACAAGAAATATGTTCAAACTAAAATGTTGGATTTTCATCTGAAGCTAAAGTGGTATTTTCTGCATTGGTTTCAATTATTTTTCATCCATAAATATTCAACGATCGATAAATTGCTAAACCAAGTGAAGGGTTGTTGACTCTCACAAACAAACTTTTACCTTACTAAGATAATTTAGAAGTTGAATTTGCTGGTTGTTTATGTCTTCTTTGCTCAGTTAGCTTTCAAAAGAATTGTTCTGGATGATTTTTTTCGCAAAATATTACAATCTTCAGATCTGAAATTTGTGATAAAAATTTTGTGACTCTATTTATGTTGGTTTTTGGGAGAAAATGTTGTGTATGTGGTAAAAGTTGCCATAAAAAAGAATAGGAAAGAAAACGCAGGTAGAACAGTGTGTTTTAAAACCTGCAAAATACTGATATTTTGTCAGAACAAGTGTTTTAAGAAAAATCAGTTGTCAGCAATAACCAGTGAAGCATGAACTGTCAGTCATGGTAATCTAAAAATTGAGTGTTGATGAGGAAAAAACTGTCATCAAGCATAAACGACTGAATACTCACCTTTCTAGAGTTATACTTATGTTTTATGGTCATTAAATGTTTATCAATCACTTTTTTGCTTGAGAAGTTGACCACTTCATTACAGGAAGAGCACACCATCCTACCATCAACAACATGAAATGTTCCCTCGGGGTAAGACTTTGCTCTATTCTCTGCTGTTATATTTCTTAGTCTTACTACTTTTTGCTTTGTAATACTTCCTGAGCCCTTAAACAAGATCACATTACAGTCACAACAAAGCACCTTAAACTAGTTTTGAAAGATTTGTTTCCTGACCGCAATAAAAACATTTACTGTTTGCTCGCTGATGCAATCACAATGAGAATTATTATTGTGAAGGATTTGTGGTCAATTTTCAACTTGGCTCCCAGTTATGGTCGGAGAAAAAACTACCCAACTGCTAGCCAGTCATCAGATTTAGCAGACTGAGCTAATAAACCCTGCACTCTACCATATGAGTAACCACCATATTGAGCTGCAAACTGATGCTCAACTTGCTGTATCACATTCATCTACACCACATATACATATCCAAATTTCACTAACTACGAGCAGGAAATCTCAAGATATTGTAATGGACTCCGGTCTGGTTCCACAGACATCCACTATGCTCAAGTATTATACCTCTCCCCAGTGTGGACACTGTGCTGCTCGATAGTGACAACTGTGTATTGCAACCATATTATCCGGTATAGTCAGAGCCTATGAATCACACAAACAGCACATAGTGCAGTTTGAACACCGGATTTATTCTCAATAGGCAAAGTCCTAGCGTGGCAATCCACTAAGTTTATTCTCAAAACATGGGAATGAATGCAATGAATAGAGGTAAAATTTTATAGGTAAACTGACAGGAAGTAATTAGCATATTACACATAAGAGTAATAGCACAGGAAGTTGATCAGCCGATACAAACAGATACATAAATAGTCAACGAATCAGGTAAGGTAGATAGTTAAAGGTAAAGAGCGCCAAGTGGCTAAGAAGCAGAGCCCTGTCTCCATGGTCCAATCAATTGTCCTACTGGGCTTCTAGGGTATATCTAGCTTATGGTCCACTTGTCTGGTCATTTTATGAAGAATACTTCCTGTTCTCAGCCTTGACTAAGATCCTAGGTAAGTTTGAGGTTCCTCATCTATGATGGCCATCTTTTGCCGGCCCAGTATAGCTATTCCGGGTTGGTAAGAGGTCAATCCCGGCCCTTCATGCCATGCCACCGGCACAGTGCAACTTCCCACCTACTCAGCAGTCTACCGAAGGCTGTAGGTAGAAGTCTAGAGCATTATACTCAAAGGGGAAGAGTAAACTACCTGTTTACTACGAACTTTCACCAAAATCTACCACAATATGATATCATCCTGGTAAGAACTGTGTCTGGAGAGTTTCTGTGTGCAAGTAATGTATATGTATGACTTCTTTATTCTAATTGATCAACTTATCCAAACAACTACCACTGCAGTTGATGACCAGTTGTTTTTGGTTTCTCTGTTATAGTATACTTTTCTAACAGCTGAAAAAAAATGTTTTTGAGACAAAACTGACAACAAGCTATTTGCTCTGCAATGCGTTTAATAGCACTGGATTTATGCACTATTTAGTTTCAGTTTATCTTTACTGGATAAATATTCCGCTTTTGATTTTATTGATAACATTATTTTTTACTATACATATCACAATGTGCTCTGGTCATCACTAAAAGCCTACAGTTTCGTCGGGGTTTTCCGTTTGGCAATCACAGTATGATTAATCGTCTCAGTTAGCGTTAGGAAATTTGCCTAGAGAACACAAACAAGTTCAAAGCTTTATATGCACATATATATCTTAAGGTAGTTTACAGCATGTAAGCACAATCTGCACTTTATTTTCCAGTAATTTAGGTGTCATTTTGTGACAGTTGTAACAGGACTCATCCAAGAGTTCGGTTTTGTTTCACTCTTCTCCAAAGTTCACGTTTTGGGAAATGCTGACTTCTGGGACAACAAAAACCTTAAAGATTTGCTGTCTTTAGGGAGGAAGGGGGCGAAAGGGTGGTCAAGAATTGGTAAACTTCATACAACAAACTTGGTAGCGACCAGAATTTACATTGCAAAAAGAAACAGGTATTTGCAAAAACATAATCAATTCATGATGAGCAGAAATAAATATCAAAGTTAGTTACTGCCTTTATACGCATTAACAGAAAAGAATAATCAGTTACAAGAAACTAAGAAAAGCGAAATTTTATTGCTCGTTTTAAGAAAAAATAAATGAACAATGGTAATGAATTTTTTTCTTCAAATAGAGGAAGCATTGGTGTTTACTACAGAGGTGTACTGTTGTCTTCAACAACTGGCCAATAGTTGGAATTGTTGCGTTAGTCATTTCAAGGGGTAAGTTGATGACATGGCTTTATTAAAGACCATACCCGTGATAGTAAGCGCGCTTATAGAATGCCTTGTCACTTTGACTTGACTGAGCACAAAACAGTCGGAGTATGCAAATTTGTTGTTAATCTTAAAGCTTGGCCACTTGAAATAAGATTTCCAGTTATATTAACGGTTTCAAATATTGCAATACAAACATTGGGGAGCATCTTTACCTCAAGAGCTTCTATAGTTTCACCAAGCCCTTTGCTACCACCGCTGCCACCATTATCGTCATGACCATCATCATTGTCATTATGAATGTCTCCATCATGATCATTGTCGTTTTCATTTTCACTATCGTCATGACCATTATCATTGTCGTCCTTGTCAATATGATCCATGAAATCTACATTATCTCCACCGCGAAGTTCAAAATCTTGTAACTCGGTATTGCCCAACACAGATCCTGTTTCTGTGTTCTGTCCCAGGAAAAACTTGACATAAGTTGTCTCTTAACGCAAACATGAGCAGTTTCGACAGTTTTTATGAGCAGACTTTTTAAACTAAGAGACAACCATTCTGTATTTCACAAATATGTAAAAAACTTTTGCCCATTATACTTATAGGTTTCAAGAATTGCAATTTAAAGAAAAATTGTTCAGTTGTAGAGCATTTTACAGAATAACTTTCTGCAAACTATGATCAAAATAGATAAATACGCACCCATCCGCCAGTGTTGTTTATCAATCTATCGAGAGTCTGACCAGACGGGTCTATAGCTTTACAACAAAATTGCTCTGCAAGGTAGTTTACCAGAACCAAATGTGCATCATCAAATGCTATTATCGCCGCTGTAAGCTCCAGAACCTGTTTATAAAACTACATAATCATTTAAACTAATAGAAAATCTCACAGCGTATGTGGAATTTTTTTTAATCTCAACAAAAAAACAAAAGTTTCAAAATATTCACATTTATTATGTTCCATAGTTTGATATTTTTCTTCGTGGTTTAATTTCCAATCACGAAAAAAAAACAATCGATTCATCTAATGCCTACCCCAGCTATCTTAGGCCATGTTATCTGTTGGCCAACAAATGTTTTCTCAAATATTCCGTCAAAAACAGATCGCACATTTTCCCTTGGTAGCCTCGCACAGTGATTGGCAGCCTTTAGTATAAAGCTGGTATCATCTGGATGTAACTCACTCAGCACTATAGAACAAAATAAAACCTGATATTTTATAGTATAGACAACTGGTAAGTTCTCACAAATAACTAAGATCAACAACTCATGCCAGTTGCATTGTTCTGAATGGAACAAGCATAAAACATGCTATCCAAAACGTGCGATCATGCGGTAGGTTCTCTGTCAACGATTATTGTAATCAATCCAAAAACAACTTAACTTCAGTTGTTATTGAGCAACGCATGGTAAGTTATAGTTGTTTTAACTACGACTTACTCTCTGATTCTGGTAGTTTGATCAAAACTTTCAGATTATTTTCTTGCCACCAATTTTTTGGCACCAGATATACCCGTACCACTTCTTTATACCATGATTGGGTTTATGAAACCCAACACAATACTGTAGTGGATTTTGGGGGCGTTAAAATCCCTAGCTGTGGTTGGTAGCTTGCTGTCACCAGTTGTTAGATTAATCTGTTACAACAACAGGGTCGGTGAGGTACCGAATGTATATCAGACAGAGTATTGCTACTCTGCAACCAAATGCGAGCACTCGGCTCAAACGCATATCTCAAAGTAGTTGAGTATATATGACTTTATTCAACCAGAATAAAATGAGTTAGTAAGCAATCCCAATTACAACTGACTGTTATGGCCAAATTTCTGCTTTTTACAGGCAGTGCAAAAGAACAGTCATCCAATTGGCATGCAATGTCACAAAATACACCAATGAGATTAAATATATAAATACATAATGAGTAAGAATACAGTAAAGGGCTTAAAAGGAATAGGTGCCCTGTGGTAATAGGCGGAGTCATAATCTCTTCAGCCAATCACGTCCAATTTCTGGGTACTCAGTCCCTTCAGCTCTTGATCCAGCTTTTTTGGTGAGGGGTAAGGGCGGCTACTTCCATCAGATGGTGCTTAGGTTCTCCCAGGCTATTTTCGGGATCTCAGGCTCTGCTGACTAACTTCCTGCCGGTCCAGTGAGGTCGGTATTGGTGCACACAGGGTCGGTATAGGTGGTAAACAGGGTCGGTATAGGTGTACACAGGGTCGGCATAGGAATAAATAAAATCGCCGTCCACTTGGTAGTAATCACTAGGTATCCTGGCTGTACAATGGCTATTGTAGTGAAGCCAGGATGTAGTGCTAGTTGTGCGCAGAGGATGTGTACACTAAAATCCACCACAATACAGTATTGACAAAGTGAGTTTGAGCATTGTTACCTGCTTAAAAATAAATAAACATGCTTTACATTTCTACTTTATGATGCTAGTACCTTTGCTAATTTATTTTTAATTATCATGTCTTGCCATATCTTGAGCTCAATTGTATCATAGCATTTAATCGAATTTTTTGAAAAATCAAGTAAAATACTGCGTTGATCAGAATCAGATGGTTCTATCAGGTTCTGCTACACTTAAAGTAGCATCTGAGAGAACACATGTTGAAATACGGTTAAAATGAATACCGATCATAATTCAAATAGTAAAGTACAGTACAGTAGAGTACACTACAGTGTAGTGTAGCGTAGCATAGAGTAGCTTAGTGTAGCGTAGTATAGAATAGTTGGTAAAGGCTTTTAAAGAACATGTCCAATTTAAGCTTTCAATTGCTTTCATCATATACACAAGCTGCAGGTTGGCGTCTGAATAACTTTAACACTTTATGGAGGCATGTTTTGTCTAGCAGCTAAAGTGCTTGCACTTCAATCCAGGATCTTAGGTTTGATTTCCAGCACAATTATCTGTGAGCAAGATATTCGGCTTCCTATTTGCTCTGCCTGATTGGATATAATTTACTCCAATCAAATACTTGACTCATCAGAAGAATAAAATACTTATTGAGGAGGAATTAATTAAAGAGTGAAAAAGGTACCACAGTTATTCCATTCTAATTAGAAGTTGTCTCACCTATATTAGTAAGTGCAGTACAGTTTGCAGCTACTAAATGTGCAGGTAAACATACTCCATTTTGTAGGAGCTTTTCAAACAAATAGTTGTTTCTGCTGTAGCACCTTTGGGAATAGAAAGCTGCTGTTCTCAACCTGCAAACAATCTCAACATCATACAATTTAGGCGATTGATATTTTACTGGTGTTCAAATGCTTACAATAGAGGTATATGTAAGTTTATTCAAGAAAATTGTTAGGTATAGGTGGGCAGCTATTACTTGTATTAGTCAGAACAGAACACTGACTTTGTAACCAGGTCTCTTGTGTGCAAACCTATGTGAACAATAATATATAAAAATTTTCACAGAACGAACAAAAATTGTTGGGGCTCAAAAAAACATATTATGTTACATATGTGACCAAAAAATTATTTTTCAAGTGACTAAGTAATTATGTTTAACACGACTAAAAATATTTTCTTGCATGAAAATGACACATTGATGTATAAAAAGTTTTCACATGGCTAAAAAATTCTTTTTGCCCGAGAAACACATTATGCTACATAAAGATTTCCTCACAGCCAAGAATACATCTTCGCACAAAACTGCACTCTATTATAGTGTTTTTTGCCTGATAAAAATTTATTGGGGTTGAAGACAGGTCAATTGGTGCAACTGTGGCTATTTAAGAGTTACCATTTTCACATTGAAAGCGTCCACTCCAGCAACAGTAACTGAGGGAACAACGTGCCGCTACTGCTAGGAATATCGGCAAAATGGTAGGAATTAAGAGCTGCTGGTTTTACACTAGTTGAATAACTTAACTAGTTGCACTGTGGGGAAAGTGTATTCCTAGAGCCTAGTCAGTCCTCTCCCAAGACTGCGAATTCTTTAGCATTGACAACATTTGTTTTTGTCGGAGAGAATACAGTTGAGTTTTAATTGTTTATAATTAATTGTTTGTCGGTACCTTGCGTTGTGACAGAAGTGTACTCCTAGAGCTGGTTGGTTCGCTTTCGACACTGCAAAATCTTTGGCATTGGCAAAAATTCCGCTTATTCAGGGGGGAAAAATGTCCTGTTCTACTTATGATATACCCACCAATTAAATTATAAATAATTATAATACAAACAGTAGTAACTAACAATTACCTTCTTTTTTAAAATGGGTAGCGAAATGATTGAAAGTCAATTGATAATTGCTGAGCCAAAGACACAAACAATTATTTCTCCACCAATGCCCCCATTACCATGAAGTTATGAAGTTGAATATTGGAAATTTTACAAGAAAACTCCGTCTCTAGACAGCACCCTGAGCCTTTTATCAACAAAAGTTTGTGCTGAAAACTGGAAAGAGTGAAGACCAGAGGTTTTCGATGTTACCATGGATGATGCCGAACGCTTATCTAGCATAAAGGAGAGCTGTGATGAATGTTGAAGAGGACGTCCCCTTCCGTCATGCCAAGATACCCTTTCACAAAGTCAGCATGAATAGCTTAAATGCCCTCACTCACAAAAGTGTCTTTCTACTAAACATTGTGAGTGCACACCAACGAATAACCATTAAAAGACAAATTAGAAGTGGAGATCTATCCTTTCCTGCAGTTATAAAGGTGTTCACCATCAGATTTTGTAATGAAAAGACATGCACTATCATCTACAACTAAAAGAAGTAAAAAAAGTAAATTCAACTGAAAAGTGACATTCTAACCAAAGCAAAGTTGTTCATCAACAATGTTAAACGAGCGAGTCCAATGGTTTTGATTTACATGAGAGAGACAAAGACTGAAGAAGCGCTTTTTCACATGACCGACGCCCATGGCAGCTTTACCAATCAGAAAACACTGCAATGTGTCAGTGAACAAGTGTGTGAATCGGCTGAAAGCCTACATTAAAATAGCTTACTTGTATAATCCTTGATCTTAATCTTTATCTTTATTCAATTGTAAGGCCTTGTATTTTTCTCAAACCTCTGGCTGCAACGTGTCCAGCTTTGTAGGAAAACGGCACTGCACATCTTTTACTGAATTTAGAATTCACATCTGCTAGCAAAACTTTTGTCCTGTCACTGTCTTCTTTCCGAGAGTAGACATCCATCATATTGACTCAAAGCTGCTCACCTATTCTGACCACAATTTCGAGATGATGTTTGAACTTCACTGTTGCTCTTTTGTGCAGCGAGTATGCATCCCCTAAGCCATTCGTGAAGTTTTTTTTCTCCCTTTCATTCTCTACAGACTGGCAATAGACCTTTAGCTTAATGCATCGCCGACCTTTTTCCATTCTGGCAGCAGTCATAAGTTTCCTCTTACACGTTGGTTGTAGCAATCTTCTCGTAGTTGTGATTCCTTGATTGGACAGCAGATGTTCAAGTATCCTTCAGTTTGCTCTCCCCAAAATTATTGAACCTGTATCATTTAAACCGTCTCCCAACAAAGTTTTGAAAATTCCACGATTCAGCCACCACTTTTCATTTTGAATTTACCAGTATTTCCCGATTTCGCTCAACTGCTGCAACATTCTACACCGATAGATGGATCGTAGTTGCACCTTGTCATACAAGATAATTTTTTTTGTAAACTTTCATACACTTTTTCATTTTTCCTCTGCATTGGTCACAACTTTCTGCATTATCACCAAAGAGGTCCTTGCCATCCACATCCCAGCTTTCACTGTCAGACAATCTCTTTTTTATATATGTTCTTCCTTTAAAATCTAATGCATGACTATGAAGAGTAGCAGTATGTGGTGAAAGGAGCCAAGCCTTATAATTGGTAATTGTACTATCAGCAAAGAATCATTTACGCATCAGCTTTGGTTTTTGTTGACTTTTCTCACATTGCTCAATTACCTATGCAAGTTTGGAAAGTTCTCATATCCGGAAAAAAACTTCTTTTCTTTGCCAATTTGAACAAAGCTTCTCTCTTTCGAGGGTTTAGCAACGATTCAAGTTTACAATGTTTTTTTTAAAAGCAGATTCTGAACAATAAATTACATTTATGCCCAAGTGATGACTGTGTTTCATATACAAAGCATTAGGATCAGCGTTAAAAAATAATTTCAGCAAGCAGTTCATCAATGATCAATCATCTGTCAATCTCTGGAAAAACTCATCGTTAAATCCATTGTACCCTCAAGCGGCCAAGTTGGAGGCAGTGCTTAAAGGTCTCAATCTTGCTTTGTCATGGGAACAGTCAGATATTACAGTCATCACGGGCCCAAGTCATTACAAATGAGTAAGATAAATATTGTAGAATAACAAGAAACCAAGAGTGGGTGGTATTAGTGAGATGAGTATCAAGAAAGAAGATTAGGAACAACATCACAGTTGATTGATGAGTACTGTGTTAATGTAGAAGTTTGTCAGGTTCCCTCTGCTTTCAATATAGCTGAGGATTTTACACGAGTTCTACAACAGCGGTTAAGGATAGCTTGCATGTCAGTTTGCGATACAAGTGACTTGGAAAAAGGTTAAATTGCTTCATGGGAGTAATCACCTGGGCATAAACCAAACCTTCTACTTGGTAAAGAAAATGTTTGGCAGCAGATTAAACAGTGAAGCAAAAGAATAGTGGCGAGCTCTGGTGACTGATGTAAAAAGACTGGCCGAAATCTACTAAAATGAGACCATGGTCAATACTCAGTGGAAACAGCATGGCAACGAGTGGCGGTAGATGTTCCATTTTTAAATAAAAAACCTTCTGTAATCGTAAGTGACTGCGTACCTAGTCGCTTCACAACCTGGAAAGCTTAAGGTGATGATTCAGCAAACTAGACTATCAAAGTCTTGACACGAGTATTCCAGGAAAGAGTTGCTCTAAATGAGCTATGTAGCAAATATGGCTCTTTTTTGGCAGCGATGTGACACCAGCACTATTAAAGGAGTGGGAGAAGGGGTTGGGGGGTAATGCAAACATTCAGTTGGCTTTTTAGCTTTGGCTTTTTTGTTTTTACTTATGGTATAGAATTGGTGAGTTGTTGGCAAGCAGTTGAGCTTCGTTTTTAGGTAATGCAGATTTTTAACCTGCAACTAGCTGTGAACCTTGTTTGGTATACTTGTTTGGACATTGGTGCTCAAATGTGAAAGCTACAGCAATGCCAATGGTGATTGTGATTATAATGATGATGTTAATGACAATGAAAATTATAATGATTATGATAATGTTAGTTATAGCAACAATTTTTGTCTAAAAAGATCAACATGAGAAATGAAAAGTATGATGAACACAATCAATCCAATTAAATGAATGAACTGAAATAATGAAAGACCAGCAAGAACAAGTGGTCGCGTTTTAATCACCAGCGATCTAAAATTTCTCACTAGTAAACAATAGGTAAAGGTGAATAGACATTATCTAAAATTTGAGCCTCACTTAATTTTGTTTTTGAAGATCATAACTTGAGAAGAAAATCGAATAGGAAATCAATGAGGAGTTAGTGATTTATATGTACTCAGATGAAGCATCTATTATTATGACATATCGAGTGGTTAAGTTACACAATATCCTTAAAAAGTTGATTGAAAGCCCATTGATTGTAGGAGAGGCTCATTGAAAGTTGCAATAAATGAAACAGCATACATATGTGAAGCATGCAATAATGTACACAGCATATTTATGCAACTAATACAACATAATTAATAACATACCGATATAAAGTACGCAATAGATAAAGTTGCATCCATGTGTAAAGTATGAATTATATTTAGGATAGCATACTTATGTACTGTGTACAATGGATAAGACAGCATGCCTATGTAAACTATATAACAGATAAGACAATATACCTGTGTAAAGTATACGTATTATAAGATGACCTACCTGTGCAAAGTGTACATTTTTATAACATCTCTGATGACTGCCGTAACAGGCAGATTGCTTGTGGATGCAGCCTGCTGCATTTTGGTCTCTCATTTACTCGAGTCCTTCTTTGACTGATTTCTTACCAGAAATTGT
The DNA here is from genome assembly GCA_945261195.1 of Cryptosula pallasiana. NCBI lineage: Eukaryota > Metazoa > Bryozoa > Gymnolaemata > Cheilostomatida > Cryptosulidae > Cryptosula > Cryptosula pallasiana. The sequence continues at coordinate 56,217,138 of OX183131.1, read as the reverse complement.
CAAAATTCAGCAGTTTATTGCCCTGTGTGCGCATTCCGTGTAACCACATACCTGGTTGAGAATTCGAACAATGTCTAAAATATTTTTGTGTTGGCTACTAAGAAGCATATCATGAGCTGACCAGTAAATGCATGTTGGTTTTGTTATGTAATCGTGTTTGCGAGCTTGTTAGGCTGTTAGGAATTGATTAGCATTCTTATATAAAAGTTTTACATAAATCAACGCTAAACCATCCATTTCTCATTTTTAGAATGTACGCAGTTCAGGGTATTGAAATCATAAGATATTGTATTGGACAGTGCAAAAAACTGTGGGTGTACTTAACTTTTAGATTTCACACAATCACTCTGAACCACATGTGCTTTTTCCCTTCAGCGTTATCCCTTTGGTATAGAACACCTTTTCTCCCAAAGTAGTATGTCTTTTGAAGAAACCGCTACCTGTAAGAAGCAAGACAGTTACCAGTGACCTAATAATTAAAGTTAAACCCGGCCCCTGCACTTTCCACCTTCATTTTAATCCCATCTTCCCTCAACCTCAACCAAACCTGCCTGTAACGTGTTACCAATAACTTCCTCTAACCTTCCTGTTAGTTGACAAGCGATACAGTAAGGCAGAGAGATTTCAAACAATTGAAAGGATATCTATCAAAAGTAGAGTACGAACAGGGGAGTTTTCTGCTCATGTGAGATGAAAACAAATCCAAAGGATGATCAGATCAGTTTTGCTTCATTGTCGCTTTTGGGGCCACTTGATAGCTAGTCTGCGAAAGCAACATTTGCAAAAGGAAACAAACTAAAATACCCACGCTGAGTATCTCTGGGCACTCAGTGCTCGAATGGGAATAGATTGGATGACTATTGTGTTTGATTTGAGAGCTGTAGCTGTGATGCAATATAGAGATGACTGATTATTCAAAAGATGTCCAGAAATTATGTAGAAAGTATTTTTCTCAATTTCTACTATTTTTATTGTTTCAGTCATCCCAGCAGTTGTCTACCCCAATGCTGCCACTGCCGCAGCACCCTGCTGTCATTTCAAAGTTTGAAAATATATGACACTAAAAATTCGAATTATTCTGTATGTTTTAAGCTGGCAATTTCATACCACAACATGTTTAAAAAAAAACAACAGTGAAATATTTTCCATTAATTATTTAAAAAAAAACCGATAGCGTCAGCACCCATACGTCATTTCTGTTTACCTATTTACTTGCTAGTCCCTGAAACCCATGGATCAATTGCAAGAGTTGAAAAAGAGGCGGCATAATTAGATGTTACAATATCCTCATATGTGGGCTGTGTTTTGCTGTACATGTTGTTCCATACACCTCTGTCCAGCCTTGACCTCCATGTAATCTAACCTGTAAACAATAATAACATATCCAAAACAAATTACAAAAAGCCTTTAGACATTTATTAAAGCTCTCAAAGAGCCAACCAAGAGGCTCAGCTGCTGGAACAGTAAAGATCCTACATTCAGCTTGGCGGAACATGACATAGTTTGCTTTACTTTACCAGAACACACAATTCCTTCTACCTGAAACAAAGCCTCTATGCAAACCATCACACAGACACGGTCCGTGGATATGGAAAAAAGCCCAGAAGTGGACAGTCAACTGTTGGAATGCAGCTTGACAGACCCAACCTCTAGTTCATGGAGACTTCTAGTAGTTCCTGTTAAAAAGAAAAATAGTACATGTGGGTCCTATATCTGCTACACACACTCAATTCCATTGCATAGTTGTCTGCTCACTCGTGCCCTGCATTGACAAGAACCCAGATGCATTAGTTGGAAGCAAACACTTTAGCACCATAGACTTCAACTGTGGCTACTGGCAAGTGCTGTTGGAAAAAGATGTGACTTAAAACTCCACGCTTTCCAACAAGGTTGGATCAACCAAACAGGAGGTACTGCCAATTAGACGCAGTGCCTGCATATGCAAGTTGGAAAACACTGATGAAGAGGGTCTTTAAGGATTATATTGGGAAACCCTCCTACATTCAGATGGCATGAATGTCATCATCAGAGCTTCTCCGCTTACAATCGAAGGCTGACAGCAGTCTTTCATAGATTGAAAAAGGCTAGTTTAAAACTAAAACTGAGCATACAGAACTAAAGCTGCAAAAAACACTCTGGTACCTAGATCACATTGTTACCAAAGACGGGGTGGCCGTTTTCCTCTTCAGAAGTAGCTGCCATTGAACACTGGACTTCCTTCAAGGACCTGAAGAACCTCCAAGCCTTTTGAGGCATCATCAGTTGTAAACAGTAGTAGCGTCTAAATCAACTGTGGTCAAACATCTCACTTGATGGTTAGTTAAGAGCTATTCAGTAGAGTTGGGGCCAGAAAATGAACTGCAATTTTCTAAAATTGAGCACTGGCCTGACCACTGTTCCTCTCCTGGGAGACTCAGAGCCACAGAGGGCCTCTATAATTGATACAAACGCCAGCAACAAATGAAATTTCACTTCCCAATCTAAAGCTAATCAACCAAAAGAGTATATTCCAATGCTATTGTGAAACAGCTAACCCAGCTGAACATGTTATTGCATCTGCAGAAGGGAACTCCTAGTGGTAATAAAGTCTGTGCAACACTTTCGGGCATACTGCTACAGTAAAAAAATTAAACCGAAGACCAAATATATTTTTTTGGTATGGTTGTTTCAAAGTACAGTACTGACAAGTCAAATGGTAAATACTCAAATAGACAATGGTTCATGTCCTATTATTTATTTTATCGTTGGAGAGTTTATTGTAGCTGGTTTTACTGGCCACCAATTGTGACCGATACTTATCAAAGGTCTTCCTGATAGTCTGTATACATCAGGCAAGCCTAAGGAAGCAATTAATTCAACCTTGAATTAATTTCTGTTAATCTAGTTGCTAAATTACATGAAATAGAACCATTATTATCCTACAGAGGCACAGGGTGTCTTTTACCCTAGCCCTGGATGGCTATCCCAAGCTGGCAACAAGATGGCTGACATAACCTGAGAGAAGAAAGCTTGCCTAATATCTTCTATGACCAGTATTTGGGAGCTAGCTAACCGCAGGAGTCGAGCAAGTAGGACCCAAGGCCAAGGAAGACCGATAGCCTACGTAGAGAAATACCTAACTATTATTGGCTTTAAACCCATAGACTCCCCTCCGCTTCTGGGCGCCACCTACTTTTAACCAATTTACTCACATTACATTGGCTACTATTTTTATGTATTGTTCTATTGGTGCACTCGTATTATTTTTATGTGTGATTGGAGTGTTTGGCAAACTAGGTCAAAAACTTCCTGTCACTTCCTGTGACGCTCCTCTAAAATTCACAGCTGTTGTGCAGATCATTGCTTTACCCTACAGCAGATTGTACTTGCTACTAATATTGCCACTTTTTTGTTCTGGGGAGGAATAATAGTTCAAATCATTCGAAAGCACTGAATATATGTCTGAGCCGAGAGCTCGCCACAGTCGTTAAAGTTAAGGATTCTTTCTTACAACCAGTTGTTTGTGCCACCACGCCATGGGGTCGCCTATGGGGAGAGCTTGACTGATCATTGTCAGGCCTTGAGAGGCTAGCGGGTGTATTGTGCCAGCAAATAGTAGTTTGTGCCGTGACAACGCCTAGCGGACAAGTAGCAGGATGTAAAACAGAACTTTAGTATTATAAACTCAACCCAGATTGACAGAGTGTCTTTTTCTTTTATGAAAACAAATTAAATTTTCTCTCAAAGCTTAAAAACATACATATCATACATTCAGTGGCCATTCAACTCACATGTGCAGACAGTGGCAAGTTTGATGGTGAATAAATACAAGGTACTGTAAAGGCAAAAGTGCTTGAATGAAAGAAACCTAAGAAATATTCTGATTTTGTTATCAAAAACAAGTTAGTACATTGAAATAGTTTGGATGAAAAGTTTTCAAAGCAAACACATGGTTCGATGTGTATATTGAAGAATTTATTACGAAATACCATGCGTGTCAATGACAAGCAATGCTGGACCGACTGTTCCTAGGTTATAATTCCTTACTAGAAAACTAAATTGAAATCTAATGAAAATCATGAAACCTAACGGGGACAGCTCCTCAAAAGAAGCATTTAGCCAATTGTTGATGCTTACAACTGACCCAGCCAATAAATTTGTGGAAAAATCAGCGTATTGTCAGATATCATCAGATATTTGGATTCAAAGTAATGACTGTACGATTATATAGCAAGAGAATAATTGATTCATAGGCAAGTAACGTATTACTACTTAACATTGTGTTAAATTAGAAGTGGTAAAAGACAGTCTGAGATCAATACTGAAGTATTTTGTGGTATAAACAAGAAAACAAAACAAAAAAAATGAACAAGTTTTTTAAAAAACAAAACTCTGCAATTTATTGGCAAAAAAGAAAACCGATTCTAAATAAATTTTGTTGCTTTAAACATTCATAAACCAGCCTCAAGTCTCTTAAAGAACTTATGTTGGTAATATAACTATACTCTCAGTGTTTAGTTGTTTGAGAATCTCCATCACTTTCTGTATCACATTCCGTTTGGTCTCTGTCCTGGAATAGAATTAAGTCATTATTGAATGCATAAACACCTGAACAGATACCTGAATGGATACTAAAGTAGGTACTAGAATGGATACTAGAATAGTCACTGGTAGATGAAAAATATAACCATGCTCGGGGTGTATTTTTCTATTGCCTGTTAATCTCGCCAAAGCTAGCACATCCGCTGCCTCCACCCTTTTTAATTTTTGAAATCTAGTGATGCTACCCGTAACCTCTCTATCACCCTTTCTACTCTTTGCAGTCATCCCCTTGCGGCAGCAACCATCTGTTGTAACAGAGCAGTAGGAAAACAATATAGGTTGCCTCAGGTATACTTCTGCCCGAAAATCTACCGTTTTTCAATTGATTTATTTCTCTCGGAACTTTTCTAGGTTATGTTTAAAGTTTCAGTCAAACCAGCAACTCCTGCGCACATCTCTAAACCACTGCAACAGTAGCAAGCACATCTGTGAACTTGCCAGACATCCGGGAGACTTTGCCAATAGCCATGTACTCAACATCACTCTGAAGTGAGTTTTTGGAGCTCAACTACATTTCGACAATTCTCCTGTTACAGGGCAAGTGCCTCGTTTTGAGACACATTAAATGCAGTGAATCTTCACAGGTCTCACTACTAACAATTACTTGTTTCTAAAAGTAATCCGGTGCCATGAAATGTTGTCCAAGACTCTTGTAAAAGGATAATTTAAAGTTTGTGAACATTGCAAGTTGTCAGTTAAGACATTAATCTCAGGTGCTTTTCAAGCCATTTAAATTTTGTTTTATTCCTAAACCAACGCTGGAAGAGCCTAGCATTAATGCAAATGCACAGAATCAATAAAAAGCTCGGCCTTTTATGGTCCGAGTTGCATGAAGTGGAGGAGGTAATTCAACTATTGTGGTAGACGTTGGTGCATATGCCATTAGTAAACGGCTCATTTTCTTTCATACATCAATCAGAGATGCACTGGAATTCGGTGTCCTATAAAATCCACTGTGCCCGTAAATTACTTCCTGTGCCCCTGGCACAGCTTGCAAGGCCTTGTATTGACCCTGTATTGCCATTAGTTACCCCCGGTATGCTGAAACTAGACCGACACAAGATGGCCGTTTTAGACGAGGACAGTCAAAACTATCTAGGATCTTACGCTAACCCTGGAGCCAGAAGTACCATTCCTTGGAATACGAGATTCAATAACTAAAAGCTAGGTCTAGTCTCAGAACCCTGGAGATTTCTGGAGAACCGCGGAGACATGACTCCACCTTTGCCACTTGGCACTATTTCTGTTTCATCATTTTTTAATGGACGACTTGATTGCGATTTCTACATTAATTGTCCCTGATCTATTTTTTTCCTATCAATGTATGCCTACATGCAGTATGCTAATTACGCCCTGTCAGCCTGCCGATATAACGGCTGACTTCAGTGGTGGGCATCTTTTTATCACCCAAAGATGGCTCCGGATGATTGGTATACTGAAGTTTACTGCTCCTGTTTACTTTTCATTTAAAACCTTTCCCGTTATCGGTGACCGAATATCTCGCAAGGTGTTGTCCGTTCTCTAGTTTCCTTGACCAAATATCTCGCAACAAGTTTCGCACAATTTTTGTCAACGTTTTTGTTAAACCTACAACAAAAACTTTAACACCACTGTGTAGAACAGAACGGTTTGTATTTGAAGAAATTCTGTCAGTCTAAACGGAAGAAGCTTCATGTCAACTGCCCCTTTTTCATTTTTGGGAGGAGAAATAATTTTTTCATGCTGAGCTGTGTTGAAGTAATTTCTTGGCAAAAGACTTTAACGAATGAGCTTTGTTCTAATAAATGGGTATGTTATATTTATTTGTGCAGGTTGAAATCATTCAGAACTTAATCTGAGACTAAATGAGTTTTAAACTAATTATTTGGAAGACGACGATAATATTAACTAGTAATATCTTAACTGTTTTCACTTTTTTCAAAAATGTTTATTATTATAGTTCTTTGCGTCAAAAGATAGCTCTTGAAATTTTCTATTCAATAGTGTAAAAATTCAGGAGCCTTCTTAATTACTGAAAAAAAAAAAAAGTCTTATTCTTTGAAAAACCTTTCGGGATTTTCGCAATACAAAGGCCAATTTTCATTGTCGTGTTCTGGCTAATGCAGTTGTCCATTATTATTAAAAAGTACCCTACATACACCAAAATTAAATTTTCTTCCTGACAGTTGCTTATTTTTTTGTTTTGAGCTTTACTTTTGGTGTTCTTTTTTAAAGTAAGAATACCAACTTTCAGAAATTTAAAAAAAAAATGTGTCAGTTAAAAAATATTTTTACCACTTCAAAAATACAAAAAAGTTAGCTTTATTTAGAAATTTACCATATGAATAGGTCTCGGTGAGTCTGATGCTATTTTCAATTCTGTCAAACCAACAGTTGAATTTAACAAAATTATCAAGATTTGATAATTTTTCTCAAAAGCGCCTGAGACTAACGAGACCAGTCAGCCAGACGAAAATTAAAGAGTTTTAACTGATAGCTAAATTGCAATATATAATTGCATGGTTGTATGGCTCAATTAGCTGTGCCTGATGCCAGCAGACTAGTAGCGTGCACCTTGCAAAGCATATATGAGTGTCTGCTCAAATCCACCACAACTGTAAGGGTGAACCTTTGCGCATTTATAAAAAATACCTTAAAACGATAACAAATAGACTCAGGAGAAGGAGTTCTCTTTCAACGGCACCAAAACTCTTGTAACAGTTCTAGCAAACATACACGTGATCAGAACTTTAAATGTTAGCAGCTTTCAAGGTGCGCCTTAACTTCTCTCATCGACAGTATTAAACCTCAAAGAAACATACTTTATAAGATAGTGGCTGCCACAACCACTTTTCTCTTATTCAAGTAGAATTAACCCAGCAAGCGTACGTCTTTTTCAAAACGTTTATTATTGGTGATAAAAACGTTCGTTGAAACAAAACGTTTGATAAACGTTTTTAAAACGTCAAAAAGATTTTTCTTTGCTACCATGAAAATTGAAAACATTTTTTTACTTTTTTAAATTGTTTGGTAGGAACTCAGTCTGGTAGAAACATATTAAAAATCTCTTATCAGTCACATTTATATGACTTTCCAATAAACAATGTTTTATTGATGTATCTAAAATTGCGTTTGGTGTACATTTGAAAATAAACATTGATAAAGTGTTTTTCGTCTAATCATTTCATTGCCTTATAAAAGGAACTTTTCTTAACGTTTTTAATACGTTAAAACTAGGGATAGTTTTAGACAAATGTGAATAAAGCGTCAAAAAGATTGGGGTTTTTTCACTTCTGTTTTTAGATATTTTTTTCAACTCAAGTAGTTGGTTTGTTTTGGGCATTCTGTCACAAAAATGTTTCTTTAACATAAATCACATGAAGTTTGTACCACTTGAAATTTATCATGTTTTACGAACGTTTTTCTTTGGTAAACTTTTATTCAAGTCTTTACAAAAATGTAAAGAAAACGGTTTCTACATTACGTTTTATTCACTTGAAATTCCATATGATTTTTTAACATTTTTAAAAGGTTAATCCCAAAAAATTCATCAGAAAAACGTACAGGAAATAGTTTCTGCATCAAGTTTAAAACACTTGAATTTATTAACTTTTTTGACGTTTGCAATTGGTTAATCCTAGAAAAGTTTTCATAAAAATGTAAATAAAATGTTTTTCACACCGTCTTTTTTCACTTCAAACTCAGTATATTTTTTTAACGTTTCTGTTTGGTAAGTCCTTGAAAATTGATCAAAATACTGTGAATGAGACCCTTTTTACATAACGTTTTAATCACTTGAACTGAATTTCTTTTTTTGTCGTAGAGCTTGCTCGTAGAGCTTGCTCCGCCCTGCAGCAGTACAAGAAGTTTTGTAACGGTTGTTACAAGCTACGGAGTGCCAGGTACTTTCACAGTGTCCACTTTACTGACCTGTAGATCTACTAGAGCCACTGGAAACACTGATACCGGCCCGGATCACCTCCATACCGGCCCGGGATCCAGTTGTACTGACAATTACTTCAATCTGAGTTGAGATCATTTCTCTATCTGCAAAGGATGGCCACCCAGAGAGCACGCAGTGCCGGTCGAGCACCAGCTTGCAACCCAGAAGCTACAGCAATTGACAGATTGACTGAAACATTGACGGCGATGATGAAGCCCAACCAAGGCAATGCACCAGCTACTTTCAAAGCTCCGAAGTTCGACGGTGAAGGAGACGTCGAGTATTTTATCAATAGATTCACGGAAGTAGCAGAGATGAATGAATGGCCAGAGAACACGGCCATGTTGTACTTAAAAGATGCATTACGAGGTAAAGCATTGGACTGTGAAAAGCCTCCGCATCTGCAGGGTGTATTCACTGCACTACGAGCACGTTTTGGGCTAACACTAAGTGAAGCTATGTCCCTGCTGACCAGCCTGCGCCGACAACACAAGACGTCGCTCTGAGAGCATGCGAGTGAAGTAGAGCGCCTAGTGCCCATTGCGTATGCTGATCTACCTTACCGACCCATGCAGAGGATGATGCTGGATATCTTCAGTACCACAGTTGGGAACGCTTACCTGCAGAGACATTTGTTGGCCATGCAGCCCATCGACATAGCTGAAGCAGTCAGGGCCGGTATCGAGTACATGCAAATAAAGACACCATTTGAAGAGCGCCAGGTTCATGTATGGATGTTGGAAGAGGATACCGACAGAGAGGAGGAAGAATGGATGAGGATGGTTGCCAAGAGCCCACCCCAACGTGTCTCCACCACTACTGCAGTGCAGCAAACACCCGACGCGCCCCCACCTGCTATACCGGATCCCATTACAACAGTTATGGACAGCCTGAAGCTCTTGACTGAGGAGATACGATCGCTGAGATCGACCAGACAAGCAGCCGTACAGCTCACAGACCCCCTTTTAGTCATGTAACTCTGGCGATGAGTGGAAAATCCCACAGGAGAACACAAAAGGCAGCGCCACCGTTGGAGCGACCGTACCAGGCCAGCTAGTTCTTGGCAGGAAGATTAGCTGGTAGGCCAGCATCCCTGTTGATTGACACAGGCTGCACAACCAACTTGCTGTCAAAACACCTGTACCAGCAGCTGCCACAGTCAGTGAACAACATGTTGCAACGTAGTGAGGCGCAAGGACTCATGGCTGACAGATCTAGGATCCCTTTTTACGGCACACTGCAAGTGAACTTGCAGCTTCGTGGACTGAGAACAAGCGTTAACTTTGTCATTAGTGAAATTAACGAATATGCTATTATTGGCTTGCCGTTCCTTACCCTACACGAGTGTGCCCTACGGTTTCCAGACTCCAAGATCATCATTGGCGGAAATGTGTTACCTTGTACGGACAAGCATGAGCGGCCATTTAATGATAGTGTCCATCTAGCACAAGCAGAGCTGACTGAGAACCCCCCTTACCCCCTATAGAAGAAGGCGTTCCCATGCAGCCACCCACTGTAGAGAGAACTACAGGAGGATGCATCAGGCTATGAAGAGCCCCCACCACAGGCAGATGGCAAAAGATTTGAGCCAGATCGGGCCAAAACTGTGGAAGGTAGAGGCAAAATAGTGTTTTCCCCCCTGCTGGCTACCCTCCTGCTATGGGGAGAGGGGAGCCCTGCTGCTGGAGAGAGGCAGCTGCCCTTCAACTATAAACCCTCTGTTAAAAGATGCAGAGATGAAAGAATCAGGCACCATGCAGAGGCAAGCTATGAGAGCGCTCAACTGTGTCTAGAAGGGAATTCCCACCACCCGACTAGAGGAAAGGCAAGAAGAGCAGTAAAAAGACTCAAAAAGACTGCAAGGGAGATGCGAAACGCATCATGCTTGGTTTCTACGGAACCCCCCTGAACTCCCCGACAACCTCCAGTTAACAAAATAACTGTAGCTGTGTGTCAAAAGAAGTTTGAAAAGTGGCCAAAACCCCCCAGTACCCAAACACTTCCGGTGGAGCCAGACAGAGTGAGTCAGAGTTGTGAACAACTCTGCAGCTTAAAGAAGCCACTCATACCCACGAAAGCCACAGAAGGAGAAACACCTACTGATAAGATGTCTAACCATTGTCTGGAGCTCACCGATACTGAGGATCTGTTGCTGGATCTTGAGGACTACCCCCGTACACAACTATAAACGGAACTAGAGGCAATGCCAACAGCGGAGCTTTATACAAAGACTGTGGAGAAGGAGGAGAAGGTCAAGCTAGCTGAGAAAGAGGGTGAGTGATTAAATGCTGCATTTTCAAAGTAGCTCTTTGAGAATTGCACATCACGAGATCCGTTTACACTATGGAGTGGTAGCCCATCTAGCTATGCTAAACCTGTACCTCTAGACTCACCACGCTCTGGTGACAGTAGAGTATTCGCTTTCCCACGAGTTGGGACTGCTGACACCCTTACAAGGGCGGTAGATCAAAAAGAGCAGGAGATCAAGTGCTTACCACTTAATGCTGCCTGCCGGCCCGGGATGACTGCCTACCGGCCCAGAGCACCTCCCTACTGGTCTGGGGCAACTCTGTACTGGCCCGGGGTCCTCCAGAGATTCAGTCAAGAGAGACTGAAGGGTTACAAGGCAGTAATTATCCTTGTAGAGCTTACCAACAGAGAAAGCCTGTGGTGGCGGCTAAGGGTGAACTTCCCACGACCTCTTCACCGCCAACCTTAGTGCCACACAGCACAGTGCACCGCACCCTGGCACGGGATGTTGCTTGCACCCCCACTGTACAGTGGGAAGAGGAGAGAAGGCACTGGCTTTCCTTAGAAAAGGAACGGCGGTCTCCTAAAGCTAAGATAAAGAAGGTTCTGTCAGCACCAGAACTTTCAGGGCCAATGCTCACACCCATACATGAAAATATGGTACAGCAAGCCCCGCTGCCATATAGGCAGCCCATTAACACACTGCATGAAGTTCATCATGCACCTGTTGTTGTAGACTCATGCTCACAGGTGAAAGTGATGCCCAAGCTCACCATACGGTTGGTGCAAGCACCCAGCTCTCCTGTGGAGGAGGAGACAGAGGAGAAGGCACCAGTTCCCGTGACGCCTACCATAGACGACGAGCCAACCACCTCATGGAAGGAGGACGACAGGAGGAATCCATCGAGATGGCGTATGCTACGCTGGATCACCACTGAGATGGAGGAGTGGGTGGAACATATGCTACAGGAGGCAAAGGAGCACACTTGCATTAAGTGTAATTATCAAGCCCAAAACATTCGGCAGCTGAAAGTACACACTCTGCAGCATTACCAGAGGCATAACTGCCGGTGTCACTATGCAAGTGAAAGCCGCGATGCAGTGTACTCGCATCAGAGCAAATTTGACGCCCCTGGGGATGCCATCCATTACCAGAAAACGGGAATAATCCACACCGTAGATCGTCCAAGCTACTCCCGTTTCTGTGAACTTATCAGGTTGAACAATGTACCTAAGTTCAGACGATGCCAATCTACGCACCAAGGGGAGCCAACTCCTAGGTTACCGGTGAAGAAGAGACTGGAATCGCCAGTACACAAAGAAGAGCCTAAGAAGAAGGCGGATGGCAAGGACAAGCACGTGTCATCTCCATTGGGTTACAAGCTACCCAAATGGAAAGTCAGTCCACCCAGCGCAACCTGTATGCCAGTACCAGAGGTTGCCAGCATCAAGACGAGTGGAGTGGAAGTGCCTAGGACTTCGCGCGGCTTCTTACAGCACAGCGACTGTTTGGCCACTTGTATAGATGGGTATGTCACTGCCCTCGAGCAGCAGCTTGGAGAGCTGAGGAGACTATTAATTAGTCAGACTCTGTCCGATGAGCAGACTACGGTGGCGAAGTCCGAGGCACGGCTTATCACCGCGGAGGTTGAACGGCTGAGTTTGCAAGTGACCAGCCTGAGGGGCGCTCTCTTCTAAATGAGACGCCGGACTATATATGTCATTCTATATATATACCAATTAATATGTTATATATCTGTAACACATTTATACAAATATATATAATCAGGTACAGGCGTTACCCCAACACATATCTGCTCTTGAGACTTTGTTATTAAAGCCAGGCTATGACTTTAATGGAGAGAGGTATGTGGTAGATTTTGGTGGAACTAGTAGTAAACAGGTCGTTTGCTCTCCACCCTTGCACCCTAGACAATGCGCTAGACTTCAACCCACAGCATTCGGTCAACAGCTGTTTGGGTGGAAAGTCTTAATGCGCCGGTGGCATAGTGAGCAGGGCCGGTAGTGACCCCTGTAGGGCCGGTATTGACCCCCTACCAACCTGGTATAGCTGTAATGGGCTGGCACAAGATGGCCGACATAAAAGAGGATCTCCAAAACCATGTAGGAACTTAGTCAAGGTCAGGAACAGAAAGTACCCTTCCCTGGATTACCGACTTCATGGACCATACTCTATCTGCAGCCTGGGAGCCTTGCAGGACCGCTGATTGGACAATAGGAGACAGGACTCTGCCTTTAGCCATTTGGCACCTCCCTTTTTTAACCTTATTGCATTGTTTGATTGGTTGCCTATTTATATAACTGAATGTATTGGCTAGCTTGTTTCCTGTGCTTTAGCTGTTATATAGGTTTTATACCTGTTAGCTCTCCTATAAAAGGAGAGACCTTTTTCTTACTCTTTGCATTCATTCTCATGTTGCCAACCTAGAAGACTAAACCCCCTCTAGCGCCTTGTCTTTGAGAATATAGCCACTTACACAAGCACTACCCTGTATTGTTTGTCTGAGCCATGGGCTCTTGCCTTACCGGGTGATTCGGTTACCCTGCACAGTTGTCACTGTCGCACAGCACAGTGTCCCCTCTGGAGAGAGGTAGAATACTTGAGAATAGTGGATGTCCGTGGTAACCTGACCGGAATCCATTACAATAAATACATTTGCATTGGATTTAGTAATCAGTTTTTATAATGCAAAATTACCCTGAAACGAATAATGTTGGACAGTTTTGGTTTTCGTCAGAGTTATTGCTTTGTTTCGCTGGCATCAAGAACTCCTGAATTATCAATCGGCCAAGCACTTTAATAGTAATGGTTAAAAATGCCAACCCAAGTGCATGCTCACCAATAGGAATTGACGTTTGATCAAAACAATTTTTAGTTCTACTGAAATTAACCTAAAAGTGTTCTGCTCAACTCACTATCGACTGATTTAGCAAACCCTATATTATGGGTGAAGTTACCAGTTCCTCAAAGGTTCTGGTGGGTTTTCATACACTCGAACTTCAACTGATGAATATCCAATTGAGCTGTGGCTGGTCAGCTAAACAAATTCGAGATCAAGCGCAAACAAAAACTTTGAAAAGACAGTCCAGTGTTACAAAAACATATTATAAGTTTTTATCAATTTTTTTGCATGAGTTTTTATTGCAAGCAAAAGTCTATGTCCCTAAGCTTGTTCGGACAGCATTGAAGAATCTAGAAAGCCAAAAGAGATCAATCATACAAATTTGATGAACAAAGATAAATGAATGGTTAACCGCATTTGTAGCTTTCGCAGAGGAAATGACGTTGTAGAGACATACAGCCTGTTACCTTGGCTGCAAAGAAAAAGGGCAACCCTGAAATGACAGTTAAGACAGTTGCAGTATGGTCTAAAAGCAGATGATTACTGAGACCACAACTCCGATCAGAAACTTTTAATTTAACTTCATTTGTAAAGGTACTCGCATGTTGCTGAATAGAGCGAGAAAAGGCTAAGAAAGGATCGGGGTACAAAAAGCGTGGGTGAAAACAGGGATAAAGGATTGTAAGAAAGTTTGCTGTTGTAAGTAATCTATTTTGAGGTGGTGGCAAGTCTATAAACTGTTCATAAATGTGGTCACTGTTTAGATTGAGAGCATTAATAATTGTTAGCCTCAAAGACTGAGTGATCTTTTCACTTGAATGTATTAACTTGCCTGTTCCTGAGTAGCTGTTGGTTGCTGATCAACAATCTTGGTCTCGTTTTTAGATGTTATAGGTTTTGTAGGTTTCAGTTTGGACGTCAGTTTCAATTTTAGCCGGGTGAGCTGAAAAGTCAATGGTGTGTTCAGCAAAGTTTCATTGTTAAATGATAACATTCTGTTTGATATTAGTTCAAATTCAGTTGTATAATTTCTACTGATTGGTGGTAATACTTCTACTTACAAGAGTTCCATCTACATCTTTTTTGTGTCGAACCGAAAAGTGACGACGCAAATTTTGATTAGCACCTAAAGTTTTGAACTCAACATCACAGTTGTCATAAGTGCAGTATAACCTTTCACATGGTGATGGACATTTACCAATAAGTTCTAGTAGACGGTCTTTGGTAGACTCACAATAGCTGCACTCATTTACAAAGGATGTTGAATCAGAATGAACAACTGACTGAGTGTGGTGCAACATACTGGCCAGTGACATGGTTGAGTATTTACATGATTTGCTCACTCTACAATGGTACTTGTGACATTGTGAACATTTCCCCATAGTTTTGCGATTGTCTCTGGGTGGCTTTGTTTCATTACATATACAGTCATCGGGTGCTTCACCACTGGCCTACATCAAACAATAGCTGTGATTTACATGGGCATAAAAAATAAAAAAAAAAAAATTATTTAGTCATTTCTAGCAGAACCTTTCGATCAGCTTTTGGTAGCCAAACATCTCATTTCCAATCACGATATGCAGAAATGGGCTTTGATTTAGGAGGTTAGTTGCTAGCTTTGAGCCACTAGAAAGTGGTAGTTGACGCTGATTATTACATGGAAAACGGGACTAACTTTCATTCGTTTAAGCAAGAAAGTACATTTATATATAGCCTAAATTGACAAATAAGTTCACACTTTTGCAACTTTCCTGTCACAATCATTGCATTCATTTTTTACTTGCTATGTGTAAAATTTACAACTCTACTGGTATATGCTACTAACGAAGTAAAGAGTGAGATTTATCAAACTCAATATACATTTGTTACAGTCAGCTATCACTTGATCCGGTATATATGTAGCTGATGTCCGACGCTCCCAAACTGGGCGTGTCACTATCAGTTGTCCATGTGAATGGTCACCCGCAACCAATCGAACTTGACATTTAGATCAAGTTTGAGTATAACTTTACCTTCCTCAATGGTTGCACCCAATCTTACCTACATGACACACTCGTCTAGTATTTTAGCCATCATTTCAATGAGAATAGTTAGTTGGTCATCAGAGCCGTTTTCTGGTGACGAGAAAGCAATTACACAGACAGTAGTTCACTTCCTTTTCACGTTCTAGTACAGTATAAACCAACATTATCGTATGATCTTCAATCAAACTGTGCTGTTCGGCGAAAACTCCTGATATATCACCGTGCAAATCACACGAGTAGTTGCGTAAAACAGGAGATTGTCGTTTCACACCGTAAGCCAAAAATTTCCTCATGTTTGACGAGCGCCCATTTTACCCTTGGATTGGTCACAACTAACCCAAAACATTTTGGAAAATGGCGCCATAGCTGACAAACAAACCTCAAGACATTATAGATATCTGACCATGCGGCATTTTAAAAACGACAAAAATCAAACAAGAAAAGAGAGTTTACTGATTATAAAGAAATAAAGATATATGAATAACTCACTTGTCCTGAATTACAAATGTGCTTTCTAGAAGATAAGTGAAGTTCGATACTTTTTGTTACAGTAAAGTCAATCACTTGGTCGCAAGAAGAGCAGATCATTTGGTTTTCTTTGGCATGAAATGTTCCCTTAGGATACATTGCTGCTCTCATCTCAGCAGTTATTTGCGTCGGCTTTTTTGGCTTTGCTGGTAATCTTTCACTTGAGGTCTTCAACAGAAGTTTAAGTTGACATTAAGTTCAGTGAGCTAGACCAATAGTCTCTTCCTTGCAATCCCTGAACAAGTTTTTATTTCATTGACAGGCAGTATCGTTGTCTCAGCAATAGAAAATAAAATGATTAAAAATTGCTTTTGATTGAGAAGGTGTAGTAATACATGTAACTCAGTGAGTTGACCATACCCTCAATTGAGACCCAGTGCAACATGCAACATAACCTCAACGAGTTCCTGAAACTTTTGTTTCTTTTAATTTTTTCATTTTAATGCTAAAATAAGAGAATAGATTTTTTAGTATAATTGTAAGTAGTAATATATGAGCAGATCTCCCTACCAAGTGTTTTTTTGTGGATTTGACCTTGGAGTTGAGACAATGGGTTACGGCGTTGGATGAATTCGCCGAGTTTATATTGTATTTCATTTGAGGGGTACTTGAGTGGCATTTGAGTGGCATTTAAGTGGCATTTGAGTTTTGATTAGTTTTTTACTTAATTTGAACTTATATGGCATATAGATTTTGAATGTATGGCATTCAAGTTTTGATAACTTTTTTACATAACTCGAACTCATATGGTATCTTGAGAGAGAGGGGAGAGGAGAGAGGAGAGAGGAGAGATGGGAGATGAGAGAGGAGAGAGAGAGAGAGAGGAGAGAGATTTTTTAGTTTTCTATACATTCATGTATATATGGTTAGTTATGTACATATTTATGGCTATATTTATATCTACATAGAGAGAGGAGATATATCTACATTGAACAAATATATTGATCAAAAATGAAAATTATATGATTATATACCTGATTACATAATAAGTAGGGAAAATCTTCTGGAGAGAGGGGAGAGGAGAGATGAGAGAGGAGAGAAGAGAGAGGAGAGAGAGGAGAGATTTTTTTTAGTTTTTTATACATTTATGTATATATGGATAATTATGTACATATTTATGGATATATTTACATTTACATTGAATAATATACATTTATTACATAATAAGTATATTAAATGCTATAAAATATGTTGGAAAATTACCAAATTAGACCTCTAGATGGTTAAAATCTACAGTATTTGGGAAATAACTGCAAGAGAGGAGAGAGGAGTATTTGGTAGAGGAGAGAATATGTTGAGAGAGAGGAGAGATAAAAAGAGGAGAGAGGAGAGAGGAGATATATCTACATTGAATAAATACAGTGATTAAAAATGAAACAATATGTGAATATATACATTTATTGTGTAATAAGTAGGGAAAATCTCATACAATATAGCTAGAGTCAGTAAATATTAAATAATACAAACTTAGGAAGGAAGACTTCTGTTCTATGTACTTTTGATTCCATAATGAACTAAAATAAAAAGTTATGTATTAGTATAGAATGGTTAAACAGAAACTTAAAACAACTACAAACTCTTACTAAATAGTACTTTTTTATTAATTATTACCTTATCATCAAAAATTGACTGTTAATCGGATGTTTTTGTAGCTTTTCGTGTCTTACGTTGTTGAGTCCTTACCCTTCTAGCTTGTCTTTGAGCGGACTGTCGCTGCATGTTTCTTCTTTTTAGAGCAAGTTCTTTACGAGCACACTCGATAGAAATTGGTGTGTTTACCTGTTGTAGTTGATATTGTCGTTGTTGTAATACATAATGTAATCTCTGAATGTCTGATGTAACATCATTCCCTAAGAGCTTTAATGTTAGAAAAGATTCAGTTCGAAAACTATTTAGCTGCTCTATCAAGTCTTTCTGTATGAATTTACAATTGTTTGAGATAATTCGCACTCTCTCTTCAATTTTCTTATTGCATATGTTTTGTGGAAGTATCAAGTCCTCTTGAGTCAAAGATTTAGGCTGAGTTTCTGATTCTGTGTTGTTAACTATTTCCATTTTTTGTCATTGAATCTGAAAAAAAACAAAAAAAACAGATGATTAATTTTGTTCAGTTGTTTAATAAATAATATGTGAGTAAAAACTGTAATTTATTAAGTTTTTACCTTGATGCTCTTCTAATAGCTGTAGTAGATGTTGCTTCTCTGATAGCCGTTGTAGAACTGGATGCTTTCTGTGTGAAAACTATGGCTCTTATATAGCTAAAGTTGTACTGATTAAACCCTATGAACACCATCTCGTGTCAATCTCTATGAATCAACATTTGTTCACGCGAAGGAAAGTCAATGCTTTCGCGGGAATAAATAAAAAATTTTCACGCGAACACAAACCAATGCTTTCGTGGGAATAAATACTTTATTTTCGCGCGAATGGAAACCGTTGCTTTCGCGTGAAAATAAAATATTTATTCCCGCGAAAGCATTGGTTTCTATTCGCGTGAAAATAAAGTATTTATTCCCGCGAAAGCAACGGTTTGTATTCGCGTGAAAATAAAGTATTTATTCCCGCGACAACATTGACTTTCATCCGCGGGAAATAAAATCATTTATTCCCGCGAAAGCATTGGTTTCTATTCGCGTGAGAATAAAATATTTATTCCCGCGAAAGCAACGGTTTCCATTCGCGGGAAATTAAATCATTTATTCCCGCGAAGGCAACAGTTTGCATTCGTGTGAAAATAAAGTACTTATTCCCGCGAAAGAATTGGTTTTTATTCGCGTGAAAATAAATTATTTATTCCCGCGAAAGCATTGGTTTCTATTCGAGTGAAAATAAAATATTTATTCCCGCGAAAGCAACGGTTTCCATTCGCGTGAAAATAGCTTATTTATTCCCGCGAAAGCATTGGTTTGTATTCGCGTGAAAATAATTCATTTATTCCCGCGAAACCATTGACTTTCCTTCGCGTGAACAAATGTTGATTCATAGAGATTGACACGAGATGGTGTTCATAGGGTTTATTCAGTACAACTTTAGCTATATAAGAGCCATCGTTTTCACACAGAAAGCATCCAGTTCTACAGCGACTAACAGAGGAGCAACATCTACTACAGCTATTAGGAGAGCAACAAGGTAAGAAGCACTAAAATAATTATTTGTTTTTAATTAATTGAAACATCTAGGTTTTTGAATCTTAGTTTTTAAAAACAATCTTTTAATAAAACAATAATTTCAGTATATTTACATCATTAAACTAAGTTCTTTTACTTTTTGCAGGTATGATGACATCACACTCCAAAGCACTTCCTAAGCTCCATATTGAACCAATCACAGCTACCAACAACACTAACGCTATTTCCACTACAACCATCATTTCCACCACCAACGGCATTCACATTGATGATAGAAGATCCAATCCTAACACCTTTAATGATACATCTTCTCGCTCAAACACCAATGCTCATGCTGATATAGCAATGAACCATCATGTAGTTTCAGCTGACTCTCCTTTGAGTCCCACACCGGACTACACATATCTGCATGAGAACAGTGAAGTCAAACGAACGGAGGATATCAAAAAACCGACAGTGACATTATCTCAAGCTTCAATTTCCTTTTTATTCAGCAACAGCAAGAATAATACCGTAAACAAACTTAGAGAGTTTGAATTGCTCGAGATGTGTGGAATAATGACAGGAGCTATGCAGAAAGGAATGTTGGAAATCGGAAATTTTGTGAGTTTGTTGGATTTACCAATTCCTACGATATTGGAGGTTTTCGATGTTAATTACGTTGAAGATTATGGTATATTGGACTATGAATATGTTTTAAAAAACAATCATCGAATTCGAGTCAAGTCACTGATTGACAAAGAACTTACGATGGAGCTACAGGAACTTGATCCCGGCTCTTCACAAATCCTAGTGTACATGGGAAAGCTAGAAGAAAATCAACCCGATCTACGTATTGTAGGAGATAATCATCGTCATCAAGGGCTAAAACAACGAGTTATAGCCAAAATCTTGAGAAAAAAATCATTGAAACAGTTGCAAGCATACTTTGATATCATCACTTTCGATAATATTCCTGTCAACACTCTTCTGACATTCACTAGACTTTCAGTTTGGAAAAATTTGAAGTCGAAGCAGCGAAAACGAAAACAAGATACATCGCCTTTACGTATCACTCACACTGTCACTTACAGATACATGATGAATGACGGATCTTTGATGACTGGGAAGATTGTTGTCCCTCCTGAGAACGTTTTGAAGATCAAAAATCATGAATGTGGTATGATCCACTATAAAAGTACGATGACAACTGAAAGCGGCACAAAGAAACACATTCTCACGATTCTGAGTGTTGAAGAAGCTTTGATGCTTCTATCTACTTCAAGTGAAAAAGAAGGAATAGCTTTCAGACTTTCTCTATTTGATGATGCTGAGCTGATGAAAAGTTATGATGATGATGTTGCTGCTGATGATGCTGCTGATGATGATGATGATGATGATGACGATGATAACATCGATGCTTATACTGATGAAGAAGATGATAATATGACGGATGATGACTCTGAGAACAAAAAATTTGAGGAAAAAGATGAAGTTGTCGACAATGATAGTGAGAAAAGCAATGAAGATGACAATCACATTTCAAGCGAAGCTAGCAGGATTTCAATATCGGAAATTTAATTAAGGTATGTTAATCTTCACTAGTAATAAGTAACTACTAATAGCCGTATTTTTTACCATAGTATAATGTAGTTGTTATAACGACATCTATGTATGCTTTTAGATAGAATACGTGTACAAGTGAATGACCGTCGACTCGCCAAAATCTATCAGCAACAACTCATGAACATTAAATTACATATTATTTGTATTGTGCAATAATTTGTATATATTTAGTGTAATAAAGTATTTTATTCATATTTAACATTAGTAATTTAGCCAATTTGTAAAACTTTCGGGGTTACAACTCTAAAATGTTACAAAATTTCAATGTTCCGACACAAAAATAAATATTTCAAGTTATCGTCTCATTTTTCAAAAATATTAAGACAACTCCCATTTATAATTTCTAAACTTCGTTTTTGAAAAAATATGTAAAAGTTGTCGGCACATTGTGTCAAAATGGTAAGACAACTCCGCTTTTGCACAAAAAAAATTGTGAAAAATGTTTTATAATTTGTTTGAGAAACCAAAACAGTAGAAGACTTTTTACAACCACAAGCATTATACTTTAGGTTTTACAGTTTTGTGAATTGGGTGTTGATAGTTTGTCACGATATGACATAATAATTAAGTAATTATAGTCTTTTTCATAACAATGCTATAGATTCAGTAATACAGATGTGAAATTTACTGTTTCATCACTTGAATGCAGTATGAAGGTAGTTGATGTAATATTTATTTTGTAATATTATGCAAAGTAATACAGTAAGAATGAAGCGTATGGAGTTCTCAACCACAAAACAAATAAAAATAATGCATTAGGGTAAACTAATGACAGAACAATTTTACATGAAGTGTATACATGTGAATAAAGTATTCATAAAAACACAGACTATTGTCTGTATATATAATATATATAGAGAGAGTATTTATAAAAAAACATCCTATTAACTATATATTTTGTGGTAAGAAATTGTAAAATAGGATAGTTGCATAAAGTCTATGGTAAACTAATGACAGAACATTTTTTACATGAAATGTATTCATAAAAACACAGACTATTGTCTGTATATATAATATATATATATATAGAGAGTATTTATAAAAAAACATCCTATTCACTATATATTTTGTGGTAAGAAATTATAAAATAGGGTAGTTGCATAAGACCTATTCCAGAGCCATGATAATATTAAAAAATATAGTGAAATAAAAATTTTAAAACTCACCTAAGAGTGCAGTTAGTACAAGAACTTCTTCTTGAGAAAAGTCTGAGTTTTTCTGCATTTTTCGTCTAATAGACGCTAATTTCAATTTAACACAATCATTAAAACCCTTTTTTTTCAGTCCATCTTTTATATTCAAAATTAATTTAAGTGAAGTTAAATCAATTTTCTTATCATCAATCTTTTGGCTTTCTTTTAAATCTACTTGGGTTTGAGGTTTAACTGTTATAGTATTAGATTCTAAAACACTGGTTTTTGGACTGCACTGTGAACTAGCAACAGAAATTAAGTCATTATTACTTTCTTCAGTTTCTGAAAGATCAGTATCTGAAGATATAAGTGCTCTCATTTTTTTACACTGGTTTTTAATCAAAAGTTTTCGATCTTCAGCAGCAGGTTTTTTAGCTATCGCCAACCATTTACTCCCTAATTCAAAATCTAGAACAATGTTTTCAGAAAAATAACCTTCTATTGGATAGAGATACACTAACGCAAAATTTTTCGGAAAAGTAATATCCATAAGTAATTCAGAATATTTTCTATTAATAAATAAAACAAAATTATTGTAACTAGCAATATCAACAATAAAAAACATTTTAGTTTTTAAAATACAACTATGTTGCTGAAGATCTCTCAAAGTTGTATGCGATTTTCCACATAAACAATAATAAATAAACAAGTGAGCACAAAAATGTCTTGAAAGAACTCGGCCAGGCTCATGCAATCCCCCTAATTTAAACTTCTTACCACAAAATATACAAGAGACGTTGTTTTTGTTTCCTTTCAGTGCTTCACTCAACATCTTTGTGCCATATGCTATCAATAACAATGAGAGCACTGAAAGGAAATACCTAGGGCTTTTGTTATCAATATCTACAAACAAAATAAACAAATTCTCATCATATATAGATAACTTTCTTAAGCATGGTATATGTATATATATATATAAAGATAATGCATGTCACTTACACTTAAAACACTCTCTATCTTCTTTTATATTTCCGTCTAGAAGACTTAATTCCTTATATTCCCTTAATTGAGGATTCTCTGCTTGAACTAAAATAGAAAATACGAATGTAGTTATGCTATTTTTTTGAAAAAATTCGAAAATTTTTTTATAAATTGAATGAGTATATAGTAAGTAATATTTTCGTCATACTTACATTCAAATGTGTTGCGTTTATAGTACAGGAAGTTTTCGTTCTTCCCAACACATTGTTTACTGCCTATGAATCGTGAAGATGTTTTTTCTACAAAAAAATAATATAGTAAATGTAAAGTCATTATTATTGTACCTACAGACAAATTTACATTTTTCATAAAACAGAAAAACTTACTCATAGCAATATGCGTGCTAGCTTTGCTCTTTTCCGTCTTCTCTTCATCATCTTCAAAACACTCCTCCAACCACCTTAGTGTTTCATCATCGGTAGAACTTAATAAAACAATAAATCAAGATTGTAATTATTTAAAAACTCTATATAATACAGTTGAATATTGAATAATAAAGTTTCAATAATATACTTACATGGCACTGAAATCTATTTCGTCTATATTTAGTTCTAATGCAACATTTGAGGATGTAGACCTACAAGTAATATATATATATACATTTGTATAAATTTATAAATGTAACTGCAACAAAATTGTAAAAGATAGTATAAATAACTTACTCATTTGTTGTAGGGATATTGCTAGCCATTGTTGTTTTACAGAGTAATACTTAGAATGAAGTATAAATGAAAACTGATACTGTTTAAAAAAATAGTTTCTCTTATATACAAAACATTGAAGTCATTTATCAAGATTAATTTGTAGACTGATTTTCTGATTATTACTATGATAAATGATATTGTTTTTTTAAAAAAGTGGAAGACGATTAGGAAGTTGGTTAAAAAAATAGGAAGATAGAGATTAAATAGTTTAATAAGCTTAACCACCACAAACACTCCTGTAAACTGTCTTTCCATCTAGCTAAAATTTTTGAATGTAGAGCGTTGGATAAACAAATTTTACAACCTCTTTTAAATATAACTAGCTAGGATGAAACTTACATTTCATTTGAATGACAACTCACATCCTTCAAACATATTTTTATAGCAACAATTTTCATATAGACACATCAACAGCAAAACAATGATGCGGTGTAGTTCCATCTTTATATCATCAGACAGTAAATTAATATGTGAGAGCTTCAATTATAGTTTACACCATTAAGTATGAGTTCGGAATGTAATAAAATACTTTACAGGTACTGATAGCATTTAATAACTAGTTCAATTGCAGTTTATTGATATACTCTACTATAACACACACTACCACAAACAATCATATAGACACATCATCAGCAAAACAATGATGTAGTGTAGCTCCATCTTTATATCATCAGACAGTAAATTAAAATGTGAGAGCTCCAATTATAGTTTACAACATTAAGTATGAGTTAGGAATGTAATAAACACTTTAAAGATATCTGATAGCATTTAAATATGTATATGTAACATATAACTCTTGATTTATTAGACAAAACAGCTTCCTAAAAATAGAAAATATACTATGTATGTTGATACATTATTATTTCACACAAAAAACAATGAGATATTTTAAAAAAAGTAACAGTCTAACTAATAAAACAAGTGGATAAAGTCATGCTTTGCTCATGTTTTTTAGACGATAGCGGAGATAACTAGGATTAAAAGTAAAACCACAAATCCGTTTTGGTGGAAGGCTGTATCTATATTAACTAATATGTAATGAAACAATAAAAAACAGGAGATAGATGCAATCAAGTTCTCTTCCTTTTTAGGTTGAATTCGACCTATAATTCCATCATCTATGGATGTTTGTTGTTTTTGTTTTAAATAGAAATAGCATGATAATAAATAGTGCTTAGGTGTAACTAATGACTTTTCTCGAGCGACACACTTGATATTAAAAAGATCAAAACATATAGGATTAAGCGAGATGATGATTAATGTCTTTTCTGGAATGAGTTTATTAGTAAAATGACACTTGCGGGGCACTTGCGTTATATTATAATTAATTACTTTTTAAAAATGCACTGGTAACATTACGTCGACTGAAATAATACCTAAAACGTCTCGCATAAATTTTGATCTGACTGAAAATGGACTGAAAACCTTCAAGGTGCGTAAAAATTATCGTAACTCGCTATAGCGGATATTCTAAGAAATATTTATTTTCTCGTTGGTAACTTGACGTAAAATATTTTGTAACGGATGTCACACGATCTCAATCGATTTTTTTCAACTTAAACACTTAGTTACTCGTAAACATTTGATACTCGCTTGATTTCTTTGATAACAGTAATATCCCAATTGTGTTTATCGTAAATATTTCAAAAACGGATATTGCGCGTTTCAGTTGGTTTTTCCTACTGAATCACTTAGTTACGCGTAAATATTTGAAATGCGTGTTTCAGTTGGTTTTTCCTACTAAATCGCTTAGTTACTCGTAAACATTTGAAAATTGTTTGATTTTTTCGCTGATAAAACATGCTGCAAGTATCTTTTACCAAATATTACCGTGATTTTCAATCAGTTTTCCTTACTAGATTACTTAATTACTCACCAACGTCCATAATTGTTTTTATTAATCATTGTTGCAAAGCAATGCTGTATTTAAATAATATTACTACGTTTCCAACCAATTTCCTTACTGAATTACTTAATTACTCGCCAGTATTTCATAATTTCTTTCACTAATAATTACAAATAATATTGTAAACAAATAATTTACCAGGAATATTTATGCTCAAGTCTCCTCTCTCTCCTCTAAACACTCTCTCTAGATATATACAAACACAGTTATTTTTATTGTACCTTGCACAAAAACACCCCCTAAAACTTGTTTTTAGGCTGAGCCTTATGGGTTATTTTAGGGGGAGTATCAGTCCTGGGAGTAGATACTAAATTGACACAAATTTTTTTCATATGAATTTAAAACTTAACTAATGTAGTTTTTTTACCAAACATCAGTACATCAAAAACATTATTGTAAAGGTATATTATATAGGAAGATTTTCCATACTTATTATGTAATAAATGTATATAATCATATAATGATTCATTTTTGATCAATATATTTATTCAATGTAGATATATCTCTTCTCTCCTCTCTCCTCTCTTTCTTCCTCTCTCCTCTCTCTCTCCCTCTCTCCTCTCTCTCTTTCTTTATCTCAAGATACCATATGTATGTATACATTGATTATCATTACAAGTTGTAGTGCTTTGTATTACTTAGTATTTACTGACTCTAGCTATATTATATAGGATGATTTTCCCTACTTATTATGTAATCAATGTATATAATCATAAAATGTTTCATTTTTGATCAATATAGTTATTCAATGTAGATAAAACTCCTCTCTCCTTTCTCTCTCCTCTCTCCTCTCTGTCTTCTCTCTCCTCTCTCTCAAGATGCCATATGAGTTCAAATTATGTGAAAAAAGTATCAAAACTTAAATGCCATACATTCAAAATCTAGCTGCCATATGAGTTCAAATCAAGTAAAAAAATAATCAAAACTCAAATGCCACTTAAATGCCACTCAAATGCCACTCAAGTACCCCTCAAATGAAATACAATATAAACTCGGCGAATTCATCCAACGTCGTAACCCATTGCCTCAACCCCAAGGCCAGAACCACAAAAAAACACTTGGTAGGGAGATCTGCTCATATATTACTACTATTGTACAATACTTTACTATTTTCAATCACAATAGCTCATACCTGTCGCAGGGTTTTGTCATTGTTTGATACAAACCTACTAGCTACAGTAATCAAATGATTTGAAGCGTAGTTGAAAGGCTTTGCAGAAACCATGATGTTGCATTGACTATTTCTACACTTAGCTATTTTAACTGCCACTTTATACATGTTTGGAAGGAATATGGCGGGCATACCCATTGTCGTCCCCTTCTCCCCATCTCCTCCCTTTCACCCTCTCCCTCTCCCCGATCCCCCTTTCTCCCTTCTCATCCTCCCCGTATCTACCCCTCTCCCCCTCCCCCCCCCCCTTCCCTCCTCAACTCCCTACCTCCCTCTCCCACTCCTTCAATGTCTCCGTTCCCCTTCTCTCTCTTCCTCTGCCCTCCCCTACCAATATTTTCCCCGTCTCTCCCTTCTTCATCCAACTTTTTCTCCCTCTCTCCACCCTCTCTCTCTGCTCTTTCTTCCATTCTCTCCTCCTCTCTCAACCATGTTTGCTCTTCAACCCCTCTCTAGCTATTTGTTCAGCTTCAATTTAACAAATTTTTCAATTATGGTTTCGTTATTGTAAGCACTCAAATGCGCTGTTGCCTATTCTGCTTCACTGAGCCATTTACTACCCTATTAAACAGTGTTTTTTGGTCAGGTGTGTTTTTTCATGACCTGGTCTTGCCATTTCATGTTTCAGCAAATTAGAACATACAACAATAATAAAAGTGATGTATATGGAACATATCTACAAACACCTACTATGTAATTCACTCCTTTGGGAAATCATGATTTGGTTAAAAGTGAAAGTGTAGATACAAGAGTATTGTTAAAAAGTTCACCAATAGTAAAGTCAGAGATTAAACCACACGCCTGGATGTTTGCAAGGAATGAAAAAAGTAAATAAATTGATAAATTGATCTTTTAAAAATTGAGGAGTAACTCAAGTGCCCCTGGAAGGATGTTGTATGCAAAGAGACCTTAATCAACAGAAAAAGGTAGAAAAGGGAGCTGTAGAATATCCTACCTTTGGTGTAACCGTAGTGGGAGTTAGAGTTACGAAAGACCTTATCTTGCTATGTGGATATGGCTGTACAATAAAGTGATTTCTTTGATAATGTAGCATTATTCTCACAAACTGCTAACAACAAATCGGTGCATGAAGTAGAGACAACTCGATTAGGCAACCTGGGTATATAGGACAGGTCTTGTCACGTGTAGAAGAAAGGAACAAAGGTCAGATATAGGTTGGAATAATTGCATCAGCCAGCTGGAAACAATCAATGCCCCTCCTCACAGAGGCGACGGCTATTTTGGCTTAGACATTATGTGGTAATATTTATCAATACTTTTATTGCCAACTATTTCTATCTTTTATTACAATTTTTCATAAATTAAATTGGATCTTTTTGCTGCACTATACTAAATTTCGCTGGCTAACACGTTTTGGCAGAAGTTAACTGCACAGCAGCTTCAGCGTGCTACATCAAACACTGTGGTAGATTTCTGTTAACCCAACCATGTGGAAATCAATAATCACTTGTTCGAGATTAGTAAGCGGCCAAATTTGTGGTTGGGAGACACACTCTGCATTAAATCACACTACAAACAACTAACTGGTTGTCGCTGGTTTCAGCAGTTTCTCTGTCATCACCATCCCTGCACTGGGTGCAATGCAGTGTCAGTTTGGAGTTATTTAAAGCCAGTATTAACCTCTGAGGAGCTGTCACAAGGTGACCTTACACAATGGAAGTTGACAATAGCTTGTGAGAAAAACAAAACCCAATATCAACTGTTTTAGACGGAAGAGCTGGTCCAGCAGGTCATAGGCTATAGTGGAGCTGAAAAATTATCTTTGACTCTGTCCTCCATGCACTTTGACCTTAGTTGTGCTCCTCCAATTCTGTTTCACAATGTAATGCAGCGGCACTTCATGTGGAGCTGATGTTTCTGGAAACTCAGTATCACAATGGGCATAAATGCATTAGAATCTTTCATGCTGTTGTGGGCATTGTCCAACAAAGTGTTGTTGACAATCATTGGTAGGCTCACAATACCTGCACTTATTCACACAGGATTTTCTGTCAGGGTGAACAGAAGCTTTTTGGTGGCTTCCCATAAGCTTTCAGAGCAAAGTTGAATGTTTAACAAACTTGTTCACTCGACAATAATCCTTGTGACAATGTGAACATTTGTGGTAAATTTTTATGACTACTTCATGTGCGCAAGGTCCCCCTGACAGCTTCTGAGTGTCATGCACACCTAAACTGAGTCTGGCACAGCCAGAAAACAAGTAACAGAACCGGTAGAAGCACTACCTGCCCTGCAAAAACACTACTGGCCCTGCAGCATTCACTGCCGGCCCTGCAGCAGCCACTTCCGGCCCTGCAGTGTCAATACCGACCCTATACCAAGTCGGGGAGGGAGGAAGGGCTATAGCCTGTAGATTGTAAGTAGCACCAGAAGATTCAGAAGTCCAATTTTTCTGATGAGGAACACAAGCCATAACAGCTAGGAACCTGTACTTCCTATTGCACCATCCTGACTCAGCACTATTGACCATGCCCCTTACTTCTGGGCACCTTATATATTTAATCTTATTCTAGCCAATACTGCATTGTGTTATTTATATCTTATTTTTTCCCTCACAATCACTTCCTGCTACTGCTGATTTGTTGCCCCCTTACTTGACATATATTTTCTG
The DNA here is from genome assembly GCA_945261195.1 of Cryptosula pallasiana. Lineage (NCBI taxonomy): Eukaryota > Metazoa > Bryozoa > Gymnolaemata > Cheilostomatida > Cryptosulidae > Cryptosula > Cryptosula pallasiana. Next base: position 56,187,649 of record OX183131.1, on the reverse strand, counting down.
GTACTCTGCCTATAAAAGACACCCTTTTCACACTCCTTGGTACTTGCATTGGTTTTCTGCTTGTGATTGCACCAAGCAGCAAGATTCATTTCCACTGTTATACTACATTGGGGTGTTGTTGCATAGTGCATTATGGTTTACTTATTGAAACACGGAGTTGTGCGTTTCAGCCGTGGGTTAAGAATACGGTTATGGAGTTGGCATACTGCTCCATTTGGAAGTAGATTGGAAGGAGACCTCTGGAGTGAGGTTTTGTTGGTGGATATTTGATTGGTCCCCAAAATCCACTACACTGGTGACAGTGGTAGGATTGTTCTCACGATGTAGGACTACGCTACCTTGGAACTGTAGATTGCTGCCCGAAATTCCGGCTCTGTATTAACAGTACAGACCACCAACTGGACACTCTTGAACAGACGTTGAGCTTGCTCCACCTGAAGTAGTGATTCCTAGAAAGTGTGTGTCACTTAGCCCTGCATAAACGTTGAGTTTACTCCATTGCAGCAAACTGGAGTATCAAAGATACTGGATCTGCACATTTTGATACCAGCCCTGTGTATTCGGATACCAGCCCTGCTAACTCTGACGCGTTTGTAACGTCAGCCCTGTACATATTACTACTGACTCTGTGCAAAGTTTTACAGGCCTTGTGCTACTGCTAAGTACCTTGATTTTTGAGATTACTTGATAAAGACAGCCTTAGAAGCTGTAGAGACCTGGTGCCGCTAACCACGTACCAGCACCCCTCAGTTTGACACTTGTGTCGAGTTACTCATCTAGTAAATACAATGGTAAACCAACGGGCACATAGCGCTGGTATGATACCCCCTGCAAATCCCAAAGCAAATGTGATGAAAGGCTTGACAAAAGTGCTACAAGGAGTAATGCAGCCAGAAGCTACCAACCGCCGGTCATTTTTTAAAGCACCGAAGTTCGAAGGCGATGGAGATGTAGATTATTTCGCACTTCATGGAAGTGGTTGAGGCCAACGAGTGGCCAGAGCAGACAGCGTTGCTGCATCTGCAAAAGTCCCTGAGAGGGAGTGCAGTTGAATGTGGTAAGCCACCACAGTTGCAAGGAATATTTGCTGCTCTACGGGCACGGTTTTCGCTTAACCCCCATGAAGCAAGGTACAAACTGACTGGCCTCCACAGGGCGTACCAGACTACGCTTCAGTAGCATGCCAGAGAAGTAGAACGACTGGTGCAGGTTGGTTATGCTTACCTCCTCCACAGATCGTTGCAACGGATGGTTTTGGATACGTTCAGCTCTGCAATAGGCGACCCCTACTTGCAGTGACACCTCCTTGCGATACAGCCATTTGAGATTTCAGATGCAGTGAGAGCAGGGAGTGAATACCTGCAGATACAGACAGACCCTGAGGAAAGGTTTACTCGTGTGTGCATGGTAGAATATGAATCTACAGATGGAACAGATGATGAATACTCGGTTACCCCGGACACACTGACCCCTCTGGTGAAGAACGTCCACCTGACACCCGAAGACAAAAGAGACCCTTTGACAGCGGTTACGCAGGCATTGCTGACCCTCACGAAGGAGATACGGTTGTTGAAACAGCGAGATACCCCTCCCCCTCAGCCTCCTCCACCGCTGCCTGACCAACCACCACCCCAGTGCTGGAGCTGTGGAGAGTTGGGCATATACAGAGGCTGTGTCCCAAGAAGTCATGGAGTACAAGACAACAACGGATGCCTACACAGGCGGAAACAGCCGTCGCCCCCAGTGGAGCTAGCGGCCCCTACCGATTGAACAAGCCGTAACACCCCAAGCGGAGCCAGCAGACACGACACCCATACGCAATCCAGGCCCTGCTAAGACGCACGTGGCAGACACCACCTGCCCCCCTCCCCCTGTACGCCGGTATAAGGCGAGTTGTTTCTTTACTGGGAAAATTGATTTGAGTCAAGACTTGTAGATACTGGGTGTGCTACAAACATGCTATCCCGGCGTGTCTATTAGAGACCACCGCTGAGTGGAAGGAGTACACTGCAGAGCAGAGAACCAAACGAGTTGATGGCTGATTGGTCAAAGATTGTTTTTTATGGCGCAGTGAAGGTGTTCGTACAGATATCTGGATTACAGACCAGTGTCAGCTATGCAATAGGTGACATAAATGAGGACGCTATCATCGGTATGCCATTCCTCACCACTCATGAGTGCCTAATTAAGTTTCAAGACTCCGCCACCGCTATAAATGGACCTAATGTGCCATGTACAGACAAGCATGGAAAACTGTTAAAGGACAGTGTAATGTGGTTAGACGCAGCACAGAATGACGATATGTCACTTGTTGGTTGGGATGGATTTTCCCCAACAGCACCTGTGAAAAGTGAGCTAGCAGTCTTTCAGGACCTCCCAAATGATAGAAAAGAGAGAGAGAGAGTAGCCTGTACAAAAAGTTTGAGCACATCAGGACAAAAACTGAGGCCGCCAGAGGAAAGAGCGCCTGTTTGCTATGCCCCTGGACAAGCAGGAGAGTCACCAGAAGAGAGAGAAGAAGTATTTACATGGTAATCACCCTGAGGCAACAAAAAGGAGTGGCGAGAGCTGTTGGTTGCCAGCAACAAAGTCAGTGGATAAAACCACTCACGATACAATAACAAGGAAATCCGGGGAACCCACCAAAATAACGCAATAGCCTCCAAAGAAACTGCACAGAGGTGGTCGGATTTGGTTTCAAAATGATTGCCAGGAGCTGCTCTACCAGATGTAGTAAGGCTCCGACTGAACTTCCCTTGTGAGAGCTGCCAGAAACCACCCAATTTTGCCGCTAGTACCCCTGCTCAGCCGCCTCCTGCAAGCGCAGACATTATGAGTCATAATTGGAAGGGAAGTTTGGCAATAAAAATGGTCATTCTTTTGCAAGACAGTGACCAGTGTACTGTTAGTTCTGCTTAAGCTAAGAAAGATACAGTCAGACAGGTAAAAATTATGGCTACCCCCAACTGCGTAGAGCTTACCGAGGAAGACGACGAGTTGCTGTTAGAAGCTGGATTACCAGCTCACCACACCCCAGGATTGGGAGCAGAAGATTTACTAGCCATGCCTACAGAGTATAAAATGATGAAGGTGGAAGATGTACCTCCCCAGTCAACCCCTGCTACTGATGCTGTGGATGCAGAGCTAGACAAGGCGATGAAGAGGGCGAGTTGTTTAACTCTCAATTGTATGCATGGGTGTTCGAACATATAACATTGACTGACCCTTTAGCTTTGCAAAGTGGCGGTACCCCCAGATTTCAGCCTCAAACAACAGGGCTTCCATCACTAAGATATGGTAGAAAAAAAAACCGCTGACCTTGACGATGGCTAAACCTTTTATTCAGGTAGCGGTTTCAGAAAAAGGCGGTAAAAAGTTGGTGGCCCGGGGTAACTGTGACTCAGCCCGAAGGGCTTTGCAAGAGTACAGGAGAAAGGCTGAGGATGGCGAAAGTGACAAAAGTCCTTCGCGGCCACTCCAAAGCGAGGCAATTGAATACCTCTCGTAGAAGAGAGACATCCCTACCTAAGAGTTGTCTAGAGGAGGTAGGAGAAAGTCCATGCTCCCTACCCTAGCCCGGGGTAAGGGAAAAGTTGGTTACCACAGACTGGGAGAAGAGGAGACGAGTTGAAAGTGTAGGCTCTCTTCACAGGAAAGTGTAATCCCGTCATCTACCCTAACTGACAGCCTTCTAGTGCCTAAACTACATGGTGAACAATGACCAAGCCTTGCCCCCACTTTGCACTTTCCACATAGAAAAGCTAACATACAATGTGTGTTTGACTCCTGAAAAGGACGTTGCTGTTGTTGCAGGTGCTCAGTCCCAATCTGTTGTGGACGTAAAGCCCAAGCTTGAGATGCGCCTGATACTAGCTACACCACCATCTGGACAGGCGGAAGAGGTGTCCAGTGTGTGACTGACGTTGGAGGACTGCCCTGCACTACTTATATGGAGGGAAAGAAGAATCCTACCTTGTGGCGGATGCTACGCTGGGTAGCTCTTCCTACAGAAGCAAGAATAGAAAACCTGATACAGACAGCGGTAGATTCTGTATGCCTGGAGTACCAGTACGAGGCGAAGAATCACAGGCAGTTGAGGTTATAAGTGACTCTAAATTACATCCAACACTACTGTTGTTGTAGATACCACAGTGAAAGTCGAGATGCTGTATATTCACATCAGGCAGAGTACGATGCACCCATTGACAAGATGCACCATGAAAAGACTGACATGATATACACGATTGCAGGCCGAGCTTCGACCGCTTCTGCCAACTTGTGCAATGGGCAGCCCCCCAAAACTCAGGAAGTGTTTACCTACCCACAAAGGCGAGAAGAAGGCCTCAGAAACACCACCCTGCAAGCCGGAAGCATCCCCTGTGAAGTTGCCAGCCAAAAAGAAGAGGAAGACGGAAGTGAGTACAGCCCTTCAGGCGTACCGGATCCCGAAGAAAGAGGTGCGCCCAAGTACTCACACACCCAGAGGAAGTTAGTTGGCCAGTAGTGCCCAGACCTTCCCTGCAAATCTTGCAGAACAGTAACCGGCTGGCTGAGGTGGTAGAAATCCACATACTCACTTTACGCCGTCCACTGCAAAAGCTGAGGTGTCTCATTATCAGACAGCAGCTGTCGGAGGAGGATCAGGCTCTCGCCAAGGCTGAAGCCCAGGCTGTAACGGCAGAGATGAGCTGCCTACAGCAGCAAGCTTAGAGCGTGAGTGGAGACCTGTTTTAGACACCCATCGACCTTTTGTATATAGTACCTTGATTTTTATTTGTATTGTTGCACAAACTACAAAACTTATCTGAGCACAGGTGTTGCTTGAAATTATATGCTATTCTCTTGGCTAATTATATAATTAAAGCCAAAGAGATACTGTCTTTAGTGGAGAGGGGAAGGTGTAGATTTTCATGACTACTACATGTGCGCAATGTCCCCCTGACAACCGCTGAGTGTCAGGCACACCTAAACTGAGTCTGGCACAGCCAGAAAACAAGTAAGGTAACCGGTAGAAGCATTATCAGCCCTGCAGCATTCACTGCCTGCCCTGCAGCAGCCACTACCGGCCCTGCAGCATGCACTACTGGCCCAGCGGTTTCACTTCCGACCCTATACCGGGTTGGGGAGGGAAGAAAAGCTATACCCTGTGGACCCAAAGTAGTACCAAAAGATTCAGTGGCCCAATTTTGCTGCCTAGCTACCACCGAAAAAACGAAAGATGGGGAAGACAAGCTATTACAGTTACGAACCTGTACTACCTATTGCACCATTCTGACTCTGCACTATTGACTGAGAAGCTCTGGTCCTTACTTCTGGGTACCTTATATACTCATTCCTATTCTCGCCAATACTGCATTGAGTTATTTATATCTTATTTTTTTATTCGTACAGTCACTTCCTAATACTGCTGATTCGTTGCTCCCTTACTTGTTTTCTGGTACTCTGCCTATAAAAGACAGACCCTTTTCACTCTCATTGGTACTTGTATTGGTATTGTGCTTGTGATTGCACCAAGCAGCAAGACACATTACCAGTCTTATACTACGTTGGGTTGTTGTTGTGTAATGCATTATGGTTTACTCATTGAAACACGGAGTTGTGCGTTTGAGCCGTGGGCTCTGAATACGGTTGTGGAGTTGGCAAACTTCTCCATTTGGAAGTAGATTGGAAGGTGACTTCTGAAGTGAAGTTTTGTTGGTGGATCTCATATAGTTGTGGTTATGTCTTGAAGGGTTTGTTTCATTTGGTGAAAAAGTTTCAGTACTGACCTGAATTTAAAAAAAATTAAGAGACGACCAGATGGATATGTGTACTGAGAAGCAACAACAAGAGTATTTTTGAAAAAAGCAAATTTATTTTCCCAGATGAAGTTGACACTCGCCCCTCTTCGTGAGCAATTTATTATGGAAAGGTTAAAGGAAAGCTGCTGTTTTTTTTTGTTGTTGTACCCTTCGCTAAACGATGGAAAACATATCAAAAAAATTTTACTGATGCAAGAACTTTGCATATGCACTTATCAAACCTCAACTCTCTCAATCCCAGAGCACTGACATATCATTCAGCAACACAGTTACAGTTCAGTTCATTTTGTTTTATCAATTATTGCATATAAAAAACAGCTCACTCGGCCTGCACACATACACTGAACCTATTATTAGCTTAACTTCATCTGCAAAGATGAAATATCTCTAACTTAGTCAGTGATTTGCTTTGATCATGGAAACATTTTCTTTTGATTGTATACAAACTGAAGAAAAAGTTTGTAGGTTGGAAAAAGGCACAGTAGCAAGATTTTGGGTATCACAGTGGGTTTTTGCCTCTTTCATTAAAGACCTGAAAGAAAATGGTATTAAGGAAACAGACAGTTACAACCAGTGCCGTATTCTCCTCTTCGGCAACTCCGGATTAATCTGGAGCACTTTTCTGGCTGCCATCGGCATTATCGCTGTAGTTACACTACATTATATGATTCAGAAACCGTTGATACTTCATAATAATTTAATAATAAAAGTTGCTATCAACTCCAGGAAATGCAAAGTTCTTTGACACAAAAGGTGTGGTTGTATGCAACACCAGTTTAAGACGTCTCTCCTCTTGATGTAAAAGAGATGGTCAAACAACGTGTTGTATAGTGAGAGCTCATGGCAATAGCCTTTGCAATGTGCTGCTCCATTACGGGATTTATATGACAACCATCTTGGGTGCCTTGCATGATTCTGAGGCCTCTGTCTTAAGTTTAGAACACCGCGAGCGGGCAACCATGACAGACAGCCAGCAATGGAAAGAAAGATTACAGATATATTTAGCAGGCTTGTTGCTTGCATGCATGCCATGCTAGCAAACAGCGTGTAGCAGAAGAAATACTCATTTATTATAGATTTTTGAACTACAATAAATGTTCAAATGCTAACAAAACAACTGTATTTGTTGTTGAATGAATATACTTTTATTTATTAATAATAATTATTATTTATATTATTAATATTTATAAATTAATATAATAATAGTATATATAATAATCTATTTTATTATTTATTATAATTATTATTGCTGTTGCTTGTTCTGTTTGGTTGATTTGGTTTCTTTGACAAAAAAGTAGTTATGATGATTATTAGATTATTATTGTTATTAACTACTGTTGGGTGATAGATAAGATGAATAAATAATTAATATCTAATAACAACTAACAACATTATTATGATAATAAACTTAATAAATAATGTAATTTATAACTTATATAGTAATATTGTGAGGGACGCCAACACTTACGGCCATTATTTACATTATTATTCACTCACTGTACATTGTCTATGCATTTATTCCAAATCTATTATCTACTCATGCCTAACTACGAGAGTCTATTCAGTGCAGTTCTATTGTGTACCCAAAAAGATACTTTAATTATTATTATAAATATTTTTCCACAAAGTAGCAAACTGCACTTGTAAGTTGTAAGTACAAGGCGTGGCTTGTACATGTTTTTGCCTGCCCTCTTTATATAAATATCTGTGTTCAAGCAATAAAGTTCAGAGTTAGCCTAGCTCTCAGAAGATTATTTTGCACAAGAAGCAGCACAGCTACAAGCTACAAAACTACAAGCGCTGACCTGGTTGGCTATTGGCAAGCACAAGGCTTGGCGGAAAGTGAGAACGGTTTGCCCTCTTACTGCGTATCCCCTTGCTACGGTGAGGAGTGCGACGCAAAGCACCTGGTGCCCTAATAGTTTGGCCCATACTAAAGTCGGACACTAGAATTCGAGACAAAATAACGCAACCATAATTACAGCATAATTATTGTCGATCTCGACAAAGTCAAAGCAAGCGAAACAATAATTACAACATAATTATTGTCGATCACTATAAAGTCCGGACGCAGCTGAGCAATAATTACAGCATAATTGTTGTGAAATGCCTAGCACTCATTCTGCACCAGATTCGGCTGCACCCAGAACTGCACAAACCAGTAAACGCTCTCTAACAATAATTGCACATTATTGTACGCTGACTTGGGTAGAAACAGAGCACGTCGGGAAGGTGTACAGGTGGCTTCCACCCAGACACCAAATTCCTGTACAATATATATAATATTATTACCAATTATAAATAATAATCACAGACCTGATTAATGATATAATAAATAATAACTACTATCATCAACTTATTTAATTAATCAATGGTGATGATAAATTATTAAAAATAACCACTATTTTTTGTTAAATTAATAATATAACAATAATGACAAAAACTATAAATAAATAGTAATATGTTATTATTATTATTTCAGTAATTAATAATACTTTGTTAATTATTATTTATATTGCTATTTAATATTACGATCAATAATATTTAATTGATTATTATTATACTAATAAATAAAAATAGCAAATCTACTTTATTTTTATGTATTTTATATGTATGTTGATTGATTGATGCTGTTGTTTGTAACTGCACTACTACTAATACTAGTATTACTTCCTACTTGCTGCTACAAACTACCTGCTTCTGCTACTTGTTGTACTACTACTACCAATATATTCCAAATTAAGTTTATATAAGGTTTTCGAGGATTAAATGCCTGAAAGTTCACTTGTGATGTAAAATGACAAATCTGCTAATATGTTTTGTTGCAATTAAAACGTCCTTGTAGTTTATGTGACCTTTCAGTTGTTTCTAATTAATTGGAAACCCAGCATTTTCACCAACTAAGAACTTATTTAATCTATTTAATGTCTTGTGTGCAGTTCTAGTGTTGGCACAGACAGTGCTCAACATAACTGACAACCTCTCTCAAACTCTATAACCTAGTGAGCCCATAGCCCTCGCTGCCTCTCAACTAGCTGCTAATGTGGTGAAAGTGCTAAAAGATTTATGTGATGAAGAGCAGTTCGACTTGTTTTGGGAAAAGGTGGAGCAGCTGCGATGTAAGTTGGGTAGGAATTCATTTACTTTGAGAGAGATTTTTTCAATGCTTTGATGTGCTACTGAGATAAACAACATGTGTGTCTTGTTTAATATGAATATATTTAGTGACGAGATTAGCATTATGAAATGGTATCAATATGATATTAGCATTTTTACATACCTAATTGACTCAACTTTCTATTTTTTCTACAGGCATTCCGAAAGGCACTCTTTCTCGCAAAAGAAATGCTCCAGCACGTTTTGACGATGGCCAACCTGGCTATCAGGAGACCTCACTAAAGACTGCCTATAGAATGAGCTACTATGAAGTTGTGGACCTAGCACAGCAAAGCATTCGAGTAGGTTTAACCAAAAGGGAGTGCAGCTGATGACCAATATCGAGGAGTTGCTATTGAAGGCCAAAATGAGGGAGCCAATTGCATGAGACTGAATATGATGGTAATATAGCATACACAGATACGAAGTCCTTCATGTCATGGTATTGTGAGAATAACCGTAGCATGTTATTTCCAAAGTGTAGAAAGCTGTTACATTTGGTGCTGCTCCTCCCAGCATCAAATGCAAATTCTGAACGCTCTTTTAGTGCCCTCAGACAATTGAAAAACTTCACGAGGTCCTCGATGACACATAGGCGACTCAATAACCTCATGATGTTGCAAATTCACAAGGAGGTTACTGAGGGACTTAAACCACAGCATAATATTTGGAAGTTTGTGTCCGGTCATCATGACCAAAAGCCTAGAACTGCTGTGATGTGAATCGGGGTTGTAAATAAATTTGTTTAGAAAATATAAAAGCATGCTTTCTATTGTTTTAAAGTCTTCAGGAAATATTATGCAATCCTTCAGTATCAGGACTCTTAGATTTATAAGCAAAGTGTGTTACTGTTTTTGTAGGTTCATGATACAGCGTTTTACTGTTGTTCTTATTCAATTTTAAAGTACAACCCTGTTCAAAACTTAACCCTGATGTCAAGCCCAAGATGTACATATATGCTGAGTTCAATACATTGTATGTATGTTCATACCAGTTGTCCAATGTGTTGACCTCATATTTTGGCACCAGGTAAAGAATGAAACTTAATCGAGGCAAGAGAACAGTTTGGCAATGCATATTTGCTATATTCTGTAGGCATAGATGGCCAGTAAAGAGAATTTTAGAGCTCTCTGAAGCCCACGAAATGCATATAAAGCTTTGGCGGTCGGGGCTTTGCCTCAGGCCCCGCTGGGGGGGCTTGCAGCGCTTCCCCAGCTACGCAAGACGCGCCGTTGGCTCGCCCTTGGCGACTGCGGCACCTCGTGAGTGGTCACACGCGATCGCTTTAATTGGGCTGGAGCACTTTGAAATTGGAGGATACAGCCCTAGTTACAACGCGATTGCAACCATGTATCTATAATGCAGTTTGGTGCGAGAGCTATTGAATTGTGGCGGTTTTCTGGTTTTGAAGACAGTTTTTAGATGTGCAAAAGTAGTGTCGTAAGTATTAGGATAAACCTGGAAGCACAATTTTTTCGAAAGAAAAATTTAGGACCACTGAAAATGATCTAGCTTTTCTTTTGAGTTGTTTAGCATAGACTCTTGAAGGCATTAAAAATAATAAATCTCTGTTGAAAACTTGGAAATTGAAAATCTAAAACTGGAATTATGTCTGTGTGATTGGGAAGAAGTCCAAAATACTGCTTTAGTGCACTATCATACGCCTGCTTTCCAGAATTCCATCAATATTGACCACTCAGTTATCCAAGAACAAACAACTTTAACCTAAAACGTTTACTCATCATCTGACACTAAGTGGTTGTATTTGTATTGGTTTTAAATGCTTATTCATTGACAGACACACAAAGATAGATAAAATGCTGAGCCAGGTAAAACTTTGTTGAGTTTTCTGAACTGGATCTTATCTTTATAAATCGCCTTTCCATGCTATATTTGATCTGAATTGAAAAGACATGGAAGTGCGATCTCTAAAAATGTTACAGTCTTCCGATCTAATGTTCACAAAACAAGAGACTCTATGACTCTGGTTATGATGGTTTTTTGAGACAAATTCTGATGTTTGCCATAAAAGTTGTTCTAAAATAACAGGAATGAGAAAGAAAAGCAGGTCCAAGAGTAGAATTTTGGATGCTCTGAAATGCAAGTGCATTTGTGTGCTAAGAAAAACTGGTTTGGTGGCAACAACTAGTGAAGCATTAGCTGTAGGTCATGATAGACCTACAATGAAATACTTGTGGGAGAGAGAAAGGTTTCATCGAAAGTAGACAACTTAATGCTCACCTGTCGTGAGTTCTGCAGATGTTTTTTGGTCTTTAAATGTTTTTCAATTCCAGTTTTCAATGAGAAACTGACCACTTCGTTACAGGAAGAGCACATCATCTTACCATCAACAACATGAAATGTTCCCTCAGGATAAGACTCGGCTCTAGTCTCTGCTGTGATATTTTTAAGTCTTGCTATCTTTTGCTTTGGGATATTCCCTGAGCTCTAGAGAAATAAAAGTTCTCTGGTACAATAAAACAATTTCAACATAATCTTAGGTATTTTCTTTCCTGCTCAAACTAAAAAACTCACCATTTTCTCACATATGTGCTGAACATTGTGCCGCAAAGAACAAAAATCATTGCGGCGGACTTGTGGCTCAATTTTCCAGTTTAGTTCACAATTATGGTCAGAAAAAGAGCTATTTATCTGCAAATCAGTCAACATTGCCAGCTTGGTAAACTGATAAACCCTGCACCTCTGCTCTATCAGTAACCAAGGTATTGAGACTCAAAGTAATGATTGAATTGTTGCTTCAGCATTAATTTGCACCACAGGAATATAGCAAACTTGCCACAAACTACTGATAGGAAATCTCAAATTGTAATAGAATGCTGGTAAAAAGTGTATGAGGAAAGTTTCTTAAGGCAAGAATCATTTTCAAAGGCAAAATACCAGAAGCACAAATATGTATCTGATTATTCATTGCCCTTTATTTCTTGATCTGCCCACAACATTTCAAAAGAAACATTCATACTCAGATTACGATATTTTAACTCGACCAATAAAGATCATCTGCGTATATATTTGCATGCAAATTCTATTTGAAATACTTATCAAAATAGGTACACAAAATAGTTTGCAAAAATGATAAAACATGTTCCTCTTTATCATGGCTGAAGTCACTTTTATATAGTGCCGGCTTTTGCGGTACTCTTCTGCTATTTCAGAAAATCATTTTCACCCAATCAACAGCCTCATTCCAGACAACAACCTTTTTCCAGTCTTGGGTAATAACTCAAAAAGCATTGTTCATTATTCTGCTGTTACAAAAATCTTTGGTTCATCTTGTAGCAGCTTTTTACCACTTTTAATTGTTGGAACCTAAGTTCAAGAATGTTACATTCCACATTAGAGTTTAAACTCCGAGTTATGGCTCCTACATGTTGAGGCTAAACAGAACAACTATCAATTAGGGTAATTTCAGTCTCTCTGAAAATTATCATACTGATGCTCAAGCGTCGGAAGGTGGGATTACTGGATGAAGTAAGTGGTAAATGACGCGGAATTAGTTGTGAGGAAAGGGGAGAGGAGTTGCATGTTGTGGGCAAGAGGACTCTCTGGATGTACACAGAATTGAAATGGAGGGTGGAAAAGAGTTCAGTGTTGTGCTGAATTGGGGTAATCTGCACGCAAAAGCATTTCAACATCACCGAAGTAAAAGATAAAGAATAGATACTGCTAAGGAAACAACAACTGCCACTCCGATGTTACGGCTGCATCTCACTTTCGGTTGTAATGCACTTCTTGTTTTTACGAACAACGTCTTTCTCTAGGGCATAAATACTTTTCTTGTAATAAAGTATAATTAGTTATTACACAATGATGTCAGTTTTTAATACCAAACAGTCCCTCTTTGTATCATTTGGCAGAAGGAAAAAAACTATGAAACATTAACCTCAATAACCAAACTAAAGAAAGTCATATCTACTAGCACCCGAGTTCAGTCAGTGGTTGGTTTCTGGCCAACTTCTCCTTAAAACAGTTAAATTAGTGCTTAAAAGTAAAACTTTGAAAAGTGAAAGTGTATCTCTACTATCATTTGCAGTTGCAGCCTTTATCTGCATACACCATTAGTAGTAAAATAGGGGGAGACAACATATGTTGTGGGCATGAGGACACTCTGGGTAATCACAGAATTGAAATTGACTAATAATCTTGCGTTTGAAGTTTAGGTTTTGTAGGTCATAGCCTGGGTAGGTTTATCGACAGATGTAATCCCTTACAGGAGTACAAAATTTTTGAGTTGGTGGGAGAATGGTGTGAAATGGGTATATAGAGGGTGTAAAAGGCATATATTGGTGGAGTGTGGTAGGATGAAGGTTAGAAGAGAAATGAGTGTAGTGCTGAATTAGCCTTCACTCATGCGAAATAATTTTAACATCACCGAAGTAGAAAATAAAGAATAGATGTTGCTAAAGAAACTGAACAACTGTCATCCCGATGTTACGCATGCATCTCGCTGTTGGTTGTAATGAATTTATTGCTTTCATGAATAACGTTTTTCTATTGTGTTCACAGACTTTTCTTGTAAAAAAAAAGTAAATTGAATTGGTTATTCCACAGTAACGTCGATTTTTAATACCAAATAGTCCCTATTTTTTTCATCTGATAGAAACAAAAAACTATAAAACCTCGACCTCAACAAACAAAAATAATAATTTACATTTCACTTATTTTTTGGAAATTTTTTGGTAACTCATCGTCTTTTTGATTCAGCATTTCCAATAAAAACATAGAGGTTTTCTTTTGCCCAATTACAGCTGAAAGAACTAGTGTCTTGCAACAAAAGAATTGACGCTGTTATACCTATGTGGTTTAGTTCTGGCTCTCATAAACACCTTTTGAACATCAATAGCCAATTTTCTAATTTCAAGCTGGAAGAGTTATTTTCTTTCCTCTACATGCTTACACTCAGCCTAGATTTCCTCTCACTGGAATTTATTGAAGAACAAACGATTTTGAATGTGAACTGGTAAACAGATGGCCAGGTGTGTTGCAGAGATAAACACTTTTTCCTTCTTTCAACATACAAGTACAGAGAGTAACTCGATGCATAAACTCATAGCCAAGAACTCTCAACACTAGTGACTTAAACCATATATGGAAACGAGCCAGTGAGCAGTTAAAAATCGAGCCAATAACAGCACTGTGATAATGCTACAGGATTCCAGACATGAAAAATCAATTACTAATCAATGAGCCTGTTTGCCAGTTTGCAACCACCATGTGGTCCACTTATTAATTGTCCAACCAACTTGCAACAAGTTGAGGTCAGTGACTATACATCACTAATGTGTATATCACGAAAATTACCATGCTCAACTTGCTCAGTGTTACCCAGTCAATCTTTCCAGTACTTCTGTGCTAAAACGAACCAATTAAGGCACCTTATGGATGCTGTTATGTGACAAATACGCATCAAAGGAACGGGGAGAGGAATGGAAGGCGAGGATGGCGGGGGGAGGGCAAGAGTGGGGGAGAGTTGGGGAGAGAAAGCAGGGAGAGAGGGGAGAGAGAGGGGAGTGAGAGAGGAGAGAGAGGGGAGAGAGAGGTGGGAGGGAGGGAGGCTGAAGCAGGTGAGTGAGTGAGTGAATGAGTGTGTGAGTGAGGAATGGAGAAAGGGGGTGTAGACAGGCATTGAGGGGGACGGAGGGATGGAGGAATGGAGACAGGGAGGAAGGAGGAAGGGAGGGAGTGAGTGAGGGAGTGAGTGAGTGAGGGATGGATGGAAGCAGGGATGGAGAGAGGGAGGGATAGAGGGATGGAGAAGATGGGGAGGGGTGAATCAAAGAGAAAGGTAACTGTTTTATAATTATAGTACTTGCTTGGCTTTATAATGTAAGGTTTTTAAGCTTCAAGTATTTAGTGAGAACTGCATTAACCTGTATTGAATTGCCTGTTCCTCAGTAGCTAGTTCAGATGTCGAACTAAAATGTAGATTGGTGAACGAGAAAAATCAAAGTCGTGCCCAAAAACTTCACATTTGTATGTGACAATAAGGAGTCTTTACATTAATCAAACTGTTGAGTTAGACTTTTAGCTTTTAATCCATCAACTTTTTATGTTTAACCCAATAGTGTTGTTGCAAATTACTTGGAAGAGCTTTGTGTTGAAATCCAGTATAACAGTTGTACTAAGTACATTGTAAAGTCCAAAATGACCGTCTACAATGCCCAATACGTTCTAGTCGGCAGTCTTTGACAGATCAAAACTAGCTGAATTCATTTAAAAAGGATGTAGCATCAAGGTGATCGGCTGACGGGCCACATTTAATCAGGACAATCAGTGACATGGTGGAATATTTACCCGACTTGCTCACTCGATAATGGAACTTTTGAGTCCGTGAAAATTTCCCAATATCTATGCAGTTATTCCTGGCTGGTTTTGTTCAATTGCATGAACAGTGTGCTGGAGTTTCGGATGTTCCTTGCATCCAAGAAGGTCATTGATTTACTCAAATATAGCAAGCAGTATACAGAGGCTGTCATTTAGGTGTTTTCTGTAGAACCCTTTGAGGTGATCATAGCAGTGAGTTGTTTCATTTTCAATCTTCTCATGCAAGATGAAGCGTTAGAAACTAATTTTGGAAATTGGCTTTAAGCAACTAAACAGTGGTGGGTGACATTGATGACAAAACAGGGTAGCACACAGTGCTGGCTCCTGGTGTTGACAGAAAAATATGAATAGTTTTACATCAGCATATTTTAGTTTGTTTTCTTTAGTTTTATTCCAAACCACAGAATTCACATTGCAATTACCATGTTCAACACTACAGTTAGACTGGTTCGTGACATTCACAAAGTTAGTCAAAATTTCAGCCCGTGAAACTGTAAGAACTTGCTACCACTTGGCAATATCGCATGCAATAAAACTGATATTAGAGGAACTCATACTTTTTTATCTGTAGTGGGAATATCATTATAAACTGGCTAACAGAATGGTTGGCAAGCAAGAAAAATTGTTCAAAAATACACAGAAACTTCAATCAACATGTTACTATTTTCAAACCCTTCACATAATCTAGTCACATAACCGTTTGAACTCAGTTTTTAGAATCAGTCTGCTGAATACTGATTTTCCATTTATCACGGCCACTTTCTAGAGACAAAAATGAATTTCGCCAGTTTTAATTTGTATGGTGGGATGTCCTGGACCGATTAAAACTCACCCATAAGATCATATTCAATCAAACTGTGCCAAGGTCTTTTCATTTCAAATATGAAATTTCAGCACAGTTAGTTTTGATATTACTATCCAACTACTGGCTTTGTTAATCAGGGGAGTTTGCCTTAACTCATAGCAATAAATGCCTGCACGGGTTCATGAGCTCCCATTTTTGAACTAGATAATAAATAATCCATTGCGTCTAAAAAAATGCTCACAGTATGGGCACACAAGCTACAGCGTGGCGTTAACCTATGGCTAAAGAGTGTTTTGAAGTAGGCCAATGTCAAGTGGGAGAACAGAGTTAACTAACTAAAGAAAGCAAGGTAGACAAATAACTCACTTGTCCTGAAAGGCGAATGTGCAGTTTAGAGGATAAGTGAATGCCTATTCCTCTCACATCTCTAAAACCAATCACTTTATCACAAGGAGTGCAGATCATTTGATCTCCTTCAACATGAAATGTTCCCTCAGGATATGAATCCGCTCTAGTCTGCGCCGTTACGCTCTTAAGTCTCTTTGGTCGCACTGGTAAGATCTTACTTGATCTCTTTAACAGAAATTTTGAACTAGACAACTCAAGTGCTCGAAATCGACTGCAGTTCTTCGCAAGCCATAAACGAGTTTTCATTAGATTATTCTCAAGCATAAAGTTTCAATTCAACAATTATAACAGAATGAACAAAAGTCCGTTATAATTGGCAAGGAATGTAACCCACTCAAGCAACAGAGAGATGATTTCAACTAATTTTTTATGATAAAATCAGTTTTTTGCGTGTCTCTAGAGATTTTTTTTGCAAACATTTAGTTTTGCTCATCGATAATTTTCCTCTTATTATTCACTTATTGTAATATAAGAGAACAACACTCGGTTTAATTTTACAAAACTTGGCAAGCTTTTTGTAGGATGTTTTACTATATATTACGTTCCCCAAGACTAGCTCTTCCACTTTTTCTCTACAACACACCCTCTTTCTACAACACACTCCATCTGCACTACACATGCATGTATGAAAGCCTACACTTTCCCAACATACACCTTTTGGGACACCACAGTTTTCCTACTTCACAGTTCTTCTGCAGTACATTTTTTCTGAAAAGTAAGTTGGATCTCATGAGCGAGGAGGTGCTGAAGCTATGCTTAATGCGCTACCGTTTAGTGTATTAATAATAGGGCTATGTTTTACCAACTAATGGCACTCCCCTTTTAAGGCCAGGCTCAGCTAGCAATTATTACCAGTTTAGTTATGGATGTGCAGTGACCCAACTCCTATTCATCAGAACAAGTTTTTTATGTTCAGAGCTTCCAGATCTAACTTTTTTTGTATACACATTGCCAACAAAGGAGGTTTTGTTGCTGGTTTCAGTAAAAAACGACCTAAGCTTGCATCTAGTATTCAACAGCTGGCCATCACAAATATATGTAAAAACTTCTGGCTCACTTAAAAAAACAACTTCTAAGCAGTACACACACAGCTGCTGTTCACACCTACTCCATTTGTTTATTTCTTAATATCACAATCCTTTCAGATTCTCTCCCATATGGGTTGTGATTATTTTAAAAGTTACAACAACAAAAATTCATGAAAACTTAAAACTTTATTCATTTCAAACTTTTGCCATTTTCTAACTCAGAGAATAAGCTGTTGGTATGAAGTTTGTATGAGTTTCGGGTTGTGCTTTGTTTGTTTGTCTCTTTGGTTTATTTATTTATTACAACACAAAACATATAGTAACTAGATATTGATTTGTGTTTGCCAGCAAAAACAAGAGTATTTTAGAGAATAAATTTTAAAAATGATACTCATAAGCAAGAATTGAACGCCTGTGCTGATCGCATTAAATCACACACTCCACCAACTACTCCATCAGCCTCTCACTGGAAAAGCACAATTGTAACAACGTCATTGTTCCTAAACATTATACTTGGCAGTAAAGTTGTACTTGCAAAGACGTTTTACAAGAAAGAAACTTCCACCCCTGGGAATCGTACCTTGAAGCCTAAACCCGTAGGCGACAATCTTAACCATCAAGCTATAAAGACAAGTTACTGATGAACAATCTAATTTAGTACATATTGACAAATGTTCTGCGATAGCTTTACTTTTTGTAAAAAGCAGCTTTTTGAATTGCTTAGATGTTTTTTTGTGCTGGGGCCACACAAGCGGATGTTTCACAACTGCCAATACAACCAGCACTCTTGTTACTACATATCTCATGCTGACTTGGCTCCTCCTTTCCGACAATAATTGTTTATTTGCGAAAAATAAATCCTTACGTAGGAATCGAACCTGGACCCTGTCAACAGCAGGTCACAATGTTAACCATTTAGCCATGTAGCAATGTTGAATGTGGTTCATAAACAGCTTGAGATAAAAAGAAGGTGGTATGGCCTACTTACAAAAAATATTTTGGGTTTGGCCGTCGCTAAATACTCATCAAACATTTTCAATTTTTTTTCAGATTTGTTCAATTTTTCACCTGAATACTATTTGTGCTAAAGTTTTGAAGGAGAAAATTTTTTCCGTGGTGAAAACAGTCAATAACGAATATTTTTGTCACACATTGAAAACCGTGTGGGCTTTGACTCTTTCATCAAAGATCAGAACTTTGACAGATGTTTATCTGAAAGAGGGTTACAATGCGATCACAACCACGCAAAATTTATGCAAATCGAAGTAACCGTCCCTGAGTTATAGTCATTTTTTCATTTGGAAGACTTCTTTTGAAAATGGAATAGCTGTGCCGCCGGTATTGCGAGAAACTTGAAGTCTCTAATTTTAGAAAGTTTAAGCACTGGGCTATGCTGCCTAATAAGTTACTTGTCGCCGACTAGTTCCATTTTGGTCTCGGAAAGCATTGAAAAGTGCTGTTTTTACTGAATTTTTAAAATGAAAAATGGAATAACTTGAAACAGTTTTGTGCGATCACTTTGAAGTTCAGAATGGTGCATCGATACACTATGGCACATGTTTGTTGCAAGGTTCAGCTAATTCGGCTTGTTGGTTCTCAGATGGGAAGCTGTTTTATGCTAATAAAGGTGATTTTCACAAAAATCCAAGATGGCCGCTTCCGAATTATTTTTTATTGACGTGTCATGATGTCGAATCAGAAGATGAGCGAAATGCACCATCTTTCTGAATTTCGTAATTTTTCGTCAATCAGGTCTCCGTTTTTTTGCTCACTTTGATGCTTTTGAAAACAACTTTTTACCCATTTTCGCACTTGAACTGTGATGTTATGGAATTTTCTGTAACTTTCAAACCAACTTACTTTTTGTTCCAAATAAAAAACGACTTTAATCATTGGAATATTCATTTAATGGGCCTGTGTTTCGGTGTGTTTTTAATACAGCGTAATTAGTTTTAACTAGAATTAAAGCAAGTTTGTTTGAGTCGCACAAGTTTTTCGCAAGTTTTAACTCTTCCTTCAATTTTTCCACATGTTCACTTAAGTCTTCACTCTTGAAAAATATATTAGTATCATCCCCATACAGAATGGGGTCAAAAAATTTTGTAGCGTTAGGTAGATTGTTTATGTCAATTAAAAACAGTTAGGCCCAGGATGGCCCCTTTGGTACATAATGTCACATAATTGAGAAGCTGTCTCATTTACCATAACCAGCTGCCTGCAATGTGAAAGACTATTAGAGAAGAGATCAATTCTGATGTTCGAAAAATTAGGATATTTGAGCTTGTTTAGTAGAATGCAATAATCAATTGTACCAAGAAGTCCATAAATACTCCCAAGACAGAATTGCTTCCAGTATTTTATCTGTACACTTTATGAGAGCAAGAGATGCACTTTTGTTTTCATGAACCCATACTGTTGGTGATTGAGTATGCTGGTTTTTTCCAGGAAGTCTACTAATTGATTGCTAAGAATTTTTTTTCAAATAATTTACTCCAAGTTTGATTTCAGTCTATAATTTGAACAGTCTGTTGTTGAGCCCTGTTAATGTAATGGTTCTACGTTTGCCATTTTTAAAGAATCAAAAAATTCATTTGGAAAATTTGTTTACAATATGAGCTAATGGTACAGTTAAGATATTTGTACTATTTTTCAGTTATTTAGCTAGCATGTCATCAAATCTACAAGTTTTCTTTAGAAAACTGCTACTCAAAAATACTTCAATAGCCACATTATCAATTTCGGCAGAGCCAAAACTAAGCCTTTGTTTGTCTACTGGAAGACTTCGGCTTTTTTTCTGGTTGACTATTAAGTTTACTAGCTAAATTCACTCCAATCGCTGTTAAATAATCTTTGAATCAGTCAGCTATTTCTTGGTCACTACTATACTGTATATTTATTTGGCAAATGTTTGTGGGATTTGAATAGGAGTAGTAATGTAGGAGTAGATAAAAAGAAGACCTGCCAACATACCCCCGGAACTTTTTTGATTGTTAGATTTGTTGGATTACTTTACAGACCTGCCAAAAATTTACTTTTCAGTTTTTAGATGATTTTTGTTAGTAAAATATGTGTATACATAGGAATGCAGATCTGCTAACATGTTATATTGTTGTTATTCGGTATGAATATTTTTACAGACCAGTTACATAATAATATTTATATAGGCATGTATGTATGTCTGGTAATGTAAATGATAGTTGACATTTGCACAGAGCTTTAACATGTTTATTGTTTGGTGATTTGCTTATGCCGGAGATTTCACTCCCGATATAGATTGTGGTTTGTTTACTCTGTTTTTGGTAGTGGGTTAGGTAGTATGTTTATTTGATTGACACAGTAATAGGCAGCGTAGTAAAGTATATAATAATAGCGTAAGAAATGAATGTAATAAAGTATAACATAATAAGTTGAAAAAAATGTAGATATCATGTGTAACGCTTGTATTAGATATAATAAGACAGTGTAATATGAAGTCTAGGAAAAAAAGCACGTTGTAAAATTTCTGATGATACTGCAAGAATTTTTGTCATATTCATATTCATTTTCATTTTCAGTTCACTATTTTTCGACACAGATAGACTTATTTTTGGAAAACTCTCCAAATCATTATATTGGAAAACTTCATAAAAAGAAGATGGAATTGTAAGTGCTACAGAAGTGTTCTTGCATACAGTGCATTGTTTTTCACATCTGCCATCATCAGTTGTTTCCAGAGTAGTGTTGTTTTCGCTAAAGTAGAGGTTGTAGTCACAGGAAGTGTGGTGGTGGATCTGTAATTGCAAGCTCAGTTGTTGTCATTGTCAGAGTACTTGTATTTTTTTTCTGTGCTGTAGCTCTTGATTGTTACAAATATAATTGGATGTACGATGAAGCTTCATCGGTTTTGGAAGCAAATCGAGCCTGCTCATTATGTCATGGTGTTCAACTTTTTCAGTCTCAATTTAAGAGTGTTTTATGAATCAATTGAAAGGCTAGTGTACAAAAAGTAAAAATTATTTCGGCTTTGGTTTTGTCCTTCATTTTTCTGCACTCTGAAAAAAGAGCTTCAGGAACACTTTAAAAAATACTTTCGTTGGGGATGGTCAAAACCTGGAAAAATCTTCCTTTTGTCATAGCATATTTTTGCAAGATCTAAAAGTCTGGGCTAAAAAATATATGCAAGAAATCTGCTCATGAAATAGTACTAAAAGTGCCTAAAAAGGGCAAATACCCTGCAAAATGCGCATTTTAATAGAGGTCCCAAAATGGAAAAGTGGGCAGTGCCAGCAATCCGGCTTCCATTTTTCCTATATCTCATTTGCCAGGCATCGGGGAGTACACATTTAACTGTGTCCGAAATTAACCTGCACAATGCCCCCAACCTGCCAGGCGCAAGTACTTTGATTTGCCAACTGGCCACTAACTATCACTCTCACAAGCGGTACATAAAAAGGGTGAGCTTTTTCACTGTCTTCATACAAATCCAGTATCTGTTGTCACTGCTGTCAATATCAAAAATTTACAGTGAGATTGTGAGGGAGACAGTTGAGGAACACTGACTTCAAACTGGTGGTTGTAGTCATTGCAAAAACAGAACCTCATACTTCCACCCCTCATTGGAAGAAGGGAACAGTTTGGTGGCCGCAATTGACGGCGACCAAGCAATTACCACTGCAGTCGATGACTAACTGTTCCCGGCTTTTCTTTGTTCATATACTTTTTTTTTATTAACAAAATAAAAACATATTTTTGAAATGTAGTTTACGAAATGATGTTATTTCCACAATTCATTTAAAATGGTCATTCTATCCAGAAAAAGACTTTGCTACTATTTATGTTCAATTTTTTTCTTTACTTGATGACTAAGAAACTTTTTAAATTCTTAACAAACAATGCAACTGTTGTCTAAGGTATGTCACAACGTGTTTTGGCAATTACTAAAAATACACAATTTTTTCTGGGGGCTATTTGCTTCAGCAGCCACAACATGAATGATCAGCATTAGGCTATTTGTCTGGTGGACTCAAATAAGGTGCAAGATTTATGTGGGCTTATATAATGAAAAGGTAGTTTACAGCATGTAAGCGCAATGTGCACTTCATTTTCCAGTGAGTTGGTGACTTTGTGACAAACGTAGCATGATCCACTCAAATGATTTGTTTTGTTTGCCTTTTTCCACAGTTCATGCTTTGGGAATCACTGACTTTTAAAACTATAACAGTATACTGAATTTGGGGGGGGGGGGGGTTAAAAATGAGAGTCAGAACTGGTAAACTTCATACTACCCAGATGGTACGGATTAGAAGTTAACTTTTGAATATACTTAGGTTATCACAAAGGAGAATCAATTCTTGATGAGCAGAAATAAAGATCAATGCTAATTACTCCCATGACACACTGATACAGCGGAGAGCAGTCAATAAACACTGTAGACATGGATTGCTAAATGAACTGAAATGGTATAATTCTTTTCAGAAACATTGAAGAAAAAACAGTGATAAAAGTTCTTTCAAATCGAAGGAGGCATGGACTCTCACGACATCGATGTACTTTTATGTCTTTAACAGTCTGCGAAAATTTGGATCTATTGTGTCAGCTGCTATCAAAGGTATGTTTATCATTATTATCATGGTTATCATTATTTACCACTTCCACTACTGCAAGCACGATGCTGTAGTGTCATGTCATTTAAAGTTGAATGAGCAGAAAACAGTCAGAATATACAACTTTTTAGTTAAACTTGAAGCGTGGCCATTTGAGATAATATTACAAATTACCTCAAACTGTTTTCAAAATCACAAATACAAACTTACAGACCCTTGAACCATCCTCACCTCAGGAGATACTGTACTTTTACCCAGCTCTTTGCTACCATCATTGCCATCATCAACATCTTGATCATCATTATTGCCATCATCAACATCTTGATCATCATTATCGCCATCATCGACATCTGGATTGTCATCATTGCAATCATTGACATCTTGACCGTCATCATTGCCATCATCAACATCTTGACCGTCATCATTGCCATCATCGACATCTTGATAGTCATTATTACCATCATCAACATCTTGACCGTCATCATTGTCATTATGAGTATCACTATCTCTGTAATTGTTGTCATCGCCGATATCATCCACGAAATCTACATCGTCTCTGACTCCAAGTTCAAAATTTGGTAACTCGTTGTAGCTCAACAGAGGCTGTTTATCTTTGATCTGTCCCACAAAAATTTTAACACAAACTGCTTTTATCACAAAGTAGGAATCGTCTCAATAGTGTTTTTAAGCAAACCCTATAAGCTAAGAGACAGCCTTTTTTGCATATAGAAAAGTGCGATTGCTTTGGCCAATCTTACATGTACGTTTCAAACGATGTAATCTAATGAACCTTTCCACAGCTTTACAACATTCAATTGAATAATTTCCGTTTTTGTAGAAAACATTGATAAGTACGCACCCATCCACCAGTGTCTTCTACCAATCTATTGAGAGTCTGATCAGACCGGTCTACAGCTTTACAACAAAATTGCTCTGCAAGGTAGTTTACCAAAATCAAATGTGCATCATCAAATGCTATTATAGCCGCTGTAAGCTCCAGAACCTGTTTAGAGAACTTCATAATCATTTAAACTAATAGAAAATTTCACAGCAAATTTTGATATGTTTTAATCTCACTAAAATATCGAAATATAAAAGGTTTTTGTATTCTACAAGTCAAATTTTTTGTGATTTGATTGCCAATAAAAAAGAAAAACGATTGATTTATCTAATACCTACCGCAGCTATCTTAGGCCATGTTATCTTTTTGCCAACAAATGTTTGCTCAAATATTCTATCCAAAACAGATCGCACTGCTTCCCTCGGCAGCCTAACACAGTGGTTGGCAGCCTTAAGTATAAAGCTGATATCATCTGGATGTAACGCTCTCAATACTATGGAACAAAGTGATGCCTGCTTTTTAAGCTATAAACAACTCAAAGAGCAACAAAGTGTCAATTGCTCTTTTTTGAATGGAACCTGCATAAAACATGCAAACAAGAACATTTTTTCAAATGATCTATTGTGCGCTAGATTCTCTGTCAACGAATGTTTTATCATTCCTATAACAACGTCACATCAATGGTTATTGAACAAATTAAGGTCAATTATGATTTTTTAGCTATGTCAGAAAAATTTTGACTTTTTTGCGGTTGATAAACTTTAGTTAGATAACTTTCCCGCATTCAATATTTTGGCACTAACGGTTTCTTTCCTCATTTTTTTAAGTTATAATTCGATTTAGGAAAACCCTTTTAAACACAACGCAACATTTGAAAGTAAGTTTGAGCGCCGTTACTAACATGAATGGCAATTGTACAAACTTTTGTGTCCTAACTATTGCTACACTTGTGATTTAGGATATTGGTCCCCAGTCTAACTTTAATTAAAGTCTCGGTTTTGATGCTGTATTGTACTCAGTTGTACTGTAGGCATGGTGCCTGATTGAAACTATCCCAATCAGAAAACTCTGGTGATCAAAGATAACTGGTGTTATTAAGTTTTTATGTACTACGCTGCCGCCAAGCAGTTAAGTTGGCAGCTGAGTGAAATAACATATCGAAATGCTGTTCAAATAAAAATTGATCAAAAATTTAATAATACGGTTGATAAATGCATTGAAAGAACATATATTGTTAAGTTTGCAACTTGCCTTCATTTTAAACATGATTTTGCCATCTGTATAAATTAAACAACATTTCCTTTCAGGAAAGCACAAGTGTGCTGGGGGTGGGGTGCTTCATTAGTCAAATACTCAACTCATCAGAAGAATAAACAAGTTATTGGGTCAAAATTAACGAGTACAACAAAATATAATTTTTTATTCATTCTATTTAGAAGTTGTCTCACCTATATTAGTTAGTGCTGTACAGTGTACAGCTACTAAATGTGCAGGTAAACATATTCCCTTTTGTAAGAACTTGTCAAACAAATAACTGTTTCTGCTGTAGTATCTCTGGGAATAGAAAGCTGCTGTTCTCAACCTGTGAACAACCTCAACATCATGCAATTTGTGCGATTGCTATGTTTGTGCTATTTAAATGTGTTCAGTACATACCTCCATAAGTTTACTCAAAACGGTAGTGAGGTATAAATGGGCACCTATAAGTTGCATTGGTCCAAACAGAACACTGGCTTTGTAACCAGATGTGTTATGTGTTAACCTATGTGGGCATTTCATTTTGGCTCTGTAGCAGTACGGAGGAAACCATCAGACAAAATATTGTTCGCATTTTCTTTTTCATGAAAATACCAGGGGTTAGTTTGCTTGGTAGAAAAATTACTTACATTGTGGCTGTGAAAGCCTCTTGTACATGTGGCCAGCTGCTGACATAAAGGAGCTTGTAGTTGGGTGCATTTAAAGTATTTGTGTTCAACACTATTTTATAGTGTCACGTTTCTGTTGCTTTTAAAAAAGTCTTTCACCTGCTTCAAATACTTGAGGAATAACCAAAAATTTGTCACTGCATCAAAAAGTACTTTGAAAAAAAAAGAAAATGCTGCTGACCTGTACAAGTTTATAGCGTATTTTGCATATTAAAAAATAATCTTTACTAGTCAATAACAAAATTTCGGTGTTTAAATTTATAATTGTAAACAATGTGCATTTGAACTTCCATGTACGGCGTGTACATGTGTAACCATCAGTAACAATATGACAGAAATTAGCTATTAGATTCCCGTAAAAAGGCTACTTGTTAGGTACCTTGTCAACAGAATAATTATTAATGGTTTCTGAGTTGATACCATTGGCATAGCAGGGGCGGATTTCTGTCATGGTGTCTAAGGACAGTAAGGTTCTCATGGTTCCAAGTTCCTTTTTGTTGGCAACAGGTACAATGATAACCTGAAAGGTATCTTTTTTGTGTGTACCAGTTTGTTACATGTTTATTCTCTTGCAATTGTATGACTAACTAAGTATTTATTTTGCAGGGTTTGATTATATTGGGGTTTGTATCGTGAATTATATTTTGGGGTTGACTGTGTATCGCGAGTTTGGTTGTTGCAAAAATATTGCATAACTATTGGCATAGTTTTAACACATAAGAAAATTGTCCGGATAAGGGTGGTAGGACTTATTATAAAAAATACAATCAAACAAAGTATGTCAAATAGAATTATGTAAACTTAAATTTGTCTAATGCTTTATATTGGATTATTTGTGGAGTTTTAAAACTCGTGAATGATCTAACTTTGTTCTAAAAACATAAAGTTATCTGAAAACATACTGATTTATCATTACTGATAAAAACTATTTAAATTTTTTTGAGTTTTACAGATTATTACTCGACTTTAAAAAAGTTTTTCAAGAGCATGATCATTGTATTATTTACCATAGTTTTTATTTGCAATTGTGCTTACAAGTGTCAAAGGAAAAAATTGTCCAACATTTTTGGGCAACGAAGCTTTATATGAAATCGGAAAAAAAAATTAGAAAACTCGAGGATCAGTGCTGAACAAATTGTCAATTTATTGTGGTGGACAATAAGCTGTCCTCCATTTTCAAACCAGCCCATTTTTTCCTCAAATTTTTTTTTTATTCGCCAACTGCTTCACCAAGTTAGTTAATTACACACGCTTATCGCTAGAACTAAGACTCAAGCAATGAGCATGTTATTGCAAAGCAGTTACTACTTGATTTGTTTGTAAAAAACTGATTATTGTTATCTTTTTTGTTATTAACAAAGCTTTTAGACTGGAAAATCTTGACCTGAGTTTAATGTATTCATATTACAACACAACAGATTTTTTTCAGTGAAATTTTTTTAATTTTCATCTTTGGATTGGTAAAAGATCTCATATGAATATTTTAGAACTTATAGTCATTTTGTGATAAAACAAACAGAACATTGATGAGATATAAACTTAACACGACCCATGGATTACAAATGAATGTATATAATATGGAGATAGAACGAACGAAAAAAAATTTGGTTTACAAATACTTTCTCACTGTCAGAAATTAGCAGTAATGTATTATTTCGATTAGTCTTAGTTGCGTGTTATCTATTGAGGTAGACAAATCTGAAAAAAATAAAGGTAGGATTACACCCTGTCTTGTGGAAAATAGTAGAAAGGTTTTGGTCAGATACAAAAATGTGATACTGATTTATTTTGATAGCTTTGGTCTCATTTTATTAAAATTGTTAGTTATGGCAGTGAGAGATTTGATTGTGGAAGTAAGTTTATATCTATGTATGTTTTTACATATAGTACTAACAGTGTTATTTTCTACTTTTATCTTGTTTAATATTACTATGTTTAATGCTATTCACTTGAAAAAAAAAAAAATTCTTATGTATCATAAAAGGATTTTAGCAAGAAAAACACATTTTCCAGTAGACTAAGATATCTCATGTGTTGTAAAGCATTTTTCCCGAGAGAATTGTCATTTGTTCTACGCTCAGGTAAATTTTCGCGAATTTGACTATTTAAGAATTACTGGTCTACACAGAAATCATTCACTTCAGCAACATCATCTAAAGGGACAACATCTGCTATGACATCTAGTGCAACTACTAGAAGGAATCTCGGCAATGAGGTAAGAATAATTAGATAGTTAGTTAACATCGGTGAAAAAACGCAATAAACAATAGTGTTTGACTAACTATTGTTTACCATGCTCAGATAATAATTGCTGCCAACAGATTAATCATGTCTCTCACTAAACCTTTACGCTGTATATTATTAGTCATTAACAATTTTTTTTTTTAGAACTACTCATGAAAATGACAACAGACATAAACTTCATGCAGTTGTTTGCCTACTCAGCAATCTACTAATAGTGTTCTGCAACTACCACTCCAATACTTATATGACTTGTTATAAAAGATTTGCTTTGATTTTTATGAAATCTCAATAAAATAAATGACTAGCTGAAAGCGGAATCAATTTTACTGTCGATCAAAGGTACTGAAAGCTTGTACTTAGCTAAAACCTTATTAAGATTTCAGCTACATGAAAAGTATGGCAACCTGCGGCGTATATTTTCTAGTAATCACTAGGGTTTACAAGGCACAAAGCAAAAACGCAACAGAACTTTGCTATTTTAGCGCCTAAATATTTCAACCCTAAACGTACAATATAGCTATATTTCTAGAAAAACAGGTCGCTCAGGTATGATAATGAACAGTTGCAAAGCATATCCATGCAATTGGCTAAAATAAACTGCCTTAATTGTGATTAGTCACCCTTCTCAAAAGCTGAAAGGAAGATTTAATGCTGCTGCTTCTAGGTACTCACTTCTGATTGGATGGTAAGTATGGCACATAATCACAACAGTCAAGTGACTTCTTCTTCTCTTCCCCGCCCGCTCTCCCTTCCTCTCCCTCCCCTTTTTTCTCCCACTCTCCTTCTCATTCCCTCTCCTACCCTCATTTATCCCAGAAAAGCATCCGTTGTTAGCATTTTGCAGCAAAATATTTTGAGGTGGCTTGCAGCTATTGCGCTTTTGCTAGGTGAACCTTGAGACACCAGTGCAATAGCGACTAAAATGTGAATTTTTACCGTCACTTAAAATTATGTATACATAATTCTGAGTTCGGTCACTCCAACCCATGTTCTATCATTTTATGAGTATATTTAAGTATCGTTGTCTTTAAAGGCGAGAAGTCTAGGAAAGAGGATATCCGACACAACACATAATCAGTACTTATATGGGCCTCCAACTGTTCAAGGATGGTTCAATACAGGCTGACACCCTGTCTGTTGGCACAGCAACGTGGTTGGCTGCTACTGACCTGACAACCATTACATCCTCTCACCGGAAGGAACATTGGGCCGGGATGGCTCCAGGACTATCTCAAACACCACAACTAATGTGAGCTCTCAGCTTTTACAAATAACTTGGTGCTTTCAAATGTATAATTGCGTTTTCTCCTGCAATCCCGACATAAGAGCAATAGTAGCTGTGCCAACAAGGGGTAAAGACAACAGCATTTAGCCAGTGGCGATGAAAACAGGAAAGCTTGGCATTTTATAGGCCAAGTCACAGGGTGAACACAGAAAGTAGTTGGCCTACTTCGGGAGTGGACCAATCAAGCTTAGCAAATATATAGGTGAGCAAGTAATATACACAAGTTATTTATATAATCTAATAAAGTAACAGGCATAGGGTTAATTACAACTAGTGCTCAGAAGTAAGGGGAGAAGCTAATAGTTCCATGGCTAATATAATCTGTCATTTGCGGCTTCTCTTTCTTTGAGCTAGGTCATTGAGTTATTTGGAGACTTCAGTCTTGAGATACAGAAATCTGGTTGCAGGTAAAATGTGGAAAGGTGGTGCTGGGATCGTTATATTTTGTTTCACTCCTTTAGCTTTGAAAGCCATCTTGTTGCCAGCGTAGGTTACTCTCCCGGCGTACAGGTAATTATGCTTTTTATTCAGTGGTAGCTCTGCCAGTCAATTATGTAGCTGGTACTGCGCTAACTACAGGTCGGTATGGTGCCAAACGGCTATCAGAGGCACCTCTCTCACACATTGGTGTCAACAGAGCTCCACTCAATTCAACCACACTTAATAATGTCTCCCTGATAACTGTAAGCATCAATCATGCCTAATTGGAGCATTAAAATAAGACAGGCAGTGATGGCAATCACCATATTATCTTAAATAGTTAATAACCCTACCAGCACAGTATACATCGGTATTTCACGTTTAGATGGATATCCCAGGCAGGCACCAAGTTGGTTGGCAAAGCCTGAGAGAGCAGATTGAGCCTAGGAGTCTCTGGAGTCTGTATCCAGCCCTTTACCATCCTCAGATTTCAAGAATCCAAAAGCTTTAGGCCACCGAAGACCATAAAATCCAAAAAGAACCCAGAGGAACTTGTTACTGGCTACAAGAAAATGGACTCCAACCTTGGCTTCTGGACACCACAACTAACTAATTAATCGTTGTTATTTAATTGGCTGGTAGTTTTGCCTTTGTTTGTGAATATGCACCAGTCTTGCTGGTAATTGGGCTATTTGGTTAAACATACTACGTACTTACTGTCACTTTCTGTAACTCAGCCTATACAACCTGAGCTTGTCATTAGATAATTGGATTAAAAAAAATTTTACTTTTTCGTGGTATTGCATGCGATTTTAGCATTGCACTCTCGCACTGACACCACTATTTTTTTCTGGAAGAGAACAGATGTTTATAAATCAAAAGCAACGAACTGTGGGTTGGAGCACAGTGACTACCACAATTGAGCAGAAGAAGTTGCTCCTTTGCTACAATCTAATGTGCAATACTAGCACAGTGTCATATCTGGGGAAAGGAAAGCTGCTGATTGTCATGCCTTTCAAGGCTGACTGTCTTGTTGTACTAATAAACAAGAATAGTGAAATGATCACGGCTTAGTGGATATGTAGATGAATGGCTAAAATCCACTGCAAGGTGAAAAACTGGTAAAACATCATGTCATGTGGTTATAAACTAAATTTGAGCAGTTATAAGACGCGCTCGTGAGCACATCAGAACAAGAGTTTGATTGTATGCAATACTCAAACAATAACTATTGAAACGAATAATTTGTATTATATTAATTATTTTTATGAAGATATTGTAATCCATATAAAAACATTAAGTTTTTACTCATGGTTTCAATTGGACATAATAATGTTACAAAATGCCAATAAGATGATTATTCATATAAATTATTGTTTTTATATATCGGTAATGGTGATCTGTTCAGGTACACATACTACATGTAGCGTGTGCTGAAAAGCATATAGCAATACATTAATTTATGTGCGTAAGTACAGAGTTGCTAGTATTGTCATGCAACAAATGGTGAAAAAAACAAAATTGTCCAAAAATGGTATGTTTTTTTAGAATAGTCCTGTATCAGATGAGCGGCTTGGGCAGAACAGGTGGATTACGATAATAGTTTAGCAATGCAGCTACAACCGACAAAAACAGCAGTTCAGCCGAAGGGTCTAGATATCCATGCTTGTGTAACCTGTTGGAGTTTATTGCGGTATTGTAGTGGTTAACGCCATCATAAAATAAAAAATAATGACCATCATTAAGTCATTATCAGTTGTTAGTCAGTAGATTCACTGGGGTGTCTTCTTCGAAGCCGATAACAGACTTTGACAAGCAAAGCAATCACAACTCTTTTTTCATAGCTTTGATAGATAAAGCCAACACATGTGCAACCGTAACATGAAATAAAATAGCCACCTGTTCTTCATCGTAGATTCACGAGAATTTTAATTAGATATTTCACTAATACAATTAGTTGATTAAGGAATTGACATTTGGTGATTGCACTTTAAGTGACAGAGAACACTCTAGGTCAGGAATTCTCTGGTGATGAGATAACCAATCAAAGGCATAAAAAAGTTATTTTTCAGTTAAAATAGATCTAACTGAATACTGTGAAGTGCAGGGGCGACAAATAGGCAAATATATCCATAATGCATCTCTCGAATCCCAAATGCATAATGAAGTAATAGAAAGCTTGCTTATTTTCAAAGTGCCTTGGCGACAGTTACAAGAAATGAGATGGTATACCTACGTAAAATAAACAGTAATATGCAATACATGTTTACGTAAACTGTACAAGATATAAGATAACATACATATGCAAAGTTACAGTATACAAGACAAAATACCTATGTAAAGTATCTAATATATAAATGTAAGTCGGTTTTTGCGATGTTAGCTTAAAAGTCCGGCACTAATGAATCAATCTTAATGAAAAATACATATTCAGAGTCGTCATTACATTCTCTAGGTTATAACACTCTTGAATTTTTATTTTGCAAGAGGATCGCAGCAATCTTTCCAATAGAAACCTCATTCTCATCAGTTATGCCAAGTTATATCCGGCCTTATTTTTCTGCCTTTCATGACATGTTTGGTTTATTTTGATTATATTCCGACATGCTGCAGCCTTTTGATTGGTCAGCAGTGCTACAGCGAATCAAGTATTGATATCTTTGTGGCAAACAGATTGTTTTGCTAGCTTTTTTCGGTCTTATAATTGCTTCTCCACCGACTCACCTATCAACAGTACTTGCCTTTCACATTCCAACATTGTCATTGCTTATGCCAGGCTGATATTGTTGTTTAGCAATTTTCTTGAAGCCCGTGGCTGTATTATTAAAATGATTAATATAATGATAACAATAATAATATATTGTGCAGGAATTTTCTATAACTGTTTAGTAGTTATATCGGTAGCTACCTGCACTACCTCTAGGCAAGAGAGCTACTCGTCTGTCTCGACAGTCTGTTGGTCAGGTAGGCTTACTGGCGTCCACCCATCAGCATGTCAGCTGGGGGGAAGAGCACTAGAAGTTACCGCCTGCCGAACAGCTGCTGTCGTCTGGCTACTGTCGTCGGATAACACTGAATGCTACTTGGACCTGTAGGTCGTAGGAGCGGTTATCTTGTGAGCAGTCTAGTCGTCTGTTACAGTGTATCAAGTATAAGCTTGAAAGAGTGAATGCTGCTTGTATTCTGAATAG
The DNA here is from genome assembly GCA_945261195.1 of Cryptosula pallasiana. Taxonomy (NCBI): domain Eukaryota; kingdom Metazoa; phylum Bryozoa; class Gymnolaemata; order Cheilostomatida; family Cryptosulidae; genus Cryptosula; species Cryptosula pallasiana. Next base: position 56,154,621 of record OX183131.1, on the reverse strand, counting down.
AATAAAACCAGTTGAGTCTCCCCAGGGATACTGCCTTGTGAGGAGACCAAAACGTACTTATATACACAAGAGGCGGTGCCAAAATACAGCCTCGTGATAAATGGATAACATGTGATAAATAATAAAATGGCATCGAGACTATAACAGCGATTGTTGTATGCACGTGATAAAATAGAACAAATGTAATAATTAGAATCGTTACTGTCTCTTGTTTCTGTTTACAGAGTGTTTACAGTTCTTCCCGTACAATATAACAACAATAAAGAATTGTTAGTTTAAAAAATAATCAAAATAATAATTAATAAACACCATCTCCTCCTGCATTGTTATTTTTATGTTTGAGTAACTGTTATTATTTTTACTGTTATCAGTATAATAATTATTATTTTTATTATTATTATTATTTTTAATATTATTTTTATTGTTTAATGGTTATTTTTTTGCTGTTTTCGTTTCTTTTATTAATTATTATTATGACTATACTGAGTAATAATAAAAGTAATAATAATAATAAAAGTAGTTATTATTTATTTAGTAAAATTAAAAGTGACCAAAATATTAATTATTAGTCATTGATTATTATTAATGTTATTATTATTATTACTGTTATTGCTATTTTTATTAATATTATTTTTATCATTGTTGTATAAAGGTAGTTGTTTTTCTTTTTGTTTAAAAATCATTTTTAATTAATAACACTGTGGTTGAATACTGCTCATTATCATTAGTACTGCTATATACTCTCTACTCTTCCATATCATTATATTCCCCAATTTAAACACAAACAACTTTGATATCATAAGAATTGAAACTTATGAACAAAGACCATGGTGTATCATCACAATAATAACAACAATGAATGAGCAATACTGGTAATGCATACAAAATGATGATAAACGCCGAAATAAAAAGAAAAGTAATCCAAAGGAACCCAATGTATCAGAGTCGTTCTCAATTTCTCTGGCTTTGTTCAGCAGTAGGTACTTTTTCTTAATTGTTTTTTTTTTGCTTTTTCAAGTTGTTTACCATGACAAAAAATACTTGATAATTATGAATAGGTCTACAACAGCAGCGCAAAGCGAGTTTAGGTTTAAAGACTTGCAATATTTTTGACTAAAGGTTTTTAATTAATGTTCATTATTATTACTACTCTTGCCTTTAATAATAATTAATCAACCTGTCTCTCCACAAAATTGGCAATAATCATCATAGTTGAAATATCGATGGTAAACGGTTGATAAAACATACAAAATATTATACAAAATTATTCAAAAATTGCATAAGAAGAGTGACAAAAATACTCATTTGAGGAACTTAATCCGTAATTTGTGCAAAATTTGTACACATTTTGTTTATTTTAGTGATATTTGACTTTACCTGCTGCTCAGCATGCCATGAAAAAGAACTGGCTCAATTATTCCAAACAGCTTTTCTCCAGCTCCTCAAGGTTTACGAAAATTCAGAGAAAATAAAGATTATTGTGAATTTTTGTTACAATTGCGTTGTGATTGCCACACTGTGAACAGCGCATGTTTAGCTGATTTACTTGCACAGTTGATGCAGCATTCTAAAATACGTTTTCAAAATATTGACCAATCGGTTGCACAATGCACAGTCACTAAGCATATGTTTTGATATGGAAATTTAAAATACAAATACTTGAATATCCACCAGATTCTTTGAGTTGGTTTTTCACTAAATGCACAACTACAGCGAAGCCTTGAGTTGACTTTTTGGAAATATAATCCATGCTTTATGACGATCTCCTTTAGTGGGAAAATAAACTTAAAAACATGCTTTTCACCCTCTGGAATATGTAGACTCGAGCTATTACGAAAGAGTTGCAAGCTCAACTCTTCAAAAAGAAAACTCAACGTTTTTGCAAGTTGTTGTTATCGGTGGTGGTGTGCAATAGGGAGAGCAATGTCTTGCATGGAACAACCGTTACACTTCTTCAGATGTTGTGTAATTATGTTCAAAGATTCAATTATGTTATGAAGCAAGAGGGAAGTTGGCACACCCATGCGGCTATAAAGTTATAATTAGTGCAGACAAAAATTTTTTAAGAACTATTAGATGCTCTGACAGCACAATTCGTAAAATATATAATCAGTTCCATAACGATTGAAACATGTAGACATATTGACCATCCTCAAGCCAACTGGCAAGTCAAAAGTGAAGACAAACTCTATAACACTGACCCCTCTTGATCTCCCTAACATCGTTTTCGCACTCTTTATGTTATCTCCACGGGCAACGCCGGGTATTTCTGCTAGTACAATATAAAAGAAACATACCTATATAAAGTATACAATATGTAAGATAACACAGCTATATAAAGTATACAATATTTAGGATAATACACATATGTAATGTAACAATATATAAGATAACATATTTGTGTAACGTATACAATATATAAGATGACATACCCATGTAAAGTATACAATGTACAAGACAACATACCGGTGTAAAGTGTACAGTTTTATAACATCTCCGGTGATTGTGCTGGGAGATGATTTGTTAATGGATGCAGCCTGCTGCATTTCGGTTATTTTCTATATCCTGTGTTTTTGAATTTACTCACAGTAGATATCAAGCTTCAGTAGACCGTAATGCAACGTTCATAAGCAATGATCCTAGTTAAGAATTCAAACAATGCCACTTCCCTTTGTTGGCCATTAAGAAATTCCGCGCTTATTTTCCGTTTGTCCTCTTTAATATGAGCTCGGCGGAGCATTAAAAATTGGTTTTGTTTTTTGCGAATGAACTCTTTATATTTACCCAGGGCTCAAGTTGCATTTTACACTTGACTTGATATTTTTTCATATGTCATTAAAAAATACCGAAAACTTGATAAAGCTTGTTAAAGTCAACTAGTGATGAGTAAGGTGACAAGCATAACTGAACTGTTGCTCACAACATCAAATCTCCAAGAAATGTTAATCAAACTTTTCATCCCTCTCAACGTATGCATAAACCTCTTAATACAATTAAGCAAGTTCTCTGTAAGTATGGTAAGACATGTAACTCAGAGGGTCCAATGAAGAGAAGCAATGAGTTAAACAAACTCACCCATCTCAAGTTTTTCAGAACAGAAACTATCGCAGAAATCGTCGAGGCTCTTTAATGAAAGATGACCAAATTTTGCTTTAGAAGCAGATCAACCAATGACTCAAATACTTTTGCATCAAACCTTGATTTATGCTTTAACAGTGTTCTTACTGAATCTACTAACCTGGACATTCATGGACAGAGTGATTGAACAAGTTTCTTTTTTCACCAATTGAGCATTTGGTATTTCAAAACAGTGATCGACAGTGTGAGACTCCATTTTATCAATAAGCTATAACACTGACAGAAGTAATGTAGACTGCAGAGCTCTTTCGGCTGGTGATTTATTTCTACATGCTATTTTTTTCTGGCCACACTCCTGGTCCACCTACATATTGGTAAGTTTTATGACTTAGCAATGATGCAATGTGAATCTTTCAGGAGAATAAGGTGTCTATTGGAAAGAGGTGGGTATTCACTCCCTAGTAATGGGTAAGGACGGGATATTGCACAGTTGACACTTTAGCAACAATCCAAAAGGTAGCAGGGGTGAGAGAAAAAACATTGCTGGATGTCTAATTGTACATGACTGCGCAAAAAATTGAAGATTTGTGCATGTCTAGCCAGAATGTTTCAAATAACTAAATAAATATGCTTCAAATAAATGTTGTTTTCTAGCTATTGAGGGAAGGGGAGGGGGAGGGGTGAGGGGGAGGGCTTATTGTTCCACTAGTACTTGGGTGAGGGGAATAGTAAAGCTGGGGTTTGGCCGTCTCTAGCAGAGTCCTTGTTAGCACAAGATTCCACCGCTGCCACCAGTGTAATGGTTCTCTCTGTATATGCTTTTACCAGTCACCGACATCTGCTAGAGAGGAGTTCACCATACAGAAGGGCCCAACACCAAACACCAAGCTTGTCCCATCAACTGTACTTTATAGAGACACACGGTAACAACTGTACCAGCAGTACTGGGTCAGGATCGCCTCAGAGATGGATAGAAATTGCTCCTATACTCCGACTACTCGTCTATAGAGATACACCAGCATTCAACCAAGCACAGAAGAACAGCCAATAAACCGGCAACCAGCCAAACTTACTACTAAAACTAGAAGTTATAACGCTTGTTGTAAGGATACCAAAAAACTTGCAGGAGGTCACTCATTGTCCAAAAGCAGAAGCAGACATCCAAAGCAGGTCTGCCCAGTGAGCAAAAAGTCTCTTTATTTATACTTTACACGCATGTTTGAAAAAAACAGTTGAAACTTTTTTTGCACATGATTGGTCAATACAAAGCCGGCAAAACAGAATAATTATGACATATTTGCAGGCACATGCTGGCAAAACGAAACTAGTTACTGCTAGAATTCAAAAGCACATGATGTCATGAAAAATTACCATGACATCAAGATTTGGCTCGTCTACTAGGCATAAGGCTTGACTCATCTACTAGGCGTAAAGCTATAGCTGTTGAATGGGCGAGTTCATGTCTGCCTTGTTGGTACATCCCAAGATGCATTGTAGGTGAATGGCATGCTAGCGTTCAGCTAATCTGTTTACTTGGGATAAATGTAATGTACGTCCACTTATAGAAATCTATTACAATATTGAGATTTGTAAAGTTGTGTTCAATGGCTGATGTTGGGAAGCTTCAATAACACATTGAATTACCCATGTTATTTATTTCTAAGAGAGTGAAATAGTGGGTCTCACTGTACGTAAAAACCTAAAATACATCTGCTTCTTTGAGCACATATTTCTGAGTAGTATACTAGAATCAAATCTACATGAAAAACAGACATTCCAACATATCAGATTTTTTAACGTGTGTTCTAGATTAATTGGACTGGTTACAGATGTTTCAGGCATGTATTTGTCAGTTTTTACATATATTCTGTCGGTTTAATATGCATCTGTATGAGAAGAAAGACCAGCTAAAATAATACATTGTTGATTTTTGATATGGATATTTTTACAGACCTGTTACAGTACATTTATAGGGGTATATAAATGTCTGTTTGGGTAATGTAAAGGATAGTTGACACTTGCACAGAGCTGTATGATTTGTATTGATTTGTGATCAGATCATGCTGGAGGTTTTCTTCCCAGTTTAGATTCCAGTTGACACGTTCCTTTTGTTGTTTGACTTGATTGGTTTGATGGCGGGTTAGGTGTTGTGTTCATTTGATTAAAAGGGTGGATGTAATAGCTAGCGTACTAAAGTATATGATGATAGCATAAGAAGCGTAGACAAAACGGATGACATCTGTAGTATAACTAAATGATAGCAGGCATATAATGAATAGGTGTTGATTCGATGAAATGTTTGTTTGTTGATGAATAGTCTGGGTGAAATTTTACTAATCAAAGTATTGTCGTTCGTAATAGACTTTTACTGAGGCTCAAATGATAATATGATATCGATATTTGGAATTACATAGCTCACGCTGTTGAATCATACAAAAATACACTGATGACAAGTGTTCACTAACAAAAGCTAGCTAAGACTTGAAGCCAATAAAATTGGCTAATCTGTTTATAGAAGTATGGGTAGTTGTAACACCAGAGTATCATTGGCTCTGCAATAACCAGGTGGGTTGGTAGAAGTCTCCATGCCTGGTTCCAATGTGTTGACTTTTAAAACTGTTATATTTTGAGTTCTTGTAGTTTATCTGTCCTAGTAATTAGGTTGCGGAAGTGGGTATTGATCTGTTCCTAAGGAGTGTCTCCTTTGCGGAAAGGCAACTCAGGTAGAATCGAGGTTAATTTATTTGAATGTTTGATAGCAGAAGAAGGGTGCTACTTCTACAATAAGGCACTGAAACTATAAGGGCTGGTAGAGAAAAGAGAAACTATAAGGGACGGTCGGTTAAGACTGTGGATGTCCTAACAGGCGAATATAGTGGGAAAACATTGGTAGTGGCAGGGGGGTCTTAGGCACTACTTACTGGGGAATAAACAGCTAAGGAAAGGAAGAGAGGGTACTAGCTGAGCCTTTCTAGTGGATTGGGGGGAATGAGGGGGGAGGGGAACAAGAGGATAAGGCAAGGGCAGATAGTTAACTATGATCTTTCATCACAGTACCATGAGTGGCAATAAAAACACTACTGCGCGTACTCTTTCTTCATTGTACACCATTAATCCTGTAATCAATTAAAATCGAATCAGTATAGTAAAATTTCCTGTGGAAATCTGCTCATCAAAAAAATCAGCCAATAGGTACTTGATGATATATGCAAGTTTCAAACCAAATGCTTTTTTTTGAAGTGCTGCCATCAAATCGTTTGGTTTCAGAATTTGAATAACTGTCGCATCATTATATAGCAAGAGAGTAAACAATGCATGTGCGAATAACAGTCATTATACTACTCATTTTGCAAAAATGACAGTGGTATTAGGAAAGCCAAAAACATTCAGTAAAATATTTTTTAGCTTAAACAAAAACGACAAAATGAAAAAGAAAACAACCATAAATACTCTTAACAATAAAGTTCTACAGCTCATTGGTGAAAGAAACTGATTTTCGAGAACGTTTGCTTTACTGCTGGACAAAGTCATAAACTCAAATCTAGCAAAGAATACATGTTTTTAACATGGGTATAGCCTTAGTTTCAGTGGTTTGAGAAGCTTCATCACTTTCTGTATCACAATCTGATTGATTCTTCTTCCTGGAATAGAGTTAATTCAATATTGAAGTATGTATACACCTGAGCAAATACCAGAGTGGATGTAACGTTAGTTACCAGAACAAGTGTTAAAACAGATATGAGTGTAAATTTTGGTACATATACTATATTAGTTGCTAGAGTTGATACAAGAATAGAAAAGAATGTATATACTAGTGTCAATGATAGCGGAGAAGATACCAGAGTAGATATCAGATTGGATGCCAGAGTAGATGCTAGAGTGGGTGATGCAGTAGTTAGCACAATAGATACTGGAGTAGAATTCAAACCAGAAACTAGAATAGATACCAGAGTAAGTGCTATAGTAGATACTAGAGTAGATTCTAGAGTAGATGCTAGGCTAGAGCAGATACCGTGGGGTTGAAATTAAATCTTTGAATAGTTAGGAATTTTAAAAAACCCTGAGGATTTACGTTTGAGACTATCTGGCAGTACTTACCATTAGTATAATTTAGCAGATATGTGTCATGGTGTCTAAAGACAACATGGTTCACATGGTTCCAAAATTTTTTTGAGCACCATGTGCCATGAGACCCTCTGGGTCATCTTTTGGTGCGCCAGGTGTTGATTATGTCAGTTGTTAATGTTTGTGATATTATATGAGTATTTATTAACTAAGCATTAAATGTGCAGACAAAATACTTGTTTTTGTGCAAGGGTTGTTTATATTGGGGTTTGCATCACCGATTTGATTGTTGGTTTGACTAAGGTATAAAAATGAAGTGTTGTATTATTATGATGCTATTGTCCGTCTTAAGAAAGTAATAATTAGGTGTTGAAATGTGAATTTTGGTACATTTTGTTTGAATATTGATTTGAGTGTACGGTGAATGAAACTTTATTTGAGTAAGCATACAATTTCGATGAAAACTAAAACCTTTAATTAGAAAAAAAGCTATTTAACAATTAGTAATGATTGTAGAATTATAAATTAAATCGGTCAAAACATGACAGACTGTTACTTAATGCAGAAAGATTGTTACGGTTTGTCTCTTTTTTGTGGACTTACGCATCTTTTAATAATTTATGATCTCTCTATTTTAAGTGAGTTTTGTTAATAGGGATAAGAATATTCAGCATAATCTTTTGCTACCGTGGCACTAATAGAGCATGCATTCAGTCTTTTACCAACCCACTGGCCCAACGTCTCGAAGACACCTTATATATACTGAAAAAAACTGCAACTATCATTGCAAATGGCGTATTGTGTTAGATTTTACATAAAGTGGCCACTGCACCTAGCAGCCTGGAAATGGTATTTGCTTGCTGTAAACACTGATATGATCTAGCGTATATTTGACTGCCGCGAGGTGAGGCAGTGGAATGTGCTAGCCAACACGCTGGGAGTGTCTTGTTGACAGCCCTACTAACTACGGAGGCGGGCTGTGGAAGAAGACTCCGAGCCAAGGGAATTTCTCCCTCTACTACTACTAGTGGCTGTACCAACCATTCAAATATTGGCGGATGAACAACTAATAATGCACCAATCGGTTTGTGTAATTGACTACTATTGCAATACCTGGGTAAGCTGGCACATTGTGATGTGTTTTTGTATCAAGGATGGGCTGATTTTCTGTAACCAATCGTATGCATGTATTTTCAACTGCTTTATTTGCATATATTCTATTATAACTATGATCTGACCGGAAATGTGGGGAATTAATGTCTCACCTTGTGCACTTATTTTGAGTGGTATTCCCTCAGATCAACGTCTACGGAATGTCGTATAGAATTAGGTTCCGGTCTAGCCGTGAATAATTTTAGTCTCTGGTTAAGTGTCTATGTAGTCGGTATCATCTGCAGGTAGGTATTAGCCCCTGTAGGTACAAGCTACAACACCAAAGGTAGGTTATTCTATACTTGATTTCGTGTGTCTGTAGACACCGTTGTCTCTATCTCCCACTATTGTATGTACACCGACTCCTTGATGGCTATAGGAGCAGGCAGTGCTGTAGAATATCTATATAAATTACATGCTAGCAGATTCAATAGTACTAAGATATATAGAAAAGAGTGTTTTGAGTGAGATGTTGTCTGTTCAATAGCTATGCGTAGACTGACTGTATAAAAATCTATTACTATTCTTTAAACTGGGAGGAATTGTTGGAGTTATGTTCTCAAAATAATTTAGTTTGATAAAAGCAGACAACTCCAATATGATAATTTGATATTTATTCTTTGGTTTATTCCTGGTAACATCAGCAATGCTGATGTTAGCCCAGAGAGGCAGAGCTGATTTAGAGTTTGCACAAGGAGCGTACTTGTACGAATACTTGTTGTATTTCAATAAACTGATAGATAATAATAACTATTTGTAATTAGTTTGGAAGGTTGCCTGCTAACTTGTTGGATCTTCCGCGCACAGCAAAACATGGTGGATCTTCATACACAAACAGACAGTAGAGAAGCCATTACTACTGCTTGCAATAGCAGACAACTATCGAGCTTGCAGTAGTAATGGCGCTTTCTAGCAGAAATTGATTCTGCTCAACCTGGTGCAGCCCTGCATGATTGTTACTCTGCGTTGAGGTGTTGCTATAGTAGCAAGATAAGCTCAATAGTTGTCTGCTATTGCAACCATGTATTTCTTCTATAGTAGTTGTTCAGTAAGGGCACGGTGAGATTCTTTATGGTATGTAATTATATATTTATGTATACACTAAACCAATATTGAGACTTTAACGTTGTATTGATGGCGTACACCATGTGCACTGAGCTTTGCTGTTTATTGATTCATCTATATTGCAAAAGCTAATTTATGGTTAGTTTATGGTATTTGGTTACCCGCATTGTTCAAGTTATGGATCACTTTCGTGTTTCTTTTGTTGGTCATAAGTGTCACGGAATATAAAATAGAAGTGTTTCCTCTCTACATTATCTGTGACTATTTGAGTATTGAGTCCAGACTAAAACTTGTTTGAATAGCTTAATATATAATGGATGTGGATTAGATATCAGCTATTTAGATTGATTTGGTGTAAAAGGCTCAGCACACGAGCCAACAATGCTAAAGTGAGCCAAAACTGACAGAATGTTGAGAACAGCTCATTTACCGCAATGTAAGTAGAATATTTTGGATAGACAAGTTTCGCTATTTATTAAAACCACTAGCTCCACCTAAGCCTGTAGTTTTCTATTGCTAGTTTTCTCTCTACTGCTGTTGCTGACTGCTGGTACCAGATCTGAAGAGAACCAATTTAAACGACATCAAGTAGCTGTATCAAGTCTTCACTTCCTGTCTAGCTACTTACAAGTTCGATCAAAGATTGACTGCGCTAGAGAATGTAGTACAATACCTGAATGTGCAGGTTTTCTATACAACAAGGGTAAACCTACTTCTCAATGTATGTATGGATGTTTTAATGTGGAGCTGTTGAACTCTACAGATGAGGGAGATGATGTATATATGAAATCAGCTGACCATCTGATTGCTAGAGGTACATGTAATTGTGTGGAATATACACAGGGTTGATCTTGACAGTTTGTTCTCTTTGCTTCCCATTTCTACAATGGTCAGGTTTATTTAGCTGCATACTACTGCAGGTATAACCCCCTGTCTAGAGAACTACGCCCCCTTACCTGTTTCTTCTGTCATCACAGCTAGCTCTCTATGTCTCTTACTTTAAATGGTAGAGCTAGCGGTAAACCAGTACACTCACACATTTGCCATTGAGCGGAAAGTTTTGCCTTTTAGTCAAGACCGAATTAAGTTTGCTTTTATAAAATTTTTATTTAATTTTTTGAAATAAAGAATGTGTTAAACTACTGGTTTTATTTGTTTCCCCCAAATGCACTATTAGTTTTTTCTGCAACTCAGTTCTGCAAATGAATTTGCTTTAGGTAAGGCCGTTTGTGTTGTATCTCCACATTCCTCGTTTCATTCCACATTTCTTTTAGTAAACAACCTGTAAAGTAGCAATAAACATAATGTTGTTAAACACTTCTATGCTAACAATTACTGTTGTTCAAGTTAGATTAAAATTACCATAGAGGTAAAATATAATTCATCGTAGGCTCAAATTTTTCCTCCGTGAGATGCATTATCTTTACAATCAACCTGACTTAGTGGAAAGTTTTTGTTAAATAACATAGGATTAACTTTCAGAGACATCCGATCATACAAATAAAGCAAATATTATTTCTTTAGGCTGTTGGTACCACATCTTTGCCCAATCTTCAAATCTCTACAACAATCCAAGTTTGTGCAAGAACTGAAAGTTTGATTCTATAAATTCTGTCAAATGACCAAAAGGACAAACTATGTGTTTATATACATATGTTTATTGATAAGGTAATTATAGAGGTTGTGTGTTCATAGATAAGTGAATTATAGAGTTTGATTATCATTACCTTACTTAGGAAAGACGGTGACGATGTCGTCTGTACATAGCAACAGATTCTTTGGATCCTATGCAGTGGATGGCATTGATCTCCCACCAGCAAACAATGAGCACAGTTCAATAGCTATCACAACTTCTGAAAGCAAACCCTGGCTTAGAGTTGACTTACAAAACATTTGCTGCGTCTGGGCTGTGCGAATTCTAAACAGAGCAAGTAGGTGAACTCAAGAAATCAACTTTTTCTGCCAACTGATATGCAAACTGTGTACTTTGAAGCTTGAGAGGTACAATAGCTACTGACAAAGAATACTTAATTTTGTACAATATTTGTTTGTAGAACCTTTGCGGTGATGTAATATGCGGGTGTTTGAAATGGGGGGTGTTTGGAGCTCTGCACTAAGTTTGGTTTGGATAACTTGCAAACTGCTGAGCGGTGAATTGATCACTGTGACATTGCATTCTCTTCAAGTATTGTTCCATGCCTAGAGCGAACCTCACAATAAACTGGTTTTTCTCTACCAAAAGTATTTTTTCCCCAACTCATCATTCCTATGCCTGCTAACTGGTGAGAGCATCAATCAAACAATGATTTTTAACAAAAACGTTCAAATATTTTTTGAGCCTGGTTAGCAGCATTTGGTAATCACTTGCTTTTGTGTGCTAAAATATATCACTGAACGTTCCCACGGTACAAATATTGGATACCGGTTCATCAATTAGACGTGTTCATTGTAGACAGCGGTATTTTAATTTCAGAAACTTTGAATAAACTTCAGATGGTACAGAAATCTTTTCTGCTCCCATAAAGCAAAGTTTCAGCTTCGGTTTCCACAAAAGTGTAATGCGCATAAATTGAAAAATAATTTTGGTGTATTTTGTACTTTCAACTGCTGTGAAATCCAAGAACTCCACCAGGAACAATATTTCATTAGTCATAAGTGTAAAGTGTTGACCTAGAAGGAGCTGTGGTGACTGAGCATGTGGCATGTCAAACGAATCTTCGATATTGCTTTTATAGATTACCGGTGGCAGAGAGCAAGAAATGTGATCATAACGGCATCTCTACTGGAGAAAAACATAGAGTATGGCTCCAACCCAGAATCTCTCTGTGCATACCATGATGGAGTGATTAACCAATACTACACAACCATAACATGTAATCAACCAATGAGAGCTCAGTTCGTGCAAATGCAACTCGATGTCACAGACCACTTACAAATCTATGAGATAGAAATACATGGAGCATGAATTTGTTGTCTCCACAAAGTTTTGAACTCTATCAAGCGATTAGCAGTCAAAACAACAATGTTATTTTCTTTCGTTTGTTTGCTGCTAAGGACCTGACCACAATGAATGTTTTTTAGGTGTTGTGAATAAATGTATTCAATTTTTCATTAGCTCCGAGTTTGAGTATCAACAGTATAAACTAAGGTGAGTTCAGCTAGAGCTGTTGTGACCCTTTCATTAAAAGTGACAACAGAGAACAGATTTTTGCCTCAATTATAAATGAATGAGCCTAGTTGTTAGTATCACTCGCTCTGTTATGTAAACACAACACTTATATAGCTATCAGATACAACAATACCAGATAATATTGTGTTGTAGTTAAAACTGTGCATTTGATACTGGAAATAAAAAAGCAACAACAAAAAAGTGTAAAATTGTACACTCAGGCTATAGACTAAACTATCAAAGCAAAGTGAGGGAATGTGCTTATGAACCACATAAGTATTCCCACCGGTAGACTACACCATCAACAACAAAATTAAACAAGAAATAAGAAAATTGTAAGCTACTTTTGACTGGCCAACATCAAAAATCATGTCGAAAAAGTTACACCAAACTGTCCAGAACAAAAAGACACATCAACATAAACAAAGTAATTGCATGTACACAAACAAATAATCAATTAAGGCAGCAACTCGATTGATATTAATCAATGGTCTGCAGAAATGACAAAACTAAAAAAACATCAAAATGTTTGAAACAGAACTCAAAATCAGATGAATTACTAGATCACTTCATTTTCTTCAAAAAGTAACAAAATCCTGAAAAATTGAGCACACCGTGCGGGACCTGAATGGTAGAAAAATCACATTTGATGCAAAATGAAAAACAATATGATCAACGAAATCATTTTAAAATTATATCAAAAATGTGCAACATTGGTTTCTTGTAGAAACGTGCCATTTTATGCAATTGCCATTTATACGCACTAGCCAAACACAATCAGCTGGCAGCTACCTGCAGGTTTAACCAGAGATTTCTACTTATCAACATTCGATGACTCTCATGAAAATGTGTTTGCTCAGGCAGTCCTGTGTGAACACAAGTTTCAAGCTTTTCTGCTGATGGAACTGACGTTATAAGGTCAGCTATACAAAAGCATTAATATTTGTGATAGGTTTATCTAGCTCTACATTGTGTTTGTGCCAAGCCTGGGATATTCCATTGTGATTCACAGTAAAGCAATTTAAATAAAAAGTAAAAGCAGTCAATAACCTTTTTGTTTTCAGCTCTAAAATCTGCTTGCATTGTATGCCTGTTTATTTATGCTGTAGTACACAACTACTCTGTCTCTGTCATTAACTTTTAAATACATATAAATTATGATTTTTAGTTTGCTAGAAAGAATCATATCTTGAAAAGTGGCCCGGTAAATTAAATCACAGGTGTTCATGTTTAAAATCTACAGCCTTCTCAATCACAATAATACTATCGTATAATTGTAACACTTAAGCGGTGTCACTAGTGATTTATTCATAGTAAACATATCAGAAAGTGTGATTGGTGAGTGGTATAGACATATTTGGTGGCGATAGTGTAGAAAAACAATTTTTTGTTTGTGTTCCTTTTGTCAACTAGTTTCCCTATTGATCAGACAATTTAGTGTGACCATCTGTGTTAAAAGCCACATGTGCTGCGTTTTTCTCCAATCAACTGTTTTTACAAAGAACAGAAGAGGGGAATGAATGAAGTAATGCCTGTAATAAGCATTCATTGAACTGTATAATGACTCATTTGACAGATCGGTGTTTACTTTTGGGTAGCAATGTGTATGACAAGATAAAACCTTGTGTTTGTAGTCTGATATAAAACAATAAAAATATGTAGTTGTAAGTACATCCAGGCGTTTACAGACTCAACATAGGTCTTTCTTACAACTTCTGCTATCCCTCTACCCCTCTACTCCTCTACCCCTCTACTCCTTTACCCCTCTTACCCCTCTACCCCTTTACCCCTCTACCCATCTACCCCTCTACCCTTCTACTCCTTTACCCCTCTACCCCTCTATCCCTTCAACCCTTTACCCCTCTATCCATCTACCCCTCTATCCATCTACCCCTCTACTCATCTACCCCTCTACCCCCCTATTCCTTGACCCCTCTATCCCTCTACCCATATACCCCTTTACACTTCTACCTTATCTACCCCCCTACTTTATCTACTCCTCTACCCCTCTACCCTATCTACCCTTCTATCCCCTCTATTCCGTCTATCCCGCCTATCTTCTCGGCCTCTTCTACCTCCTACCCACAACACCCACTTTCACCCCCTTGACCCCATGTACCCCCTCTACCCTCTTTACCCACCATCTTTTCTACCCCTCCACCCTCTCTACCTTTCTAACCTTCCTGCTCCATTTATCTCACCTACATTTTCGACCTCCTCTACCCCCTCTACTCTTGCTATCCCCCCACTCTCTACCCCTCTACCCCCTTTATCTCTCTACCCCCATCTATTCCATTTATCCCACCTAGCTTCTCAACCTCCTCTACCCACTCAACCCCCTCTACCCACTCCACCCCTCTACCCACTCCACACCCTCTACCCACTCCACCCCTCTACCCACTCCACACCCTTTACCCACTCCACCCACTCCGCCCCCTCTGCCCCATCCACCTCCTCCACCCCTCAAGCAGTGATATAGCTCAACAGATATTTATACCCTACCAAAATAACTACAGGGATGATAACACCCAGCTTACAATGTGCTGAAATAAAGGAAAGAAAACGGCATTTATATAGGCAAGTTTAGTTGGTAAAGTTGTGCTTCCTTGTGCTGTGATTTAGTGGTAGCATTGCTAAAACTTGTTTCTTTAAGATATAAACCCAGTTGGTCAAAAAAAGCATTAGACTCACTCGTTGTCATTTATTTAGCTACAAATTTTATTTTCGACCCACAAACAGAATGGGTAAGTGCTTTTTGTTTTGTGTTTATTTTTTGTTTGTGAAGTAAACCTGCTATGGAATGTTGATGCAAACCAAGGACAAGAACTAGTTAACTCTTTAGTAATGGTTGGTGGCCCTGAAAAGGGCTGTTGTGGAAGGGGTGCTTATGCTCAGTCTCCCTCTCTTTAGAGGTGAAGTGGACATCTCAGGCTACACAACGACTTCTCCTTTAGTGGACTCGCTCACGCTTTGCCAACTCCGGAGACCTCTACGTGAAAAGCTGCACTCGTAGCAAAAGAACAGGTTGTTCCTAGTGGTAGCTGCTCAGCACTGATGCTGCTAAGATGTGTCAGCAGTTTATAGCATCAAAGCAAACGAACTGGTAAAACAAGTCATCAATAGCGAGCGCTGTGTAAGCTCTGTCTAATATAATCTATTCTTTGCATTGTTGTATTATGTTCCATTAATGTAAATATTTTCTATTAAACATTGTTTTTTTATTAATGCTATAAGTTACAAATTTGTGTTGTGGATGTTTAAAAATTATTATAAGTCCTGTTTAATCAGTTCTGGTACAAATATTTACTGTCAAAGGTTGTGTAAAAAACGTATGTAGTTGACCTACTAAAATTTTGTCCATCCAGGGTCATAATTATGAGTACTACTACTATATAAGCTTGAGTTATTTTTATTTGTGGGGCAGTGGGCAGTGACGAAAGTTGTGCTCATACTTTAAATAATTCTGCTTCTCTCAAATCTAACTGTAAGCCGCTGCACCCACTCCACTACGTGGCAGTTATAAAATCTGTCTCATAGTAGTAACTGCATAGACACTAGTTTAGCCAGGCAAGTTTATAAGTTAGTAATTGCGCTGGAGTTAATTAGAGTTAGAGCTTGTAGCTAAATAGGCCTCTGCACCCACTCCACTACGTGGCAGTTATAAAATCTGTCTCATAGTAGTAACTGCATAGACACTAGTTTAGCCAGGCAAGTTTATAAGTTAGTAATTGCGCTGGAGTTAATTAGAGTTAGAGCTTGTAGCTAAATAAGCCTCTGCACCCACTGTACTATGCGGCAGTTGTAAAAATCTATGTCTCATAGTAGTCACTGCACTAAAACTAGTTTAGTCGGGCAAGTCTATTGACACTACAAGTTAACAGTAACTATTAGTTCATAATTAAGTAAACCTCTGCCTATATTACTGCTACTAGATGTGGTGATTATTTACACGGCAAGTTAAATCTTAATAAAAGTTTAGAATATCAACTGGGCCTGTTTTTGGTCCTTCAACTACCTACTGGGCCTGCTTTAGGTCCACCTGCAGACTGTCAACTGAGCCTGTTTTTGGTCTTTCAACTATCTACCGGGCCTGTCTTCGGTCCACCCACAGGCTATCAACTGGGCCTGTTTTTTTGTCCATTCACCGACTACTAACTTGGCCCAATTTCGGTCCTGTTAAAAAATCGACACAATTTTACTTCATTTGTTATTGAATGCGGCAGTTTTTGTTGGCTCTCAAGCTACAAATACAGTGATTATTTAGTTGTTATTTTTTTTTTCGACTTGGTTACTGTTACAGGGAATCATTCAAAAACGTATCAGACTAATACTTTTGATAATTTATTCAGATTCAGTTACTCTTTTTGTAGTGCTATGTAGCTCTTCATAAACAAAAACTGAGACAATTGAAGCCAGACATAGCAATAGGACTTTAATAAGAACCAAGTTTGAAATTTTTTCTAATATGAACACAATTCAACAAAGTCGTATATAGAGCTGGTTTGAATGATTTTGGAAACAGTAAAAGTTTCGTAGTTAAAGTTGCACTTTTACATTACCTCTATTCACCAAATCAGTTAATTGCATTTCAGTTTTTTGGTGCCTGTGGTTATGTTGCATTCTGTGATAGTGCTTTAGCCAAGTACCGTTAGTGGATGTGTGCCACGAGCTAATCGTTGATTCAGAGTATTGATTCTTAACAGCAATAGTTATGCTTCAGCTCTTCTACAGCAGTTCCAGTCAATAAAAAATTTGCTTGTTGATTGCTTTCATAATTGTTCTTTTCAATGTTTGTCTCATATTCCAGAAAGTAATTAGACCGTTTTATTGAGTGGCATGCAAAAGGTGCAAATATATTAACGCATTTCAGCATGAATGATGATGCAATCATTGAATTACATAGTTCTCACTTCAACAATGGAACTAAAACTGATGATTTAACATGTTACGACTTGAGCCTGAAAAGTCAGACAATCTTTTTTCAAATTTGGAATGCCTAAAATGATAAAAATTGGCATCATTCAGTAGCAAACATGTCTGACTCACCATAAAAATGTGAACAGCCAACAATCAGAAATACCATCTGCCTTACAATCTGCATACCAAGTGATTCATTTGATGTGCTAGCAGACTTTTCTGAGCAGGTCTGTTGGTGGAAGTATCTACAGCAGGCATAGCGTAGAAACAGATGAGCCAAGAGACTTCTCCTCTCATTGATGGATGTACAGATGAGTTGAATTCTAGCGGTTAGCTGTTTCCTAATGCATCTCATTGTGTGACTGTTTACCTCAGTGGCAGCAAACCCCCTAAGCGGCGATTTTTCAAAATTGACTCATTTCTACCTGAGGGGTAAGAATTTGCCAAAACGGCTGATACCAAACGCTAACAAAAGTAACACTGGCCCAGATATAACCACCCCCTGTGCTGGGTGTCAAGAGAAAGATGACCTTCTAGCAAAAGTTACTACAAAAGTTCTAGAGAAAACCGCCTTTCCCTGAAGGATACAGACTGGCAAACATTGAATGGAAGCACCAGTAAGTCACTACTCACCCATCCCCGCTTACTCTTTGCACAAACTCCTGACAAGAGCATTTGAAGCAGCCAGCAATGTCAGCACAAAAAGATGATAGTTGCCTGCAGCTTCACGCAGATGAAGACTTTGAGATAGAGAATCTCTCTGCAGTTGGAACTATGCCCTCACCACCTTCTTCCACACAAACCACCTTTTCCCCTCATACCCGCCCCCCCCCCCTCCCCTTGCTGCACTGGATGGAAACTCTACCAACCAAATGTTCTACATAGAAAAAGTAGGAAAAAAAGACAAGCTGTTAGGGATGGAACAGTGGGTTAGTCGTCACAGTTATCCCGCTGCCATTTTGCTCTCAAGCAGCCCACCCTTCCTCAGTGGTAGCCTGTTGAATTCTCTCTCCCCACCTGGCTGTTGCCTTTCCTTTCTCCAGTGTAACAACTCCCTCCCTCCTCCCTGTAAGAACGCTCTTACGAATAGCCAGAGCATTTCTCAACCTTCGACTGGTTGGAATACCCACCCTCTCCCGGATCCAGGACAGCGCCCCTTTTACCCGAAGCCAACTTGTGTTGGCATGGGATGACCCGGGGATGAGTCTCAGTCCGGAGTTCTTTTCTCTTACACCCCCGGGCTTCTTCTCATCCACTCTGGGTAGTCACAAGAAGGAGGAAGCAGACACTGGGCAAGATCGTTGCCAGCAAAAGCAGAGGTGCATAGTTGTTGACTAGCTCCAACCCCCCTCCCTCAAGTGAGATAACCAAACATCCCTCACCTTCCTTACCCCAGTGATTACCCCTGTGGCCATCAAGGCTGTTACTACCTTCCCAGTTGGCTAACCCCCAGCAATTGGATGCCGATTTATGACGTTAAACCCTGGAGGAAGATCGAGAAACAACCTGCTTCCTCTGCTACCCAACCTCTATGCCTCTATGTTTTTCCTCACTGACCATGACTGCCAATTCAAATTTGCTGAATGTGCCATTGTTGTACCTGGCAAGAAGGTGAGCTGCACTGAGACATACTCGACACTACTGATGAACAATGTCCAGGTCCTCCGTACCACCCCCTATCATCCCCAAGTTAACGGAAGAGCTGAGAGAAACAATAGAGTGCTAGGATTTTCCTACAGTCCTTACTTTTGAAGCGTAGCCCTGGTGACTGGGACTTGTTACTCCCCAAACTGATGAGAGCCTTCAGAACCATCCCTCACTCCACTACAGGAGACTACCAACTACATGATGCTGGGCAAGGGACTGCGGCTGCCAGATCAAGTATCCTCTCACCCCCCATGACAGACTGTATGTCCGTACATCAGTATGCCTAGAACCTCAAACTGAGACTGGAAGAAGTACATGAGACCCTGAGAGAACAGCAGATGGAAGTTAGAGCAGAAAAAAGAGAGGAACCCGGTTTATACACGGCTGGAGACCAAGTCTGGTTAGAGAACCATTGTAGACGCCGAGGAGAGAACCGCAAGTTACAGGCCAAATTTATTGGTTCCTTCGAGATTGGCCAGCGCTCAGTGCGAAGTGAGTGCCGCCTTAAACTGTATTACCCCAGTATCGACTCCAGAGGATAATCACCAGCTGCCGCGAAACTTAGAAGACTCTGTAACATAAAAGGTATAGGAGCAAGAGTTACACCAGCTCCCCCAACCCCCCCACCCCCCCCCCCCCCCCCCCCGTCACCCCCATTATCATTTCCCCCACTCGACCATCCGCCATCTGAGACAGAGCAACATTGCCCTCTCATTCAAGATGAGCCATAATCGGAGCGGCCAGAGAGACAAGAACCTGCCACCCCTCTTACCCGCTTTAATGAATTTGGTTCAAATCGGCCAAAAATTTTAGCCAGAAATAATCAGAGAAGCCAGGAGTTACTTCTCCCGGTAACTGAGACATCCCCACCCCCCACATAGGCTGAGAACCAGCCAACCTGTATAACAACCTAACGCCCACGTAGAAATGCAGGCCCCCCTCTGCATCATGGACAGCCACTGTGTCATTCAGAGATAACTAGAGAAGGAGTGGATAGTTCAGTTGGAAAAGATAACGCTAATGAGATTCAAATGGTACCCTCAACCAGTGTCCCCATAGGACTGCCTACAGACTACCTGTCATCCAGAAGAGCAGAGCCTAGCAATGTCGCTTGCAAACGCTCAGTTCACTGGCAAGAAAACCCTCCAAGTGCTGAAGTCACAAAGATAGATCAATCCTACTGTAGAGAGAACAAATTATACAGACAATTGAAGCCACCCGGCAGGATTAATAGCCCCTATAGAGATGTAGCTAACCCCCTTTTATGGACATTTGAAGAAAAGGAACCCCTGACAAAGGTTCTCACAAAAGATTAAGAGTTAGATTCCCCTCTTCTAAGAGACATGATCTCCTCACGGCTGAGTTCACCCACCAACTGGACGCTGTCAATCCCTCCCTGGCAACGGACCACCACACTCCTAGACCAGATCAAACAAGCCTGTCATGCACAGCAAAAGCCATACCCACGCTAGCAATCAAAGTGACAAGATGTGCAGTAACTGCCTATTACCAAATGGATTGTTCAGAGAACTTTTCACCTCCGACTGAGAAAATCGATTGCCTGCAGCTACAATAAGAAAAGTTTGAAATGGAGATTGCTTCAGTAGCCACGCAGCTGTCCTTTCCCCTCTCCACATGAGGCCACTCCCAGCGCATTCCTCTTGTATCTGCTCTGCTTTCCCCACTTACACCACATGAATCAGTTAACGAAATAAAATATAAATTATTGTTAGGAGTCGATGTGCAGATGGAACTATCAGCTAGTTGGGTGCACCAGCACAATACTCCCGAGACCCTCTCACTCTTAAGCAGCCCCCCCCCCTTCTCCTTGTGGTTACCCACTGAGTTCTCCTCTCTCCATGCAGTTTCCCCACCTTCCAGTACCACCACTATACCAGATAGAGATACCTCGCATTGTCAGAGTGATGCTAGACTTACCACTACATCCCCCTTTTGTAGTACAAGACGCTCGCAGGTGCCAAGTGCCGCCCTGTCTAATTGGAGCTCTGCAGAGCCAAGCTCAGTACAGTGACGGTGCGAGAGAAACCACTCCCGGACCATGGGTTACCCCTCACAGTCACCCGAGGCGGATGAAAAATATCGGAACGATCGTGCAAGGAAAAGACAAAGGTGCAAATCTGATAGCTACGTGTTTCAAACCCATCCACCCTCCTGCCACCCTCCTGCCCCCTCCCTTGTGGCTCCCCCTCCCCCCACTCCCCTCTGACCCCCTTACCAAGCCCCAGTTGTAATTGAGAGCTGTGAGCGTGTCCACGGGACCTGTTACTGAGAAAGACAAGGAATTACAGCCAGCCTAAAACTTACACCAATGCCTAACCCCGTTAAAACCCCTGAACGTTCCCCTCACCTGTGAGCGAAGCATCTTCTTCGAGTCAACCAGTCCTCAACGTCCAGTTTGTAGATGTTGACTCTTCCCGTCAGGCCTCGCCCACAGTCACAGAAAAGGTCATAGCGCCGCATTAAATGGGAAAGGAGCCCCTATTGAGCGGCGACTAATTTCGTGGGTTGCCCCTAAAACAGAGAGAGCTATCCAGGAGCAGGTAGGACAGGCTCAACACAGTACCTGACATCGTTGAAAATTCGACGCAAAGAACATGAGACAACTCTTTGTTCACATCAACCAAAATTTTGTTCAGTACTACTGCCCTTGTCGATATGCCAGTAGCAATCGAGATAGTCTCTATAACCACCAGAAAAAGCTAGAAGATGCAGAAGATCCAGAACATCATTAAAGATTGGGCAGCATCTATGCCATAGATGGAGGAAGCTTTCCAGCTTTCCATCAGTATCTGAAGTGGTTACAACCAGGATTTTTCAGCATGTGAACTCCTACACAGACAAGAATATCCAAGTCTAGGACACCCCTGTTGTCCTCACCCACCAGGGCAGCCATACCTCCCCTCCTTCCCCTGTGGCCCATGTTTAACAGTCCAAAGTGGTTCCATTAATGGATCTGCCTTTCACCGGGTACAAAATACCAAAGAAGCCCCCAACTAAAGCCATAGTTGTCTCCCCTAGTCCCCAGTCCTCACCGGACCACACTTCCCTGCAACACATCAATAGCCTCTCCGCACGTAATGTGTCCAAAAGAAACCTAACCCCCCCCCCCCCTCCCCCCTGTTCCTACAGTGCTTCCCTCTACTGGTCCCCGACTCAGCGAAGAAAAGCTGGCTGTCAAGTTTCTACAGAAGCGAGAAGAATTAGCATCTGGCATTGAACAAGACGTTGATGAAGGGGAGATGCATATACGAGCACTCTGACGGCAAGCACTTTCGGGCGCCCCCTCGCAGACAGAGGTCGCTGACATGCAAGCCCAAGTAGAATACATGCAAGAAGAAGTCTCTGAGCTGAAGAAATCTGCTCAAAAAATACAAGGAGGCCTGTTCTAGGTCCATGCCTTTCCCCAACAGTCAAACTGCTTGTGTGTCCTGCTTGATATCCCATTACTTATACGCCACACAGGTTGTGTGCGCCCAATCCTCTAGTCAGAGTCACACTGGATGTGTGTACCCTCTTTTCAACCTAACGGATTGAGTGCCTCATTTTTTACTCTCACTACCACTACTACCAGACATCATCCCCTCCTCTCTATGTGCATGGTCTTATGCAAATGGGATGTGGATGTACTTACACTCCCCCTTACGGCACCAGGTGTGTTGTCCAAGATCGATTTTGTGGTTCGGATGGTTCTTTCCCGACCACGCACTCTACCGGTAGCTGGATGCCTTCTCGTGAAGAGATTGTCTGTCCTGCCTGAATTCCCATCCACCCTCCGTTGTAAACTATCAGGACTACGGTACTCATAGTTGAAGCGGCCTGTGCAATAACTTTTTACGCGCGGACTTTCATTCATTTACTTATCCTAAAGTATGTATAGACTACCTGAGCACTAGCTAGCCAGTCCCCGATAATGCATCTTGGGATGTAGCCACAAGGCAAGCATGAGCCTGTCAGTCGATAACTCAAGCCTTACGCCTATTGGAAGAGCCAAGACTTACAAGATGAGTCAAGCCCTACGCCCCGTAGACTAGCCAAGACGCCTGTACTAGTATGGACTATTGGTAACTTTACGTGGCATCATGTGCCTTACATTATAGTAGCAATTAGTTCCTGTGTGTTTTACGTCTCTCCAGAGTGGAGACTTTGCCGGTATGACAGTGACAATTATGATGGTTACTGCCGGATCAGTTGGCAAGCACAAAGCCCACGGCTGAGACAAACTACACAGAGTGATGTCTGAATAATGGCTTTGTTCATTAGAAACCGAAGTCCTAGGGTGGCTATCCACTAGGGCGATTGGCAAGATACAATGATTGAATGCAATGAGTTGCAGAAATTCCAGCCATTATATAGACAGGCTGGCAGGAAGTTATTTGCATAACAAATAAAAGATTACAGGCACAGGAAGTAAACTGATCAATTATGACAAGTATATAAATACAAATAAATCATGCAATGAATATGAGTTAAAGGTAAATGGTGTCAAGTGGTTAAAGGACGGAGTCCTATTTCCATTGTCCAGTAGTAGGCTCTGCAAGGTACCAATGCTATATCCAGGTTGTTGTTGTGTCTACTATTCGAGGAAGGGTACTTCCGGCTCTTGTGTTTGAGTAAGCTCCTAAGTGGGTTTAAGGATCCTCAACTAAGTTGGCCATCTTGTACCTGCCCAGTATCACCATACCGGGTCAGTCAGGTGTCACAACCGGCTCTGCAGGGGTCAATACCACCCCTGCATGCTCTGTGTCACCCCCATAATAAAGCATTCCACCTACACATCAATCTTGCGATGGCTGTGGGTGGAATCCGGGCAAACTCATGTTGATGTTTTAGTAATAAACAAGCAGTTCACTACTGACACTCACCAAAATCTACCAAAATATAATGACAGGCTTTTGGTGCTTCAATGGCATCATTAGTTAGTACCTGTTCATTCACAGAATGTTTGCTAGATTTTAATACTCGTAAACAAGTATTATTTGCCGGTACCTAGTTTTACACATAGCAAACTAGCACCAACAGTTGTTTGTATTTTGCCGTAACCATACATCAATATGCATATCGCACTATCACAAAATTGCAGCCATACAATTGCACCATGGATTTACAAAAAAATCAATAACTGTACTTAACGCTTATTTTATTTACCTCCACAGTTTTTATTGCGAAACGGCATTAGTTCTTTAATGAATTTAAAAACTCTATGTATACTGAAAAAAACTGCAACTATTATTGCAAATGGTGTATTGTGTTAGATTTTACATTAAGTGGCCACTGCACCTAGCAGCCTGCAAATGGTATTTGCTTGCTGTAAACACTGATATGATCTAATGTATATTTGACTGCCGCGAGGTGAGGCAGTGGAATGTGCTAGCCAACACGCTGGGAGTGTCTTGTTGACAGCCCTACTAACTACGGAGGCGGGCTGTGGAAGAAGACTCCGAGCCAAGGGAATTTCTCCCTCTACTACTACTAGTGGCTGTACCAACCATTCAAATATTGGCGGATGAACAACTAATAATGCACCAATCGGTTTGTGTAATTGACTACTATTGCAATACCTGGGTAAGCTGGCACATTGTGATGTGTTTTTGTATCAAGGATGGGCTGATTTTCTGTAACCAATCGTATAAATGTATTTTCAACTGCTTTATTTGCATATGTTCTATTATAACAATGCTGATGTTAGCCCAGAGAGGCAGAGCTGATTTAGAGTTTGCACAAGGAGCGTACTTGCACGAATACTTGTTGTATTTCAATAAACTGATAGATAATAAAAACTATTCGCACTTAGTTTGGCAGATTGCCCGTTAACTTGTTGGTTCTCCCGCTCACAGCAGCGCATGGTGTATCTTCGTACACATACAGTCAGTAAAGAAGCCATTATTAATGCTTGCAGTAGCGCTTTCTAGCAGAAGTTGATTCTGCTCATCTCCGTGCAGCCCTGCATGATTGTTACGCTGAGTTTAAGTGTTGCTAGTGGCGAGATAAACTGGATAGGTGTCTGCTATTGGAACAGTGTGCATTTATATATATATATATGTATACACTAAACCAATATTGACGACGTACACCATGTGCACTGAGCTTTGCTGTTTATTGATTTATCTAAATTGCAAAAGCTAATTTATGGTTAGTTTATGGTATTTTGTTACCCGCAATGTTCATGTTATGGATCACATTCGTGTTTCTTTTGTTGGTCATAAGTGTCACGGAATATAAAATAGACGTGTTTCCTCTCTACATTATCTGCGACTATTTGAGTATTGAGTCCAGACTAAAACTTGTTTGCATAGCTTAATACATAACGAATGTGGATTAGATATCAACTATTTAGGTTGCTTTGGTGTAAAAGGCTCAGCATGCGAGCCAACAATGCTAAAGTGAGCCAAGACTGACAGAATGTTGAGAACAGCTCATTTACCGCAATGTAAGTAGAATATTTTGGATAGACAAGTTTCGCTATTTATTAAAACCACTAGCTCCACCTAAGCCTGTAGTTTTCTATTGGTAGTTTTCTCTCTACTGTTGTTGCTGACTGCTGCTGCCAGATCTGAGGAGAAACAATTCAAAAGACATCAAGTAACTGTATCAAGTCTTCAGTTCCTGACTAGCTACTCACAAGTTAGATCAAAGATTGACTGCGCTAGAGAATGTAGTACAATACCTGAATGTGCAGGCTTTCTACACAACAAAGGCACACCTACTTCTCAATGTATGTTTGGATGTTTTAATGCGGAGCTGTTGAACTCTACAGAAGGAGGGGAGGATGTATATATGAAATCAGCTGACCATCTGTTAGCTAGAGGTAGATGCATTTTTGTGCAATATAAACAGAGTTATCCTTGATAGCTTGTTCACTTTGCTTCCCACTCCTACGATGGTCAGCTTCATTTAGCTGCATACAACTGCAGGTAAAACCGACTGTCTAGAGAACTACGCCCCCAACTTCTTTCCTCTGTCACCCCAACTAGCTCTCTAGGTCTCTCACTTTGTTTTGTAGAGCTAGCGGTAAACCAGTACCCTCACACATTTGTCATTGAGCAGCAAGTTTTGCCTTCTAGCCAAGATCGAATTAGTCTTGCTTTCATAAATTTTTTATTTTGTTTTTGAAATAAAAAATCTGGTAAACCACAGGTTTTCTTTTTTTCCTGCGAGTAAATTATTATTTTTTGCTGCAACTCAGTTCTGCAAACAAGTTCGCTTTAGGTGAGGCTGTTTGTGTCAGTTCGCCACATTCCTATTTCTGATTCTAAACAACCTGTAAAGTAGCAGAGAACATAAAGTTGTTACACATTAGTATGTTAACAATCACTGCTGTTACAGTTGGATAAAATTTATCATAGATGTAAAATAGAACTTATCTCGGGCTCAAGTTTTTCATACTTTGGACACATTATCTTTACATTCCACCTGACTGAGTGGAAAGTTTTATTAAATAACTTAAGATTAACTTACAGAGAGATCCGATCATACAAATAAAGCAAATATTCCTTTTTTAGATTTTGGTACCACGTCCTTGCCCAATCTTCAAATCTCTGCAACAATCCAAGTTTGTGCTAGAACTGAAAGTTTGATTCTATAAACTCTGTCAAATGACTAAAGGAACAACTATATGCTTACATAAATATTTTAATTGATCAGTTATTTTTAGTGTATGCATTTTTATAGATCTTTGAATTATAGAATTTGATTATCATTACTTTACTTAGGAAAGACTGTGACGATGTCGTCTGTGCTTGGCAACAGATACTTGGGATCCTATGCAGTAGATGGCATCGATCTCCCACCAGCAAACAATGAGGGCAGTTCTATAGCTATCACAAATTCTGAAAGCAAACCCTGGCTTAGAGTTGACTTACAAAACATTTGCTGCATCTGGGCTGTGCGGATTCTAAACAGAGCAAGTAGGTGAACTCAAGAAATCAACTTTTGCTGCCAACTGGTACGAAAACTGCATGCTTTAGAGCTTGAGGGGTACAATGCTTTTAAAAAGAATATTTAATTTCGTACAATATTTGTGAGTAGAACCTTTGTGATGATGTGATATGTGGGTTAGGAAGTGGGGGGTGTTTGGAGCTCTGCACTAAGTTTGGTTTGGAGAACTTGCATATTACTGAGCGATAAACTGTTCATTGTGACATTGCATCCTGTTCAAGTATGGTTCCATGCTTAGAGTGAACCTTGCAATAAACAAGTTTTTCTACCAAAAGTTCTTTTTCACAAATATACCTCCGAACCTTTATTGCTATGCCTGCTTACGGTCGAGAGCATCAATCAATCAAGGACCAATTTGCAAAATGTTCGAGCAATGTTTTTGCTTGAGTCTCCCAAAGTTTTCGTTCAAGAAAGATTTGAGCCTTCGCTTTCATAATTGAGTCTTAAGGCATTTGATCAGTTACTAAATGAATTGAAGTGCCAGGAAGCAGTTTTGAGTACAGCACATTGTGACTGCTATAGTTGGAATATCACCTGGAATACAAAAATATTGTGACCTACTTAAATTTGCCAGAAGTAATAAAATGATAGTTTATTTATGTATACTATCAACTATGTTTGCCGTTATCACAGCAGCATACGATGCAGAAGTAGCAAAGCAATTGACCAATGGATTCCGTAACTTATGTTAATGGAAAACAGCTTTGAATAATTGTAACACTAGAAAAACTACAATTTTCGACCCAACTTTGATACTGCATGCAACGATTCTTTATAGTTCACCATGAGTGAACTTTTTGACGAAAACATTCAATTATTTTTTGAGCCTGTTCAGCAGCATTGAGTAATCACATGCTCTTGTGCGCTAAAAATTTCAATGAACGTTCCCACAGGACAAATATTTGATACCAATTCATTAATTAGATGTGTTCATTGTGGACAGCGGTAATCTTACTTCTGAAAAGTTGAAAAAAATGATATGCTGCAGAAATTTTTTCTGCTCACACGAAGTGAATTTTTAGCTTTGGTTTCCACAGAAGTGTAATGTGCGTGCCTTTACAATAATTTTTTGGTTTATTTTGTATTTTCAACTTTTGTGAAAGCCAAGAGCTCCACCAGAAACAGAATTTCCTTAGTCATAAGTGTGAAATGGTGACCTAAAAGAAGCAGTAGTTGCTGAGCATGTGGCATGTCAAACGAATCTTCGATATTGCGTTTATAGATCACAATTGGCAGAGAGCGAGAAATGTGATCATAACGGCATCTCTACTGGAGGAAAACATAGATTATGACATCAACCCAGAATCCCTCTGTGCATACCATGATGGAGTGCTCAACCAATATTACACAACCATAACATGTAATCAACCAATGAGAGCTCAGTTCGTACAGATGCAACTCGATACCACAAACTACCTACAGATCTATGAAATAGAAATACATGGAGCATGACTTCGTTGTCTTCACAAAGTTTTGAACTATTTTATAGCGATTAGCAGTCAAAACAACAATGTTATTTTCTTTGATTGTTTGCTGCTAAAGAACTGGCCACAATAGGCGTGTTCGGTGTGCTCAACGTTTACATTTAATCCTCAACGGCAGTTTTTTGTCGAGGGATTATCAGCCCCTTTGTAGCAAGTTTTTTTCAACGTGCATCAACGCTCATTTTTGCGTTTGTCACGAGTTTACAGTGCACGTTGGCCAGCGAACACCTATAAAGTCAACGCGTTGGTTTTTCAAAGGAGTCGTCTTCTCACTAATTACGGCACTGTAACCTTTTTGCGGCATTATAACAACGCGCTATCAAAAGTTATGATTTTTTTTCTTGTTTTTAATGGATGTATTATTACTTATTATTAATGTCATAAATTATTATTTTTAGTACTGTCATTATTATAAATGCTATCACTATTGCCAATAATAATAATAACATTATAACTTTTATTCATTCCATTTTTTATTATCTTTATCTGATAAAATAAAATATATTATTATTTTATAACAGTGAATAATTTTATTATTAATTACTATTAATTAATAATTCATGTTTTTGCTTGTTGCTGTCATTATTATTCATCATTGTCATTATTATTCTTATCACCATCATTATCAATAAGAATACAATTTGTACTTGGTGATTTGCTGAGTTTTAATAACACGTTGTATAAATAGCAGATGATGCAGTTGTTGTTAGGGCAACAAAAATCTCGCATTGAACAGCTACTTTTCAACCCAAGAATTTAGGCTAACAAACTTACGATTGCGGGGCTATATTTATGACTGAAGACACAAAAAAAGAAGACAACTCTTGCAAAATTTTATAAAATTGTACGCACTCGCCTACTCCTATAAGTTATCGTTCAAGGGATAAACGCGTTGATCAAACTTTCTCAAACCAACGCGTTGAGACACCGAACACGCCTAATGAATGTTTGTTAGTTGTTGTGAATAATATGCTCAACTTTTCATTAGTTGCTCAGTTTGAGTATCAACAGTATTAACTAAGGTGAGCCCAGCTAGTGCTGTGACTGTTTCATTAAAAGTGACAATACAGAACAGATTTTGGCCTTGATTATAAATGAATGAGCCTAGTTGTTAGTAGCACTCGCTCTGTTATGTAAACACAACACTTGCATAGCTGCTAGATACAACAATACCAGATAATATTGTGCTGCAATACATTGATTAATGCTGTGCATTTGATACTGGAAATAAAAAAGCAACAACAAAAAAGTGTGAAATTGTACACGCAGACTATAGACTAAATTATCAAAGCAAACTGAGGGAGCATTCTCACCAATAGACTATACTGTCAACAACAAATTGAAACAAGAGAATAAGAAAAATTTAAGCTACTTTCGAGTGGCCAACATCATAAAGCACGTTAAAACAAGCGTACTAAACTGTCGATAATGAAAAACACACCAACATAAACAATGTACACAATAAAAATAATCAATTTAGGTAGCAACTCGATTGATATTAATCAATGGTCTGCAGAAATGACAGAACTAAAAAAAACATCATATAATGTTTGGAACAGAACTAAAAATCAGATGAAATTACCAGATCACTTCATTTTCTTCAAAAAGCATCAAAATTCTGCAAAATTGAGCACACCGTGTGGGACCTTGAGGGTAGAAAAATTACATTTGATGCAAAATGAAAGACAATATGATCAAGGAGACCATTTTAAAATCAAATATAAAAAATGTGCGACATTGGTTTCTTGTAGAAACATGCCATATTATGCAAATGTAATTTATACGCACTAGCCAAACACAATCAACTAGCAGCTAGCAGTAACCAGAGTTTTCTACTTATCAACATTCAATAGCTCTCATGAAACTGTGTTTGCTCCTACCCTCCTACCCCTCTACCCTTTCACCACTCTACCCCTCTACCCATCTACCCCTCTACCCCTCTACCCCTCTACCCCTACCTTATCTACCCATCTATCTCTTCTACTCCGTTTATCCCACTTATCTTATCGGCCTCTTCTACCCTCCACCCCCTACCCCCTACCCGCAACACCCACCTTCACCCCCTCCGCTCCCTCTACCCTTTCTACCCCTCCACCCTCTTTATCCCCCATCCCTTCTACCCTTCCACCTCCTCTACCCTTCTAAGCCTCCCACTCCATTTATCCCACCTTCATGTTCGACCTGCTCTACCCCCTCTACTCTTGTTATCGCACCCACCTGTCTACCCCCCTACCCCCGATCCTTTCTACCCCTCTACCCATTTACCTCTCTACCCCCCCCCCCTCTACTCCATCTATCTCCTATCTATCCCCCTTCTACTCCATCTATCCCATCTACCTTCTCAATTTCCTCTACCCTGTCTACCCAACCCACACCCTCTACCCAACCCACCCACTCTACCCACCCCATCCACTCTACCCACCCCATCCACTCTACCCACCCCATCCACTCTACCCACTCCACCCTCTCAACCTACTCTACCCCCTCAACCCACTCTCTCCCCTCTACCCACTTTCTCCCCTCTACCCACTCTACCCCCTCCACCCCCTCCACCCCAATCCACCCCATCCACCTCCTCCACTCCTCAAGCAGTACTATAGCTCCATAAATATTTATAGATTACAAAATAAACTACAGGAATAACAACACTCAGCTTACGATGTGTTGAAAAAAAATTGAAAATGGCATCACTATAAGCAAGTTTAGTTAGTAAAGTTGTGCTTCCTTGTGCTGTGATTTAGTGGTAGCAGTGCTGAAGCTTGCTTTTTAAGATATAAAGCCAGTTGGTCAAAACAAAAACATTAGACTTACTCGTTGTCATTTATTCAACTACAAGTTTCATTTTCGACATACAAACATGATGTATAAGTGCTTTCTGTTTTGTCTTTATTTATTTTTTTATGGAATGGAGCAATTTTTGTTGGCTTTCAAGTGACAAATACAGTGATTTTTTAGCTGTTAGATTTTTTTCCGACTCAATTACTGTCACAGGGAATTGTTCAAAAAACGTATGCGGCGAATACTTTTGATAATTTATTCGGATAAAGTTACTCTTTTTGTAGTACTATGTAGCTCTTCATAAACAAAAAGACAATTGAAGCCAAAGATCGCAATAGGACTTTAATATGAATCAAGTTTTAAGTTTTTTTCTAATATGAACACAATTCAACAAGTCGTATATAGAACTGGTTTGACTGATGTTGGAAACGGTGGAAGTTTTTTAGTTAAAGTTGCACTTTTACATTACCTCTATTCACCAAGTCAGTAAATTGCATTTCAGCTGTGTGGTGCCTGGGGTTATGTTGCATTCTGTGTTAGTGCTTTAGCCAAGTACCATTAGTGGATGTTTGCCACGAGCTAATCATTGATTCAAAGTATTGATTCTTAACAGCAATAGTTATGCTTCAACTCTTCTACAGCAGTTCCAGTCAATAAAAATTTTGCTTGTTGATTGCTTTCTGGTTGCTTTCATAAGTGTTCCTTTTGATGTTTGTCTCATATTCCAAAAAGTAATTAGATTATTTTATTGAGTGGTATGTAAAAGGTGCAAATGCATAAGCACATTTTAGCATGAATGATGATGCAATCATCGATTTACAAAGTTCTCACTTTAACAGTAGAGCTATAAGTGATGGTTTAACATGCAATTACTTAAGTCTGGAAAGTCAGACCTCTTTTTTCAAATTGGGAAATGCCCAAAATGATAAAAATGCTATTAGTGCGTTTTTGTAGCTGTAATATCACAGGTGTATCAATTTGCCATTTGTTCACTAGCTTCCAATAAAAAAGCAACAGCAAAATGTCTCTATCATGCGGCATCATTCACTAACAAGTATGTCAGACTCATCATGAAAATTTTAGCACTCTCTTTCAGCCAACAATCAGGAATGCGTATCTATGACAGCAGTCATGACATCACAGCTCAAAGGCTTGCTTTCAGTTGTTGACAGTGGGTATGATTGGAGCGCTTACTGTACTGAGCAAACTCCATAGTGTGATGTATTATACATAGTGTAGCCACTGAGTTAGTAGCACGCAGGTAGTACTTTGCTGCTGCTAGACTCAATCTAGTTGGATGCACTTTTTGATTGTTTACTAAGTGATGCATGTGATGCGCAAGCAGACTTGTCTGCAAAGATCTGTTGATGAAACTATATACAGCAGGTGGGCTGTAGCGTAGAAACAGATGAGCCAAGAGAATTCTCCTCTCGTTGATGGATGTACAGATGATTTGAATTCTAGCGGTTACCCGTTTTCTAATGCATCTCATTGTGTGACTGTTTATCTCAGCGGCAGCAAACCCCCTAAGCTGCAATTTCTCAAAGTTGACTCATTTTCACCTGAGGGATAATACTTTGCTAAAATAACTGATACCACACCGGAATCAAAAATAACACTGGCCCAGATATAGCCAGCCACTGTGCTGGGTGTCAGGAGAAAGAGGACCTTCTAGCAACAGTTGCTACAAAAGTTCTAGAGAAAACCCCCCTTTCCTGAATGATACAGACTGGCAAACATTGAATGGAAGCACCCATCCCCGCTTCCTATTTGCACAAACTCCAGACAAAAGCATTTGAAGCAGCCAGCAATGTCAGCACCAGAAGATGATTGTTGCCTGCAGCTTTGCGCAGATGAAGACTTTGAGATAGATAATCTCTCTGCAGTTGGAACTATACCCTCACCACCTCCTTCCACATGACCCACCCTTTCCCCTCTTCCCTCCCCCTCCTTGCTGCACGGGATGGAAACTCTGCGAACCGGCTGTTCTCCATAGAAAAAAGTAGGAAAGAAGACAAGCTGCTATGGATGAAACAGTGGGTTAGTCATCACAGTTTCCCTGAGGTTCTCTTGCTCTGAAGCATCCCACCCATCTCAAGTGGTAGCCTGCTGAATTCTCTCCCTCCTTCCTCGCTGTTGCCTCCACTTTCCCCAGAATAACAACTCCCCACCCCCTCTAAGAACACTCTTACATATAGCCAGAGCATTTGTCCTCCTGCCACTATTTCTCAGGTCTCGCCCGGATCTAGGACAGTGCACCTTTCACCCGGAGCCAATCTGGTTTGGCCTCTGATTACCAGGAGATGAATCTGAATACAGAACTCCTTTCTCCTACAACCCTGCATTTTTTCATCCACTCCGTGCAGTCACAAGAGGACAATGCAGATGCCAGGTAAGATCGTTGTCAGCAAACGCAAAGGTACATAATTGTTGACAGTGTTGGGCAGTAAATGGTACTGCCACAGCGTTAATAGCATGCAGATAGTACTTGTTACAGCTAGACTCAATCTCATTTGATGCACTTTTTTGCATACCAAATGAATTATTGGTTGCGCTAGGAGACTTGTTTATGCAAGTCTGTAGATAGCATTATTTACAGCAGGCGGGCTGTAGTGTAGAAACAGATAGCCAGGGAAATTTCCCTTTTACTGGTGGATTTACAGAGGATTCGAATTCTAGTGGTTAGCCATTTTTTATGAATCTCATTGTGTGACTGTGTTCCTAACAAGAGTATTCGCGACCTGTTCGTCAAACAAAGTACAAAAAATAATACGTGTTCGTAATTCACTGTGTCGCGTATGCAACGGAACATTAGTTTAGAACAACATAATATTCAATGAAATGTCATAGTTTACCGAACAAATCATAAAGAAGATAACTCCCAATTTTAAAAATGTACACAAAAATAATAAAATTTAAACTGCTACAAGCTTCAATTTAGTAAATTTTGAACGCTTGCAATTATTTTGAATTTTTTTTCAAGGATATAAAACCTTTCTATGAAAATGAAAAAAATCAACTCGCTCATTATTATTTATTTATGGTTCAGTTTCATTCCCGACCTACGCACAATATAAATAAATACTTGCTGATTATTTTTTCCATTCAGTGAGCTACCTTTTGTTGACCCACGAGTTCCGAACAGAATGATTATTTATTAATTAAGTTTATTGCCAGTCTGATTATTTTTATTGCAATGTGTTCGGAGAACAGAGGTCGAGAATACTCTTAATGTGTCTGCTTGTGTAACTGTTTTCCGAATGCATCTGCTTATTTTCTGTTGCAAACTGTCTTTTGTATAGACTGATTATTAGTAGCCAATCATATGCTTCATTCTGGAACTGCTTAATTTACATGTATTATTTTATTACTGCATGCACATTTGGTCACAAAGGCAGAGCTGCTTAAAATATTATACTGGAAGGTCTTCTGTACAAAAGCTATTGTCTTGAATAAAGTTATTGATAACCTAAGGCTGTTATAGTTAGTCTGTCCGATTGCCATGTTAGTATCTTCTGCTCTATTGTATCTTTTGTAAGTTCTTCCCAAGGCGTTTCCTTGTACTATAACAATGTTTGCAGTACAAGGGCATAGACAGAAATGGGTAGGCAACTATTTCTATCACAGTATGTTAGCTGCTCATGAAATATTCTACGCATGTGTAAGGCTTGCTTAAGTGCTCAACGAAAGGGATAGTTTCTTTTTCAAAATTTGGTTCGGGTTTTATCCTCTATAGTGAACCTCAGTGTTTAGAAAAGGCAGTAAGCCATTTGCTGCTGGCTGCTTTTGTGGGTCTGCAGTCCACTGAGGTAATGTTTAGACTAAATTCAAGCTCAGAATTTAGGTTGATTTTTCAGAGCTTCCACTTTTTCTAATCAGAATCTGTGAGAGTCAAGACATATACTCTTTGTTAGTTGTGGAATACCTCAAAATGGATTGAAAGCTGCTGACAGATTTATTAGAGTGAGAATCGTTACAACAAAAATGAAGTATTCCTTTGCATTCTTAAGCAGGGGAACAAAACTCTTCATTTGTACTAGGTTGGTTCAAAAGCACCAGTTTTGTCTCCAAGTAATGGTCAGCCCAAAAAAGAATCATACAATGCTGCGCAATCAGTCGGAAAGAACATAGCTTGATTTCCTGTGGAAACTCTCAGGAGACCACATAACACCTGAGCTGTGAATAATTTACAGCTTTACTGAAAGAAACTAGATATGTTTCACATCAATAGGTGCAAACTTCGCTCACTTGAATAAATGGCTGATACGTTTTATAGCAATAATCGTGTCCAAGTTATGTGATCATTTGTCTGATAGATGGGTGTTGAAGGAACAGCTTGCTGAATAGAGAACACGAAGAACTAGAGCAACGGATAATTCGAACAAAGCATGATTTGAGATAGAACTGTAAAAAAGAGGCCAATTCAAAGGTTGATTATATTGCAATAATTGTTATTCACTTATGGTTATATCTGTTGATGAAAGAAATATAGCAACAAAATCTGAGAACAATTAATCCCTTGTGAAGGGAGAATATATAGGATTTAGTGTTTGTTCCTTTAGAAAACAAACTTTGTCACACAAATGATTGTCTTAAAAAAATGAATCAATGAATTGATTAAATTGAACCTTTGAAATCAGAGCTTTTCCTGCCCCATCTCACTTGCCCCATACCACTTGCCCCATCTCACTTGCTCCATATTACTTGCCCCAAATCACTTGCAAGTATCATGTTGTTTATTCTCAACAAGTGTACGGGTTGAATGAAAAGGCTTATGTTAACCAAGTTGTGGAACTCCACATTCACCTTTTTTTAAAATTTCTTACTGATTCTTTTTAACGTAAATTGTTGTATGTTGCAAACGGACAGTACTAGGTGGTTTTAACACAGCTGGTACTTTGAAATAATTGGCTCTTTTGTAAGTCCGCAGCTTTTCTTTTAAGAAAAAACAGTTTGGTTACATTTATTAATCTTTGAAAGTTTCAACAATTACTTTTTATTTTTTTTACACATATTGCCAATATGCTAATGTACCGTGCTAATACGGAACCAGTGAAGGCTCTGAACAGCATGTCACATGCATGTAGTGAGGCTCCAATCACAGCTATTTGACTGGTTAACTAAATAACATAGGTTGACAGCAGGCTGTCACTAATACTTAGAGATTATCAGCTAATTGTTTGTAGCCATACAGACTAGTAGATAGTCCAGCTTGTACTAGGCAGTTTTTCATTATATACAAATACAATATATCAACGCATCAGCAATGCACGTTTGTGTCTACCAGCTAGCCTATTGCAGAGAGTTTCTGCTAAACACCATCGGAAACAGCTGCCGTCCATAAAATTCAAAATTTGCCGCTCTATGCCTTGCATTTCTATTCGCACGTTTATTGATTATCAAAACATGTAATGAGAGAAAATTTTTAGTATTTCAGTGTTAATTAAACGGATATCAAAGTAGTTTGCTCTGCTAACACTTTGTAAATTTGTACAGTGATGCATCCGTTTCCATTTTATACATTTTTAGTTGCTGTCAGTCTGGAAAGAATATCAAGTTCTATTTGATCTAGGTCACATCAGGCTATGTTTAAAGAAAACAAAACTGCAAACAAACCAATGGTCTGACTGCTTAAATCTCTGCAATGTTAAGCTGCGTACACACTAGAACGATTTTGTGGCCAAAATCGGCGCAATTCCAAAACGACCTAGTGTGAATGCAATAACGGCCGATTCTTTATCATATCGTCCGGCGTTGTTCTCATTGGAGCACTGCTCAAAATCACTGACAATTTTTGACACATTATCAAGGAAACTACAACACAAAATTGGTGCAGAAGTAGCTCGTGGTCATAAACAATGGTGATAAAACAATAAAAAAAATCATCAAGTCTCCCAGCAATAACAAAATAATAACTATTATTATTATTATTTGTTAAAACTCACTAAGAAACTTTATTATTTATGTATTACCATTTTTATTTTAACATGGTTGATCACTCATTGATGAGCATAAGTTTAAATAATTTAAAAATAACTTTAATTAAATAAACTAAGTATTTGGTACAGCTGAAAAAAAAATAATAAATTCTGTTCAGAACAACAGATAATATAAATAATTGATATCGACGCAGCTACAGCTAGTGCATGATTACTAATAACAACTATAGACATGGTGAATAATTGTGAAACAACAGACAGCAATATGATTAATAATGCTATGGTTATGCTGAAAAAACAAAATTTGTCTATTTCTCTCACCAAAGAGCAAATACTTTTTTGGCCGAAAGTCTTTTCTAGTGAGTACGCAACCATCGGCCGATAAAGGGCACAACTCCAACATGAACAATTTTTGACCCAAAATCGTTCTAGTGTGTACGCAGCTTTAGACTTGGATCTCAGCTATAATCAATCAATCTGTTTAGTATTGAAGCTGTAAAAGCTGTGATATCAATTACACTATACTAAATATTACATAATTAGCCTGTTATAAATGTCTCTATCGTGTTAACTAACTGATGAAAACCTGATGCCTTGTTATTCATGTTTCAACTGACAATAATGGTTAACAAAGTGTGGTACGGCTATTTACGCTTTAAGGCTTATGAACTCCGTTGATAAAAATTTTATTTGATAAACCCAGCTGAATATGGCAGAGGGAAATGAACAGTTACATCAGTTAATAAAAGTCAACACACTCTAATGTCTGAGAACCACAATGCAACAACATCTTGAACAGAAAGCAGTGGCAAACTTTCATTGAAAATTATTTTCAAAGTTCAAAAACCTGTCTTTTTCTTCTTTAGTTGTATTAAAATGAATCTCAATTTTGTTATTAGCACATTTCAACTGCCATCATCCTCAAAAGGGAGCTTATTGTACTGTGAAATAGGATAAAATATTATAATACGCTTAGATATGGCTTAAGTAGGCCGTAAGGTAATGCAATTCTATATTATGTAGTCAGAAGTTTCCTATAGATTGTCAAAAAAAGTGTATTACCTGCTAGCAGTACAATAGGAGCAGACGTCCAGAGGGTACTCAAGAACAACTGGGTAACCATTGTTAAAAGTGTAACTTTCATGTGCTAGTTTGTTGTATTAACGATTACTTTTTAGTTTCATTACTTTGCTGAGGTGTGATTTGAGTTTAATGTGCTGCAGAGGGTGCCTCTGAGACATTCAGGAGTTCATGGACCCAGAAGATAATTTTTTTATGGAACACCAGGAGATTCTACTGAATAAGGAATCCCATTAGGACGTCTCCATCAACATTTTTTTCTAAGGTATACTGGTGTGTTTTACTATTACACACCATTTTTCATCTGGCTTCAAATTACTAACTGCCCACATAAATTGATGGTTTCGGCCAATACGAGTGCAATTAGTGCATACACATCGTAAATGAAGTCAATGCTTGTTTATTACACAAGTTTCATATGTGAAATGGCAATGGGCAATAATTGCAGGGTTTTTCAAGTGGTCCAATGAGATCACAACCACTAGGATTATCTAACACCCTTTCTATCAAAGAGAAAACAAAGATAATTGTGCTTGTTTTGGTGAGTTAGGGAACAATGAATGGTAGTCATAGAAGAATAGACAGTAGTATGTGGTTTACTAAAAAATAAAGTTATACCAAAAAAATAACGGGATCTGATTGGCAAAATAATAAATGTATGAGAGGGAACAAAATATTCTTTTAACTCGAAGGAGACGCCAATTTTTTGCAGTGTAATAATTGGTGAAAATTTTCCTCAAATGAGGTATTTTGCAGGCTTGTAGATCATGACCGAGTAGGTCTAGATTAATCATTGAGACTAATATGATTGAGAATTGTGAGAGGGTTATAGCGCTAAAAAGAACTCCAAGTCCGAAGTTGTTTAGGTTTGACCCAGAAAGCTTGTTTTGTTAAATGCATTAGTTCCCGGAAATAGCAGCACCTTTAAATTGTACTCTTATCTGCTCAGACCTCAGTCTGATGCACTATCGAACTGGACTATTCACACTGTTATGAGTGGATCAGTTACATGTATTGGTCTCAAAATATTGCACTTTGGTACGACACAACTATTAAGCATTATGAAAGCATCGCTAATTACTGATAATCTTGTGGAAACAGTAAGACTTCAACCACATTTGGTTGGCTGATCAACTAAACACCGTACATTGACACCAGACGGGCACAGATACTTGGAGAGTACCAGCTATTTGTCTATTGTCTATGTAACTCAGTAGGTAGTCCAGCTTGCACTAGGCAGTAGTTCACAATAAACAAGTACAACATATCAACTCATCAGTAATGTACTCAGGTGTTCGCCAGTTCCCTCATTACAAAAAGGTTTTTGCACAATACCGTAGGGAATAGCTGAAACCTAGAACTTGATAAAATTGGCCTGTGTTTGCCGTGCATTTCTATTTATATGATTATTGATTATCAAAATAATAAATGTGAAAAGGTTTTGATTAGTCTAAAATGTTTAAGCTTTCAGTGCTAATTAAACGGATAACAAAGTAGTTTGCTCTGCTAATACTTCATAATTTTATGCAGTTATGCACCTATTTCTATAGTGCACATTTTAATAGATCTCCCTCTGGTCAGAACATCAAGTTCTACATGGTTTAGTTCATCACGCTTTATTTAATTAAAAACAAAACAGCGAACTGACTGATGGTGAGATATTTTACTGTTCCAATTCCCACGGTATTAAAATTAATTTATAGACTATAACAAGGCAGTCTGAGTAGTATTCGAAGTGTAGCACCTGTAATGTCAACTCGGGTATACCAAGTATTACGGTAAATAACCTATTATAATTTTTTTCTTTTTGTGTTAAAAAATGATTGAGCGTAGACGCTTTGTTTTTCACGTTTCAACTAACGATAATTGTACAAAACAAAATGTGGTATGACTATTAATCTTTGACATAGCTTTTTAATGGATA
Source organism: Cryptosula pallasiana (assembly GCA_945261195.1). NCBI lineage: Eukaryota > Metazoa > Bryozoa > Gymnolaemata > Cheilostomatida > Cryptosulidae > Cryptosula > Cryptosula pallasiana. The sequence continues at coordinate 56,114,367 of OX183131.1, read as the reverse complement.
GTGTGTTCTTGCATTTCTTATTAGACCAGTTTAAGAAACAATTATTTAACAGCACAGTTTTCAGCAATAAGCTTTCTCAAATACAAATTGAATTAAAGGGTAGTTTAGCATATTGTAAAATAATACAACATAATATGGTAAACTTGTACATTGGCTAAAATAATATGAATATGTGTGTATTATGACACAATTCATTCTTATAATGTCCAGCTTTTTTATAGATAGCCAACCAGCATGTATTATCTGCTGACTGTACAAGTTGTCCCTCTGCTGCTGTTGTTGAGTGTTCCTACCAGAAGTGAAGAGAGACAATTTAAAAGACATCAAGTAGCTGTATCAAGTCTTCGTTTCCTGTCTAGCTACTTACAAGTTAGATCAAAGATTGACTGCGCTAGAGAATGTAGTACAATACCTGAATGTGCAGGCTTTCTGTACAACAAGGGCACCCCTACTTCTCAATGTATGTATGGATGTTTTAATGTGGAGCTGTTGAACTCTACAGAAGGAGGGGATGATGTATATATGACTTCAGCTGACCATCTGTTAGCTAGAGGTAGTTGTGTGGATGATTATGTGCAGCGCAATGTTTGATGTTTTTTTAGTTTGTTATCCTCAGCTCATTTCTGGATAGTGTAGCGGCATCAATGTATGTAACATTATCAATGGATATACTTTATACAGGGAAACCAGTCGTGATGTCATCTGTTTTCCGCAACAGTTTCTTTGGATCCTATGTAGTTGATGGGCTCTATCTCCCATCAGCAGGAAATGAGCAGTTAGCATTGGCATCTACAAATGCTGACAGTAAACCCTGGCTGAGAGTTGATCTACAAGGCCGTCATTGTATCTGGGCTGTCAAAATTCTTAACAGAGCATGTGAGTAAACTTGCATGCAAATCGTTTGAGTTACATTAACTCATTTGCTTTTGTTTAATCTAGAGTTCCAAATGTACTGGTTTCCTTATCTTAAACAGCTGAGAGATAAACTAAACTAACATTAAAAAAGACATGATATCTCTGATCAATCGTTGGACGACATAATGGTAGTACAATAGGAGCAGATCTCCATGTGGGGGTTAAGGACAAGATGGTTATCCAGGGTGAAGTGCATTTTAGTTGCACCAGGTGTCTGGTAAAACTGGTAGTGTACCTTTTTGTGTGCACCCTGAGGTGATCATGATTATTTTCTACGTATTTATTGTGTAGCAGTTGCTTATACCGGGGTATGTATCGTGGTTTTGATCATTGTTTGTCTGATGTATGTTGGAACAAGCTGATGATACTTTCGATTGAACAAGTTTTGTTTGCTAGCTTATTTTTTTTGAGTTTCTTGCTTAGTTTATTATAACGAAAAGTTATCTCAATGATAACATACTTTTGTATAAAGCAATAGGTTTATTACAGTAATGTATCCAACGAATAAAACGAAATAAAATAAATGTAAATGCTCATTAATTACTTTAAAAAGCCATTCTAGTGAGCCCACAGCTGTTCTTGTTTGACTGTTGATATGCAAGTACAGTATAACTTTAGGGTCGATGAGTTACCAATATTTAGATGTTCGCTTCTGTCAAGTTATCCTGCTAAGATATACTTTATCCCTAACCAGTTTTCTAATCTTTTTAAAGGACCTACTAAAATCTGCAATATTTGTCATGTGTAACACATTATTAAATTTTTCAGTCAGTTTTTCTGTTTTTGATGTTGAATCAGAACATGTTTTAGCTCAATCATATTCAGCATGTTTAGTGTCGTTCAAAACAAGATAGCTTGAAAAAGCATTAGCTTTATTAGCTCGTTCGGTACTGTCATGTTGTTCACAATAAGTTTGTGGTGAGAATGAGGTAAAAAGTAATTTAGAAGGCATGTTTTTGTGTTGAGCTCATATTGTTTTAATAAAAAATGTTATTAAATGATGGAAAGTATCAAAATAAAAAAAAAGGTGGTAATAACTATTTAATATATTCTAGCTGTCCTAATTATGAGTAACAAAAAGTACTAAAGATAATCTATTATAGTCTGAGACAAATTTTCATTTATCGATGTCAAAGACCGCACAGACTTGAGAGCAATCTCAATGGAGTCCTTAGAATTCCCATTTTCCAATGTGAGTTACATAACTACAGCTAAAAATAAATAATTAGAATCTAGCTTGCTCTCGGAGAACTTTCTCCGTATTTTTCAACGCAAAAAACTTTGCAGTCTTAACAGCAAACTGTTCAGTTCCTTGGAGCCCACCTTCTCTAGAGCAAGCTACCCTGAGTGCAACTAATAATGAACAAGTATAACCTCATTTTTGTCTTTCTGATAAAAATGTTTTTATCAACCCCAAAGATTTTGCAGTCTTGAGAGAGCAAACTTTTAAGGCTCTATGAGAAGTATTTTTCTCCACTGAAACTAGTTGAGTTTTTCAACTAGTGTATAATAATTACTAATTAGTTCTTACTTAAGTGCTGAGAGTCCTAGTAGCTGCAGTAGATGCTGTTCCTTCAGTCATTCTTGCTGGAGTGGATGCTTTCTGTTTGAAAGCAATGGTTGTTATGTGAGGGACGCCATCATTATTTACATTATCGCCATAGCTACACATGTACATATTCTACTCTCACCTTCATCATTTATTTATATTTTATTTCTGTATCACTACGAGATTCCATTGCAAGCATGAATATTTAATTAATTATTATTTACCAGCTATTTTCCACGGAGAAGTGTAAACTACATTTTGGTTGTTGTGATGTTAGGCATGGCTTACAAGACCTTTTGTTCTATTCATGTATAAATATTTGTGCACGATAATAATAAAAGCAGAGTTGGCCTAACTTTTAGAAGCTCTTTCACTTGCACTCAACAGAAGAATAGACACAAGCTGAAGATACAGAAAAACAACAAACTTGATCCAGCCTACGATCAGTGCAAGCAAGGCTTGGTAGAAAGTGAGCAGTCAATTTGACCCTCGCTGCGTATTCCCGTAAGGTGTGCACCACAAAGTCCCTTGTCTTTCACTAAACTGTTTTGCTGGTGTCAGTTTACCCGAAATAAATCGGAGCTTGGCGGAAAGCAATAGTTACTTAGTAACCACCGCTGTGTATTCCCGGAAGCTGTACAGCATTAAACACTCCACCCGAAATTCGGCCTTTACTGTCGACCATACAGAAATACAAAACAAGCACTAAAATAGACACCGATTGTAAACACACTGCCTAAGCTGAAATCGATGCAATAATTCGGGAAGGGTACAGGTGTATGCTACAACCCAAATAAAAGTCCTATACGGTTATATAGTGAATGCTGTACCAACTGATCTATTGCCTACAGCCGATGAGAATACCCGCGCAAAAGATTCTTTATATATTATAGTAAGTTTTTTAGAGTTTTCGGCCTCCTAGAATCTAACAAGTTAGCTCTCTCAAACTGCAAAGTCTTTGACATTGAAAAATTGATGTTATTAGAGAAGCAAGAACTAAATTTTATTTATTTATTGTTAATTTTACTTAAGTAGTTTGCATTCACTGGAAAAAGGGAGCTTTGCGTAAAACCTAATGATTGCTGCTATCAGAACTGCAAAGTTTTTGACGTTGACAAAATTCATTTTGTTAGAGACACACTAACTAGGCTCTCCATTTTATTGTTATACTAAGAGGTAAAGTAGTAAAAGGTGGTAAAACTATTGGAGGGCTACAAATTGTTTCATGTGTCTAGAAAGAAGATGGATAAAGGAAAAAAGTTCTAGACACAACTGTAAAACTGTACAATTGTAAAATCTCGGATGAAACAGGAAACAGGAAGTATATTATAGTGCACAATGATCAAAATATGTTACTAGATGGTATAGTAGTAGTGCACGGGGGCTGAGAGTGGCTATGGGCATAGAGCTACGCCCGATTGAGTATAAATTTATTAGAGTGTCGGCAGGTGATGACAACTTCGTTTTTGATATTGATAGATGAAAACTCTTCAAAGTGTTTCCACTCACTGATAGTGGGGGAAGGGGGGGGGCGAGCCTAGATTTAAACAATAATATATATATATATAAGTAAAAGTATGAGTATGACTGGGGCACAGGGTGTGCACAGGGGCTTAGACTAAATAGAAACAATCAAATAAATAAATAATAAATAATTAATTATTAATATTAGTTGCCCGAGAGATGGAAAAACCAGTCAAGACTGAAGCAAGTAAAACAGTGCTCAACAAGAAAAAATCGAGGAGCTAGATACTAAAAGGTAAAATAGTAAAAGATGTTAAAACTACTGGCTGACTACAAGTTGTTTCATGTGCTAGAAAAAAAGAGATGGAAAAAGAAAATAATTCTAGGCACAAACGAAAAAGGCGCAGAAACATCACCTGGTACAACCCTCCTTTCGACCTCAATGTGTCCACCAACATCGGGCATGAGTTTCTTAAAGCAGTTGAAGAGTGTTTCCCCAGCAACCATCCTTTGGGTCATATTTTTAACAAAAACACCATCAAACTCAGTTATAGCTGCATGCCCAATATCAAAACAATCATACAAGGGCACAACTATAAGATCTCTAACAACACCAACAATACCACCACTAATAAATGCAACTGTAGAAATAAAGCTGAGTGTCCCCTCGAAGGCAACTGCCAGATTAAAAGTGTCATTTACCAGGCTACAGTCACAGCTAATAACAAAGTCGAAACATATGTTGGCCTAACCGAAGGAGAATTTAAAACTAGATATAGAAACCACAAAACATATTTTAATACTGCCAGCAAAAGAAACTCCACTGAGCTGAGCAAGCATATCTGGTTACTTAAAGAGTCATGCACCCAATTTAACATCAAATGGAGAATTTTATCCCATGCCAGAGCGTATTCTAACACTGATAAGAAATGTCACCTTTGTACGGCTGAAAAATTCTATATCATCTTTCAACCAGAGTTGTCTTCCCTCAACAGCAGGAGTGAAGTTGTCACCACCTGCCGACACTCTAATAAATTTACTCTCAGCCAGGCGTAGCTCTATGCCCTTAGCCACCTTTGACGCCCGTGCACCCTTAACAACATATTAACTATACGATCCTTGTGCACTTAATATTTTCGGTCTGAACTAACTGTTTCCTGTTCCACCATTTTTAACAGCTGAGAGCCGACCTGATGATTGTGCCTAGAATTATTTTCTTTTTCCATCTCTTTTTTCTAGCACATGAAACAACTTGTAGTCAGCCAGTCGTTTTAACATCTTTTACTATTTTACCTTTTAGTATATATATATATATATATATATATATATATATATATATATATATATATATATATATATATATATATATATTGTTTAAATCTAGACTCGCCCCCCCCCCCCCTTCCCCCACTATCAGTGAGTGGAAACATTTTGAAGATATATATATATATTTGAGAATAGAAATAAAACAAGATGATATAACTGAGTTGGTGTATTACTAATAGTTTCGTACTCTAAAAGAGCACTCATCAGATAAAACAATCAATTATGAAGAAAACTAAAAAACAGTTGTACATGGAGGTAAAATGAATGGTAAAACTTTACCTGTATAAAAATAGAAATGAAACAAGATGATATAACTGAGTTGGTATATAACTAATAGTTTCGTGCAAATGGTAGTTATACACTCGTCAGATAAAACTGAGATAAAACTGAGGAGGCATTGTTGGGGTCTCATATTGATGGCTAAAATGTTGCAATAGCTATGTAATCCCCAGGCTTTTGTAAATAGACAACAGGAATTGTTAGAATGTCTACAAGTTGTTACAAGGGCATTTCTATTGTTAGGCGAAGCCATATCTGATTTATATATGATGTAATATTCTTCTACTAAGCAGAGGCGACATGTGCTGTTGTCATCAGTACATGGGTGTGCTTTCCTTATAATCTTCCAGCTGATGGTGTAGTTGGTCTTGTTGTTCTTTAATGACCATATATGTTTTGAAAGCTCAGGAGTAGTAATATATGAGCAGATCTCCCTACCAAGTGTTTTTTTGTGGATTAGACCTTGGAGGTTATGCAATGGGTTACGACGTTGGATGAATTCGCCGAGTTTATATTGTATTTCATTTGAGGGGTACTTGAGTGGCATTTGAGTGGCATTTAAGTGGCATTTGAGTTTTTGATTATTTTTTTACTTATTTTGAACTTATATGGCATATAGATTTTGCATGTATGGCATTTGATTTTTTTGATAGTTTTAACATTGTATATAAATGAAAACGTGATAAGATTGTATGGTTATTGGAAGTTAAGATGTCGACAGAGGATGATGTTGAGATGAGACCGATGAATGAAGTTGATACTATTGATGGTACTGAACGTGATATGATAGATGTTTTACCGAGTATGAAGCGTAAAGCGTTGATAATTATGATAATTTTGGTATTTGTCGTAGGGCTTTCCACTTTTGGAGGTGTTACTGAGTTTAGTATGTATGAAGAAGCTATGGAAAAAATACAAAAAGCGAGAAACTCTCCTGTTGGAATCATAAATGAAACTACTGTTGATTGATGAACATCTTTTTATGATGAATGGGAAACCTGAAGATTATGACCCGACGATGCGATCTCCTTTTACAGCAATGATTGCAGGACCAACTGGATCGGGAAAGACGCAAGCGATTTTTCGAATGATTGAAGCTAGTCAGACTATAGCACACCCTCCACCAACAGAGATTCACTACTGTTATGGAGCCTACCAAAAAGCCTTTGATGATGTATCAGGAGTGATTTTTCATGAAGGCATGATAGATATAACAGTGAGTTTTCCCAGAGATGGTAAAAATCGATGGCTGATAATTGATGATCTCATGGATGAAGTTTCTGGTAAAGCCGATGCTAATGCTTTGTATACAAAACATAGTCATCATTTGAACATAAGTGTGTTTTTTATTGTTCAGAATCTGTTTTTAAAAGGAAATCGTACAATTTCCTTGAATAGTCATTATTTTTTTCTTTTTAAAAACCCTAGAGATGCTTCTTCTATTTCCTATTTGGCTCGACAATGTTTTCCATCAAAAATAAAATATGTACAAGAGGCTTTTGAAGATGCGACAAAGAAACCATACTCTTATTTACGAATAGATACGACTCAACAAACGAATGATCAATATAGACTATTGGGAAATTTTACATCAGTTCTCCCTATGATATTATATGTACCCAAGTAAAAGGATATAAATACAATTACTATTCACTTCACCTCAATCATATTTTGTTATTCAACGACGCAACACGAAAGCATTATAATGTCTAAAGCTTTGGAGAAAAAATTAACAAAAAATGCAGCTGTGTTGTTATCGCTCAACAATACAACCTTTGCTATTCAAAAGTCTGTTATAGCCAAAGCCAAAAAGGAGTTTATTATGACTCTAATGGAATGTGCTAAAGCTATTATAAATGGAACGATACCATTGACATCATCTCAGTATAATGAGTTGCAGCGAAACGTGAAGGATATTAGCGCTTTAGTAAGAAAATCAACGTTAGATGATAAGAAAGCTGTATTGCAAAAAGGAGGATTTTTAGGCGCTCTACTAGGGCCTATCATCAGCAATATAGTTCCTGGGTTACTTAAAAGTGTGCTAGGCGGAGGGAGAAGATAAAGATGAAACTCTCAACACGAATGATGCGAAATAGAATGGCGATTTTAGCTCTGGATGATCTGAGTAAGAAAGGAAAAATCGCTATAGTCGAAAAGGCCAACTCAGATTTGTTTCAATCATTGATAGAAAGTGTTAAAAATATTATATTAGGTAATGTTCCTCTTGATTCTGAGCAGTTTATTGAGTTGCAGCGTTACAAGAAGGAGCTACATAAACTTAGTGGTAGAGGGAGAGTTGATGATAAGCGTAAAATTTTGATTCAGAGTGGTAGAGGGAATCTTTTGGATGCTATTATAACACCTATTGTATCTGTTTTATCATCAATAAAAAGATGAATCGTCAGCCTTTAACATTCTCCAGACGTAATTTTATACTCACTGAAGATGAATACTATAGATTAACGGAAAGAAAGGATGATAAAACAGTGGTAAAGGAAGAGAAAACCAGACCTCCATTGTATTATAATCCTATGGAAGCTATAACAGTGAGAAATATGAAGCGAAAGCGAAATGATCTACTGGAAACGGCTTATGATTCTGACTTATCCTCATACGAAAAGTTAGATGAAAATGTTGAAAACCTACGTAGGTATTTGTCTGATGTCAAAAAGATTAAAAATAACCAAAACCAGACACAAAAGGATAGTTGGAATCTCATTAAGAAAAAAAAGACAGAGTCTACTTTTCCTTTGGCCAATAGCACAGTTATCGATAATAAACCTAATGTCTTTTCACCAAATGTTGATAAAGACAATGAGTTAGAATCAGTGAAAGTGGTTGATGATGATGATGATATTGGGATGGAATTAATAAAAGGAAGGTTGTTTGATACTGAAGACACAACCTTACTAGGAAGTACATTTCTTACTGATGGAGAAGATGAGCACGATAGTGAAAGCGAAAATTTAAAAGATTTTGAAAAAAAAGCAGCTGATTTAACAACAAAAAAGAGTGATCAAACGATCGCTGTCAGAATGTTGAATAATCTGAGTAAAATTGGTAGATTCGACTCGGAGAAGGACAGACTGAAAATTGGAGAACATTGGTTGAACCCTAGGACTTCCAAAACTTTACTACGAGACGTTCTAACCGAAGGAGGTAAAATACAATCGGGAAATACCAATTACAGTAGATTTAAAAGCCTGCTAACTGATGAAGGAATCACAACTGTCAGAAAATCCCCGCATCGAACACGTACTCAGAAGAAAAAGTTGGTCGTTCCCGGTACTAATTCATGGACATCGACACGCTAAAAGAGTTGTATTACAATCCTGCATTACATACATCTCTACGAGGAGCTAGAGCTTTACTGAAAGCTCGTAGAAAACGAGAGGGAGAAAAAAGAATCCGTGAATGGTTGAGTGGTGAGGATGCCTACACGTTACATAAAAAAGTTGTAACCAAGTTTAAGCGTCGTCCTACAATTGTAGCTGGAATAGGGGAGCAGCTACAGGTAGATTTGATGGATGTTCGATCTCGAAGAGATGAAAATAATAATACAGCATTTTTACTGACTGCTATTGATTCTTTATCTAGAAAAGGTTGGGCTGTGCCGCTCATCAACAAATCAGGACCGGTAGTAGCAAGAGGATTGAGAAGAATACTAGAAGGGGAAAACTATAAAGCTTTACAATCTGATAAAGGTAAAGAGTTTGACAACGTCAATGTCAAGACTCTGCTGGCGGAAAAAAAGATCAAGCGCTTTACAACCGAAAATGAAACGATAAAGGCATCAATGGTGGAGCGTTTTAACAGAACTTTAAAAGAGAAGATATATAGATATTTGACATATAAAGATGACGATAGATACATTAATGTTTTACCAGAAATGGTTAATGCATACAACAACACAATTCATGGTGCTATAGGTATGAGACCAAATGATGTGAATTTTCAAAATCAAGAACTTGTATGGAATCGTGTGTATGAAGGAGGTGAACATAGTTTAACTCAAGAAGCAAAACTAAAGGTTGGGGATTATGTGAGAATAAGTAAGGCAAGAGGAGTGTTTGAAAGAGGATACACCCCGAATTGGACGATTGAGATTTTTATAATCACCGATGTACTTATTGATGAAAAACCTGTTGTATATAGGGTGAAAGATTTAGCTGAGGAGATGATTGATGGTACCTTTTACGAAAAAGAGTTGCAAAAAGTAAAAAAACCCACGATTTTCAGAATTGAAAAGATACTGGGAAGAAGAATGAGAAGAGGTAAAAGACAGATTCTGGTTAAGTGGTTAGGTTATGGAGAAAAGTTCAATGAGTGGGTAGATGAATAGTTTATAAGGAAACAACGCTTGATATAATCATCATACGTTGGGAAAATGTCGATGCTGATAACTTTACCCTCAAACTCTAGTGGTGAAGAGTTTCCTGATAATAACAATTCCGAATTTACAGTGAGACTGTATAAATATTTGGTTATCAATGGCGGTAAATGGGAGGTAGCTCTGCTAGATATGTCTTATTCTAATAATTGGAAAAATGTTACCGAAGGGAAAATATATCTAGAAAAGACTAATGTCTCTGGTAAAAGCGAAAAGTCCTTCATCCTAATCGGTAATGGAAGATATGATAGTATAGAGGAGTTGGAGGAGATTATACGAAAGAGAATGAATGAAATGGATTTAGACAAGAAATTCGCCATCTCCTACAACAAGATCACCAACACCGCTTTACTAACTAACAGTGATCCTGATACTGCCATAAGCTTTTCCAAAGATATAGCATATATTTTTGGATTTGAATCAAAAACTACATACCCTCGTGGTAGATACAATAATATCACACCCCCTGATATAAATTCCGGTTTAACATCCCTGTATGTTTATTCCAACATTGTTGATAATAGAATGGTAGGAGATACGAATGTACCTTTATTGAGAGTAGTTCCAGTTCAAGGAAAGAAGAATAGTGTTGTGTATCAAGAATTTAAAAATCCTCACTATGTTGACGCTTCATCACTAAATAGTGATATGATTAAAGTACTTATAACGAGTGACGACGGTCAACGAATACCATTTGATGGTGGAAAGGTTGTGTTGACGGTTCACTATAGAGAGAAAGAATTATAATGAGTTTGGTACGATACACCCCTGAGGATTCAAAAGATTTTTTTGATGAGTACTACAAGATGCAAGTTGGAAATGGAATTGGAGTGTATAGTGGACGACGAGTGATGCCTAATATGAGAGGAAATGGACTTGGTAGTATTTTTTCAAGTTTACTTAAATCTGCAGCACCAATGCTGAAAAGAGGAGCAATTAGTTTGGGGAAAAGAGCATTGTCTGTAGGTGGAAATGTAGCGCGTGATGTCATCGATGGTCAAAGTTTTGCAGCGTCAGCAAAGAAGAGGGGATTGGCAGAGTTGAATGATCTGGGGGGAGATGTGCTCAATGCAGTCCGTCCAGATAGAATGAAAAGGAGAAAAACAAGAGGTGGAAAGAAGAGGAGAGGAGTTGGTAATCGTGGTATATTTTAATAGCAGTAGAATCCGGTATAAAGACAGCTGAGCTTGATATCTATATTCATTAAGCGGTAACGCTTCAAGCATTCATCACTCGCAAAAGATGGCTAGCCTAAATGGAACAACAGGTAATAAGTTGGAAGGTTCTTCCTACAACATAAATCCAACGTTGGATGTATTTGCTACGGAACCAACAAACATATCGGTAGAAAGATCGGAATATGTTGTCATCAGACCTGATAGGTTAGATCCTTATGGTAGTATTGAGTTAACCTTGTCAGGGAGCACTGAACATTACACAGATCTTTACAACTCGTTTCTGCAAGTTGAAGCCACGGTTGTTCAAGATGATGGAGCCAATATTGCAGGTAATGATAATGATGCAGTTGTGTGGATGGGGGATTCAATGCATGCATTATTCAGTGAGTTGAAAATGTCGATAGAAGGAACCACTGTTGAATACGCTAACAACTACGGTTTACGCTCCTACTTTTCACAACTACTCGAAAACAGTGCAGAAAGAAAGAAATATCAAGGTAAGATGGAAGGATGGTTGTATGATGATTCAACTAGCAAAGACGGTACTGATCACAAAACCGCTGATAAGAAAAAGAGGAGAGCTCTAATCCTAGGTGGAAAGACAATAGAATTAACTGGAAAACCTCATCTCGCATTATTTCAGCAGAAAAAACTAATAATACCAGGTCCTACTATGCAGCTGGAGTTTGAGCGTGCCTCTGCCAAACTAGCTTTGTTTGCTGCGAATGAGGCGCCTGCAGGAGGGGCGAAGATTAGAATTGATAAATTTGAACTTCATCTTTGTAAAGTTAAGGTGAATCCTACAATACAAAACTCCCAACTCAGTTTGGCATTGGAGGGTCACAACTACATTTATCCAGTTGATCGAAAACGGATAAAACTATATGGAATTCGTGCTGGTGTTGCGCAGATCGACATCACTTTGGAAGAAAACAAACAAAAACCTAAACAAATTTATTTAGGTTTAGTTGATCACAACGCAATGAACGGACGTTTCGCCTTGAATCCATATAGAATGCAGCATGCTAGTGTTGATAGTATTGTATTGAGAGTTGGTGATTGTCCAATTGGAAGAAGATTTGAGCCAAATTATGCTAGAGGAATTTTTGGAAGAGAATATCATCAGTTTCTACACGCTACCGGAACTTTGCTTGAAGGCGATAGTCTTGGTATTACGAAAGAACAATACCTTGATGGTACTACGCTTTATGGATTTGATTTGACTGGTGATTTTCTTAAAGAAGGCTTTCACTCTATGAAAAATGTCACAACAAGTGTGGAAATTCGTTTTAGCGCTAACACGACTGATGGATTATCCTTGGTAGCATACTTTGTAAAAAACGGTGTGTTGGAGATGGATAGCATTCTTCAATTAACTATCGGGGGAGACGCAGTGCTTTAAACAGAAAGTTACAGATGAATACCATACAAATTCATTCGATCTTATCTTCAGACGTTTTATGTCAAAGCGTAGGGATTCATGTTGGAGCTAGAGAACAGTTTTGGAAGCAAATTTGCAATTTTCCAAGAGGATGTTTCGTATTCAACACCCATTATTCTCACCAACCCGGAGAGCATTGGTTGGCTGTGTACGCTAATGATTCAGAGGTGGATTTTTTTTACTCATTTGGGCGTTCTGTTTCCTTTTATCCGGATGTAAATGAAATACTAAGTATTCATGGAGGATATGAAACAATACGAAGTAATGAAACACAACTACAAAATTTTTTGTCAACTGTATGTGGTGATTATTGTGTATACTTTTGTTTACTGAGAAGTAGAGGGTGGAGTATGGATGAAATTGTTAGAAGTTTACGAGACATAGGAGATAGTGAGATGAGAGATCACTCAATACGGAGATTTATCATACAGACCTACCCTAACTTCGAGTTCATAGAAGATAATACAGTAGAAGGAATAGATGGTGTACATATACAAGGAACTAATTTACTAAGTAAATTGTTAAAATAGATTATTATACTTGATTTTTATTTGTTATAATAAATAAAATGAATAAAATACAACTTATCTCATTATTTTGCGCTAAACACTACAGAACCTATAAAAACTATTATTTTGTAATGTTTCAAGCAAGAAATAAATAAGTTCTTCTCATTTTCTTCCTCAGGAGCGCTCTTTAGTTATATCTAAAAGACATAGTAACTAATGACTCTATCATACATAGTTATATGAATTAATTTTACAAAAATACTTCAGATCTTTCTTTAAATAGATATGAAACTTACCATCATAGAAGACGAGTCACGTCCTTTGTGTTATCGATTAAGACTCTGATATGCTGTTCTGGACAATTCTCTTTTTCATTTTCATCAAAGTAGGAGAGACAGGTGTGCTGCAGCGAAGTATCAAACAGTTCTGAGACTTGAATGAAAGCTTGAAGAGCTGAGAGTAGAATGATGTCGTAGGAAATCATGTTGTTCGTATTTTGTTTCAGTCCTCTGAATACGATTACACCACTTTTTTCCGCCACCACAGATGAAGCTATTTGAGCAGGGATGCTAAGATCTCCAATCAATAGCTCTCCTTTCACCATACATCTGTAATTAGCCACTATAACATCAGCAGTCTTGTTCCAACGAGTATCACATTTTCTTAGCATTCCAGGATTCTCATAAGCTATAACACTTCCTGTCGGAAAATCGTGTAGGTGAGCAACACTGAAATAAGCCTGTATTTGTCTCAAACTCTTGCCATACAATGAGTTGAATGGATCGTTGATCTTTCGATTACATCCATGAGATTCAGCAGTACGAAAAATCGCATCTCCTGTCTTTCCTTCTCCCATATAAATTAAAACAATTGGACGTGTTTGCTTAGCTTTATTAACAAGCAGTCCTATTTCGGTTGAAACATCACTCTTCACCCGAGTTATCTTCTTATCCTTTCGGTAGTTGTAAATCATGGTGCACTTTGATTCATCACGAAATTCAACAGACAACACCTCCATAACTGTTGGTACTGGTAGTTCGCGGATTTCCATGGATTTTTCAAGTTTTTCTAGACTATCTGGAGAGAGAGAGTTTATTAACCCAGCGCTCTTGTAGGTGAGAGTGGTTAGTTCATTACTTCCAGCATCTTGAAAGGGTATTCTGGTGTGACGAAAAAGCGTTTCATCTCCAACATCCGTCAAAACTAGTTTTTTGCACTTCGAGCCAGTTTCATTATCATCTTTTGTCAAATCAATAAAAGATCGTTTCCTCATCGATGTTCTTTTTGAAGACAGCTTGTTAGTAGGAGATGTGAATGAAGTAAAATCTTGTTGGGATTCTGGTTCATCAACCACCAATTGACTTTCTGCCATATCAAAGATAGGAGAAGGTGATGGGGAAAGGGTTTGCTGGGATCCTGCTTCTTCATTCATCGGTTGACTTCCTTCGTCTTGAGTATTCATTCTAAAAAAACAAAACATTTTGTTTAATTTTTCGTAATTAATTTTAAAAGATCATAAAGATCATAAACCTTCAGCTAGTAGTGTTAGCTAACAAAAAATAAATATTTTTACTCTTACCTTTATAAAGAAGATGAGCTCCTAGTTGTTGCAATGAAAGATTTAGTAGATGTTGCTTCTCCGCTAGCCGTTGTAGAACTGGATGCTTTCTGTGTGAAAACAGTGGCTCTTAAATAGGTAAAGTTGCACTGATTAAATCCTATGAATCAACATTTTTTCACGCGAATACATCCCAATGCTTTCGCGGGAATAAATAATTTATTTTCACGCGAATGGAAACCGTTGCTTTCGCGGGAATAACAATTTTATTTGCACACGAATACAAACCAATGCTTTCGCGGGAATAAATAATTTTGTTTCACGCGAATAGAAACTGTTGCTTTCGCGGGAATGAATACTTTATTTTCACGCGAATACAAACCGTTGCTTTCGCGGGAATAAATATTTCATTTTCACGCGAATACAAACCAATGTTTTCGCGGGAATAAATAATTTATTTTCACGCGAATGGAAACCGTTGCTTTCGCGGGAATAAACATTTTATTTTCACGCGAATAGAAACCAATGTTTTCGCGGGAATAAATAATTTATTTTCACGCGAATGGAAACCGTTGCTTTCGCGGGAATAAACATTTTATTTTCACGCGAATACAAACCAATGTTTTCGCGGGAATAAATAAATTATTTTCACACGAATGGAAACCGTTGCTTTCGCGGGAACAAACATTTTATTTTCACGCGAATATAAACCAATGTTTTCGCGGGAATAAATAATTTATTTTCACGCGAATACAAACCAATGCTTTCGCGGGAATAAACATTTCATTTTCACGCGAATACAAACCAATGTTTTCGCGGGAATAAATAATTTATTTTCACGCGAATACAAACCAATGCTTTCGCGGGAATAAACATTTTATTTTCACGCGAATACAAACCAATGTTTTCGCGGGAATAAATAATTTTATTTTCACGCGAATGGAAACCATTGCTTTCGCGGGAATAAAAATTTTATTTTCACGCGAATACAAACCAATGCTTTCGCGGGAATATATACTTTATTTTCACGCGAATGGAAACCGTTGCTTTCGCGGGAATGAAATTTTTTATTTTCACGCGAATAAAACAGGGATATTTCATGCTAATAACACTATTCTGATAGAGTTTTCGCGTGAGTGTTTTTAATGGCTATAAGCTAAATGAGTAGGAGTGGCTTATACTATATAAGAACAGCTCTCTCTGCATAGAAATCATTCTCTCCAGCAATAAAACATCGACTACTACAACTGATTCATCAACTGCTACAACTGATTTCATCAACTACTACAGCTGATTTCTTGGTGATAAGGTAAGAATTAATAGAAAAATTATTTAATAAAAGTTAAAATGTAATTATTTTACAACACTGTTTAATCATCATATACTAATACTTAACATTTTATTTTAGTTCATTATGAGTTCAAAAAGATACACAATCAAAGACTACCTTCCAAAGATATATCATAGCTATATTAAAGAAAATGTTGAAGTACAGGAAAAGATTGGATATCGCTTGACATTACAAGCTATATTATTATGTATGACACAGCATTTGCTAACTGTAGCTTCTTTACATGGAGAACTTTCACCGATACAATACCGACCATACACTACACATAAATACGTTGACAATTCAGTAGAAATATTTAAGCATATGACTAAAAACAATTTTCAAACAGTTGTAAAAATGTCAAAAACTGTCAGTATTAATGATTACTTAAAGAAAATTCAAAGAAAAGTGTGGAATAAAGAGCTCACTCAAAAATTGATTTCAATACAATGGACTACTGAATTATTATATCATTTTCAATCAGATATATGTAGATACATACAAACGGATGAAAATCTCTCATCATCCATTTTTTCATTTGAAATGATATTGGAACTATTTCAAGCTCACAATATTTAATATGTTCTCTTTATGTATCCCTACTTATTATACAATAAATGTATATATTCACATATTGTTTCATTTTTAATCAATGTATTTATTCAATGTAGATGTATCTCCTCTCTCCTCTCTCTCCTCTTTTCCTCTCTCCTCTCTCTCAAGATACCATATGAGTTCGAATTATGTATAGAATTATCAAAACTTAAATGCCATACATTCAAAATCTAGCTACCATATGAGTTCAAATTAAGTAAAAAAATAATCAAAACTCAAATGCCACTTAAATGCCACTCAAATGCCACTCAAATACCCCTCAAGTAAAATACAATATAAACTCGGCGAATTCATCCAACGCCGTAACCCATTGTCTCAACTCCAAGGTCAAATCCACAAAAAAACACTTGGTAGGGAGATCTGCTCATATATTACTACTCTCAGGGCTGCTTCGCTTGGCATCATTCTTGAAAGATGCAGCACCGAGAAAAGAGTGCTTAAAAAGAGACCGAATACAGTCTCCCCACCCAATATCAGCCAAGTGAAAGTATACTCCTGCCACCCCCGGCCACCTTGACCCGAAAGACCCCTCAGACCACCCTCCCCCCTCTCTCCCTTTATCAAAAAGCATTGTCAAAATATAGTTGCCCCTGTAGCAGGAGACAAGCATGTACCTTCAGGAGCCGCAGGAGTGCCTAGAACCTCTGTACGGCTCGTAGAGTCCACTCCTGCTGCCCCCTTCTCCACCACCCATTCTTAGAGAAGAACCCACTGCTACCTTTGAATCAGACGGTAGACGCAATCTTGCCCGTCGAAGGATTCTACGCTGGATGAGGCAGAGTACGGAGGATAGGATTTAGCGCCTCCTACAGAGAGCAGACAAATTAGTGAATCACAAGTCTGGCTGCCATGCAAGAAATATCAGATAAATGACTGTCCATGCCACCCAACACTATGTAAAACATTTCTGCGGCTGCAAGTTTATGAGTGAAAGCAGGGACGCAGTCTATGGTCATAAAAGTAAACTGGACAACAACGGGGACCTGGAGCATGCTAAAAAAACCGAGTTCACCCAGTGGAGGAAGCCATCCAGGTGGGCACACTCAAGGGCTCTCCGGTCAGACATGCCAAGTGCACACACTCGCGTGTGGATGCCCCTCCTACCTGTAATGCCAGTTCCACTAACATTCCCAGCCTGATATCTGTATCACTGACAAACTATCAGATCCCCAAGAAGTCAGCCTCTTCAACTGCTCTCCCCCCAGTTTCCCCCCCCCCCCCACTCTCAACCCAGAAGCTGTGATACTTCACCTCCAGTTCGTGTACCCTCCCCTGTTGCTACACTACCCTACCCACAGCCGCATGGCGGGTTGAATGAGAAGAGGTAAGGTGCAGCCATGGCCTTAGATAAGATAATCACCGACCTAGAGACCAATTAGAGGGTCCTCTGTCAAGCGTTGCTCAATCGCCATACACTTTCAGTTGCTAAGAAAGATATCAAGTTGGGTTAGCACCCTGGCGCATTGATAAGCAGTTAATTGCATGCGGTTAAACTGGCGCATTGATACTTAGTCAACCTTGCAGCTCAACTCTCTATCTAGTTGTCAGTTGTCGGAGGGAAATTCCCTAGCATAACATGTTCTTCAGCCACAGTCAACAGAGCTATTAACTGAGCAAGCCAAAGCATGTTCAGCTAGCACATCCAAGTGGCTCACCGCCTGTGTAGTCAATAGTCTACTAAACTAGTTTTCAGCTGGAAGCCAGCAAGTGACACCTGCAACTAGCCAGTGCAGTGGCCACTTTATGTAAATATCATTACAGGAATGCAATTATGCTCGAGTGATGACTACGTTGTGGATACAGAGCATTGGAAACTTACCGGAAACTTCATTCATCAGATCATCAATTATCAACCATCTGTTGTGATCATCTTTAGGAAAGTTCACAGTTAAATATCTATTATCCCTTAATGAAATATCATTCCAGATTCGTGTTGAAAAACCTTTTGATAGGCACCATAGCAATAGTGTTTTCTGCCAGTGGAGGATAAGTTATAGTCTGAATAGCTCCAATCATTAGCCAAATTGTTTTTGTCTTTTCAAATCCCATTGGACCCACCAATCATCGCCATAAAAAGTGAAGGCACCCTCATGTCAAACCCTTCAGCAGTACTATCCATGACAAATTAGATGTTCTTCATCCACCAATAGTTTCAGTTATGATTCAAATGGGAGAGTTCTTCATCTGTTGTATTTATTTGATAGCGCTTTCATAATTGCTAAACTTTGTGACACTTCGAAAAGTAGAACAACCTGTGATTATTACCAATATTAGCATAACTTTTATCGGTTTTTGTTTTACAGTTAGCACAACACTATCTACAATTTCAGTCCCACTACCATCAATGATATCTTTTTCACTTGCCGCTCTCATCTCCACATCTTCTGCTCGCAACGTCAGTAGTAATATATGAGCAGATCTCCCTACCAAGTGTTTTTTGTGGGGTTAAAATCTGGGGTGATGCAATGGGTTACGGCGTTGGATGGATTCGCCGAGTTTATATTGTATTTTATTTGAGGGGTATTTGAGTGGCATTTGAGTGGCATTTAAGCGGCATTTGAGTTTTGATTATTTTTTTACCTAATTTGAACTTATATGGTATATAGATTTTGAATGTATGGCATTTAAGTTATGATAATTTTTTTACATAATTGTATACATAATTATAACTCATAGGGTATCTAGATTTTGAATGTAAGGCATTTAAGGTTTGATAATTTTTTGTAATTCCGACTCATATGATATCTTGAGAGAGAGGAGAGAGGAGATATATCTACATTGAATAAATACAGTGATTAAAAATGAAACAATATGTGAATATATACATTTATTGTGTAATAAGTAGGGAAAATCTCTCCATATAATATAGCTAGAGTCAGTAAATACTAAGTAGCTGAAGTTTTTAGCTATTTCAACTAGATAAAAAAGTACAGTCACTCGTATAATGCTTGAGATAGGAAGATCTTCAAATGTTTTGCAAACCGGAACTTTTGGTGAGTTAATCACTTGAGAACCTTTAGACTTTTCTATGAATCAATATATGATTATATACACTTATTGTATAATAAGTAGGGAAAATCTCTCCATATAATATAGTTAGAGTCAGTAAATAGTAAGTAATACAAAACAGTACGACTTGTAATGTCAATCAATACACAGGCTTTTTTTATACATTCATTATCCACTTGAGACTACCTGTTGTCAGCATTTGATATTGAGTTTACATACCATCAACACCAAGCTGTTCATCAAAATCTTGTAATTCGTTTTCTAGGAACTCCTTAAGAACTTCATCCTCATTATTTGTTTTTGTTAGCACCTCATTGGAATTTGTTTGTGTGCAATATTGATCCCAATCACTAGCGTTGGTTGAAGAAATGAAAACAACATTGTGGTATGGAATAGGATTTCCATTCTTACTCTGTTTTTTTTCTTTGTAAATCATCACACCAGGTGCACATCTTTTAGCTTCCTCGTTGTATCTGATTGGTAGTAAAAGCGTTCTCGTCTCTCTTTTTCCATTCTTTTCAGCGACATAGCGAATGCAATTTACAATGGATTCTTCTCCATTGAATCGGAAAGGAATGAATTTTTCTACAACTTCGATGTAAGCAAAAATGGAACAATCTTTGAAATTGCTGAGATACTCGATGTCGTAAGCGAGTTTGAGTTCTTCTTCACTCATTTTTCTCAGTTTTTCAGCTTCAGCAGTAGCTTCCATTGTGGTTAAGCGTTTTGTGCTGATACGTTTGACATTGTAGTAAGTAGTCTCTGGTTTTTTTGAGTTTTCCATCTCACCCAAGTACAAAATGTTGAAAGGTAATGGGTAGTTATCAACATTGAAGCTTTCAACTACTCTACTTGGGCAAACAACTTTCTGAAAATTCGCTCCAGTTGAATTATCAAGATAAGTGAGAATGTAGTAATTTCCGTATGCACCAGTACTCTGTTCAATAGAAACGATTTGCAAAACTGATGGAACAGGAAGTGATGCTAGTGTAAGAAACCCTCCAATCTTTTTCAAATCACATGCCTTCCATTTTTGGAGAGATTTGGCCATCTTGAGAGCTCTGTCAGCATCAGTGAGCAATTCTTTTTGTTCCATATTGTTTGATGTTGTGGGTAAAACCAGTTTTGGAAGAGCTCGTCTCTTTATTGTTGCTTCTTTTGTGACAGAGTTAGAGTTTTTTCTTTTGGAGGATGTTTTGAGTGTTTTTTGTTTGTTTTTGATTGGTTTTAAATCCATGTAAGAAGCAGAAAAATCCTCCATAGTATTCTAAAAAAGAAAGAAATAATATATAATTCAGCTTTTCATGTGGAACTAAAAGATTATTTATTTCATACTTTACATTATAGCTAAACTAATTTTGATCTTTGCTAGGTAGGGAATAATAAATTTTTTAAATTTTACCTTTTATAAAGAGAAAGATTCTAGTAGTTGCAATGGAAAGTGTAGTAGATGTTGCTCCTCCGATCACTGTTGTACAACTGGATGCTTTCTGTGTGAAAACAGTGGCTCTTAAATAGGTAAAGTTGCACTGATTAAATCCTATGAAAATCAGCATTTTGTCCACGCGAAAACCAATGCTTTCGCGGGAATAAATAATTTATTTTCACGCGAATGGAAACCGTTGCTTTCGCGGGAATGAAAATTTTATTTTCGCGGGAATGGAAACCGTTGCTTTCGCGGGAATAAAACATTTAATTTCACGCGAAAACAAACCAATGCTTTCGCGGGAATAAATATTTTATATTCACGCGAATGGAAACCGTTGCTTTCGCGGGAATAAATATTTTATTTTCACGCGAATAGAAACTGTTGCTTTCGCGGGAATACAAATTTTATTTTCACTCGAAGGGAAACCGTTGTTTTCGCGGGATTAAATAATTTATTTTCACGCGAATAGAAACTGTTGCTTTCGCGGGAATACAAATTTTATTTTCACGCGGATACAAACCAATGCTTTCGCGGGAATAAATAATTTATTTTCACGCGAATGGAAACCATTGCTTTCGCGGGAATACAAATTTTATTTTCACACGAATACAAACCAATGCTTTCGCGTGAAAATATAATTTATTCCCGCGAAAGCAAAATGCTTTAACGTGAAAATAAAATTTGTATTCCCGCAAAAGCAACAGTTTCTATTCGCGTGAAAATAAATTATTTATTCCCGCGAAAGCTATGGTTTGTATCCGCGTGAAAATAAAATTTGTATTCCCGCGAAAGCAACAGTTTCTATTCGCGTGAAAATAAATTATTTATTCCCGCGAAAACATTGGTTTGTATCCGCGTGAAAATAAAATTTGTATTCCCGCGAAAGCATCAGTTTCTATTCGCGTGAAAATAAATTATTTATTCCCGCGAAAACATTGGTTTGTATCCGCGTGAAAATAAAATTTGTATTCCCGCGAAAGCAACAGTTTCCATTCGCGTGAAAATAAATTATTTATTCCCGCGAAAACATTGGTTTGTATCCGCGTGAAAATAAAATTTGTATTCCCGCGAAAGCAACAGTTTCTATTCGCGTGAAAATAAATTATTTATTCCCGCGAAAGCATTGGTTTGTATCCGCGTGAAAATGAAATTTGTATTCCCGCGAAAGCAACAGTTTCTATTCGCGTGAAAATAAATTATTTATTCCCGCGAAAGCTATGGTTTGTATCCGCCTGAAAATAAAATTTGTATTCTCGCGAAAGCAACAGTTTCTATTCGCGTGAAAATAAATTATTTATTCCCGCGAAAGCATTGGTTTGTATCCGCGTGAAAATCAAATTTGTATTCCCGCGAAAGCAACAGTTTCTATTCGCGTGAAAATAAATTATTTATTCCCGCGAAAGCTATGGTTTGTATCCGCGTGAAAATAAAATTTGTATTCCCGCGAAAGCAACAGTTTCTATTCGCGTGAAAATAAAATATTCATTCCCGCGAAAGCAACGGTTTCCATTCGCGTGAAAATAAAATATTTATTCCCGCGAAAGCATTGGGTTGTATTCGCGTGAAAAAATACTGATTTATAGGATTTAATCAGTGCAACTTTACCTATTTAAGAGCCACCGTTTTCACACAGAAAGCATCCAGTTCTACAACAGCGATCGGAGGAGCAACATCTACTACTACTACATCCACTAACTATTAAAAGTTTTTCTGAGTGAATTTGAAAGTTTTCATTGAATTTAAGACTTAATTATCTGACTTAATCATCTCACTTAATTATTTGTTTACTTAAAAAGTAATGCTTTCACACAATAAATCACTCGTTCTAACAACAGTAACTGAAGACTCGACATCTACTATATAATATACCAACTGACTACTAGGAGTTTTATTCACAAGGTAAAATTTATTAGCTGAGACGTTTAACTTACCTTTTTATGTGCTATTGTTACTTCTATTAAAAGTAATGATTTTATTGTTATTATAGTACTATGGAAACAGAAGAGGAGGATACTGATGTAGACATACATAAGGAATGGGAATGGCTCATGAAAAATCAAAATGATATCAGTTTTTCAAATGCTGATAATGAATACATGAATGACGAATGTAATGCTGAATATGAAAATAAAATGGAGATGGAACTTGAAAATGCTTTTCAAGACACACCTTCAACTTCTCAAGTTTCAGCAACTACTGAAAATACGATAGTCTTTGATATGCAGTAAGTTTTTAAAATCATAAATTAATAATGTTAGTAGAATAATTCTTTTTGCTGGTTTTTTAGAGTTATCTCATGAATCAGCAAAATTAATGCGTTATCTCTTTATTGTAGACAGGACTCAGAATATCAGAGAATGAATGTAAAAAAGGGAGTTGAGAATTCATCTCATAGTACACAGTAAGTTTTTAAAAACCTAACTAATAATAATGTTTGAGACATTTTTTTCCAATTCCATTTTAAAAATTAATTGATAATATTGTTTAAGTCATTTTTTCTTCTGTTACATTTCATACAAAATGTATGTGAATGTTTTATAGAACAACTATTATGTGTTAACATTTCTATTGTAGACAAAGTTTAAATTATCGGGAGGAGAATGTAGAAGAAAAAACCCCTGAAATTTCCCCTAATTGGAAATGGTTAGAAGAAAATCTCATTTGTTTTCGTTTACCTGATGAAACAATCAATCAAACAGGGTTTGGTGCTGAACCTTCATCATCAAAGACTAACATAATAGCTCAAGATATAGAGCCAGTTGTGGAGGAGATAGTTAAAGAAAATGAGAATGATCCAATGATAGAAAATGAAGAAGAAGAAGAAGAAGAAGAAGAAGAAGAAGAAGAAGAAGAAGAAGAAGAAGAAGAAGAAGAAGAAGAAGAAGAAGAGGAAGAAGCACAAGAAGAAGAACAAGAAGAAGAAGAAATGGAAGATTTAAATTTTGAAAGACCTAGCCGAGTATCAACCCTAGGTATTGTTGATGATAGCACAGCTCCAACTTTTCAAGATGAAGAATGGGATGATTTGATAGCTAGATATTGGGGAGCTATGAAAACGAAACATAGAGCTGGAAAAGTCATAGAACTTTTAAATGTAAGACTTTGGGATGGGATTCCAAGAAACCAAGCTGATACCTACCAAAATGACTATCATGATTCAAGAGTGTTAGAATTGCTAAAAAAAGTTTGGAGACAATTGAGCTCCAGAGCAAAAGTCAACTGTAGCGTAGGTTGTATACTAGAAAATAAAAATGATGGTGAACTCCGATACTTTCACTCATCATCAAACAATGCTACCGTATATCCAAAAGCTAAACTGATTGAAACTGAAGGAGATCTTGATGACTTTTTTGTTGATGTTATGGAGACTGATCATCGTACAAATAGCTTGAGACGGAGACCAAATACGACTTGGAGATTGATGTTAATCACAAACATTTCGTTTTATTTCTACAAACTACTCGGAATGGGAAAAGTTGGATCACCACCAGAGCATTTACCCTCTCACCTCATTAACAACAGACACATACGAACCATGTTAAAAAACACAAAAGGAATACGAATTACCGACAATCTTTGTTTTTTTAGATGTCTAGCATTACACAAAGAACTACAAAAAAACGGTGGAATTGAAAAGATCCGATAATTAAGGAGGTGAAGGAGTACCAACAACAATATCATAGTTTCATCTATGGTGATAGTGCTAAAAGTTGTGATGGGAAAGGAGTAACAGAAGCTGATTTATTGCTTTTGGAGCGAGCATTTCAACTGAAGATAACAGTGTTTTCTTTAAATGATGATATGACTTCAACAGTTATTTGGAATTCAAACTCCAGTTATAAGGAGAATCTATATTTGGATCTTTATATCAATCACTTCAGTCTTATTACAAACTTGGAAGGATATGTCAGAACCTACAGATGTCCAACGTGTTCTACTTGTTATGACAGATTGGGGAATTTGAAAAGACACAGATGTTCAATCTCAGACGCAACAAATCTGGAGTTTTCTGCAGGGCAATACAAACCTACCGCTACAATATTCGACAAACTGAAGATTCAATTCGGGATAGATATCGGGTCAGATGATTCCTTGAGATACTTTCCGTTTTTTGCAACATTCGATATAGAGTGTTTGTTACCTAATTGCGAAAAGATCGAGATACAGACATAACCATTTACACTAACGAGCATCAACTTTTAAGTATTTCAATTTGTTCAAATGTACCGGGCTTCAACAACCCACGTTGTATTGTCAATAACGGGGATGATGATGAGTGTGTTGAAAAGTTCATTGAATACTTGGAAGATATTAGTGAAGAATCATATAGCCGATTGGAAGAACAATTTTCACAAATCATAAAACAGATAGAAGGTGAATTACAACGATTGGAAAAAGCTGAAGAAAAGTTTCGTACTGATTATGAACAAAATTGTTTCAGACGGAGAACAGGAGCTGAAAAAGTTCTGGATGATTTGTACAGCTATATGAAAAAACTTCCTATTCTAGGATTCAATTCACAGACTTATGATGTCAATGTGATGAAAGGAAAACTGCTTCAAAAATTGAAAGATGTCTCCGGCAAAGATTTTGATTTTGTTATAAAAAAAGGAAACAAGATGCCTGTTATCGGAATAGGATCTTTTTTGTTTTTAGATTGTACAAACTTTATCGCTCCTGGATATAGCTATGGAATGTATCTCAAAGCATACAAATGTGAAGCCGGAAAAGGATTTTTTCCTTATGAATGGATGAAAGACTTGGAACAACTTAATCAAGAACATCTACCTCCAAGAGAAGCTTTTTACAGTTCTTTAAAACAAAAAAACATCAGTGAAGAATAGTACATGATTTGTCAAGAAGCGTGGAAAGATAACGACATGAGGACAATGAGGGATTTTTTAAAATGGTACAACAACTTGGATGTAAAACCATTTGTTCAAGCGTTGGAAAGACAAAGATCGATCTACAGAGAGCATGGGATTGATATGTTAAAAGACGGTATATCTTTACCAGGATTAGCGATTCGATGGATGTTCAACAAAGCTCCTCAACCACCTCCTCCATACCTCTCTACACACTTGGATTTCCATGAACTTGGTAACTCGTTTCGACAGACTCTCCCAATTTGTCTGATTGACAACTGCAATGCAGAACTTTATCCTCTAATAAAGAAAAACATAGTTGGTGGACCAAGTCTAGTGATGCATAGATATCACGAAAAAGGTATAACTAAAATTAGAGAACATTGGTTGGGAAAAGAAGCAAAAGTTTGTGATAGAATCTATGGAGTTGATGCAAATGCGCTCTATTTATGGTGTATGATGCAATCAATGCCTACTGGTTATCATCGAAGAAGAAAAATTGAAAACTCCTTTGTTGCTGAACCAGTAAAATTTAGCAAGGTAGCTCATAGTTGGTTACAGTTCCAAATGTTTTCAAGAAAAATCAATATCAAGCATCAGCTCAATGGAGGAGAAGTTGCTCTTGGACAGCGAGGATTACCAGTTGATGGATTCTGTGTTGAAAATCGTCATGTCTTTCAATTCCACGGGTGTTTTTGGCATGGACACAACTGCTCTTATAACAATGCTAAAGAACAAGAGCTTCAAGCTAGTGGAAGAAAATAAAAAGCAAATCTGTTTAAAACTACGATGGAAAATGAAGAATATCTTCGAACGCTAGGTTACACTGTAATCTCGATTTGGGAGTGTGAGTGGATGAAACGTGTAAAAACTCATACAAATTTACAAAAATTTGTCAACACGTTTTACAATTCTTTCTACCCTAAAATACTTGAAAAAAAGCTGAATCAAGAAGAAGTGTTGGAGAGAGTTCAATCAGAGGAATTCTTCGGATTTGTTGAATGTGACATCGAAGTTCCTGAGGAAGAGGAAGAAAAGTTCTCCGAAATGCCCCCGATTTTTAAAAATACGATGTTAACCAGAGAACACTTGAGCGAAGAAATGAAAGTCTTTGCTGAAGCCGAAGGGTTTTTAAAGACTCCTCAACGCTCATTAGTTGGAAGTATGTACGGAGATAAGATATTGCTAATGAGTCCTTTGTTAAAAGTGTACTTGAAACAAGAATTGAAAGTCACCAAAGTTTATCAGCTAATAGAATATATTCCTAGAAAAGCTTTTGAAGCTTTTGGAACATCAGTTTCAGACGCTAGGCGAATGGGAGATGTAGATCCTAGTCAAGAATTACTCGCTACTACTAGCAAGTTGGTAGGAAATGCTGCTTATGGAAAAACAATCGATGATAAAGAAAAACACACCACCATCAAGTTCATAGAAGGGGCGAGAAAAGCTTCATTTCGTATCAGAGGGAACAAATTCATCTCCATGGAAGAGATAGCAGATGATTTTTATGAAATCGTAACCTGTAAACGACTAGTAAGTTTTAAAAACAATTATTTTGCAATTCAAAATTTATATTCTCCAAGTTTACTTTGCTAATCAGTATCACCATCATTTCAGCTAACTATGAACGTTCCAGTACACTTGGGTTTTTCCGTGCTACAGTATGCTAAACTGAGAATGCTACAGTTTTACTACGACTTTATGGATAAGTAAGTAAAACCTAATTCCCTACCATTATTATGTATAAGTAAGTAAAACTTCCAAATAATTGAAATCGAAACAATCTTTTTATTTATAGATATATTGACAGAAGTGATTTCCAATATGTTGAAATGGATACAGATAGCGCATACATGGCGTTGAGCGGAACATTAGAAACACTGGTATAACCAAGTATGAAAAAAGAGTTTTACAATGAATATGGTGATTGGTTTCCACGCCCATACTGTGACAAACATAGGGATGAGTTTTTAAGAACCAAAACAATGGGTTTAGAATGGAGCATGCAAGACTGTTGTGAAAAAGTACTAAAACATGGAAAAAGAACACCCGGGCTGTTTAAAGAGGAATTTACCGGAGATGGAATTGTTGCACTTAACTCTAAATCCTATTACTGCTGGGGAGAAACAGGAAACAAGTTTAGCTCAAAAGGTTTGAACAAACGAATTAATCAATTGAACAAAGACAGTTATCTAAATGTATTGAACACAAAAAAGTCGTTTATGGGTAAAAATCGAGGATTTGTAGTAAAGGATCAAAAAATGTTGACATACAGCCAAATAAAGCGAGGACTCACATATTTTTATTCTAAAAGACGAGTGTGTTCTGATGGAGTATCTACCGAACCTACTTTGGCTTAAATAAAAACCTTCATAATAGACTTCTTTTACCACAGTTACTATAACTATATATATATAAAATACAAGAAATCTTTCATCATCCTTATAAATATCGATAACGAATAGATGAATATTTAACTTCATCATCCAATATATTTTATAGCATTCAATGTATATATGAGTTCGAATTATGTATCTAGCTATATTATATGAGGAGATTTTGCCCCTACTTATTATGTAATAAATGTATATAGTCATACATTGATTCACTTTTAATCAATGTATTTATTCAAGGTAGATACATCTCCTCTCTCCTCCCTCTCAAGATGCTATATGAGTTCGAGTTATGTAAAGAAATTATCAAAACTTAAATGCCATACATTCAAAATCTATATGTCATATAAGTTCAAGTTAAGTAACAAAAATAATCAAAACTCAATTGCCACTTAAATGCCACTCAAATACCCCTCAAATAAAATACAATATAAACTCGGCGAATCCATCCAACGTCGTAACCCATTGCCTAAACTCCAAGATCAAATCCACAAAAAAACACTTGGTAGGGAGATCTGCTCATATATTACTACTAACGTCTCCCCTATCAATAGTTTTATATTGAAACAACATTTTCTTTTTATACATAATACCGTAAAGGGAGAGACACCTCAAGTGCTCATACATCAGTCAAAACGCCCTTGAAACCATAATACAGACCCCGATATATACAACCACTGCACAATAAACACATATAACATAATCATAACCATTGCTATACAATATCAACTTAAACTAAGATATAAACTGGGAGTATCAACATCTGGTGTACATAAAAAGGTTCTCTATCGGTTCTACTGGACACCTGGTGCAACAAAAAAGGCGCTTCACCCAAGCAAACCATCTTGTCCTTAACCCCCCACCTGGAGATTTACTTCTATTATGCTACTCATAACTTTCACAGTAAATAATCCACTAACTACTTTCATACAAGTTTGTGCAAAAAATTTACTCAATCTTTACTAGGATCTCAAAAGAAAACGAAGTTATATCACTTTTAGTTATTTAAACATTCAAGATAAACTTTCTGGGATTTTTGTGTAACAATCTCTCCTTAATAATTACAGCATCTATTCAAGTAAATAAATGATCAAACATTCTTTCTTTATCTAGTGTCAGCCTGGCAGCGAGCAAGAAACTTGATCGTCACAGCGTCTAGACTTGAAGAAAACATAGAGTATGGCTCCAACCCAGAGTCCCTCTGTGCTTACCATGATGGAGTGCTCAACCAGTACTACACAACCATAACATGTAATCAACCAATGAGAGCGCAGTTTGTGCAGATACAACTCAATGTCACAGACCTCTTAAGCATCTATGAGTTGGAAGTACACGGAGTTTGAGGTGATTCTTTGGTGAAAACAGAACGTTTAGTTATGGAAAGAGATGCCATAATTTAACAGTGTCTTTAAATTTTACGCTTACCACTGCATGTGTCCCAGTCATATGAAATACATGTAAGTATTTTTTGTGAAACGAATGTTGTGTTCTTTTGAAAGCATTATAATTTCCAGTTTGTGTCGGTAAAGTCAATGGCAGTTATGTAAATGTATATTTAGCTGCTAATATTGTTACAGTCTTTTCTGTAAAAGTTACAAGGATTTGACAGAAGGTTCAAACAATTAATTCATTTTGAATTGGATGATTATTTATTATCAAATAAAAATTTGTTTGAGATTCTTGAGTTTTTCACCAATTTTGTATTTACTAATTTTTGCATATTACATCAAAATACACCAGTGTCTGTTGCAATAGTAATATAATCAGACAATCTGAGTGGCTAGTGGTTGAGTTTCCAGGTTTGTTTACATTTTACATTTACATTACATTGATAATGTTATCGTTTGTATGCTTTAAATAAAGAGCTTTGTTTTATGCCTTTTAATCAAAAAAGTATGCTAGTATGGTATCGTATGTGCAAATGGTATATTTATCAATTGCCCAAAAGCCTTGTGAATTTGAAAAAACACTTCTGCATCGGAATTCTTCAAAAAATTTGGAATAATGTGAAGGATGGCAACCAGCAAGAGACAAAACCTCCAATCACAGGTTAGTGACACAAACAATCATTTACTCACTTCGCTTATCACAGCCACGAACAAGTGGTACAGAAATTGATGTGTAAATAATCATGCAATTATCTACCTTATAAAGAGAAGTCGTGTCTGTCTGTTTGTTTGTCTGTGCACATTTTTTAGCCCAAATTCTTTAGAGTAGTCTCCCCTGATTTTAAAAATTTGCAAATATTTAACACTATAGCTTAACTTTTTCATGTATATTTATTAAGGGAAGTAAGATTCACCTATTGGCAGCACCGTGAAAGTTTTATGATGTGACTTTGTTCATGAGTATGGTTTTTGTGACCATATCACAAATTGAACACCGGTTATTATACACTACTTTTTGGCTTATAAGTAGTAAGACGGCGTTTCAGTTACATATTCCGGTGAGCCTACTGTAAAACTGTAGTTTTTTTTATCACTAAAAATTAATGTCAGGGAAACTGATAACTTTCCAGTCATGCTATCATGGTTATGGTTATAATCATAGAATTATCTCAATTGTATGGTTATAATGCATTCAAGATCTTAATACTGTTAATAACTGTTCCATTCGTTTCAAACATTAATAGAGTGGCAAGTATCAAATTTACATTTTGGTCTTTTAAATTTGAATAGCTCAAAGATACTTGGGTAATTTCAGTTCAGAGCTGTTGGACTGAAAACGCAGCGTAAAACAACCTCTGAATTTTTTTATAATTCAGCTTAAGTGAAGAAATCATGATTTCAATGATTTCTTTTATTTCTTCACTTAGCCTTGGACTGATCACTAATGTACTGATCAGCCAAAAGACCATCTGTCACTTTTGCCAGGTTGGGTATTTTTTATTCACATTACTTAGACTGATAACGAATTTGCAATTTTTTAGTATACACTCTGCACACGCCGACAATCAGCTGTCACATAATTTATAAACAAAACTATAGCATAATAACCGGTGTTCAACTTGTGATATAGTCACAAAAACCATACTCATGAAAAAAGTCAGACAATAAAAACTTTTATTGTTCTTTCACTAAGAGCCTCTTACTTCCCTTAATGAATATACATAGAAAAATTAAGCTGTAGTGTTAAATATTTGCAAAATTCTAGAATCATGGGAGACAACTCTGAAGAATTTTCCATCAACCAGCACCAATTAAATGCTGTTGATTCAATAACTGCAATAGAATTGCGCTTTTGCAAGCATCATGCTTAATGCTGCTGTTGTAGCAGGTTCAGATGTGAACGTTTTATGGATATTTTCAACATAATACATTGATGGCATTGATCTCTGCTCCCTCACTGCTGCGTGACCACTGATATTATATTTTCGATTGAACACATTTCAGAGTTGTCGGCCCCGGCAGGGGCGGATCTAGCCTTGACAGTTAGTTGGTGCCAATATCTGGCCGGGGGTCCAGGGGGCCGGCAGGCCCCCGGCGGGTCCAGGGCAGCGCCCTGGCGGGGGCTAGGGGGCAGCGCCCCCGCAAGCGGGGTGCGGGGCGCAGCCCCGAGCCGAAACGATAATTATGTGGTATAAAAACACCAAGTTTTCTAAGAAGCTGGAAGTATTTGACAGTTTTGCTACATAATTGCATTATTGAAAAAGTATCCAACATGTTCAAAGTTTATATTTCTATAATGAAATGTAACTGATATAAAGTGCTGTGCATGAGGCATGAATTTTGTAGTTTAATTCTCATCCTGATGCCTAACAGTACACAATAACAATCACTGCCATTTTGAAAGGGTCACCATCATCCTTCGGCTTTTTTGGCCAGCAAATCGATCAATCACTTTTTTGTAGCTGTAATGAAAAAAAAAGACAAAGTGGATATGTATGGTGGCTCAGAACGTTTTGTGTTTTGCATTTTAAAACGTCTGAATGCTTTCCAAACCGTTTGAATCGATTTGAAATAGTCTGAACTTTTGCAAAACTTCTGAACGCTTTGTGAAATCGTTCGTAGGCTTTGAAAATCCGAGCTGATTTGCTGGTTCGCTCCATTGATCAAGATCTACAGTCCATTTATGATTGATAGATGTTTTTACTAAAGAGTTGAATTTTTTTAATAAATAAAATGTTTTTATTTATTAAATATTATTTGTTTTAAAATATTTTAAATAATAAATACAGCCTAACTGTAAATGTAAAAATTAGTTTTAGAGATTATATTCAACAACATTTTTATACAGTTAATTAACTTACTCTATGTCTTTTGATCGACGTCTATTTTGATAAAGTTATATAGAGGCTATAAATAAAATGATAACGATCGCTTTTGGTTCGAAAGCCATGTGCCTTGCAAACTTTTCCCACCATTTCAAAATACTTTAGACTGTTTTAAAACAGTTCAGACTATTTCTAAATAATTCATACGGTTTGTAAATAGTTCACTCTTTCTAAAGCGTCCATACGGTTTGTAATTTTCTAAATCATCTGGATCATTTCTAAACCGTCTGAATTATTTGCAAGACAACTATACGGTTTACGGATTTTACAATTGTTGGACAGGAAATACAGTTTTATAGCATTAATTCCGAAACTGCTGAGGCCGACAATTAATTTATAATAACCAACAAGCCCGTTTTTAAACAGAGTTTCTTGGGCTATTTTACTACAATAACCCAATTATTTTCAATGTAAAAGACGCTTTGCAAAGCGTCTGGACTATTTCAAATCCGTTCATACGCTTTGAAAACGAAACCGTCTAACGTTAAGAGCCACCATAGGATATGTATTAATTGATCATTGTTGTCTACAATATTTTAAACGATAAATGATCATTTAAATAACCAAAAGAATAAAAAACGGAGCGAACTGAGGGAAAAAGTGTATCAATCATTTTTTAGTGGCATTTGTGCACCAGTTTAATCGATGAAAATTCTGTCTATCAGCTTTTTAAGATGCTTAAAACCTGAGACAAATCTCATAAATTTTATGAAACCAACTGTAAGCATTTTTGTTGCTAGAGCAACACTCATTTTTCAGGAAATGGTTACTAATTATTAAAAAAATGTTTTAGATAAAAATTATTATTTACTGTGATTATCATCATTTTTACTTTTAACATCATGAGGAAACTGATTTGATCCCATTAAGTAATAATGCTCTATGTTATTAGATTTTGTTAATAATAAATAATAAATTATTGTTGTAGTAGTACAATAATAATAATTATAATAATAATTATTATTATTTATTTATTTATTATTATTAATAATAATTAGTAATAACTAATTATGACAAATCATAAACAACCAAAATATGGTGCAAAAAGTGAAGATCCATGTGGAAAACTCAATCAGCAACAATATACATACTTTGAAACATTCTTTTGTTGCCAATAAGTCAATAAAATGTGCGCTATCTTTTCTTTGCTGGTGGGGGAGAATTGCTTGCATGCTTGTGACTTGTACCAGAAAAGAAAATCCGGAATTTCCACAGAAGTAAATACTGCTACTAGCTGATGATAAAATAGATAACATCTAAGCTCTTTCAGGGTGATACGTCTGTGTATGTTGCTAAGTAGCTGCATGAACTTTGTTCCCATTTAACAACAATAGACAAGAAGTTTGTTCCGTAGTCAAAATAAATCGTTTTTAACTGAATTTTTTTTATTTTCTTAAATAATTTGAGTTGGTGCCATGGCACCAGTGGCACCACTGCTAGATCCGCCCTTGCCCGGTAATGTTGCATTGTAGACTGCTAATTAGAATAACGTTTCCTTCGATCGTTCGGCTGTTCGGTTGTTCGGCGTTCGGTTTTATGCAGCTACCGGAATTAATGTACATATTTCATAACAACAGCAATTCTCCGGCGTGGACGTAGTGCCTGCCGCAATTGCGCTTTGTACTAATAGGAGCCGCGGCTATTAACAAACGATGCTTCGGCACGTGGCTTCTCCGTAACGACCCGTCGTGCTATACTATTTACTCAAAACACCTATAGGCTATAGACTACAGGTCTTTGCTTTTCTCCATTACCAACGTACGTATCGAACAGGGATGTTCCACTTGGCGGTGATTTTAATTCACTTTCACTTTTGTTTGTTATGTTTCACATTTTATTTCTAAATAATAATCTAAAATAAAGTTTATTATTATTCGTAGCTACTTTATTATTATTTGTTTTACTTGGCAAGGAGACGAAAAATATCAACATATGTACATGGCTACATCTGAAAAAAATATATAACTCTGGTGTGTATTTCCATTAGATATAGATGAAAATTTACATATTTACAAAATATCAACAAGTGTGTTGCACTGTTGACTTAGGAGTAAGACAGAAAAAATGAATGTTCTTGAGCATTTGGCTTTTATATTCTTCTTACTATGCTGCTCTTTTCCGGACCTGTACCTATTGTTGTTATTTGTTGTCTTCAGCTCTATGTCCCCCATTCTACGAACTTCATCACAACAGTAATTATAATTTATTCTTTCACTTTCTCTCAGAGAACTATTCAAAGTCATGGCCTACAATTGATGCACATAACTACTGCCACTGATTTGAATTCACTTTCACTGTTGTTTGTTATGTTTTACATTTAATTTTAAGGCTGATTACATAACTTCTCATATCTTTACAATTGGAGCTTGCACTCCAAATTGGTCAACTTTGGAAGTCCACAATAATGGATTGTTGCATGCATGATTCGTTGGTAACGGGTAGTCATTGCGGCTAGTATAGTATATATACAATCAGATATTTTATTCCTATATACATGTTTTATTACAGTGACCACGATCTGTAACGATGGCAACAAATAACAAGGCATGGCTTGTGGCTATGTAATTAAATATAGTAGTTAAATAGGTTAAGCGCCCAAGAAAAAAAGGGCAGAGTTAATGAGTGTAATATCTGCTGGTAAACGTGCCCATCTCCTGTTTAGTCCTAGGGATTTTTCATAGCACGGTGTTCATCTTTCTTGGCATTTGGAGGTAGATAAGTCGCAAACTTGGCTTCCTGGAGCTCCGCAGCTGTTCTCAAGATCTTAGGCCAAGTTACTAACCTGACTCTGGCCCAGTAATGGTTACTACCAACCCAGTAAATGTCACCACCAACCCGGTCATGTTTGTAATATAGGGAAGGTAGCATTAATTGATTTACTGTTTGCAACATGAACAACCAGTCACTTGTTGTTTATGTTTAGTTAACCCAAAGGATATCTCTCGCCCGCAGAGGCAGCCTCTAGTAGGTAAGGGTCTGCAAAGGTTGGTGTTTACAAGTTTTTCTATCAAAATCTACACAGTACTACCGAGTTCTTCATAAGCCGAAACTAAGCCACTTAAAATCTAGAATAGCAGTTAGAGATGAGTGAAAGTTGAGGTGTATAATTTTCTTTGAGTTAAACACTATTCTAATAAAACCTGGACAAAAAATTGGCTTGCATAAGTTCTGAACATGGTGGAAGCATTGCGTACTGGTTGGGCCAATAAGTTATTTTTACTTAGTAAATAAGGAAACTGCATTTTGGCTTTTGGGGCTCGGATATATATTGTATTCTATTTAAGTGCGATAGCAAGTTATTGTTGGGGGTGTGTGCTATGCGTGAGCTAATCATTGATTTAAAGTATTGATTAGAAACCTCCAAAGGCCTGCTTAAACTGAGCTACAGCACTTCCTGTGTAAACTTACGTAAATTAACTCTCACCATTTTTACTTTTGATTGCTTTCCAGTTGCTGTTATTGGTGTTAGTTGTATCTTTTAATTACTAATCCAACTGTCTGTATTGAGTGCTAACATGTCAACAACTTGGTGCATAAGTATTGTCAAAGCCTTGGATTGAGCAATTTGCACACCGCCGATGAACCTAAGATTAATGGTAGAACAAGCACACCGGATTAAGAGTTGTTCGTTCCTGCTCCTGTATGAAAGCAAGACTGATTTGAGAAAAGAAATTCTGACCCCAATTGCAAAACTTGGAAAGTTTCATTTTGATATCTATGAGTATAATTTTAAACTAGCTAGAGTCTTTAATAAACCTATCTAAACAGAATTAAAATTTTTTAACTAGTTTCAAGATATTAGCAAAGAAGAAAATGCAATGTGACTGTTGATTTGACAAGGGAAAGCTTGTGGACTATAACCAAAAATATATTTAACCAGCAGGCGCTGGGGAATTACACTTTTAGCTCCAATGGGACAGTCTAATTTAGTACTTTTTTGACCCAGTTTTTTTTATCATGACAGGCTGTTTCTTAACAACTCATTTGCATACGTGTTTCTATATATTGTAGAGAATTTGAGTATTCTTGTAGCTATAGCAACTGTCCTAGGGAGGGAAGGGGTGGGAGCTAGTGGGAAATTGTGCATTATTAATACTAATAATAAAAGATTTTAACTGGCTTAATCTGACTTAGCGCCAACTTCACCTAGACTTGACCTCATTTCTACTTTGACCAACAACCAGACACTTCAACCAACCAAATATAAGATATATCCAAGACAACATGCCAGAAATACTAGATAATGGTAAAAATATATAAATATTTAATATATTGTAATGATACAAAATTTAGGGCATACAGTATATTCACTATCACAGCTAAATACCTACTAACAATAATAACATTTGCTCCTCTATTTATAGAATTTTGGTATAGTTGAAAAATCTAATCTCTGATTGGCTCCTTAACAAGCTGGTATAAGTGAAGTTAAGATATCTTCTTCCCAAGGCGTTGTCCTGTACTATAACAATGTTTGCAGTACAAGGGCATAGACAGAAATGGGTAGGCATCTATTTCTATCACAGTATGGTGGTTACACATGAAATATTCTACGCATGTGTAAGGCTTGTTTAGTGTTCAAGGAAAGGGATAGTTTCTTTTTCAAAAGGTTGCTTGTTTTTTATCCTCTATAGTGGACCTTAGTGTACAGAAAAGGCAGTAAGCCATTTGTTGTCGGCTGCCTTTTTGGGTCAGCAATCTGCTGGAGTAATTTTTATACTAGATTCACGCTCAGAATTCAGGTTGATTTTTTTAGAGCTTCTACCTTCCTTACTCAGAAACTGTGAGAGTTCAGACATATATTCTTTGTTAATAGTGAAATACCTCAAAACGGATTGAAAATTTCTGAGAGATCTAATAGAGTGAGAATCGTTACAACAAAAATGAAGTATTCCTTTGCATTCTTAAGCAGGGGAACAAAACTCTTCATTTGTACGATGTTGGTTTAAAAGCACTAGTTTTGTCTCCAAGTAATGGTCAGCCCAAAAAAGAACAATACAATGCTGCGCAGTTAGTCGGAAATAATATAGCTTGATTTACTGTGGAAACTCTCAGGAGACCACATACCACCTGAGCTGTTGAATAATTTACAGCTTTACTGAAAGAAACTAGATATGTTTTACATCGATAAGTGCAAACTTCGCTCACTTGAATAAATGGCCGATACATTTTATAGCAATAATCGTGTCCAAGTTATGTGATCATTTGTCTAACAGGTGGGTGATGAAGGAACAGCTTGCTGAATAGAGAACACGAAGAACTAGAGCAACGGATAATTCAAACAAGGCATAATTTGAGATAGAACTATAAAAAGAGGCCAATTCACAGGTGAATTATATGGCAATAATTGTTATTCACTTATGGTTATATCTGTTGTTGAAAGAAACATAGCAACAAAATCTGAGAACAATTATTCCCTTGTGAAGGGAGAATATATACAATTTAGTGTTTGTTCCTTTAGAAAACAAACTTTGTCTCACAAAGGACTGTCCTACAAAAACGAATCAATGAATTGATTAAATTGAACCTTTGAAATCAGAACTTTTCCTGCCCATATCATTTGCCCCATATCACTTGCCCCATATCATTTGCCCCATATCACTTGCCACATATCATTTGCCCCATATCATTTGCCCCATATCATTTGCCCCATATCACTTGCCCCATATCATTTGCCCCATATCATTTGCCCCATATCACTTGCCCCATATCATTTGCCCCATATCATTTGCCCCATATCATTTGCCCCATATCACTTGCCCCATATCATTTGCCCCATATCATTTGCCCCATATCATTTGCCCCATATCACTTGCCCCATATCACTTGCCCCATATCATTTGGCCCATATCACTTGCAAGTATCATGTTATTTATTCACAATAAGTGTACGGGTTGAATAAAAAGGCTTACGTTAACCAAGTTGTGGACTTCCACATTCACCTTTTTTCCGAAATGTTTTACTGATTCTTTTTGATGTAAATCGTTGTGGGTTGCAAACAGACAGTAATGGGTGGTTTTAACACAGCTGGCACTGTGGAATAGTTGGTTGCTTTGAATGTCTGCAGTTGTTTTGTAGCAAAAACAAATTGTTAAATGCACTAATTTTAGGAATTTTTAACAATTACTTTCTATTGTTTTTATTATATTGCCAATATGTTACTATATCCTGCTAATACATAACCAGTAAAGGCTCTGAACAGCATGTCACATGTGCATAATGAGGCTCCAATCATACCTATTTGACTGGTTAACTAAATAACATAGGTTGACAGCAGGCTCTCACTAATACTTAGAGACTATCAGCTAATTGTTTGTACCCATACAGATTAGTAGATAGTCCAACTTGTACTAGGCAGTTGCTCATTATAAACAAATACAATATATCAACGCATCAGCAATTCACGCTTGTGTCTACCAGCTAGCCTATTGCAGAGAGTTTATGCTCAACACCATTGGAAACAGCTGTCGTCCATAAAATTCAAAATTTGCCGCTCTATGCCTTGCATTTCGATTCTCACGTTTATTGATTATCAAAACATGTAATGAGAGAAGGTTTTTTAGTATTTCAGTGCTAATTAAACGGATATCAAAGTAGTTTGCTCTGCTAACACTTTGTAAATTTGTACAGTTATGCATCTGTTTCCATTTTATACATTTTTAGTAGCTCTCAGTCCGGAAAGAATATCAAGTTCTATTTTTGCACTAGGTCAGATCAGGCTGTATTTAAAGAAAACAAAACGGCAAACAGATTGATGATCTGACTGTTTCAATTTCCGCAGTGTTAGAGTTGGATCTCAACTATAATCGATCAATTTGTTTAGTCTTGGAGCTGTAACAGCTGTGATATCAACTCCGCGCTATACCAAATATTATGTACATAACCTGTTATAAATTTCTTTATTGTGTCAACTAAGTGATGGAACCTGATGCTTTGTTGTTCATGTTTCAACTAACAATAATATGGTTAACTAAGTGTGGTGTGAATATTTATGCTTTATGGTATATGAAGTCCATCGATAAACATTTTGCAAATCTTATTGGGTCGTTGTTTGATGAATCCATTTGAAGATGGCAGAAGAAGTTAACAGCTACATCAGTAAATGAAAGTCGACACACTTTAATATCAGATAATCACAATGCAACAACATACCAAAGAGAAAACGTAGGCAAACTTTCATTAAAGACAATTTTAAATTTCAAAAACCTGTCTTTTTCTTTCTCAGTTGTATTAAAATGAATACCAATTTAGTTATTAGTACATTGTAACTACCAAACTCCTCAAAAGTAATTAACTGTGAGCTTATCGTAATGTGAACTAGGATAAAATATTATAATACACTTAGATGTGGCTTCATAGGCTGTAATATGATGCAATTCTATATTATGTAGTCAAATTTTTCTACAGAAGGGCAACAAACATGTATTACCTGCTTGTAGTACAATAGGAGCAGACGTCCAGAGGGTACTCAAGGACAACTGGGTAAACATAAAAAGTGCAACTTTCATGTGCCAGTTTGTTGTAATAACGATTAATTCTTGGTTTTCATTACTGTTTTGAGCTACGATTTGAGTTTAATGGGCTCCAGAGGGTGCCTCAGGGACATTCAGGAGTTCATGGACTCAGGAGACCATTTTTTTATGGAACACCAGGAGATTCCCTTTGAGGATTTTTCCTTGAGCCAAGTATTATTAGTTATCGTTTCAAACACTTTTAGCATTGTAACTTTGAAGTCTGTTTCGAATCCCGGTTTTTACATGGGGTTGAATTTTAGATTGATTGTCATTACTCAGTTCTCAGTTTAAATTTAATTTGTTTATAACAGGTAAAACATAATAGGAAATATATAAATGTTTATATTGGCTGTTATAATTGTTTTTGTTTTGACAAGGTATTTTTATATTTGCTTTAATAGATCAAGTATAGAACAGTGATTACTTAGACTTTTATGATAGTGTTGTCTATACGAATGTTGATTTGAGATCAACCAATAGTAGAAATTGTCCAGGAATACTGAACATTGATCACTCCTTCAATGTTGCCAAAGTTCCCATTCAATAAATTCTAAATCATCAGTTATCATCTGATCTTGTTGATTTGCCAGCCTACAGTATTTTTTTGGTGAGTTCTATTACTCGTTGGAGATAAATTGGGAAAGGAAAGTTTCCTGTTTAAATTCAACCATTTTTGCTTCCTTTTTGTAAGTTGTCTCACCTGAAGCATCTTTTTTAGCATTTTCAAAGTATTTGTTCCGCATGGGAAGTGTTTTCAATTTTCTCTTTCCACCTTTCTCCAGGACGTAGGTAAAACAAAGAAATGAGGTAAAATATACAAAAGAGTACAATAAAGTGTGTGGCAACCGGCTACTCCCGTTGCTGCAACTAACTGTGTTCTGATGTATTGGTATCGTGTGTGATAGGTAAGTTGTCAGTTTGAGCAATTTTTCATGCAACTGTGTTTGACTTTCATCTTTCCAATAAATCAAATTTATTGTAGTGAGACTTCTAAATTAGCACACGCTAACACCAATATTAGGTATATCATGGTGAAATTTTATTGTACTTCATTTGCTCAATACATTCACCATGTCAGCGCATTAAATTTGGTTTCATGATCTTAACACATTTAAACAATTTAATTTGTTACAAGCTATCAACATCCTTAGTCAATACCATGTTTTACTCATTGATGCAATGTGTGACCTGCTCAATATTGCATTATCCTTACATCTGTACTGATATGTAGTTGTTAAGCTCCTTAAAGTGAAATTTTTTTATGGGAAATGGCTTTTTGTGTGATATATTAATTTTCTTGGCTGGTCATACATGTAGCTAGAAAAATTAAAAATCATGTGAATGTCAGTATATCCAGTTTATGTACACGAATAAAAACAAACTCGACGGTGCGTGTGAAAGAGCTGGCAGATAGGTCTTCAGGAAATCATTAGTGAAAACGGAAGTCACTAAAATGTTTTTGCTGCTCTGAAATGTCCCCTACTTTGAACCCCTTGTATAGAATGTTCGAATGGCTGTCACAACTGACATCAAAATTTTAACTGACTGCCAGCTTGCTTGCCTTGCTGATGAAATAATTCAGTGACGTACTCAGTGTGTTATGTGCATCGCCTGGCTATGGGTTTGATTCAGATGTAGATTGAGCTTTTAAAATTAGTGTACATGTATGTGTTCAGATTCCGCCTAAGCCACAAAAGTTACCACTAGTAATGGTGTCCAACCCAAAACTCTAACCATCGTAACAACCGAGATTCTAAACAACCTTCAAATCTCTAATAAAACCATAACTTATACCACTTTTATGCTATTAATTGGAGATGAAAAATTGTAACCGTTGAGCCCAATTTGATTAGGAAGGGTGAGAGGGTGACAGCACTAAAAACAACTAAACTCTCTGTAAGTCAGGAGTTGTTTTGTTTTGGAAATAGCAGTTCCTTTTGCTTGTAATCTTATCTTGTCAGACCTTAGTCCGATGCACCATCACATTGAACTTTACACTGTTATGGGTTGATCAGTAACATGTATTGGTCTCAGACTATGGCTTGTTGCTACGACACAACTATTAAGCAATCTGAATGACTCGTCAATTACTGTAAATCTTGTGGACACAGTGAGACTTCAACCACGACTGGTTGCATGGTCAAACAAGTAACACAGAGTGACAACAAGCTGGCATGTATACTTAGATAGTATCAGTTAACTGTCCATTGACCGTGAAGGTAGTTCAGCCTGTACTAGGCAGCAGTTCACCAAAAACAACTACAATAAGAGTATTCGCGACCTGTTCGTCGAACAAAATACAAAAAATGATAGGGGTTCGTAGTTCAATATGTCGCGTAAGCAACGGAACATTAGTTTAGAACAACATAATATTCAATCAAATGTTATAGTTTACCGAACAAATCATAAAGAAGATAACTCCCAATTTTCAAAATAATCATGAAAGTAATAAAATTTGAGCTGCTACAAACTGTAATAGTTTGTCAAGCTGCCCTTTAATTTAGTAAATCTTGAACGCTTGCATTATTTTGACTTATTTTTCAAGGATATAAAACCGATCTATGAAAATGAAAAAAATCAACTGGCTCATTATTATTTATTTAGTGTTCAGTTTCATTCACGACCTACGAACAATACAAATATATACTTGCTGATTATTTTTTTTATTCAGTGAGCTACTTTTTGTTGACCCACGAGTTTCGAACAAAATGATTATTTATTGATTAAATTTATTGCCGGTCTGATTATTTTATTGCAATGTGTTCGGCGAACGGAGGTAGCGAATACTCTTAATATGTCAACTCATCAGTAATGCATCCAGATGGTTGCCAGTTGCGTCATTACAAAAAGGTTTCACACAAAA
Organism: Cryptosula pallasiana; assembly: GCA_945261195.1. NCBI lineage: Eukaryota > Metazoa > Bryozoa > Gymnolaemata > Cheilostomatida > Cryptosulidae > Cryptosula > Cryptosula pallasiana. Next base: position 56,071,467 of record OX183131.1, on the reverse strand, counting down.
CCGTATTTCTATTCATCTGGATATTGATTATCAGAATAATTAATGTGAAAAGTTTTGTTTAGTCTAAAATGTTTAAGCTTTCAGTGCTATTTAAACTGATAACAAAGTAGTTTGCTCTACTAATACTTTGTAACTTTGTACAGGTATGTATATATTTCTATAGTGCAAATTTCAATAGTTCTCAGTCTGGTCAGAATATTTAGTTCTATATGGTTTAGACCATAATGCCATATTTAATTAAAACAAAACAACAAAACGACTGATGGTGAGATATTTTACTGTTCCAATTCCCATAGTGTTAATATTGATTTCTTAACTATAACAAGGCAGTCTGAGTAGCATTCGAAGGGTAACACCTGTAATGTCAACTCAGGTATACGAAACATTATGTAAGTAATCTATTATAATTTATTTATTTTTGTGGTAACAAATAATTGAGCATAGACGCTTTGGTTTTCATGTTTCAACTAACTATAATTGTACAAAACAGAATGTGGTGTAACTATTACGCTTTGACATAGCTTTTACTGGAAAGTGTATTCTTGCATTTCTTATCAAACCAGTTTTAGAAACGATTATTTAAATGCACAGTTTTCAGCAACAAACTTTCTCCAATGGAATTGAAGGGGAGCATAGCATGTTGTAAAATAATACAACATAATATGATAAACTTGTACATAGGCTAATATAAGATGAATATGTATGTAATATGACTCAATTCATTCTTATAAAGTTAAGCTTTGTTTATAGATAGCCAACAAGCATGTATTATCTGCTGACTGTACAAGATGTCCTTCTGCTGCTGTTGTTGAGTGTTCCTATCAGAAGTGAAGAAAGACAGTTTAAAAGACATCAAGTAGCTGTATCAAGTCTTCATTTCCTGTCTAGCTACTTACAAGTTAGATCAAAGATTGACTGCGCTAGAGAATGTAGTACAATACCTGAATGTGCAGGCTTTCTATACAACAAGGGCACCCCTACTTCTCAATGTATGTTTGGATGTTTTAATGTGGAACTGTTGAACTCTACAGAAGGAGGGGATGATGTATATATGACTTCAGCTGACCATCTGATAGCTAGAGGTAGTTGTGTGGATCATTATATGCAGCACTATGTTTGATTGTTTCTGCAGTCTCTGGCCCTCGGCTCATTTCTAGACAGTGTAGCGGCATCCATGTATGTAACAATATCAATGGATATGTTTTATACAGGGAAAACAGTCGTGATGTCATCTGTATTTGGCAACAGACTATTTGGATACTATGCAGTTGATGGGCTCTATCTCCCACCAGCAGGCAATGAACAGTTATCATTAGTAGCTACAAATGCTGACAGTCAACCCTGGCTGAGAGTTGATCTACAAGGCCTTCATTGTATCTGGGCTGTCAAAATTCTTAACAGAGCATGTGAGTAAACTTGCATGCAAATCTGTAAAGTTACATTAACTCATTTGCATTTGTTTAAACTAGATTTCTCATTATACTGGTTTCTTAATCTGTGAGATAAACTAAACTAAGATCAAAAAAGATATGATATCTCTGAAGGAGGAGTATATCAACTCCACAACTGTATTCAGATCTCACGGCTCAAACGCACAACTCAATGTTTCAATGATTAAATCATAATGTATTATACAATCACAACCCAGTGTAGTATAAGACCGGCAATGTATTATGCTGCTTGGTACAGTCACAAGCAGAAGCCCAATACAAGTACAATAAATGGTGAACAGTCTCTGCCTTTTATGGGCAGAATGGCGGAAGAAACGTGCCCAAATAAGGGCACAACAAATCAGCAGTGACATGAAGTAGTTGTACAAATAGAAGCATGAGATATAATAGACACAAGGTAGTATTCGCTAAGGTAGGGTTAAATGTACAAGGCGCTCAGAAGCAAGGGGAGGAGCTTCTCAGTCAATAATGCTGAACCATGGTGGTGCAAAAGGTAGCTCGAGTTCCTGGCTGTTACTGCTTGTTTTCCTTGTTTTTGGTCCTTCCGGTGGTAGCTTAGCTGCATAGTTGGGCTCATGCGTCTTCTGTATTATTTTGGGTCCACAGGCTATAGCCCTTTTTCCTTCACCGACTTGGTATAAGGTCAGTAGTGACATTGAAGGACTGGTAGCACATGCTGCAGGGCTGGCAGTGGCTGCTGCAGGGCCGGTAGTGAATGCTGCAGGGCCGGTAGTGCTTCTGCAGGGCCGGTAGTGCTTCTACCGGTTCTCTTACATGTTTTCTGGCTGTGCCAGACTCAGTTTACGCGTGCTTGACACCCAGCAGTTGTCAGGGACACCATGCACACAGATAGTGGTCATGAAAATCCACCACAATATTAACCTAAACTACAATATAAACTGGGAATATCAACATCTGGTGTGTATAAAAAGGTACTTTATGGGTTCTACCGGACACCTGGCGCAACTAAAAAGGCACTTCAACCAGGGAAGCCATCATGTCCTCGACCCCCACATGGAGATTTACTCATATTATGCTATTCATAATTCTTGCAGTAGATAATCAACTAACTACTTTCATACAATTTTGTGTAAAAAATTGAAGCAATCTTTACTAGCGATCTCAAAAGAAAACGAAGTTATATCACTTTTAGTTATTCAAATACTCAAGATAAACTTTCTGAGATTTTTGTGTAACAATCTCTCCATAATAATTACAGCAGTCTATCCAAGTAAATAAATGATCAAAGCAGCTTTTGACTTGAAGCAAACAAATCTTATATATCTAGTTTCAGCCTGGCAGAGAGCAAGAAATGTGATCATAACCGCATCTCTACTGGAGGAAAACATAGAGTATGGCTCCAACCCAGAATCTCTCTGTGCATACCACGATGGAGTGCTCAACCAGTACTACACAACCATAACATGTAATCAACCAATGAGAGCTCAGTTTGTACAGATACAACTCAATGTCACGGATCACTTGAACATCTATGAGTTGGAGGTACACGGCGTTTGAGTTGATTTTTCTACGAAAACACAACGTTTAGTAATGGAAGGAGATGCCATAATTTATCAGTGTCTTTAAATTTTACGCTTACCACCTCATATGTCCAGTCATATAAAATAAGTTTTTTTTGTGAATCGAATGCTGTGTTCCTTTGAAAACATTTTAATATCCAATTTGTGTAGGTAAAGCCAATGGCAGCTAGGTAAATGTACATTTAGCTGCTTATCTCGTTACAGTTCTTTTTGTGAGATTGCAGGGATTTGACTGAAGATTCAAACAATTAATTCATTTTGACTTTAAAGATTATTAATTAAAAAATAAAAATTGGTTCAAGATTTATGAGTTCTTTGCCTGTTTTCTTTCACTAATTTTTGCATATTACATCAAGACATACCAGTATCTGTTGCAATAGTAATATTATCAGACAATCTGAGTGGCTAGTGGTTGAGTTTTCAGGTTTGATTACATTTTACATTTATATTAGATTGATAACTCAGAATATTGGTTGTATGCTTTCATAAAGAGCATTGTTTTATACCTTTTAATCAAAAATTTATGCTAGTATGATATCGTATGTGCAATTGGTATAATTATGAAATGCCTGAAAGATGCAAATTTGAAAAAAAAACTTGTTCATCGGAATTCTTCAAAAAATTTGGAATAATGTGAAGGATGGCAACCAGCAAGAGACAAAACCTCCAACCACAGGTCAGTGACACAAGCAATCATTTATTTGCCTGGCTTATCACCAGCCAAAAACAAGTGGTACAGAAATTGATGTGTAGTTACGCAATTATGTATTATATACAATCAGATATTTTATTCCTATAGATATATTTTACTACAATAACCACGATCTGTAACGATGGCAACAAACAACAAGGCATGGCTTGTTGCTATGTTCTTTGTTCTTTAGGTTTGCAACTAATGTGAATATCACAAAACTTCTGATAAAAGTCATAGTTACTTTGGGCACTTTCAGAAGTTAGTACTTGCGCTGACCTCATGGCAGACAAGACATAAAATAAGCACAATAAATGGATCAGCAGTTACAACCAACGCAGAGCTTTTTTTACGAGACATGATCAGTCAATCAAGACCTTCGCCATCTTGATCATGGTCGAATGCAGCTCAGCCACAGCAACTTACAGGGTGGCAAATTGGCCCTAAGCTATTTTGTCCACACATAGTAATGTCGGAACATAGGAACAGCTAATAACTGACTTTCTTTTGGGAGGAATTGCCATTTTGTCGAGCCAGCTAGAACAATGCAATTTTGAGAAGTTGTTGTAAAGACTGTACGGGTAGCATGGATACCAACAGAAAGCAACTTTGTTCATATTGTTTTTTAAAAACTTCCAATTGATTTAATTATTTCGGTTTTTTTAATTCTTTGAAAAACCTACGACTTTTCCTCTCGAACCCTGGAATGCTGCTGTTAAAAATTATTCAGTACCATCAACTCTACACTCGGCAATAAAGTGCAAAGTTAAACTTATTGGCTGCTAAACCAGGTGATCTCACGCCTACAATTACCATAGGTTGGTTACTTTACCCACAACCCATGTGTTCTCACATCTGATATACACCACTAAAACACTAAAAGTAGTAATATATGAGCAGATCTCCCTACCAAGTGTTTTTTTGTGGATTAGACCTTGGGGTGAAAACAATGGGTTACGACGTTGGATGGATTCGCCGAGTTAATATTGTATTTCATTTGAGGGGCATTTGAGTGGCATTTAAGTGGCATTTGAGTTTTGATTATTTTTTTGCTTAATTTGAACTTATATGTCATATAGAGTTTATATTGTATTTCATTTGAGGGGCATTTGAGTGGCATTAGAGTGGCATTTAAGTGGCATTTGAGTTTTGATTATTTTTTTGCTTGATTTGAACTTATATGACATATAGATTTTGAATGTATGGCATTCAAGTTTTGATAATTTTTTTACATAATTATATACATACTTGAGAGAAAGAAAGAGATAGAGGAGAGAGAGGGAGGAGAGGGGGAGAGAGAGAAGAGAGAGAGATTTTTTAGTTTTCTATACATTCATGTATATATGGTTTATTATGGACGTATTTATGGGTATATTTATATCTACATAGAGAGAGGAGATATATCTACATTGAATAAATATATTGATCAAAAATGAAAACTATATGATTATATACCTGATTACATAATAAGTAGGGAAAATCTTCCTATATAATTTAGCTAGAGTCAGTAAATACTAAGTTATACAAAGCAATACAACTTGTAATGACAATCAATGCATTCATACATACATACATACGGTATCTTGAGAGAGAGAAAGAGAGAGAGGAGAGAGAGATCTTTTAGTTTTCTAGCAATTAATGTATATATGGTCAATTATGTACATATTTATGGGTATATTTATATCTACATGGAGAGAGAGAGAAGAGAGGAAATATATCTAAATTGAATAAATACATTGATTAAAAATGAATCATTATATGGTTATATACATTTATTACATAATAAGTAAGGAAAATCTCCCCACATAATATAGCTAGAGTCAGTAAATACTACGTAATAAATACAAAGTAATAACAGTTAATGCATAGTTTGTTCCTTTACAATGATGTCTTTGATGTAGTGATGTTATATCTTAGGAAGGAAGACTTCTGTTCTATGTGCTTTTAATTTCGTAATGAACTAAAATAAAAAAATTATGTATTAGTATAGAATGATTAAGCAAAAATGTAAAATAATTACATGAATTTGAATTATAGTTCTAGTTACATTGGATAGTTTACATTATTAGAAAAGGGAGATAACTCACCAAGTTACATTGTTCAACTTGTTCTTTCTTGAGCATTATTTTCACCAAGTGCTTTTGATTCTCTTTCATCTATCTAAAACGAACAAAAAGTACTTGCTTTATAAATATGTTGTAAAAAAATACACTAATTACACCAAAAAAGTGCTTTTTTTTACCTGAAAAAATGTATATGTTCAACATTTGGTTGTTAAAACTATGCTAATTACACCAAAAAATTCCTTTTCTTTACCATGAAAATGTATATATTCAGCATTTTGTTGTAAAAAATACACTAATTACATCAAAAAAGTCCTTTTTTCACTTAGAAAATGTATATATTCAGCATTTTGTTTAATTTATGGTAAAAATTAGTAAAACTCACCTATAGTGATATGATTGCCTCGAGTTATAGATTAGCTTTTTGAACTCTTGTTCTGGACAGTTTTTTTCAGCATCATCGAAATATAATATAAGTAATTTGAGTCTTCAATGGTTTGGTATCATCTAAGCAGGAGAGAAAGTAATGTTGTGTAACATTGACTCTTCATTGGTTTGGTATCATCTTGTCTTCAAAATTGATGTAGTTTGAGTCTTCATTGGTTTGGCATCATCTAAGTAGGTGGATCTTGAAAGGAATTCTTGCTGTGTTGGAGAAGTGTGCTGTCTTCAAAATTGATGTAGTTTGAGTCTTCATTGGTTTGGTATCATCTAAGTAGGTGGTAGATCTTGAAAGGAGTTCTTGCTGTGTTGGAGAAGTGTGCTGTCTTCAAAATGGATGTAGTTTGAGTCTTCATTGGTTTGGTATCATCTAAGTAGGTGGTAGATCTTGAAATGAATTCTTGCTGTGTTGGAGAAGTGCGCTGTCTTCAAAATCGATGTAGTTTGAGTCTTCATTGGTTTGGTATCATCTAAGTAGGTGATAGATCTTGAAAGAAATTCTTGCTGTTTTGGAAAAGTGTGCTGTCTTCATTTTCATTGGTTTGGTATCATCTAAGTAGGTGGTAGATCTTGAAATGAATTCTTGCTGTGTTGGGGAAGTATGCTGTCTTCAAAATCTATGTAGTTTGAGTCTTCATTGGTTTGGTATCATCTAAGTAGGTGGTAGATCTTGAAAGGAATTCTTGCTGTGTTGGAGAAGTGTGCTGTCTTCAAAATTGATGTAGTTTGAGTCTTCATTGGTTTGGTATCATCTAAGTAGGTGGTAGATCTTGAAATGAATTCTTGCTGTGTTGGAGAACTGCGCTGTCTTCAAAATCGATGTAGTTTGAGTCTTCATTGGTTTGGTATCATCTAAGTAGGTGAAGTTGTTTGAACTTCAGCTGTTTCCTATGTAATTCAAATGATGAAGAAGGAGTGCTGTAGTAGATGATGATGTAGTAGATCTTGTTCCTTCAGTTACTAACGATGAAGTGAATGCTTTCTGTATGAAAACAGTGCTTCTTATATAGCTTAAGTTGCACTGCTATGAATCAGCATTATTTTCACGTGAATAGAAACAGTTGCTTTCGCGGGAATAAATAATTTATTTTCCCGCGAATGGAACCTGTTGGTTTCGCAGGAATAAAAATTTTATTTTCCTGCGAATACAAACCAATGTTTTCGCAGGAATAAAAATTTTATTTTCCCGCGAATACAAACCAATGCTTTCGCGGGAATAAATAATTTATTTTCCTGCGAATGGAACCTGTTGCTTTCGCAGGAATAAAAATTTTATTTTCCCGCGAATACAAACCAATGTTTTCGCAGGAACAAAAATTTTATTTTCCCGCGAATACAAACCAATGTTTTCGCAGGAATAAAAATTTTATTTTCCCGCGAATACAAACCAATGTTTTCGCAGGAATAAAAGTTTTATTTTCCCGCGAATACAAACCAATGCTTTCGCGGGAATAAATAATTTATTTTCCTGCGAATGGAACCTGTTGCTTTCGCAGGAATAAAAATTTTATTTTCCCGCGAATACAAACCAATGTTTTCGCAGGAACAAAAATTTTATTTTCCCGCGAATACAAACCAATGTTTTCGCAGGAATAAAAATTTTATTTTCCCGCGAATACAAACCAATGTTTTCGCAGGAATAAAAATTTTATTTTCCCGCGAATTCAAACCAATGCTTTCGCGGGAATAAATAATTTATTTTCCTGCGAATGGAACCTGTTGCTTTCGCGGGAATAAAAATTTTATTTTCCCGCGAATACAAACCAATGCTTTCGCGGGAATAAATAATTTATTTTCACGCGAATGGAAACCGTTGCTTTCGCAGGAACAAATGATTTATTTTCCCGCGAATACAAACCAATGCTTTCACGGGAATAAATAATTTATTTTCCCGCGAATGGAACCTTTTGCTTTCGCAGGAATAAAAATTTTATTTTCCTGCGAATACAAACCAATCTTTTCGCAGGAATAAAAATTTTATTTTCCCGCGAATACAAACCAATGCTTTCGCGGGAATAAATAATTTATTTTCCCGCGAATGGAACCTGTTGCTTTCGCAGGAATAAAAATTTTATTTTCCCGCGAATACAAACCAATGTTTTCGCAGGAACAAAAATTTTATTTTCCCGCGAATACGAACCAATGTTTTTGCAGGAATAAAAATTTTATTTTCCCGCGAATACAAACCAATGCTTTCGCGGGAATAAATAATTTATTTTCACACGAATGGAAACCGTTGCTTTCGCGGGAATAAATAATTTATTTTCACGCGAATGGAAACCGTTGCATTTGCGGGAATAAACAGTTTTTATTCCCGCGAAAGCATTGGAAAAATGCTGGTACATAGGGTTTAATCAGTGCAACTTTAGCTATTTAAGAGCCACTGTTTTCACATAGAAAGCATCCAGTTCTTCAACAGCAAGCGGAGAAGCATCATCTACTACAGCTACTAGGAGAGCATCAAGGTAAGAAACGCTTAAATAATTATTTGTCTTTAGTTAATTAAATCATCTGGCTCTAAGTGGTGATAAGGTAAAAAATAATCAATAATCATTTAACACTAGTAGAAAGCTCTAATTAGTTATTTTTAAAATAAATATTAAAAACTTGTGAAAATGAACTGGTAACATTACGTCGACTGAAATAATGCGTAAAACGTCTCGCATAAATTTTGGTCTGACCAAAAATGGACTGAAAACCTTTACCTTTAGAGCGAGTACAAAATTATCATAACTTGCTATAGCGGATATTCTAAGAAATATTTGTTTTTTCCGTTGCTAACTTAACGTAAATGTTTCTAACGGATGTCACATGATCTCAATCGGTTTTTGCCAACTGAATCATTTAGTTACTCGTAAATATTTGATACTCGCTTGATTTTTTGGTTGATAACAGCAATGTTCCAATTTGGTTTATCGTAAATATTTCAAAAACGGATATCGCGTGATTTCTGTTAGTTTTTTCTACTGAATCACTTAGTTACTCGTAAAAATTTGAAAATCGCTTGATTTTTTCGTTGATAAAACATGTCGCAAGTATCTATTAACAAGTATTACCGTGATTTCAATCAGTTTTCCTTACTAGATTACTTAGTTACTCATTAACATTTCATAATCGCTTTCATTAATAGTTGTTGCAAAGCAATGTTCTATTTAAAAAGCTTTACTACGATTCTAATCAATTTGGTTTTAATTGTTTATATTTAAAATAATCGAACCTCAACTAGAATTCACTCCTAGGTAATTTATCTTTACTAGATAATTTTATGGTAATAGTATCTAAGTTATTTCTTTGTAGGATCACAGACTTTGACATTAACAAAATTGTGTGTTTGTCCGAGCACTAGTAAAGTAACTGACTCTAATTATTTATTATTAACAAAATAATAAGTAATTAATATTTAATGCTAGTTGAACCTAGGTATAAATTTATCTCTACTAGATAGTTTCATACTCACACAAACTGTTTCTTCGCTACTTTATGTATATGTAGATAAAGCCAATCAAAATAAATGAATCAATTGTAACAATCAATTTTTTTGTATTTTGTAGACACAATGCCTACTTTGGACTCTTGTTTGAGACAAAACGCAGTAGCAGCAAAGACTATAAAACATCTGGATAAGATCCAATTGAAGTAACTACAGATAACTAAAGGAAAAACATGTGCTACAGCATACAGAGTGAACAAGGTGTGTGTAGATTATTACTCAGTCTCATTACACTACTATTACTAAGAATTATTGTAGGTGTTGGATAAAGGATTGAGCAGTAATTTTAATAAATTCTAACCATTGTAAATAATACTTCAACTCAAATAAAATTAAGGAAAATTGAATGGAATAAAAGAATATTTCACCAAATACCCCAGTTTTCTTGTGGATATATACAAATAGATGAATATCTAGCGCCATCTATTTTTTTCATTTGAATGCAATTATTTTCCCTCCTCTCTCCTCTTTTCTTCTCTTCTGTCTCTCAAGATACCATATGAGTTCGAATTATGTAAAAAACTATCAATACTTAAATGCCATACATTCATAATGTTTTTTATTGTAGTTATTTCCCAAATACTTTAAATTTTAACCATCTAGAGGTCTAATTTGACTATTTTCCAAGATATTTTATAGTATTCAACATACTTATTATGTAAATAACTAAAAGAAATATTTACGCTCAAGCCTCCTCTCTCTCCTCTCTCCTCTCTCCTCTACCAAATACTCCTCTCTCCTGTCTTGCAGTTAGTTCCCAAATACTGTAAATTTTAACCATCTAGAGGACTAATTTGGTGATTTTCCAACATATTTTATAGCATTCAATATAGTTATTATGTCATAAATGTATATTATTCAATCTAGATATAAATATATCCATAAATATGTACATAATTATCCATATATACATGGTTGTATAAAAAACTAAAAAATCTCTCTCTCTTTCCTCTCTTCTCTCTCCTCTGTACATAGCTATAAAATGTTAATATGGATATGAATTTGGACATGCACATGTACATAAATATGAACATAGGTATGTACATAAATGGACATGAATATGGACATGTACATAAATGGACATGAATATGGACATGAATATGGACATGAATATGGACATGTACCTATTCATGTCCACTTATGCACATGTACATGAATATCGACATGTGCGTATTTACTGACTCTAGCTATATTATATAGGAAGATTTTCCCTACTTATTATGTAATAAACGTATATAATCATACAATGATTCATTTTTGATCAATATATTTATTCAATGTAGATATATCTCCTCTCTCCTCTCTCTATGTAGATATAAATATACCCATAAATATGTACATAATTAACCATATATACATGAATGTATAGAAACTAAAAAATCTCTCTCCTCTCTCTCTTTCTTTCTCTCAAGATACCATATGTATGTATGTATGCATTGATTGTCATTACGAGTTGTGGTGCTTTGTATTACTTAGTATTTACTGACTCTAGCTATATTATATAGGAAGATTTTACCTACTTATTATGTAATCAGGTATATAATCATATAATGTTTCATTTTTGATCAATATGGTTATTCAATGTAGATATATCTCCTCTCTCTCTATGTAGATATAAATATACCCATAAATATGTACATAATTAACCATATATATGAATGTATAGAAAACTAAAGAATCTCTCTCTCCTCTCTCTCTCCCTCTCTCCTCTCTCTCCCTCTCTCCTCTATCTCTTTTTTTCTCTCAAGATACCATATGTATGTATGTATGTATGTATGTATGTATGTATGTATTGATTGTCGTTACAAGTTGTAGTGCTTTGTATTACTTAGTATTTACTGACTCTAGCTATATTATATAGGAAGATTTTCCCTACTTATTATGTAATCAATGTATATAATCTTATAATGTTTCATTTTTGATCAATAGATTTATTCAATGTAGATAAAACTCCTCTCTCCTCTCTCTCTTCTCTCTCCCCTCTCTCAAGATGCCATATGAGTTCGAATTATGTAAAAAAATTATCAAAACTTAAATGCCCTACATTCAAAATCTAGCTGCCATATGAGTTCAAATTAAGTAAAAAAATAATCAAAACTCAAATGCCACTTAAATGCCACTCAAATGCCACTCAAATGTCTCTCAAATGAAATACAATAAAAACTCGGCGAATTCATCCAACGTCGTAACTCATTGCATAACCCCCAAGGTCTGATCCACAAAAAAACACTTGGTAGGGAGATCTGCTCATATATTACTACTACTAAAATTCCAGACGTTACTATTTTGCGACTTTCTAGCGTAACAAGCAATGCACATGGACAATAGAACTGTTCAGTCAAGTAGTAACAATAGATGTAATATACACATCCTATAATAAGAAGATGTAACCCTAGCAATGCTTTCTTAGCTGACAGTCTTGAAGCAATCGATCTGCAGAGATTTTCAGGATCTTCTGGCTGTTGTGTACTGTATTAAGGCAGAAAAAGAGTTGCTGTACAGTGGAGGAGCTAGTTACACAAAGTTTATCACTGTATACTTAATTATCAAGGCACTAAGTAAGGTTTTATTACACTCGACCTCGACTCAACTTGGGCTCAACTTCCAGACGCAGCTGGGTAACAAACCAATTGACAATGGTGATATAGGTTTATAGCAAAAAAATTGTAATAATATGACAATGCAAAAAACACAACAAACATGTTTCCACTAGCAAAGTAAACAAGGATGTTGAACTTCTATTTATGGAGTTCAGAGTGGGTTGAAATGCTGCCAGTCTATTGGATGTTTAACAAGGAGGCTGGATGTAGTCAGTGTCTTTCCTTTCCTAAAGTGTGCCAGCTGGTGAAAGGTATTCCACTTTTAGGCTCCTAGTCAGCTCTCCTGTATGTATATGTTCCAATGCTGGGTGTTTTATACATAATTGAGAGTTGTGTTCTCGAGGAAAGGAAACTCAGGTAGAGTGTGTAACAATCTCTACCAAAGTTTGATGTGGGATAAGGGCATTCATATTTACAATAAGGGGGCTGAAATTTGGGAAGCCGGGGGGGAAAGTAGTTGGGGTGGGCACTGTGGAGCCTCAAAAAAACTGGTGGTAAGGGGGAGTGGGGTGCACGGTATTGCTAACCGGAGTGATCAGTGGACCAGGTGTCTGGGGGGAGTGAGATGGGGTTGTACTATTGAACCATGGGTTGAAGCTGTCAGGGTTGGGGTATAGAGTGGGAGATAGGTAGTGAGACACTAGAAGTCAATGCAGATTACCTATTTTGTCAAAAACAGTTTTATCTCAACTACCTTGTATTAGAAGACAACTCCTATAATTATATTGCAGGAAATAATCTCACGAAGTAAATAGGTTATTGACAACTTTCGCTGGCTGATATTTTCAACTGAAACTAACTGCTTGCAGTTGACTTTCTGTTTTAGTTGTCAACATGATTAGTCAATGCATGTGAGCTCGGCCTACCAGGTGTATCATAGCTTGCTTTCTGTTCATCAGATTGCCACTTCTGTGAACTCTGAATGTCGTTAATGGTACCTTCCTATTCTGCAGCTCTCATATACACAACACTCTTTCAGAAAAAAATATAGTAGATCCACATTATTTTTTACATCCATGGACTGAACCAACACTTGCATGCACTGACCATAGCTGTTAATACACTTTGCTTATTTTACATGACACAATTATTGTTTCTGTTGTCTAGCTCATGCATTGTAATGCGCTTTATATGTTCGGTGGTATTCGAAAAGTCCAACTTTCTTCAACAAAATAACCACTGTTTTTTTTCCAATTCAACTCAAAAGTGATTTGTTTGTGTTACGGAGTTAAACTACTTTCTTCCTTTTCACAAACGTCTGTTCTACAAGCACGAGGTAAATTTTTGTTTTAATTTCTTTGTGGTGAAACCAAAATGTTATGTTGTATGTATACACAATTTTGTTGACACTCTACATCGACTGACTACCACATTTGTTTTTATAAAACAAAAAAACATTATCGTTGAAAATTACGAGCTGATTGCATTGCGCAACTGGTAAGAATAAATATTGGTCGATCCCGGTAGCAGTTTGAAAAAGGAACTATGAAAACAGTCGAGAGCAATAAGACAAATGGTTTATTATTTATGTTGATATGAACATTGTTGTTGTTTATTTTTTAGATTTGCCACGCATGAAGTTTCTTGTTAGCATAACTCCAAAAGAGAGCAAAGTCAAAACAACCGAAACAACTGCTAAGCGAAAACGTGTTGTTGCAACGAGCAATAGCAGAAAAAAGAGCTCTTCCCAAATTGATTTTGCCTACAAAACCAATCCGTGAAGAGCAAGAGTGTAAGGAAGTGATCTCCGATGCAGATAAAGCTCTAAAGATTGCAAGACTCTTGAAGGATGGAAAGTAAGTAAATACCAAAAGATTTTGAACTTACCATTTGCTAGATAGTCTCGATGTCCCGACCACTATGGCGGTTGTTGTTGTCAATTGCAACACTGGGATATTTGGTGAATACTTCGGTTTCACATACTATGGCAAGATGGATGTGAGAAAAACTCAGAGAGTATTTTGCTCAAGCAGAATAGTTGAAAACTTCAATCTTTCCAGCTGCCTATTACCGTACAACGTCGTCTACTTGGGTGAGCTTCAAAATCCCAAAAAAAAAATATTACTTGCTACTATCTTAAGCGCATTAGCACAAAAGACTCAATTTTGGGAGAAGTTGCTGCTTAAGCCAAGCAATTGAGAAAGATGACCAAGTATGAACTCAAACTCACCTACAAAAGTTACTATCGCACTCATTTCAAATAGTTCGCAGTTTTTCATTATATCAACGTCGTTGGAAGATTCATATCACATTGATTCAATGGAGAAGAGTCTGTTGTGTACTTTTTCCACCCCTATTATCTGTAGTACTCATAGATTCCCCTACTACCATTACTATTGCTACTACCTATAGTTCCCCTAATATGAATGCATCACTTGCTACCCCTGCTAGTCCAGTTACTCAAGCTATCTCTAACTATCCTACCCTTGGTAGCCATAAATCAACTCCACCGATAGTATTGACCGCTATCCCAAAGACAAAATCTATGACTTTTATGGATTTAGAATAAGTGTGGTGTTAAACAGCAATTCAAAATGTACTGAGCAACATAAGAGTTCTGATGCAATGCATGATAGGAGAATGAACTGCAGTTGCAATAATACCACTGACATAGTGTGCAACCAAACAGTTACCTAATACAACACAATTTATATAGTGTACAACCAAACAGTTACCTGATACAATACAATTTATATAGTGTACAACCAAACAGTTACGTAATACAATACAATTTATATAGCGTACAACCAAACAGTTACGTAATACAATACAATTTATATAGTGTACAACCAAACAGTTACCTGATACAATACAATTTATATAGTGTACAACCAAACAGTTACGTAATACAATACAATTTATATAGCGTACAACCAAACAGTTACGTAATACAATACAATTTATATAGCGTATAACCAAACAGTTACCTAATACAATACAAGTTATATAGTGTACAACCTAACAGTTACCTAATACAATACAAGTTATATAGTGTATAACCTAACAGTTACCTAATACAATACAAGTTATATAGTGTACAACCTAACAGTTACCTAATACAATACAAGTTATATAGTGTACAACCTAACAGTTACCTAATACAATACAAGTTATATAGTGTACAACCTAACAGTTACCTAATACAATACAAGTTATATAGTGTACAACCTAACAGTTACCTGATACAATACAACTTAAAATTATTTCTATTAAGCAATACGTAGCACAGCAGCTCACCATTTTCTGAACGGACAGTCTTTAATTGAGACTTTTGCTAAAAAATGGTTTTTGCTGGAGATTGTTATTGATCAATGTCCTTAGCGTCCTTAGTGCCTTTTTTGTATATAGTGTGACTGTTGAGCAAATAAAATCTTACTAAAACAAAACCGATGATTCCCCTTTTCAAAATTGCGTCTTCACCCAAAGTATACTCGATCGGGTTATCTCCTTTTGGACTATCAATAATGCCAGTTTGGATAACTCTTCTTTTTTTATTATGTATAAAATATGGCATAAATTTACCGAATCAGCAACAGAATATACCAATAATATATGATTAAAATGGAAGAGGTTAGGGGCATGTCCATCGGGGGAAGGGGGGAGAGAAACTAGGAGACAGAGCGGGAGAGGAAAAATGGGCCGAGGATGTATCTAATGAAAATTAAGCCATATGTTTCTCTCACAACATGTTATAAGCTAAAGTCTTTTTTGAAGAACTATACGCCATTTTATGTCTTTTAAGATCTTTTGTCATGGCTGTTCGTTTTTACTATTCACTTTTAATCATCACAGCTATGCGCTTATTTCCATATTTCTGCAAACATTGGCTGTTTAATCAAGATACTTTCAGAATAATTCTAACTGACTTATGGTGATGAGTTTTGATTGTTTTAGCATGCTGCCACTCACTGACACTTTAAGGACCTGTCTGTAATTGCTCTGATGACCAGTAGTCATTTTATCTGAATTTTTATGCGTAATCATAAATTAAAATGGAGATAGGTTTTCTATAAAAATTACCTAAGGCACAGGGCAAGCTATTCTAGAAGCACATAGGCTTGCAAACCCCCAGAACTGCCAGATGTTTTTGGCACTCATTTCCGCAGCAAAGTGCACAAAAGTTCACGCTAAGTATATGTGTGAGAGTTCTTAGAAGTAAAATAGAGTAGAGGCCCTTCCCTCCCACCCTTATTTTATTAATTTTATCATCCTTGTTAGTAACCGTTACCAGACCAGACCAGGTGTGGCCTCTTTATAATCGATATAGCCTATACTGGATCAATATAGGATGCTCTACTGGCCCAGTATCTAACCTGGGATCACACTTCTATGACTTAAAAGTCTATCATAGGCCAGTGTCTACACCTAGTTGGCTAGAGAACCTCGGAGAAGAAAGGCTGAGGTGTTACAATCCGACACATCCATCTATATGTATAGGATAGCTTGGATCACAGAAGTCTGTGGTTAGCCTGAGGAAGCACTGTTGTCTTATAGGAAAGACAAGCTTCCACCCTTACCTTGATTGACTGGAACAAGTTTTATAGAGCTTTGACCACAAGGTTGGTAATTATTTGTCTAGTATTGTTTACTGTATACTGTTTTGCATTATTGTATTGGTGCATAATTTTTATATTGAGTGTAACTGGAAACCCCCAATAAGGGGGTGCGCGTTCCTCTTTACCTTCTACAAAAAGAAGCCACCATGTTGCATTCAGTTAGAAGTCTTGCCAACTGTGTGTAATATACATATTATATTGCTAAACAGAAGGTTGTGTAACACATCGTTTTGCTTATACTGTGGGACTTTTGTCTGAATCAAGGACGCCATTTCAATTGTTGCAAGCAATGCAGGAGTGACCCCAAGTTGAATTACCTCCATGGAAGTCAACCAGGATAGTTTTTTGGAATTGAGACAAGGTAGATCCAATGAGAGGAGGCGATGAAGTGAACACATGCGGTTTTCATTGAGAAGTTGCTGTTGTGTCAGTAGCAAATGCTGAGACACTACTTCATAATGCATAAATGCATACTACATAAACAAATACTACATAAATGCATAGAATTACATCTCTCCAAGGCACTCATCTAGAACTACCAGAGAGCTGCAGCTCTTTGAACCCGATCATCTAGAAGGCAGACCCTATATTTGAAGCAGGGAACATCCATGGGAGAGATGGTGAGGTGTCAGAGAGAGATAGACTTCAAAAAAGAGCGAGGAGAGGAGAGGGTGATGCCAAACTCGAAGATGGTAAAAGTTAATGGTAACTCATAATACGCAAAGTTTTGTTAGATCGCTAAGTGCATAACTTATCTTTGTCACTAAGTTCAGTACATAGTGAAATATTCACACGGTAATTTACAATGTTCACAAGAGTATCATGATGCTAAACAGACTTTTGTGCAATACATCGTTATTTAAGCAAAAATTCTCAGCAGTAACCCTGGTTTAGCTTCTGAGAGCAGCAATTTAATTTATTTGAAAGTGAAAGATGCCACACTACTAGTAAAGCTAACAATAGACACAACTACAGTGCTGTTACATTGCTACTGAAAGTTACTTTAAGGAAAATAACTGTAATGATTATTAAAACATAGGTTACCAACCGTTTTGTTAAGTATTCATTACCAAATGTAACCTTAGACCAACAAAAGTTTCTGAGTGGAACAGTTTGAAGGATTTCAATAATGATTATGCCGTCATTTAAACATAAAGAAGGTTTGAAGTACACTTATGTAATAGCTGCTGATGCTTCACTTATAAACTTAAAGAATATGAAGATGCTTAACAGAAATTTGTTGGTGGTTCGATCAGTTTTCAAGTTTGATGAATAGTCTTGTTATTTAAGTGAGAATTAAAGCTTTGAGCTGATATTTTGTAACATTAGCTAAATAGAGCAAATTTTAGAATAAGATTGGTAAAGTTGATTAATATTTTAAAAGATAATGAAGTTCTTTGATGTTATTGTTTAGACTTAGATCTTATTGTCTGTGCCACTGATAGTTTCCATCTTATTGTGAATACGCTGGTCTATTAATAAATATTCCAATCTCAATTTGATGCGATTTATAATTAAAGCGCACAGTTTTGCCATTTATTTTTCATGGTGACCATTATGTGATTCCTACTTTTGTGGAAAGTTCAAGGGCTCTGCATTAATATCAAGGAAATAGTCAGCTTTCAAATGAAGTCTTACTGCGTTAATTGTGTTTCATTGATTTTCAACTTAGCGACTGGTTAATTTACCACGAAATTCATAAGCATTAAATTGCATTGAATCATACTGTTGTGTAATATAAGCAGCAACTCAAAGTTTAATGCAGATATCTACCAGCTACTGTTGCTACAGCTGCTCAACCAACAGTGACGTAAATGCACTAACAGACTTTTATACATTGAACTATGATGAAGCAGCTGATGCGGATCCAGTTTCTACACCAAAGTATGTGGTTTGTATAAACTTGCTTTATGTGCTCATCTCCAGGGCCAATTAACCATTTGTAGTTGGTTGTGACTGTTGTAGCTCTTCTAGGATGCTTGCTGGTAACTGCGGCTACCAGGTGGTCTGGAAAGTCATTCAAAAGCCTTCAGTCTCCTGGGCAGTGTGTGAGTGTAATATCTCACATCACATCAGTGAGATCTAAAGTGGAATGCGCTGGGAAATGTAGTGAGAGAATGGACTGTATTGGATTTTCCTATGGAAAACAACGCTCTTGTAGTGTATATAGTTACTGCCAAGGCACTGGTATGTCAGCACTTACAGTGGATGGAGAGTTCTACCTGCTAGTAATGAACGGTCTACTTGCTAGAGGTGAGCAAGATTGTGTCAGACTTAAAATCACTCCGTTGCATTTTTTGAGTACTGGAGAGAGATTCCTGACTCTAAAAAAAATATACAGCGTCCATTTTTTATACTAGTTTCTCTCTGATGAGCAACTATACCAGCTTCAACCCTGATAAAAGAGTGGAGGTTCTTTTCTTGTGACTTGAATTACTGGCAATGTTGCCAGATGCAAACGCAGTTACTAGCAGAAATGTGAAAATGAATTCTTCTAGCTTCTAATTTTTAAGGTATCAATGAGTCCATGATCGTCTGTAACTAACTCGTGCAACATGTAATTAGCATTGTTAATGTCATTTTCTGGGTATATAGAGTTTTGTTTGTAGGCAAGCCATCTTCTCTTTCAACGGTTTTTCAAGCATTTTCTGCGGACTTTGCCGTAGATGGTGTTTATAGGCCTCCCCCAGAAAATGAAGAACTTTCCATTGCCCATTCCGTCCAATCAGCGTATCCATGGCTCAGAGTTGATCTGCAGCAGGTTTACTGGATTGAAGTTGTACGAATCCTAAACAGAGGAGGTACACACAAATAATATTTTTCCCTTTTGTTCACTTTCTCATGATATCAAAAATGCTTCATGTGTCTTATTGCTTTGATTCTTTTTGTGATAGATCACCCCAATCCTGGTTTCTGGGGACGACTTCGAAATTTGATTGTAACTGCTTCCAAGCTCGAACAAGAAATATTCTACAACCAGACCACCACTTCCCTCTGCGCCCGTCATGATGGAGTGCTCAACCAGTACTACACAACCATAACATGCAATCAACCAATGAGAGCTCAGTTCGTACAGATACAAATAGACACCGCTGATCATGTTGGGATACTCAACATCTATGAGTTAGAGGTGCATGGCTATTAAATATGCTGTGCAGGAGGCTTTATTTGGCCTCTGATTAGCCGAAAATGACTCTAAATAAGTCAACCGTTACTCAATATTTCTAAATTGAGACTTGTCTTGTCACCTTACCGTTTATCTATTATATTTAGAGTATTCATAACATTTTCATAACACCTATAACAACTAATAATCGGTAGCCATAAATGAATTGGTCGTTTATGGATTGGAACTTCAGTTTCAAACCTAATTGTTGTTCAATAAGTATTTATAGATCAACAAACAAACTATGAAAAATATAAGTCTCTGTTTACGAAGTATTCACAAAAACAATAGTATCACTCTAAAAAAAGTAGTAAAGTTGCTGTTTCATGTACTGCAGTTTAAAGGTAACCGCGATCACACTTGGTAATTTTAAATATATAAAGCTGGTTCATCGAAATGCACAAATGAGACTCGCCGGTTATTGTTTAACTGGTAATCAATAAATAATTGCTCATTTTTCAGTCTTTTATTGAGTGAGTTGATTTTTGTTGACTTTCAATTACTTCCAACAAAGTGATTATTTATTGGTTAAATTTCTTTCCTAATTAATCACTGGTTGCTCAAACACAAATTTTTGATTACAAATTGTTCAAACACCGAAAAACTGGCCAACACCTTGGCATTTGGATTAGATAAAATGAGAGGCTAAAGCACTCTTTTGTAGTGCTCTTTAACTCCTAATATGCAAGTCTTAGCAAATGGACTTCAGTAACGGCCAAGGTTGAAAAGTTTAGTTGTTTTTTTTTTTAATTTTCTGAGACATAATGAAAGTTGGTTGGAATAAGTTCTTGAAATGGTGGAAGCTTTTGATAGTTGTGACACTTTTACATTGCCGGTATTTACCAAATGAGTAGAACACATTTCACTTAGTGAGACACATTTCACTTAGTGGGACACATTTCACTTAGTGGGACTTGATATACTTTACGTACTGTATATACGTGCCATAGCAAAATACTGCAATAGTATATTAGTTATTTGAGCTGTGCGCCATGCATGAGCTACTTGTTGTTTTAAAAGATTCATTAGTGACAGCAATAGTTCTGTTTAAGCTCTTCTACAACGCCTCCAGTCAATAACCTTTTTGTTTGTTGATTGCTTTCCGTTTGCTCTTAATGCTGCTTATTTCATCTTTCAATAATTAATTAAAGAAAGTCGTTTTGCGGTATCTAATAGATATAAATACATTCAAACCCTTGCGCATAAATAGTGACATATTGACATATTTAATTGTCACTGTATCAGTAGAACTGACAGCGATGGTTGATCATGTGAAGATTTGTGCTTGTAAGACCGGATCAGCGGCGCTCACTACATAGATGTTCAAAACAATACGAATGCTCCTCTGGTGGTGTCAAAAGTAATACACCACAAGCGTATTACTTTGAAGTTTTTTCATTGGCCTTCATGAGGCACGCAAAGTGAAAACACCCTAACTTACATGCATCACTTGCTAGCGAATACTGTCAGCCTCAGTTCAACATTTTGAGCCAGTTTTATTAGCGAAGAGTCTGAAATAAACACATTTAAATGCAGCCACTACATTACAGCTTAAAAAAACTTACTTTCCATCGTTAACAGTGCATATGCTTTGGGTAATCACTGCACTCACTTTAGCTAACCAAATGCGCTGAGTCAACTAGGACTGTGGGGGTCTTTTCTCAAAAGTAATCAAGTTCCGGAAACAGTTTGAAAAACTCGGTAGTGCTCTTAAGCATGTATATAAGGGTGTAATTTGGTTTCATTATAATAAAGTGCAAAAGTAGCAATTGGACCAGCAAAGAAATGTCAAAATTCAAGTTGAAATGTTGATCTCATAAATTTTTGTTATGGAAGAAAAAGTCGTACTTACACAACCATAGGAGTTTGAATAGTTTGCAAAGTGCTGGCAGAAAACAGTTACGCATAATAATTACATCAGAAATATCTATTTTAGTGGAGTTGCCTTTTTCTACAGGAAATAACTCCGCTATAAATTTGGTGTGACCGCATTTGAGGAAACAACAATGATGCTCAATTCATTTGGTCTTCGGAAACACTCACGACGCTTTGAATTTGAACTCTCACTAGTGTAAGTCCCATTCATTAGTCCAATTAGAACAAGACCTCAGTGTACCAAATCCATCACTGGTGGAAACTTAGTACAAAATGACTTCACACGCCATGAAGTTTGCTTGTAAACATTAGATTTTTCAGCTCTTGAAATATACAGAGATACTCTGCTGATTGAAATAAGAACATTTAAATAAATTTTCATCTTTTCCCGAGTAGACAAATTCTTGAATGAAAGTCAAAATGATAGTTTATATATCACCGAGAATGAACGTAGACCCATCTAGGAACAAAAAGTTGGAGTAATCTTGTTTATAGTATACTTGACATTTGTTCCAGGTCAGTGATGATGCAAGACAAAAATATTCAGGTTTGGTCCGACTATGTATCTTTGCATTCAAATCGAACAGATCCGAGGTGGTCTGGTTGGAATCTTGTTTACGTTTGATAACTCCTTGCTTGAACAAGTTTTTACGGAAGGTCAAACAGTTCTTTAATTTACTGGATGATCAATAGCGATTTTAGCAAAGCTTATGTACCAAGTAATAGCAAGCAGCATTTCCCTTCTTTTTTCTTTTCAAATTTTGCTAACAACAAAACATCCTAATTAGGGTCCGCAATAAACAAAAATTGATTATTTTACTGATTCACGATCAATACAGCTACACATATTTACCTATAGTAATAAGAGATAGCATTTCCTTTTATTAATTTTAGTTGGGATGATCAAGGAGTAATATAATAAAAGTTTAGTGTTCTTGGTCAAGTGAACTGGTCAAGTCAAGTGAATTGATTGCGTATGTCATAGATAGCAATTATTAGATTGATCATGTTGTTGAGTGAGCAGTGAGAAATGGTTCCAGACAAAACTTCTCTGCGACATTTACTCACTACTACTAGCTCTTTTGACTACTAATCAATGCGTGATTGATCTGTGTGTGTCTGATTTTGTTTACTTGTCTAATGATTGGAAGTATGCATAGCATCCTGAACTTTCTTTAGATTGCAGGCTATTGGGACAACTAAGGCAACGACCTCGGTCATTGAAATTGACAGACAAACAGAACATACATAACCAGTGCACTCGCATTACTACAATTATATGCCTTTATATAGCCATAATTGATGGAGGAAAGGCCGGAAAATTATGGATTCGTTAGGATTAAAAACGTTGCATCCGATTTGGATTGGAGCCAAATTCGAGATGGTGCAACCCGTGGTCCAAGGTGAATAATTATCCGTCTCCATCACTAGTTTCACGTCTGCCAAGATTCATTCCAGGACGTGTCTACATTCATTCTAGCTGTGTATGCATTCATTCCTGTCGGCGTTCATTCCTATATACTTTCATTCCAGTTCCCCGCAATTCGTTTACAGCAATTTTTTTACTTATGCTGGAACACTCCGTTCTTTTATTAAACAGGAAATCAGCAATAAAAAGCATAGTTGTTAATTTTAATTTTTTCAAGATCAGTTGGTTTATGATTTGATTGGTGAAACATAAGTTGTAGAATTTGTGTACATGTACCAGGGCAGCTATTGCACCCTCAAAAACTTGAAGGTTCGAGATGTAACGTGTTCGACTTTTCAATAGTTAAAGCTAATGTTAGAGAGTGTTCGATGGTTTAGGAAAATGCTTGAGAGTAGACAAAGCCTGCGGTGACAATTTTTATGTCTGTATAGCTTACATCTATGAAAAATCGAAATAAGTGTCGGTTGCTTTTCATTGACACTCAATTGACTTCATTGAAAACTGCACAGTTCTATATTATTAAGTATACTTGCTCGCAGCGAGTCCAACATAAACCTTGCGTTTCCTGCTTAGATGATCACTATTATTAGCGGTGGTGTTTATTTCAAAGCAGTTCATTTAGATTTTGGATGCAAAAGAGGAAACAACTCCATATAGATTAATTAATAACAGCCTAATTATAACAATATCGTGTTTCTTTTGTTTCAGACAGTTACATAAAAGGTAACAGCAGTATTTCAGTATATATTTGGCTACACATAACATAATGATATGTACTGTTATAGAAAACATGACATCCGTGTGACGTGAAAATTTGATGAGTTTACATAAAATTGAAAATAATGATTTATTATTTTAAACATAATAAAAATCATAATAATGTTGAACAATAGTGATATTATGAATAAATGTATCATTATGACAATATGAATATTTTGTCTAATACTAAAAAATTGCGATATTACAATAAAAAAACGTTTATGATGACTTTATATAGAAATAAGCGCCACAATTATTAGCAGTAGCTGCTGCCAGCCAGCATTGTTTTAGTTTACTGCGGAGTCGGTTTAGGTTGATACCTGATTGTCTTGTTGCCTTATAATGGTTAATAAAGTTGATGATTGGTGACTTTTCTCATTAAAACTTATTAAGTATTGTTTTGCTGCACACATCTATGGCAATTTCAGCTGGTAGTAACACTAATACTGCTGTTAAATAGTTTAATTATAGTAGTTTCTTCTACTTTACACGGCTGTACGTAGCCTACTTGTCCACCTTCCAGTACTGAGATGATATATAAAGACAGCGTGTCTTATGCGCTATTTGGATATCTATATTTCTGTCTATAACAATTATTCATTAGTTAAAAAATCATTTTTTGTTATTGTTAAATAGATAATTATAGTTTTTGCTAGTTATTACAAGTATTGTAGCAGTTTTTACCGACTACTACTAGACACAACTGCTGTCTCAACAGCTACCAGCGGTGCAGGGTCTTAACCCCTGCCCTGCCCTGCTCTCTTGACAACCCATTCATACACTGGTACAGCAGGGTAGGTCTGCTACGAAAGTCCTGTACAGGTAGGTGTGCCTGTCTGTGACTGCTGCAACTTAATAAGAGAGAAATGCTTGCAAATATAAAGCTGCGTTTACACTAGGAGACTCCGACTCTATTGGTTGTCGCAGTCGCTGAAGCATGCTGCCTTAACACTGCTGCGACATCTTAAATTTTTGAGTTTTGTGACTTCGGAGTTGCCAAACCATCTTAGCTAAAATAATTTATTGCGTTCCTGCTCATGCAGTTGGATTGATGAGTTTTGATTTAATTATTACCAGTTTTCTACCAGGCAGTAGTTCTCTATGCGTCTTGTGGATTTTTTATTTACCTATAATACGAAATTTTAACTTATCTATAAATAATAATACCACTTACTGAAATTAAAATTAATTTGAAAAAAATTTAACGTTCCTTTTGTGTTTGCATCCACAATAATAAGGATAACTACTCCGGATATGAATTATTTATTATTGTTGAACATACATAGTCTGATTCTTTTGATAAAAAAAAATAATAAACACGCATGTCAACAATGCTGGTAATAATTAATTATTTAATAATAACCTTATGATCTTATAACAATAATTGTTTACATTATATCAACGCTAGAATAAACAAAATATTGGAGCCGCTATATAGAGCAACTCAATAAGTTTAACTGTGTCACGTGGCTATGAAGACGCTGCGACTTGACGCTCGAACCCAACAGTGCTGGGTTGCTGCGTCTCAGCCTCCGACAACCCTGCGACTCCACAGGAAGCTGCGCCAGCCTAATGCGCCATGTCACAAGCGGCAAACTTCAAAGGAGTCGGAGTTGCAGTTGCCTAGTGTAAACGAGGCTTGAGATTTAGTTGCAACACAACTCTCTGGCTCAAACATCACAATTTATAGAACTGAAAATATGATACAATACAACATAATCAGCCAAGCATGCAACCAGAAAATGCTATTACTAAAATTATTTATTGTCCAATCAAGCATATTGAGGTAGTCAGTGGGCGGAGACTTTGCCATCTCCTAGCGGTAGTCTCTGCTAGCAATAGTCTACCCTTGTCTGGTCTTTTCTGCACATCAATAAGAGTGCACAACTGCTACAGTTTAGCCTCAAAACACTCAGGGGCTAACAACTGCCAAATTCCCTCACCGTATACAATAACAGCCAATACAATTTATTCACAAATTCTGGGAAATTTTTCAAACATATTTTTTGGTAATTATAAGTGCTACTGCCAAAAATGGGGTCCCGGCAAAGTAGTTTCACTTTAGCGATGCAACCAAAAGTAGCTTAGTTGATAGTTTAACTTACCATTGGAAATCACGACTTGCTTGACTATTATTCTGATGTGAGGAATTTGAGCAAACAATATAACAAAAATGATGTTGTTGAAAAAGCTCAAAGAATCAAAAACGCTTCTGGCAATTTTTTTTGAAAACCATTTGCTTTATTCTGTTGAAAAAAATAATGAAATATCATGTTCATGGGTAAAACTATAGTTTTGTGTTTCGGGTTTAATTGAGTTTGCCAACGTAAACTAATGGAAGCGCGCCCTTGGACGAATACTGTAGTTTGCTTTCACAATGCCGTTGTAATTTTACAATTTATGTTGATGCCGCATCGTCAGTATTATATACCCCAAACTTATCAGCCACCGTGAATAACAAAATCTTACGTTAGTAATTGTTAAAATGAAGTGACCTTTGTTTCAATAGTATTGTTGGAGGAAAGCGGGATTCCCGTTTCTATATTACTAGCTCCGCACAAAAATCTGCAGGGACCCCATTGATCATTTTTATCATTATTATAGTTTTTTTATAATTATTATGATTATGTTAATAATAATCAGTTGTTGTTGGCAGTAGTTTTATTCCTGTGTTTGTTTGAATTTATCGTTTTCATTGTTATTACCATTGTTGCTGCTTTAATTATATTATCTAATTGATGTTAACATTAGGAAAACATAACAAATAACACTAAAATAAACCTTTGTTGATAATTTGTTGGTAAAATAATAGATAATTACTTCTAGAACTTACATTATTATGATGATAACAACAAAAGAGTTTTTAATAGTGTTTTTAGGCTGAAAAACTAGGTTTTTTTGTGTTGAACTCTACCATTTTGGTGTTCTATACTCTAACATTAAGTTTAACTGTCTAACGTTTTTTCAACTCGCTAACCAAAGTTTTTCCCTCTGCTCATGGTTGCTGTTTTTGAAATATTAGATAGTTGAATTTCAGATAACAGCTGCCCTTGGTATGTATGTGTACGCTTGTGTATGCATGTATCTAAATGTTCGCCTATATGAGTATGCATGTACGTCTATGTATGCGTGTATGCGTGTATTTTTGTATGCGTGTATGCTTGTATGTGTGTTTGCATGTATACGTGTATGCGTGTATGTGTCTATACTACCTAATGATAAATGTTGGTGTAGTAGCTATGAACAAAAAAAAAAACAAACAAGTCTGGTGCTGAATAAGTCATAAAACTCAATAGATTATAGTCTGGGCTACACTGTCGTAGATACTTACACATTTGACATTTTACAAGAACATTGTATGCTTTTGTAGGTGCTACAGGGTGATGTTTTTTCTACGGCGTCATATGACCGATCAGAAGTTGTCAACTCTTTTGCCAGTTTTTTTTAGCGATTAGGATCTCCCTCAGTAATTGGTTTCGAGCCTACTGCCAGTTTTCGATTGAAATTAATTTTATATTTATTTTCATCACAATAAAAAGAATTATTTATTAAGAGACAATTTATTGTACCTAGGCAACTAAAAATGAAGACTGTCATTACTACAATTACAATTATAAATGTTCAATGGTAGATACTGAGTGTTCATTGGTAAATGATGTTGCCATGGATTTTGGTCTGGCTATCACAAAATTCCACTAGTCCCGAGTATTATACCTCTCTCCAGAGAGGACACTGTGCTGGTATGACAATGACAACTATGATAGCTACTGCCGGATCAGTTGTCAAGCACAGAGCCCACGGCTCAGACAAACTACACAGAGTGCTGTTAGAATGCTGACTTTATTCATCAGAAACCAAATCCTAGGGTGGCTATCCACTAGGAGGATTGGCAAGACACAATTAATGAATGCCATGAGTATAAACATAATCAGCCCTTTTATAGGCAGGCTTACAGGAAATTATTTGCAAAATACATATAAGATTAAATGCACAGGAAGTAAATGAATCAATTAGAACAAATAAAGAAATAGTGAACAAACCATGCAATGAATAAGAGCTAGGGTAAATGGTGCCAAGTGGCTAAAGGGTGGAGTCCTGTCTCCTTTGTCCAATCATAATCTCTGCAGCGCTCCAAGGCTACATCTAGCTTGTGGTTGTCATATCTGCCATTTCGAGGAAGGGTACTTCCGGTTCCTGTTCTAGAGTATGTTCCTAGGTGGCTTTCAGGATCCTCAACTAAGGTGGCAATCTTTTACAAGCCCAGTATCATGGTATCGGGTTGGTAATGAGTCAATGCCGGCCCTGCAAGGGTCAATACCAGCCCTGCATGCTGTGCCACCATCACAGTAAGGCATTCTACCAATACAGCATCTTTACGATGGCTGTGGGTAGAATCCCAGCGCACTGATGTTGATGTTTGAGTGATAAACAACCAGTTTACCACTGACGTTCACCAAAATCTACCACAATATTAGCATGGCTCATGTATGTTGCTATGAACACCCATACATGGGATGCATGAGGAATGAAGGTCCCCTAAGCTTCGAGAAATCGCGTTACTGCTGCAGCCAATCACAATCAGTTATGTACTACGCATTGTGTGAAGCGCACCGTGAAGTATTAGCGTGTTGAATGTTAGAACATCGGATGTTTTCCTGGCTAACTAGAGAAACACAATGTGATCATCGTAAATTAACAGCTATTCATGTGAAATATCAATCTTGTATCCCGGCTTTATCTCTTTACTGCTACAAAAATTAAAACTTCAAGCAGATATTGCGTAACATTAGCTATTTACAACAAGTTGAGAAGTAAGATCCCCAAAGTTACCGATAGTTTAAAAATAAATGAAGTCTTTTGATCTTTATGTTTGAACTTGGATTTTTTTTCAGATCAAGTGCAGCTTATTGATCTGCCTTTAGTAGTAACCGCTTTTTATTTTCTGTTGTTGTGAAAAGTTTGATGGCTTTACATTAATTTTCATGGATTATTTTGTTTACCGGTGAAATTCGTTCCTTTTTCATTTCATTGATTTTTCACATAGTGACTGGACAGTTTTTATTGAACTTCATGAGATCGAGAATGCAGTGAGCGGTATCAGTGTATATTATTACAAACATAAATTCACGGTTTGCTGCAGACTTCCTCTAGTTACTGCTGCAACAGCTGCTCAATTTTCAGTTAACAGATTAAACTATCGCTTGTACAATACATGTAATACACTTTAAACAAGTTGAAGTATGATGAATCACTTGAAAAGGATCCTGTTTCTACACCAAAGTATGTGGTTTGTATAAACTTGTCTTATGTGCTTATCTCCAGGACCAGTTAACCATTTGTAGTTGGTTGTGACTGTTGTAGCTCTTCTAGGATGCTTGCTGGTGACTGCAGCTGTCAGGGAGTGTGGAAAGTCATTCAAAAGCCTTCATTCTCCTGGGCAGTGTGTGAGTGTGCTAGCGCACATCACATCAGTGAGATCTAAGATTGAATGCGCTGGGAAATGTAGTGAGACAATAGGTTGTATTGGCTTTTCCTATGGAAAACAACGCTCTTGTAGTGTATATAGTTACTGCCAAGGCACTGATATGTTAACACTTACAGTGGACGGAGAGTTCTACCTTCTTGTGCTGGATACTCTACTTGCTAGAGGTGAGCATGGTTAACTGAACTCATTAGATGTTATGTCACTCCATGACACTGTTGGGCTAAAGCAAAAGAGAGACAACTGTCCCACAATTTTCAGTAATCCCTAATTCTAAAAAAATATTCAAATACCATTGTTCCCTTATTTCGTCACCACCAAGCAACTATTCCAACCTCAGCCATGTGAAGAGGGAGTAAAGAAATTGTGTTCCAACAAGTGCAGCTGTAAGCGCGGTTGTAACTAGACAGTTAAACAATTGTTATATTTGCACAAGGCACTTTTGATAGATTATACGGTAGACTTTCTGAGAAGAAAAATGCATTATAATACTATTTCAATGATCGTGTAATACAGATGAATCGCTCATTGATGTGTATAATTCAATTTTGTAGGCAAACCATTTTCTCTCTCTTCAGTTTTCAATTCATTTTCTGCGGACTTTGCCGTAGATGGAATTTACAGGCCTCCGGCATATAATGAAGAACTCTCCATTGCCCATTCAGTTCAATCAGCGTCTCCATGGCTCAGAGTTGACCTGCAGGAAATTCACTGCGTTGAATCTGTCAAAATCCTAAACAGGGGAGGTAAAACTACATAACTAACAGTTTTCTGAAATGTTCTTGCTTTTCATGCAATCACAAGTGCTGCATCTTTTGTACCACTTTGACTTCTCTTGTGATAGATCACCCTGATTCTGCTGTATGGAAACTACTCGGAAATTTGATTGTAACAGCTTCTAAGCTTGAACAAGAAATATTTTACTCTCTGAATATCAGTTCCCTCTGTGCGTACCACGATGGAGTGCTCAACCAATACTACACAACCATAACATGCAATCAACCAATGAGAGCTCAGTTCGTACAGATACAAATAGACACTGCTGATTATGTTGGGATACTCAGCATCTATGAAATGGAAGTGCACGGCTATTAAATACATAGAACATGAGGCTGCGGCAATGCAGCCTTATTTAGCATCTGAATAACTTGAAATTGATTTGAACTACTCAATTGTACCCATTATTTTTAAACCGCCACTGGTCGGTGTATTGAAATGCGGTAGTAGGTGTATTCCCTGGCTGGATTGATGAACAGCTGCTATTATTTATATTTGGGGACCACAATAGTGGGCAGCAAAAGTATCGATAGAGGTTTATTACATTTTATTAAATGATAATAAGGAATCAGTTTGAGAAGACATAAAGTTCCTGTGTTGATTGTAGTGAGCATAAGTATTATCACATTTGTAAGCAATTCATCAAAGCTGCTTATCATTTTGTTGATTCCTTACTGGTACTCATATTGTGATGCTGCAAGAAGTATCAGATAATGATAGCTAGTCAAATAATGAACAGTTTTACACCAGTCCGGTTGGTGACCATCATTTTGAAGCTATTTATTTTTAATTGAAAGCATAAACTAATTTTTATTGTTTCAACAAAACGGATCTGCCTTTTATTATGATGATTAATTTTATTTATAATATATTGCTATTCTACATGGTAAGCATAATAATTAATCACAATAAATAGTATATATAATTGACATTAATAGTAATTAATAACAATACCAAGAATGGACTACTTAGAAATAAATGACACTCATCCAGCTATGTATTCACTTTATGCAGTGGACCAGTAGTGCTTGCAACCTATGAATGTGCCCAGCAGATTAGTTTGGTGGGGATGGTTTTTTGTGATCCACTAAATACAGCTACCAACCCATTTGCATCAAAGAAATTGTGAGAACTATTATTTATTGAACTCAATGTATGGGCCGATCTTGCTGGCGAATACACCTATTAACTCAGTGAGTATTGAATAGGTAGAAAACTTGGTCAAACAAATTATTTCAGTTGTAGCATATTTTCATACCATCAATTGCTCATTAGCCATTGCGTACATCCGTTAATTTCAGTAAATATTCTGTTGCGGTTAGATCAGCAAACAGTTTTTGCTGGCGTTTCACAGCTGTACATTGCGATGGCAAATCGGCCATCCATACCCATAATTATTATTTTAACATAATCTTCGTTTCATTTATCTTGTCTTTATCTTTAGAGCAAACAACATTTTCACTGTATTTAAGTATAACCATGAGGTTTAACTTTCACTTTTTATTCACACTTGTTTTATTGTTACTATATGTCGATTTTCTGTTGAACTGCAACCATGTCATTGTTGTAACTGTAGCCTTCAGTTATTAAACTGATATTTAAGTATATGAAATCCAAGTAGGGAATAGTTTTATGTGAGTGTGTTTCAATTTTTTTCATCAAGTTGTGACAATTTAATCATTATTATGCAATCAATTTGCCTGCTTACAATTTGTTTGTCTAGTTTACAGCACTAATAAAAGTTGACAGTTTTAACCATTGATTAATTAATTAATCATTGATTTAAAGTATTGATTAGAAACCGCCAATTGCCTGCCGAAACTGAGCTACAGCCCTTCCTGTGTAAACTTACGTAAATTAACTCTTACCGTTTCGTTTTTGAATTTTTCCCAGTTGCTGTTATTGGTGTTAGTTGTATATTTTAATTATTAATCCAGCTGTCTGTATTGAGTGGTAACATGTCAACAACTTGGAGCATAAATACTCTTAAAGCCTTGGATTTAGCTAATATTCTGATCGATGGAACTATGAGTAATGATTCAACAAGTATGCCAGATTAGGAGTTGTCCCTTTTTTGTCTATTTATGAAATTATGAAAACAGATCTCACCCAAACTGCAAAAATCGATAAGTTTGAACTTGGGTTTGGTTATGAAACTTCAAATTAGCTTCAACTTTGGTAAAAGGAAATATTATCTGAGTACACATGAAAAATTGTGACTCATTCCTAAGATATTTGCAGAAAACGCAATGAGACTGCTGATTGGACAAGGGAAAGCTAGTGAATTATAACCAAAGAAAGATTTGACTAATGGGCACTGTAGAGTTTCACTTCAAGCAGAAATTTGGCAGTTCATTTCATTTTTTTATTACCAAACTTTTCTATCAGGATAGTCTGTATTTTCAACAGGTCATCTGCACATTCATCACTATGTAAATCAATAGAATCTGTTTATCTCGTTCTTAGAGCCTGTGTAGAGCTTGCTTAGAATTAGAAAAAATATGTATTTGCGTTTCAGAAATTGATATACTGTTTTAGTCCTTGATTACAAGCATTAGTGTACGCGGAGAAGTTAGCCATTAATTATTGTTTGCCAATTTAAGCCACTTGTTGGAGGTGTTGTTTAGACTTAATTCAGACCCGAGCTCAGATTTATATTTTAGTGACTTCACCTTCTTTACCCAGAGATTGTCAGTGTTTAAAGATATGTCCCTGTTCATTATCTGAATACCTCTTAATCGTTGGAGTATTGCTGAGAGATCTGATAGAGTGTGAATTAAGATGGCAAAGCTTCACTCCCTCAGCAAGGTACACTCCTCAATTCTATGAAGGTTGTCCCAATGCATTAGTTTCATCTCTAAGCAAAGGTCAGCGTAAATCAATCTCAATATTGCCCAACCAGTACAAAAGAATTGTAACTAAATCTCATGTGAAAACTTTCAATAGACCACATACCACCTGAGCTGTTGAATAATTTATAGTTTTACTGAAAGAAACTAGATCACGTCAACATGTGTTTCAAAAGTTGTGCCCAGTTCAATAAATGGCTGATACAGCTTACAGTAATGATCCTGTGTAAGTTTTGTGATCAGATGTCTGATAGACTGCTGCCAAAACCAAGCTCTGTTGGATATAGAACATGATGAATAACTAGAAAAGAGGCTATTGAAACAGGATTCGAGGTGGAACTTTAACAAAAGAGACCAATTCAATGGTTGGTTATATCTCATTAAATGTTATTCACTTGTGGGTCAACCTGCTAATGAAACAAACATAGCAACAAACCTGAGAACAATGGGGTTGTGACTGGGGTTATCCCCCTTATAGGGGGCGCTGGTGTAAGTCCAACCGGAAAATGCCGAAATTTTCATATAGAGTACAATGCAGAAATACGGAGTTTAGATGTTAAACTAGAATAAACAGGCTATTGCAATGCGATAGATATAATTGAACAAGCCACAGAGTTTACAGGGCTATAGCAGATTACGCGTACATGAGTTTTTAATCACACAAGTGTAGCTATAGAGCATAATAATCATTAAATAACAACGATGCGGTCAGAGATTATATACGATTGTTGGTACAGTAGTTGATAAATACGATGATACACCAACGATAATCAACTTATTTAACGCAACGTTTACGTGTAAATGGATTGTCTGGTATCTGTGCGGGAAATAATAATAATAATAATAATAATAATAATAATAATAATAATAACAGTAACGAGAACGAGAACGAGAACGAGAACGAGAACGAGAACGAGAACGAGAACGAGAACGAGAACGAGAACGAGAACGAGAACGAGAACGAGAACGAGAACGAGAACGAGAACGAGAACGAGAACGAGAACGAGAACGAGAACGAGAACGAGAACGAGAACGAGAACGAGAACGAGAACGAGAACGAGAACGAGAACGAGAACGAGAACGAGAACGAGAACGAGAACGAGAACGAGAACGAGAACGAGAACGAGAACGAGAACGAGAACGAGAACGAGAACGAGAACGAGAACGAGAACGAGAACGAGAACGAGAACGAGAACGAGAACGAGAACGAGAACGAGAACGAGAACGAGAACGAGAACGAGAACGAGAACGAGAACGAGAACGAGAACGAGAACGAGAACGAGAACGAGAACGAGAACGAGAACGAGAACGAGAACGAGAACGAGAACGAGAACGAGAACGAGAACGAGAACGAGAACGAGAACGAGAACGTGAACGAGAACGAGAACGAGAACGAGAACGAGAACGAGAACGAGAACGAGAACGAGAACGAGAACGAGAACGAGAACGAGAACGAGAACGAGAACGAGAACGAGAACGAGAACGAGAACGAGAACGAGAACGAGAACGAGAACGAGAACGATAACGATAACGATAACGATAACGATAACGATAACGATAACGATAACGATAACGATAACGATAACGATAACGATAACGATAACGATAACGATAACGATAACGATAACGATAACGATAACGATAACGATAACGATAACGATAACGATAACGATAACGATAACGATAACGATAACGATAACGATAACGATAACGATAACGATAACGATAACGATAACGATAACGATAACGATGACGATGACGATGACGATGACGATGACGATGACGATGACGATGACGATGACGATGACGATGACGATGACGATGACGATGACGATGACGATGACGATGACGATGACGATGACGATGACGATGACGATGACGATGACGATGACGATGACGATGACGATGACGATGACGATGACGATGACGATGACGATGACGATGACGATGACGATGACGATGACGATGACGATGACGATGACGATGACGATGACGATGACGATGACGATGACGATGACGATGACGATGACGATGACGATGACGATGACGATGACGATGACGATGACGATGACGATGACGATGACGATGACGATGACGATGACGATGACGATGACGATGACGATGACGATGACGATGACGATGACGATGACGATGACGATGACGATGACGATGACGATGACGATGACGATGACGATGACGATGACGATGACGATGACGATGACGATGACGATGACGATGACGATGACGATGACGATGACGATGACAATGACAATGACAATGACAATGACAATGACAATGACAATGACAATGACAATGACAATGACAATGACAATGACAATGACAATGACAATGACAATGACAATGACAATGACAATGACAATGACAATGACAATGACAATGACAATGACAATGACAATGACAATGACAATGACAATGACAATGACAATGACAATGACAATGACAATGACAATGACAATGACAATGACAATGACAATGACAATAACAATGACAATAACAATAAAAATAACAATAACAATAACAATAACAATAACAATAACAATAACAATAACAATAACAACAATAATAATAATAATAATAATAATAATAATAATAATGAGAGGGACGCCAATACCTTCTCCTATTTTATTATTATTATCGACTTAGTAAGATACTCTCTCGCAATTACCGTCTGAGCCTGTATCTCATTGTTCTATTTCCTTTGTCTAAGAGTTAAGCTTTTATCTCCGAAATAACTCACTGTCTACGTTTATGTCTACTCGCTACACACTGTCTATGTCTATGCAAGGGTCTATTGTTTACATGTGCCTACGATACTATTTACTGCGTTCTACCTTGTACCAAATAATTATTTACTACAACTTATTATACTTTTTCCACGTTTTTAATTATTACAAAGTGGGTGTTGATGTAAGGGCAAGGCGTGGCTTGCACCAGTATTTTTACTCAGTTTTTAATGTTAGTAATGTGTACCCGCCTTCCCTGTATTTAAATGGATGTTAATGCAATAAAAATCAGAGTTAGCCTGACTCTCAGATGATTCTCTCTCTCTGAAGCAAGCACAGCTAGGAGCACCAAAACTACCAGCGCTGGACAAGTCGACTATTAGCAAGCACGACGCTAAGGTGGAAAGTGAGAACGGTACGCCCTATCACTGTGTATACCCTTGCCTGAGGCAAGGATTACAACACAAGGCCTAGTGCACTAATAGTTCGGCTCTTACTAAATTTGGATTCGGGGAATCCTACAAGTTTGCTAGCAATAATTACAGTGAAGTTATTTGTCGATCTCGACTGAGTCCAGATTCGACTGTAAATAATTCCAGCATAATTATTGCCGACAGTGACAGTTCGAAACAAACTATAGACTAGACAAGTAATTCCTGAGGAATTAATGTCAGAGCACAGTTCGAAACAAACTATAAACTAGAACTGCAATTGCAGTACAATTACCGTCGGACATGTACATGTTCGGATGCAGCCAATAATTGTCAAATAATTATTGTCCACTGCCAGCAAAACATACACGCCAGATTCGGCCGCACCCATAAATGCAACAGACAGTAAACGCTCTCTAGACAATAATAGCAGATTATTGTGAGTAGACTTGGGCCACAGTAGAGTACGTCGGGAGTGTGTACAGGTGGCTACCACCCAGACGCAAATTCCTGTACAATAATAATAATAATAATAATAATAATAATAATAATAATAATAATAATAATAATAATAATAATAATAATAATAATAATATGTGATTATTTGGGTACTTGTCCCGATGCTCTTACTAGCGGAGCCTGCGTGCGCAGGCGGGTCAAGGTCGAGATCGCTGGGTAGAAAGCTGATTCGTTACCGCTGTGGCTTTTGCACTGTGAAAGTCGTGTTTTTGAGCTAGCTTGCAAAATATAATTACCCTTGCTTGTGAAGTACCTTCTTGCAGTCTTGCGTTTGCAATAAGACGTGTGGTCAGTTGGGCAAACCGTAGGCGGTGTTGGCTGCAACTAAGGGGTGGTAGGAGGTTGCAGGGCAGCTTGGAGCTGCGTCACTATTATTCTTTATTATTACTTACGTCTCTACTATACGTAGATACTGTTGTTGTAAGCATCCATTATTATCCGTAACTTAACATAACAAGCTATTTCAGCTTTTATTGATTATTATTGTAATAATATTATGTAATTAATTAATTTATTGATCAGTTTATAAATGGTGTTAATTGTTAATTAATTTCAGGTCAGGGATGTCTTCTCCAGATCGCCCAGAGGGCGAGGAGGGAGCTTCGACCTCTGTCAAAGAGGTGCCAGCCTCTGTTGGTGGGGCACCGGTGATTGTGGATGCCGCGGCCCTGGCCAGCATCCTCAATCAGGCGAGGGGCCCGATCCTGAGCCGGATTCGTCAGTTGCTGAGTCCCTTCTGTGGTGACGGGTCTATTGAAGTGACCGTGTGGCTGGCAGAGTACGAGAGGCTCTGCGCTCTAGAGCGCATTACCCCAACCGACATTCTGGTGTATATGCTGGGTGGTAATGCATCTCGAGTTTACAATAGGATGAGAGTTGGGGAGGCATCACAGTGGGAGGTTGTGAAGGCTGCTTTAACAGCCGAGTATGCCATGCCACGTCAGGAGGCATGGCGCCAATTCATATCCTGTAGGATGGAGACTGGTGACACCGTCGACGTGTATATGGATCGTTTGGAACGATTCGGAGGCAGAGTCGGCATGAATTGCAGCGAGCTGAGCTTTAGGGCTCAGTTCTATGAAGGACTGCCGGGCTCTGTGTACGAGTGGGCTATTACGCATGAGAGTGCATATACTGCCGACTTTGGCACGGTGTTGGCTCGTGTGCGAGATCGACTGGTCTCACGCAGAGCTGTTGCTGGCCACCAGAAGGCTAGGCATCCGGACAATGAAGTTGCGGCTGCGGGGAGCTTTTGTGCTTTCGCTGTGGAGGTGCCCACAGAGTAAAAGACTGTACCAGTCGGAGGAAGGCTCCGGGGGCCAGGGCTAAAAAGGCCGGGTGTTTCAGGTGTGGAAGCACCGACCACTTTGTGAGGGATTGTTCTTCACAGGCTAGAGTTGCCGCATCAGCTGATGGGCAACCGAGTTTTCGGGCAGAGGGCGCAGACCGGGGCGGCGCGTCCTCTGTCATGGAAACGGAGTGAGCAGGGCTCATGGCGGACAGCCTCTCATAAGAGAGCTGTTGAGTGGCGCATGTGTGCCACAGGGCAGGTTGGACCTGTCGGGGGCGGCTGGCATTAAGTTAACATCAGGCCGCATGCCAGTCGTCCCGGCCGTTGTGAACGGTCGATGTTTCCTTTGTCTTGTAGACACGGGAAGCGAGCGGACTCTGGTAAGTCCGCGGGTGGTGGTGGGACAAGGCCTAAAGACAGGCCGGCCGTTGTTAACGGCAGATGGCAATGCCTCTCATGTGAAAGGTACTTGTCGTGTCATCATTGGGTTGCAGGGACATTGCTTTCATGTCTCTGCCTTAGTGATGGGTAAGCTGGAAAATATTGGCGTTGATTGTCTCCTTGGTGGCGATGCCATTGATCATATGGGAGGCGTGAATGTCCAGAGGAGCACCAACTTACGCTATGTAGTTAAATGGGGAAAGCCTGTTCCAACTGGGTGCTGTGGCGCTGTATCGGGTCCTTCCTGTGGGGCTGTGGCTGTGCCTGGTGGTAGTGGGAGTGGCAAATCAGAGTTGCTGCAGGTTGAGGACCCTGACTTTGTGGCTAACTTTAACGGCAGTCGATGGACTGTCAGTTGGCGTTGGTGTGGAGAGTCTCCTTCAGGACTGCAGACCCGTATCTCCGAGTACCGATGTACGAAAGTGCCTTTGATGCACGAGCGCTATTGCGCGGAGTTGGAGAAGTGGATCTCTAAGGGCTGGCTGAGACAGTGGGACGGCCCTGTTGAAGGGATCATTCCACTGTTGGCAGTGTTTCAGCCAACCAAGGACAAGGTGCGACCAGTCATGGACTATCGTGAGCTGAACACGTTTGTCGAGTGTCACACTGGTGATGATAAGGTCGCCGTGTGTGGCGAGAAGATTAGGAAGTGGAGACAGCTGCGTGGTGGTGTTCGGGTGGTAGACCTGAAGTCAGCATACTTGCAGATCCACATTTCTAAAGACCTGTGGAAGTATCAGGTCGTGAGGTATAAGGGTGTGCATTACGCCTTGACTCGATTAGGTTTTGGTTTGTCGTGTGCACCCAGGATTATGACCTCAATTCTGGGTAAGGTGCTGTCTTTGGATGATCGAATTCATTGGGCAACAGATCACTATGTTGACGACATAGTGGTTCAAGAATCTGTTGCCAGCGCTGAAGAAGTGCGTGAGCATCTTACCAAATACGGGCTCGAGACTAAGGAGCCGGAAGACCTTGATGGAGGTCGTCTACTGGGAGTTGCACTAAGGCGTGACAGTCAAGGGGAGCTCCAGATGATGAGGGCTACTGCACTATCGGAACTCAGTGTGCAGCCATCAATTTTAACAAAGCGAGATCTGTTCTCCTTGTGTGGCCGATTGGTCAGTCACTATCCTGTGGCAGGGTGGTTGCGTTTGCACTGTAGTTTCTTGCAGCGTCTGGGTTGTGGCGGCAGCTGGGATGCCCCTGTCGGGGAGACAGTTGGCGGGCTGGCTGTTGAGCTTCTCGCTAGAGCTCAACTCGAGGACCCCGTACAAGGATGTTGGAATGTGGATTCCAGTGGGGTGGTAACAGTTTGGACTGACGCCAGCTCTATGGGGATTGGTGTGGTCCTCGATGTGTGTGGCAAGGTTGTCGAGGATGCATCATGGCTGCGAAAAGAGTCAGACCATTCGCACATAAATGTTGCGGAGCTGGAGGCTGTGGCAAGAGGTGTGAATCTGGCGATCGCGTGGGGCTTTAGAGCTTTCGCGCTATCCATTAACTCTCTTACAGTCGTTAACTGGATGGGCAACACGGTAGACGCGCGCAGTCGTGTTAAGACGAAGAGTGCTGCGGAGATGCTTGTGAAGCGTCGTCTGGGGGTGATTCGTGACACAATCACCGAGTTTGGACTTGATATAAAAGTTCGTTTTGTGCTCTCGGCCGAAAACAAAGCCGATTGCATGACCAGGGTGACCAAGGCATGGCTGGGTTACCGGGGTGCTAACAGCACCGAAGCACAAGTGAGTGCGGCACTTTCCACAGGGGAGAGTGTAGAGGACGCCATTTGGGCAGCGCATCTGCCCCACCATTTGGGCGTCGACCGGACGTTGTATCTTGCTCGGCAGATTCGTAGTGATCTGTCGAGGGACCAAGTGAAGCGCGAGGTGGCTGGATGTGAGGCATGCCAGCGGGTTGACCCTGCTCTGAGGTCAGAGAACCTTGTCCCAACAGGAAGTCTGTCGGTCGAGGGAAACTGGCGCAGGGTTGCAATCGACGTCACACATTTTGGTGGCAGACTGTTTCTGTCGATGGTCGACTGTGGTCCATCGCGATTCGCTATATGGCGACGCCTGCAGACGGAGTCTGCGGAAAATATTGTCGCTCAATTGCGCAGTGTGGTGATTGAGCGAGGGCCATGTGACGAGTTGCTTATGGACAACTCAATGGCGTTTAGGTCAGCATCTGTGGAGGAGTTCGCTGACGAGTGGGGAATTTCCCTCAGATTCCGAGCTGCCTACGCCCCGAGTGGCAACGGTATCGTGGAAAGGAACCACAGGACAATCAAGAGGATTGCGGAGAGAGGGGGAATATCCCCTGAGCAGGCTACATTTTGGTATAATGTAACGCCGAGGAAAGATGCCGACGAGGGATCAGTCCCCTCGAATGTTCTCTTTCGGTACCCATGGCGGGTACCTTTTGATGTCAACGCCCCTGAGGCGGATGTCTGTGGCGACAGTGCGTTCTCCGTTGGTGATGAGGTATGGATAAAGCCACCTATACCCTCATGCACCAAACAGTGGGCCCCCGGCAAAATTAATGGGGTCGTGTCTAGTCACACAGTGTGTGTGAACGGTGTGCCACGGCACGTAAGGGACGTTAGGAAGCGTTGACATAGTGGGAGCAGGTACCACGCTCCACAAGTCAGCAGAGGTCACCGGGAAGCCATGACGGCTGGTGACAACATTGGGCCTGCTCCTCTCGGGGGTTTTTTGGGAGGCCCGACGTGTGTGCCGCTCGAGGCACACCAGCCTGAATATTTGGGGCTGCAACACTTTGAGGCAGGGCGTCCTGCTGCTGACGCTGGTCAGGACATGGGTGAGGTGAATCAGGCCCTGCCTGCTGGCGACGCTGGCCAGCCCATGGGTGGAACAGAGCGAGCTGCAGACGCAGTAGAGGAGCTCGAGGCCACTGTAGATGAGAATGTGGCTGTGGCGGATGAGCCGCCGGCACTTCTTAGACGGTCGCAGCGGGAGCGGCATCGGCCTGCTTACTTGTCAGAGTATGTGGAATGACCTAGGGAACTTGTTTGCAGCTTCGTGAGAAGCTGGGGGAGATGTGGTTATTTGGGTACTTGTCCCGATGCTCTTACTAGCGGAGCCTGCGTGCGCAGGCGGGTCAAGGTCGAGATCGCTGGGTAGAAAGCTGATTCGTTACCGCTGTGGCTTTTGCACTGTGAAAGTCGTGTTTTTGAGCTAGCTTGCAAAATATAATTACCCTTGCTTGTGAAGTACCTTCTTGCAGTCTTGCGTTTGCAATAAGACGTGTGGTTTGTTGGGCAAACCGTAGGTGGTGTTGGCTGCAACTAAGGGGTGGTAGGAGGTTGCAGGGCAGCTTGGAGCTGCGTCACTATTATTCTTTATTATTACTTACGTCTCTACTATACGTAGATACTGTTGTTGTAAGCATCCATTATTATCCGTAACTTAACATAACATAATAATAATAATAACAACAACAACAACAACAACAACAACAACAACAACAACAACAACAACAACAACAACAACAACAACAACAGCAACAGCAACAGCAACAGCAACAGCAACAGCAACAGCAACAGCAACAGCAACAGCAACAGCAACAGCAACAGCAACAGCAACAGCAACAGCAACAGCAACAGCAACAGCAACAGCAACAGCAACAGCAACAGCAACAGCAACAGCAACAGCAACAGCAACAGCAACAGCAACAGCAACAGCAACAGCAACAGCAACAGCAACAGCAACAGCAACAGCAACAGCAACAGCAACAGCAACAGCAACAGCAACAGCAACAGCAACAGCAACAGCAACAGCAACAGCAACAGCAACAGCAACAGCAACAGCAACAGCAACAGCAACAGCAACAGCAACAGCAACAGCAACAGCAACAGCAACAGCAACAGCAACAGCAACAGCAACAGCAACCGCAACAGCAACAGCAGCAGCAGCAGCAGCAGCAGCAGCAGCAGCAGCAACAGCAACAGCAACAGCCACAGCCACAGCAACAACAACAACAACAACAACAACAACAACAATAACAATAACAATAACAATAACAATAACAATAACAATAACAATAATAATAATAATACAAGTAATTAATCATTAGCATTTATCTACACCTCTATGAAACTATTATTATAAATGACAATAAGAATTTAATGTGGTGACAATTTTTTATAATAATAAAATCAATTATTCATTTTTTTATCATAATTGATTTATTAATATAATAGTTACAAATAATAATATTATAATAATAATAATAATAATAATAATAATAATAATAATAATAATAATAATAATAATAATAATAATAATAAGTTGTTACTTACTACTATAATTATTATTTATTATTATAAAATTATAAGAAGCATCATTTATAATAATTATTATTATCTGACAACAATTCAATAATAACCTTAATAATTACAACAGCAATCATAAACAGTAGAATCATAATTATAAATGATTACAATAAATAAAAAAAGATTTCACTAATAACTATATAAAAAATAGTTAGAATAATGATAACACGGGCATCAGAGGCTTGCCGTAAAAGAGAAGGAAGACGATGCGCCCGTTACTAAATGTGTTAGTAATAACCTAGCTTTTTCGCTCAGTTTCAATGAATTGGGTTTGTGATATTCAACTTTTTGCAAGCAACCGGATATTGCTACGAATAGTTTTATTACAGGACGCATCGTCTCTGTTATTTTTTTTGGCAAGCCCCGGAGCTCCAAGGATAACAACTGTAATAAATAATAATTGAAAAAACTGTAAAAAAAATATAAGTCTTTGTTGCTGCAAGTAGATTTGATGCTACTGTCTTTAAAAATAATCTAAAGTGTTTTTAGGGACATGTCATTATAGTATACAATTGACAGCATGGAAGCTATCAGGGAAAACTGTCACGAGTCTGCATGAAGTAACTATATTTTATCCTACGAACAATGGTAACTTCCGGTTGAATGTAGAAAGTCCAAAGAGAGATAACTCTTAAGTCAATATAGCTGGTTATAGGAAATGCCATATCTATGTATCCGATAACCCGTCTGTTATGTTTTTGTTTTATATAGAAATTAAACAATATATTTTGTAAACAGTAGATGTTTGATATAATTTTTCACTGATTCTTTTACACAATTGATATAATAAGATCAAATATATTATAAAATAGGATTTTCGTGCAAATTTTGCCGTTTTATTTTTACATATGACACTGGTTAAATACATATGCATGAGCGTCCAAGTGACATGATTCAAATATACCCGGAAAAATACAGTTTAGCAACATGCAGAACGAAGCTCTGTTCAGTGATTTTGTGAACAGACAACTTCTCATCAAGTATTGATTAGATATACTGAATAAAATGAGTCAATTTACAAAAATTGTTAATTGCTGAAGATAATAATCACAAATTGTCATTTATAAACCATAAAAAGGTTAAAGGTGCATGTACGTCAAACGCCAAACAGAAGAAAAAACGATATTAAAGGGGATGCAACACGAAACAAATGAGCCAATACTAGAATATTTACAGGCATGTCCGTAATCAAAAGCATAAAGATATGACTCAAGTTAACATAACATGGTATGATGATTGTAAAAAGGCTGTAAAACCTAATAGAATATGCAAATGTTCTCCATTCAGTGGCAGATTTTGAAGTTTCTTTTCCATTGGAAATTCCATCCTATTCTGTAAGTAAGTGACATTGTCGATCAAGCTTGCAAACGCCTAGGGAGCATGCCTCTGTTACTGTTATGGTACATCCTCTCTGTCTGAAATGACATAAAAAGCTTTATGAATCAAAGCAAAATAATATGGTGACATCAGTTGGTTTCACAGCTGTAAATAAGTGCCAGAAATGAGACGTGAACAGGGACCTGGTGAAAGCCATATTTCAACTTCTCATGCGACCTGATAATCTGCACTTTATTATGTCCAGCAGACATTTATAATTTCATTCATGTGCTATCATTTGAAAGTTTTCTGTTTAGTTGAAATTAATTTTTAATGATGTTTATTTATGCGTAACTTCAATACTAGAAGTAATTATTAAAAATTGTATATTTTACCCAAAACAGTAATAAAACGGACAATAAGAACAGCTACAATGAAATGTTATTAATTATAGTAATAATAATTGCGCTGCATAATGGAAATTGTTCTCATTTATCAGTTACATACTGAGAGATTGGTCCATGGGAGATGTTCACGATTAATTATTATTT
Organism: Cryptosula pallasiana; assembly: GCA_945261195.1. Classification (NCBI taxonomy): domain Eukaryota; kingdom Metazoa; phylum Bryozoa; class Gymnolaemata; order Cheilostomatida; family Cryptosulidae; genus Cryptosula; species Cryptosula pallasiana. The sequence continues at coordinate 56,026,649 of OX183131.1, read as the reverse complement.
CAGATTCATAAAATACGCAATAAAAACAAGTAGTGACATTAGATAACTATGTGTTATGTAATACTGATAATGTGCCTTGGATCTGAAGTATTTATATTATATTACCACAGGGCCACCAAATCTACTGATATGGAGCATCATTAATTTATGTTAACAAAGTTAATTAAACATAGATCACAGGATTATGACTTTGCTGTATAAAAATTATGTCAATTAATTTAATGTTTTTTACATGTACAAGGTAAGAAAATATTTCATAAAAAAACGTTTTAAAGGCTATATGCTGATCCCTGTCACCTTCTTGGCAACGTCACACTACTATGAAAGCTGTGGTAAATGCCTTAAAATGGAATAAAAGGTAAGTTAGTTATTGTCTTCTAATAATAATTTGTATCATTAGTAGCATGATTTCGGTAGCATCAGTTTGGGGAGACAAATACCACGAGATCTATACTGAGGAACATAGCAAAAAATGTATAGGTTTGAAAAACCTGCAAAGCACAATACGGTTTGACTAATATCTTAATACAGGTTAGCCCATGAATAATACTTCATATGCCTAGCTGACTAACAGCACAATTGACAACAGTTTTAATATGGGTTTCATTTTAAAATGTAAAAGTTTTACAAAACTCAATTTAGCCAAGTTTGTTAAACAATATCGTCAAATATGTCCACTATTTAAACATTAGTTTAAAATCAGAAAGCTCGATACAGCTTTGCATAACTTCAAACTAAACATTCAACATAAATGGTAAATGCTTATTTCTCTGAAGCTATTGTCTGTTCTGGGTTGAAGTAAAAAAACTGGCATTGTAGATGTAAAGCTAAAACTTAAAATGTTTTTATGATATAATACATACATAATACTAAAAGTATGGACACTTTGTTTGCATTTCAGTACGGCGATCTCTCAATAAATGTCAAAAACATCTTTATGAACATTCTGCATAACTCCCCTTGAACAAATTCGCTAAAAGAGCACACTCTTGGCTCATTATTGGCGCATTGATCAGTTTTTGTTAGAATTCGTTTTAATTCTATGCCCAAGCTGTTGCTCAGACCAGGTATAATGTTATCCCGAAATATTCAACTGCTATTGGCAAAAATCAAAGTTGTCTCGATACTGGATCAAAAGAATTCAATGGCTGTAAAAACCCAGCATCATTGTAATTTTTCCAGATTCACGGCATTGTCTCACAACATTACAATTTTAGTTATCGGAAAGAAAATCTCAGTGTGACAAAGATTAATCAAGCGGTTGAGGATGAAAATACATCTAATTTGTCTCCTTAGCCATGAGGATAAATTTATGCACAAATATCAATTCTTCATAAAAAATTACAAGCAAAAGCCAAAATGAAATGCGAATGAAGTATCCATATTTTAATGCTATATATATGAAACAATAAAACTTGTCTTTAATGGGGTTGTGACTGGGGTTATCCCCCCTTATAAGGGGCGCTGTGCACATCACACCGGAATTTGTTAAAAGTTTTATATAAAGTAAAATGCACAAACACGGAAGTATGACGTTTCAATTAGAATAAACAGGTAGGCCAGCAGCAGCCTGCTAAAAAGTGGTCTAAAAATTTTTTTTGTGGAAAAAATTTGATGGACGGGAAAAAACAGTGTTACATGGGGTAACTTTATGCATAGATTCTAAATATGTTCCCCTACCTAAGCTTAGAGGTCACCTTCAGCGCCTATCTACTGTTTAGCACTCAAACTTAATTTTGCTGAAAAACTTGAAAGGATCGGATTTCCATGCTTGGAAATACTTCTTGCAGGGTAAAAATGGTGAATTAATGCTATTTAGAGATTTCACCATTATTAAGCAGCGCTTTTAGGTATTCCTGAAGTCTCTACCTAATCAAAGAATTTCTGAAGAAAGCTGTTGGTTATTAGGTGAGATACATTACAGATCTAAAAGCTGATGTTCATTTCTTGTAATACCCTAGTTTGGGGTATATTTGACAACAACACTATTTCATTTCATATGCTATATTAGCTAACCCAAAAAAAATCAATTGTTTTCTTTGTTCTTCTTTACTGACATAAATCTGCTTCAAAATAGTTTAATAATCAGTTTACTAGGAAATACACAATTTGGCTATTGCAACTTTCATGAGGGGAACCTTATTCAATGTCAGTGTCAGAGTCTGCATCACAATTACTGTCTTAGGAAAAAGTGTCAACAGTTTCACTCCGGTTCTCGCATTCGAGGTAGCCGCAGAGCTCAGGGCAAGGGAGCTTATTCCTATTACATGAACATCAAACGCCATTACATCCTGTTTTACAAGAGCAGTTCTTCAGTTTTAAGATATCTGGTGATCCTGGTATTGGTATTTCATACGACGCATTTCATACGACTGAGATAATATTACGTAGGACAAGCGCTGCTTGATTGAGGGAGTATTCAGGTGTGGTTGTCCAAGATAAATACAGTTCCTCATCACACGAACTCTCAGTATCCACGTCAGAGAGCAGAGACCTTGAGGGTAGCATCGATGTATCCCTAATAATGTCAGTAGGCTCAATATTCTTGCTAGCAACTATATAGCTTTGGTTTCTTGCAGTGGGTTGATGGAATGTTACTTGATCTGCTGACTAAAAGAAATGATTAAATTGATACTCCCATGGTTATTAAAATAGCTCACAATAATTGCAAAACCACTCAAACAGATCGTTTGATGGTGATTGACTGAAGATACTCTAGTCAGACTACATTTGCTTTCCAAAATACCAGAAAACTGTCTATACCTGTGACTATGGTTCTCTCCTTTATCTTTGCACATTTGGATATATACTTCTAGCAGCTTGGCTATTGTACATGTCTCTTTCTTCACCACAATCTTATCTTTTACCATCGCAACAAATTTCACCCAAGTCTCGTGTTTTGCTGGAGCTTTTGTAGATTGCCTGTTCGTTTAAAATATCCAAAATTTATCAAATAATTTCAACATCTAACATGTGAACATTTCAATCAACCATATTATGCCTATGTGCTTACCAGCAAACCCTAACCGTGAGTAGCAAAATTGTCCAGCAGAAATGAGAAGTTAATGCAGAATTAGAGACTATATGTGAGACGATAGAAGTTATGTTAGCTGAGAAAAGGTTGACACAACACACCAGCTTCTTATCAAGTGTTAAAAGTGTTTTGGTTAGGACATATAGCAAAAATGATCAACGATTGAACTAGACATTAGAGATAGTTAAGACTTTAGAAATGAAATAGCATTAACAAAAATCAAAACTTGAGATCAAGGATAAATTCAGCAACCAACCTTTTAGCATCAGAAACTTCAGCAATATAGTTACGATGACAATCTCTGTGATAGCACATTTCTCTTGCCTATGGATTTCCACTTTCAAATAGTGCCATCAGATCAGTATCATGCTTTGCTTGTGCCGCACTCATTAAACCACCTAAAAAAGTTAAATATATTTATAATTAGTAGAAATTTAACTAAAATCACTAAAACAAGTTTGGATGAGTAGGATGACTTGTGTCATGTCATACAATGAGATTTTCTAAAATTTATATATCGGCATCTAAAGTTTCTGCCCTCAACAGAGGTTGCTTTTTCTCTTTTTTTTTATCCATCTCGGTTGCACAGAACACAGGCTTTGGCAACACTTGTCTATCATGATGAACTTCACTTGTTGATCGTAATTTTTTTTGGCTGTTCACAAAATATGAAGAGGTCTCAACTTCATGAGTTATCTAAAAAATAGTGAGTTGGAATAAAACAAGAGCGACATCTCTATCAAGTTGGATTAAATAACTGATACATTTATCTTATCAGTTAAAAACTGTAACTGTAAATATAATTAAAATGACAATAACGATATATACATATTATATATACACTAATAATAAAAGAGTATAGTAGTAAAAGATGGAAAAGGACTACTAGTGGACTACAAAATGTTTCATGTGTTTTAGAAAAAAAGGTTGAAGAAAATTTAAAAAACGCAGTCATCAGGTCACACGGTAATAATAATTATTTAATTATTTTTATTTTTTATGCACCACTGCATAATTATTAATACTTTTCTCAGTCATACTCTGATATATATATATATATATATATATATATATATATATATATATATATATATATATATATATATATATATATATATATATATATATATATATATATATATATATATATATATATATATATGTATATATATATATATATATATGTATATATATATATATATATATATATATATATATATATATATATATATATATATATATATATATATATATATATATATATATATATATATATATATATATATATATATATATATATATATATATATATATATATATATATATATATATATATATATATATATATATATATATATATATATATATATATATATATATATATATATATGTATATATATATATATATATATGTATATATATATATATATATATGTATATATATATATATATATGTATGTAACAACCAGCATTACGGTCCAATCAAAATTGGTTCAATCTTCTATGAGCCATGACTACAAAAGATTTTCGATGAGTTACGAAAATTGAAAGAAAATACTGAGACATTTTTAATAACTAAACAGCAATAAGTACTCATTTTAACAAAACATAAAAATGTTGTTCAATGTTGCACTGTCAAACATTTTGGCCATCCCATACGTATGAATGAGTAAAATTAATAATTAAATGGCTACGCCTTGTCTTACATAAAGCTAAGAAGTTAATTGAGCAAAAATCACCACAACTTAATTAAGAAAGTAATTGAGCATATAATAAGCAAAATCTATTAATGGGAAAAAAATTTGTTTCATTTTTAAATAAATAATGTAATGATTAGGTATTATAATATACATTCTCATATTAATTAAAAACAATTAACAACTATCACCTAATAAGAAAATAGCCTTGCCTCACATAATAAATAAGCCAAAAAATGAGAGCAAGAACCACAACAACGCAGTTAATAAAGTAGGTGAACAACATGTAAACAAAATCTATTGTTTGTGAAAAATTATTTCTTTACAAGCATAAAAAAAAATAATAATAATGATAAACTAAAACTTAAAGAATCACAGTAAAGCAATACATATAATAATAATTAATAATAATAATTAATATTATTTGTTGTTATAATAATTTATTATAATAATAATTATAATAATTATAATAAATAATAATAATAATAATAGTCTAATTAATTAATAAAATATCACAACAACTTACTTTTCTTTTCTGGGCTCTTTGAAGCTTTGTCAAGCTGACAAACCATAAATAACAGCTAATGTGAGCTGTGAAAAAATGTTAATGTTCTTGCTGTGGAGCCTGTCTCATGCACATTGTCATCATCATCATCATCTGCAGCAGCTGACAGCAAACAACAACAACTACCACTACTACTATTTCTTTCAAGTACTGACAAAGCTATAGTCAGTGTTTTGGCTCCTTAATTACATGTGTCCATTGATCAGCCCTGATAAGCACTGTTCTTAGCTGATGCTTGGCAAGAGTTTGTTCCACTTGCTTACTTGAATTACTTCCAGTAAAATGAATTATGCAAGAATAATCCCTATTTTCTGATTCCATATCGGGCTCTACACTAGCTTCATTGCACAGGAAGCTAGCCGCTATTGGCTAATAATGCTAATACACAATTATGATTGGCTGATCCAATTAATAGGCATGGCCGCTCGTGCAGAATTGTTGTTCTGCAGCTAATTTATTATTTCATTAAAATTAAAATCAACCATGACCAATTTGTCAAGGTAGGGTAGTAAATTCTCAATCATAATAAATTATATTTCAAGATTTTGTAAAAATTATTTGTCCATCTACTTTTTTCCACGACTTGACAACTTTTTGCTATGCTGCTGCTGGCCTAAGGCTATTGCAATGCGATTGATATAATTGAACAAGCCACGGAGTTTACAGGGCTATAGCAGATTACACGTACATAAGTTTTTAATCACACAAGTGTAGCTATAGAGCATAATAATCATTAAATAACCACGATGCGGTCAGCGATTATATACGATCATTGGTACAGTAGTTAATAAATACTATAAGACAACAACGATAATTAATTTATTTAACGCAACGTTTACGTGTTAATGGATTGTCTGGTATCTGTGCGGGAAATAATAATAATAATAATACAAGTAATTAATCATTAGCATCTATCCACACCTCTATGAAACTATTATTATAAATGACAATAAGAATTTAATGTAGTGATAATTTTTTATAATAATAAAATCAATTATTCATTTTTTTATCATAACTGATTTATTAATATAATAACTATAAATAATAATAATATAAGTTGTTACTAGTATAATTATTATTTATTATTACAAAATTATAAGAAACATCACATTAATAATTATTATTATCGTAATAACAATTCAATAATAGCCTTAATAATTACAATAGCAATCATAAACGGTCGAATCATAATTATAAATGACTATAATAAATAAAAAAATTAAAATAATAACTATATAAGAAAATAGTTAGAATAATGATAACACGGGCATCAGAGGCTTGCCGAAAAAGAAAAGGGAGACGATGCGCCCGTTACTAAATATGTTAGTAATAACCTAGCTTTTACACTCAGTTTCAATGAATTGGGTTTGTGATATTGAACCTTTTGCAAGCAACCGGATATTGCTACGAATAGTTTTTATTACAGGACGCATCGTCTCTGTTACTTTTTTCGGCAAGCCCCGGAGTTTCGTGGATAATAACTGTAATAAATAATAATTGAAAAAAACTGTAAAAAATATAAATCTCTGTTGCTGCAGGTAGATTTGATGCTGCTGTATTTAAAAATGGTGTAAAGTGTTTTTAGGGACATGTCATTATAGTATACGATTGACAGCGTGGAAGCTATCAGGAAAAAACTGTTTCGAGTCTGCATGAAGTAACTATATTTTATACTACGAACAATGGTAACTCCCGGTTGGATGTAGAAAGTTCAAAGAAAGATAACTCTTAATGTCACAACACCATTATAACACCAGTTTGTTACTAATCATGCATGGCTCACTGCAGAAACTAAATGAAAATGATATTGACAGCAAAAATAATCAATAATTAGTGATACTTTTCTTATAAGCTTATTCTTATTATTAGCATTGATTAATATTATTCAGATGTAGTACCTACTTCGCCCATGGGTTATTAATTATGATAATTATCATAATATTATTATTGTACTTTCTTACAGCACAGCCTGAGACTAAAATCAACTGTAACAGACCTGAAATCAGTTATATCTTAAAAAACAACAAATTAAAATAAAAATAAATAAAAGCTACCAATAAAATACTAATATAGATATCATTAAACAGTATTATATATTTTACAAATAATAATAATAAATATTTTTATCATCATCATTTCATAAGCAACTAACATGGAATAGGACTGTTATAAATAAATGATCTTGTTATAATCATCGTAAATAATTATTATTATTGTTATCATTCTATTCCTAAGTCAGACAGTTTTAGGTATGCTTTATTTTAATAATTAGCATATAAAAACAAATGCAAAAAAATAACAATCATTATTATTATTATCATTATTATTATTATTATTGTTGTTAATAATAAATAATAATAATGACTATCTTATTTCCAGAAATAATGAAATTAAAACTAAGAAAAGGTTGGTAGGATGATTAGTAAACAGTAGTAGTTAGATAGGTAGGTAATAGTAAGTAGTAGTATGATTATTATTCTTGTAACTTCTAAGACTACTACTACTACTACTTACTACCTGCAACCAACTACTACTACTACTACCACTACTACGTGGTGATTTCAAGTTCTAAAAATCATATTGATGTTAGGAAACCTAGATTTAATAGATATTATCTTTAATCCTACACATAACATAATAAAATAAAAATAATAATTCTAACTTCGTTATAATCATAATAAAAATAATAAGAATCTCATCTGTTGTCGTTAGTCGTTGTTGAGAAGAATGAGAAAAGTAACAAAAATTACCACTACTTACCAGGGTCAACTAGATGTTAAATGATGATAAATTAGATTTCTAATAGTTCCTTGACACTAAAGAAACTTAGAGATGGTTGTTGGTTTTATTTGCTAGAGGGTTTATTTTCTATGTAATGTAAATGACAAATAATAATTGCAGTGAAAATGAGAAGAAAAGTTTTGCTGCAGAAAATGACCTTGGCCTAGCCAAAAGGGAAAATTATGACTGTTGCTGGATCGCTCACGAAAAATCCGTACTACAATAACAGGAGTAGGGGTTATTGAATAAATCGTTTAGTGGGCATCGCCGAGTTCAAACCATGCGAGTGTGGGCGAACGACTAATATCAAATGTTGGCGTGGCAAAAATGTGTGTGCGCGCAAACTTGCGGCAAACCGTGGAATATTGACAATTATTTGGTGTGCGCGACACCGACAGGCGTGGGTTGACGCCAACTGGCGCGCACACCGACAGGAACTTCCACATTACCGAAACTTTAAAACTCTCATTATAATTCTTGAAATGATTATTCAACCGTTTTGAAACTTACAAATCTTCTTAAAACAAACTACCGTCATTTATTATTATTACTGTTGTTTTCATTAATAGTTATTTTATAATTATTGTTATTATTGGCTATTATTAACAGTACCAGTAATAATGATGATAATACTTTTTACCGATATATATATTTTGACGAACACTAAAGAAATATATTATTTTACTGTTCTAAAAAACTTTTTTTGACTTCCTTTAGACACGATCATCATTAAAATTGTAATATGTTATAAAACTAAGTAACAATGGTAATAAATTGATAAAAATCATTTTATCAGCTGTCATATTATTTTTATTATTACTATGGTTATTACCAAGCTAGCCTAAATAATCCTGGTTTTCTATTTTGGGTGATCATAGTTTATCCACTCTGGATTCAGTTTCTTTTAAATTAAAGAATCAAAGAACCATTCTTTTACAATCATTAGTATTAATAAAATAATCGTAACCGCTACTGTTAACGGCAGTAACAATTATATTATATAATATTTGCTATGAAAAATTTGCTGCTTGTTTCGTGCAGATAAAGTTTACAAAGAGAACATAATAAATGGAATGCAACAATAGTATATTTTACTGGTGGGTTTCAGAGCATTATAAATGAGACATTAAAGTATTTCTCAACATAAAGAAAGTAACTCCAACTAATGTACATGCAAATTTGCAAAATGTGTAGTTTATAGACACCAAATAACCAAAGAACAGTCAAGGCTGATATCCGTACATGTAGTGGAAGGCTGATCTCCATATATATGGACCTACTGCGAGCACAATGGTGTTTGGAGTTGTCCACAATCGATGACAGATATCTAGATCTAGATGATCTTCCAGCACAGCACTCTTGATTGCCTTAGCTTCCGGTTATTGTTATACAGTTTGCCCTGATGATTGTGTTTTTGAATTTTTCCACCTTCTTTTTGAAGAGTATGAACCATTTAGTAGTCCTAGTAGATTTTCCATATATTTCTACTATACTGTTATATTACTAGTATAATTGCTTGCTAATTATTTTTTCTTTTCAAGCACGAGTTTACTCGCCTCATTTTTGACTGCTTTATGACCCTTTGGGTATTATAATTGTAATAATCTATTCAATTGTTTTTTGTTTTCTATGCATCCGTGTATATTTTTAATGTTCTCTCCAATCATACTTTGATGTATATATAATATATTTAAAACTCTGCAAGTACATCTGGCAGCTGAAAGACCAAAACATCGCGTACGACATAGAGTCAAGGATAATATAATAGGCCACATCTTACAACACATTTTCAAAGAAGTGCAACTTTTGTGCTAGCAAGAAATATTGTATCGTCTCCGAACCCCTGATGGCCACATAAACGAAAGAAAATAGTTCTTCACTACATGCAAACATGCAGCCTAACACCTAATTGGTAAAGTGTCAAAACAAAAGTCAGCCAGTTAGCGAAGTAATCACCATTGCTATCAGTAATCTCTTAATTTATTTCTAAAAGTAGACCAAAAATACTTCAAACACACACAGAATTCTGTATTTCATCATTCAACTGAAAACATGTGTCAGTATCTGCATTAATTAAAATATTGTGTAACAGATCTTAATGTACAGGTTTATGATAGAAAGCTAACAGCTATATTCAAAGCAATCAACACTTTAGCCCTGGAGGATTTAATTAAAAACCAATCAATTTAAGTTTTTTAAATGAAGTCTTTGCAAAGTAAGACAATTTTTCAAGTTTAATTTTCATTAATTTTACTTCTTCACAAAATAGTTTTTAACAAGGTTTTGTCCGGTATTTACTTTAGGCATTAAAAGAGTTATAACAAAAGTTTTTGAGGCGCCAAATAAATAAACGTATATCAGCAAAATTTGTCTGCGCCAATTCCAGAGCTTTCAGAAAGCTTCAGCTGTTTATCTCTTTCGGTGAATATCATTTTCTATTTGGCACTTTCCCCTAAAAATTATTTACCAAGTTGAATACTTCATACTCAATTTTGAGGCCTTCCAAATTTGTTGCTCATGCGTCAATAGATTTGTCCAGAAATCTGTTAATAGCAAATCAAAGAGCCAGTTTTATTTACTTCAGCTGAGAAGGTTGCTACAGCTTGAAATATCAATGCATCTTTTACTCAGATACTAGCTGGTATCAGATAGAGATAGAAGGTGAGCAGCCTTTTGGCATGAAACATAAATACTTGTTTGCCATTCTGTGGTAGATCTTTATGAACAAAGCCTGTAGAAACTTATCGTTGCAAGCACTCCCATGAGTAGAGGCTGTCTCTCGGGCTCAAAGACATCCTCCTGCGCTAAGCAATGTTTACTGACAGGCCACTGGTTGTTACCGCTACTAGCACTGAATTGATCGGTAGTAACAGGTCAGTATTGAATAAACCTGCCGGGCTAGTCTTGACCTCTGCAGAGCTGCTATTGAAATTGACAGGGCCAGTATGGAATCATACCGGTCCAGCAAAAACTGGCTGCCTAGCCTGATGACCGTATATTTATCCTGAAAAGTTTATGAAACTCTATCCATTACTGTATCACCATAGGGAGTGGATCAAAGCCGCAGACTGCTTACAAAAAGAGCCAGGAATCCAACTGAAAGTTGGAGACGTTCTTCAGAAGCTTTTCTACCTATTTTACTATCAGTCACCCTTTTTACTTGAATATCTATGCTGTATGCTATTCGTTAGCATTTTTGCTCTATTACATTGTTAATGGAATCACTTTCTGTGTACTTGACTGGTTGTCGTCTGTATTCTAGCTGCCGGACTGAGTATGGCAATAATTACTTCCTGTGCCCCAGCCTATATAGGGCTGATTTTCTTATACATGTACATACATTCCACTTGTTTTTTTATTTCACAGGCTTTTGCCATTGTACTATAGTGGATAGCAAACCTAGAGCCATACATAATACTTATAAATGTTAGTGTGCACTTACAGCCAATCCAATATACCTGACCCATGGGATCCGCGGTAGTTGTCAAAGTCATTGTGAAAGTAGTACCGGGCAATTTTGTGCCCCAAACCCCCCCCCGCCTTCCCAACTGAAGAGAGGCAGAATGTTTGAAACTAGAGCAGTAACATCAGCTGTTAATGTAAAAGAATAACAACTAGCTATACAACATTACTTCATGATCTTTCTCTTTTGAACAAAAAAGTCATTACTGGATAAAAATAATCAGAATGTATCAGAATTCATCAGTTGTGTTCTATAGCTTTTGCATCTTGATCTGAAACCAGATGACAAAGATGCAAAATGGCAAGAGTGTCAAAATAGAAACAGTCAATGCAGATATATCTGAGAAGGTATAACGGTTAAGTGTCAAGGACAGAAGCGTAGGGCACCAGATATGAAGGTAGTATAAAAGATAAAGGGTTCAGCTTGGTTTTTGTTTCTTGCTTTTTAGGCCTGCAAAATGTACAACAATATTTCTGTCACATATAGTTGGATTATTGCGTACAGATGTTGCTATGCTAGCTAACATTGTTTTGTATGATTTCTCTCCGTAGGGAAACAGTAGTGTGATATAACTAAAATTTACAATTGCATAAGTAATCAGTTCGTACCGGGATACATATTCAATTAATTTTGTTTGTTCTTGGCAGAATTAGCAGTTAGGTTGCAGTTGCACTTGACTGGAAACCTTTGGAAACGTGAGTTTGGAAGGTAACGCTTAGCAACGTACCAAAACTTTTACTGTGATAACTCAGAGCTTTTATTGTGAACCACAAAAAAAAGATATGTGATACTTATGTGAATGCAATACAAAACTGTTAATGCATAATTTAAACCACACCTGGTAAATAATACATGGCAGTCACTATGTTCCCATGGTGCGAATTCGTTCCGGTTGAACTCATAAATCGTCCATTTGGGTAATGGGAATTGTGACTCGTACGAGTTGATTCGGGTTTGTTCGTGTTGGCTCAGTGCGGTTCCTCAAACCAAATTCTTTCGGGTTGAGCATTCATTAGGATCATGGGAATCATTCGTGTTGATGAATTTGGTAGGGCTGCTCTTTTGAGAAAAAGGCATTAAACTGGCGATTTTGCTTGAAAACAGTTATGCGTATTTTTCAACTGCAGTTTTTACATTCATGTAATAATAAATCTCTGCAAGTTTAACAACAGTTTAGTTGTAAATTACTTACCATTTGCTCAGGAAACTGAATCATAGCACTGTTTGATAAATGGGCAAACTGAATTATCATTATTTTTTTTGTACTTGACAAACCAAATATTCTTTATTATTTGGAAGTAATTCATTTATTTATTATTAATAATTATCATTTCTTACAGCTATCATTATACTTAATAATAATCATCCATAATTGTTAGAAATTGTTGCTTCCATTATTATTCATCTACTTATTACCAGTTTGTGCTGTGAACATTCCACTAATTTTGCCTAGTATTACTACTTAGTAATACAAGCGCAGTTGTTTACTATCTCACTACGATCAAGTAATTATTGCGCTCGCTTTTCACTGTAAAGGAAAGACAACTCCCGCAAATTATTTCAATTCGAATTATCATAGGAACGGAATGGAATGCCAACCCGAATTAATGCTAACCAACTCGAATGAACGTCCGATCCGAACGAATTCGCACCATGGGAACGTAGTTAGTAACAATTGTAAGGTTCTAGTCAACGGTGAAGTGATAACATGATAACGAACTAAAAGTTACAATAGATAGACAGGCAAGTACATAAGCGGCTCAATGTATCTTACAACCAACAAGGCATTTTCCCCTCTTCTATTTGTTACTCATCATATATGAAACTATTCAATGTTATTTTCATGGTTGTATTACTCACAATAACAACCTATGTATACTTTTGCAACAATAACTAGACAACATTAATTGTACACGAAACAACATTTATAATCACTGTTACAATCATTATCAGCTCTGGTGCTGTATTTACTCAGTGGGCTAGGAGACCAGCTACGCGCAGTATTATAATGTAGGGTGATGCTAGGGGATAATGGTTGACTTCGTTTTTAAACACCGTGAACTTCGAGCTCATAAATGGAGATGAAGCCGGTGACATCGAGTTGTATCTGCACAAACTGAGCTCTCATTGGTTGATTACATGTTATTGTTGTGTAATACTGGTTGAGCACTCCATCATGGTATGCACAGAGGGACTCTGGGTTAGGCTCATAAAATATATCACTTTGTTGCTCAGACGCTGTAATAATTGCATTTTTGAGTTTGTTCCAGTTGTATTCGTTTTCTACAAGATGTGCAGCAACAAACAAGAGTCAGTTGAAAGTGTAGAACATCAAAATATAGACAGATAATGCGATATAGAAACACACACTGACCAGCTCTGTTCAATATTCTCACTGCCCGTATACAATGGATCCTTTGTAGGTCAACTCTTAGCCATGGTTTCTCTTCATCTTTTGTGTGAGCAACGGATTCTTGTCCATTAACAGGTAAGTAGACTCCATCAACTGCGCGGTTTGCAACAAAATCTAACTTGTAGAGAGAAGACATCAATACTGGCTTGCCTGCAATCAGAAAATGTACATCAGGGTTTATGCTTAGCCGTCTGCTTCACTGTTTGCAGCGTCAGCCCAATTTTGACATAGTTGAATGCCAATTATTGTAAAAAAAAAACAAAACTTCCTAGACTCCAGAACCATCCTCATTGCGCTTAACTCACTTCGAGCTAACAAATGGTTGACAGCTGCCAAATATCCTGCCAAATATTCTTCAAATCCTTCTTCCACAGAGTGTAAATGTGTCGTGTTGACGCAGCCAGAGAACAATAAACAAAGCGTTTCTGTATTGTTGTGTCGAAAACCTGCACAATCTCCCATAGAGTTGCATTCGTGAGCGCAGCTGAAATTGTTACGAGCTTGTCCAAGTATGGTTGACAATCCCAATCTTGTTGTATTCAATTGAACTTTTGTAAAATATTTTGCATCACATTTGACTTCAGCACTCAACACCACCAATGCTAGAGCTAAAAAGACAAAACTTTGTACTTTAGTTTGACAGGCACATGTAGGTTAACAATCAAACACATTTCAAAGCGATTCAAAAATGAATGTTTTTTTGCAAAACTTTTATATAGCAATCAGATTTTGTGCACAAACAATCTCAAAAGAGCAGTTTCTTGTCATTCCGATTATTATTGCCATATGATCACAGACCAAAAACTAAATACCAATTGGAAATTTTACTTTTTGTAACATGATAAAACGCTGACTGACTTTTAATGCTCTACCGCTTAAAATAAGATATGACAGTTTTGTTAGAGTTGACTAATTATCATGATTGTTTCACGCTGAAGCTATCTTACCACACTGGCATTGTACAAGCATGTCCAATGAAACTGTGACAAAACATTGTTTAAACCAATTTTTAAAATGTTCCGCCAGGAGTATTTCAAAAATAATTCTAACTCTCACCCGTTTGCCAGAGCATCATTTTCAGTTTTCACCGATCCAAGTTCTTTGAGTGCTTCTGTACAAATGGCCACAGTTCTGAGCCATTGTACACCAGCTTGTTACCAAGTTGCACAATCCCCGTGTGTACATAAATTATTTATCAGTAGTTTGCAATGCTCTCTCTCAGCATTAATACACAATAGTAGAGCTTTTGTAATCGATGACTGAAAGTTGGCTCACAAAGTGAAGACTGAAGTGAAGACTGCTCATTGACTTGTACATGTGACTGTCAAGGACTACCTCCCAGTATACCTCACAAACTACTTCATGTTTACCTCATGTCCACCTTATGTTTACCTCATGTCTTCCTCATAACCTATCTCATGTCTACTTCATGTCCACCTCATTGATTACCTCATGTCTGGCTCATTGACTACCTCATGTCCACCTCCCTGACAACATCAGAAACTGCTTCAATATCCACCTTACTAATCAGATTATTGACACCTAAAAAAATGCAGCGATGTGAATACTTAAATTTTGTATTTCATTCCAGAATCTTTGTTACTGTTAGATGAAGGGTTTGAAGAGACACCAGAAAACACGTCTACTCACCATCAACTAACAACTCAAGAAGGGCGCGCTCCTCAGGATGACGTCAGTCATCCGGGTCTTCTAAAGTAAGCCCAAGTTCCCGCAATCCGTGTAGGCACCCGTATTCCTTGTTTGCGCCAATACCGATAGAACCTATATTAACCTTGGACTTCCTATAACACACAAACTCGTTATCCAGCAGTTACCCAAATCATATCAAATCTGAAAAATTAACAATTGCAAAGTGTATTTTCAAATTGCTGGCCGTTTCCTAAAGTTTCCAGCCTGTTTGTTTTTTGTTTTAACTAGCCCGGTTCTTTTCATAGCGGATTGCAATTTTATGTAATTCAAAATTCGTTTGATGACTCCATTCATCGTTTCTCACATTGTAAGCCATATGACAATATGTAGCCATATGGTGCACAACTTGTAATCACTGTGGAAAAACATTGTGAAGTGTTTTTAGAAAACATTTATCAACCTACTACTTGATTGTTATTAGATATATTCACAGGAATAGATGATAGTGATGGCAAATAAATTGCAGTTATTGTCAAAAAATATTGATATTAACCGCATTTTTGTCTTACTTGATATTCACAGGCTCAGTTTTAAGTTGCCTTTATGCAATTGCAACAAAAACACAACTTTCCGGTTTGTGACTTTGGAGTTGCCCAGTCATCACTACTAATATAATTGAAGGGTGCTCCTGCTCATGCAGTTGGGTTGATGAGTTGAGATTTAACTATTAATGTTTTTTCTACCAGTTAGTAGTTACCTGTGCATTGAGAGTTTTTCTATATACATATATTATTGATATTTGTTACTGTTATCCAATACTGTAATATAATTGCATAGTGTAGCTTCTATTGTTACAGCAGCAAGTGTCACCTTTGGTGGGTGCCCACTGCTTCTGCTAGTTGGTTCTATCTCGACATAAATCATTGTTGACTACGAAATGAGTCATGTGGTAGGGCTAGCGAGCTTGAGCTCAAGATTGTTGATAGCCCTACAACCTGAGGCAGACTGGCTACACAGAAGCAGATGAACAGGAGAAGTCTGCAGATTGTATTAAAACGCGAACAGAATAAAATGGATATCGAAACCCTGAAATTACACAGAAAACCCTGGGTTTTTGTTTGTTTTAATTATTTCAACTAAAAAACTTTTCTCGATTATAAATAAAGTTTTAAAAGCGTAAATAATTGAGCACAGACTTTGTATCATTTTAAATTTAAAAATACCTCTAATATAAAGTACATAACACAGTGTGCAAATATTTATATAATGTAATAGAAAAATCAAATTTACAAATTAATTTATCTTTAAAACTAGAGCAATTTTGTAGTTAAAAATTAATTACTCATTAAAAATTGTCCAAAAAATAAACTTGGTGGATTAGAGAGTTCATTTGACAAAAAGCAACACTGCTATAATTTTATCTCCGGCATTGTTTTAACAACAACAGCAACCAAACAATAAATCTGATTAGACGGTTTTTTACAATAAAAAAAATTGTAATGCGTAAAAGTGAAATTATTAACATTTTTACTTAAAACTAATCGGAAGCGAACCTGTTTTGAAGCTACTTGATAGTGACTGTATGACACTTTTCACAGCAAGAATTGTTATGATATGACAACTCCAAAAAGGATGAAATCTGTAACATTTACCAAAGAAGGTAGAAATTTAATTGTTTTCGGAGTTGTCTACTTTTAACAGTTTCTTGCTGTGAAAAGTCCAAATGCTCAACGGCAAATAAATTCCAAAAAGTTTGTTTTTCATTAGTTTCTGATTATTTTTTATTTCCATTTGAAAAGCTTTAGTAATTTGACTTCCATGAGTTCTGAATTTTTTGTAATGACAAACTGTTCCAATCAGTTTTATCAATTGATTGTTGTTAACTCCAACAACAACGCGGGAATTGCAATTGCTGCACTGTTTTTTTCTAAATAAAATTTCTAGCCCACCAGGTTAACAGTTTCAATGAGAGAATATATTCTCAACTGAAAAAGAACTCTGTTCTCAGTTATTTAGGTTTTATAACCTTTATTTATATGCAAAAGCAAGTTTTTAGTTGAAAATAGCTAAAATAAATGAAAACCCTGTATTTTTCGTGGGATTACGGCTTTTCCACTGTTCGCATTTTAGTACCACCAAATTTCTCCTCACCTAATGATGATCACTTCACTGTGAATGGACTGTTTGAACTAGTTTACTAACAACTAATTATCAATGCGTCTGCTTATCGTGTCATTTCTTTTTGTATTTCCGTTACATCTGATTAATTTTTATCCAATGAACTGCTTGTATTTTTTAGGTGCTCATTCACATAAGCTAGCAATTCCAGCTCTATGAATATAATTGCATTGTGATCGTGTTTGCAGAACTGCTTGACCTGTTGTCTCTTGCACGCTTTTTGGTATTTCTTTGGTAAAGGTGGGGAGCAAATGCTCAACAATGCTATTTTGAAGAAGATCCAATTTTTCTGTATGTTTGTCTCCAAACTAATAATAAATATTCCAAATATGAATTAGTTGATATTGTTAAATATCTGGTTATTGGTCTGTTCTGCTGAAAACAATAATATTACAGATTTATTAGCAATGATAGCTAACTTATTTGTTTGACAATAATCTTAAAATGTTCTAACATTCATTGCTTGCATTATATCCAGCAGTGAATAAACAAACAACAGACACTTTATATAGAGTGACACAATTGCTTCACTTGTGGAGCATGGTTTCAAAAATCCTACAATTTGGAAATTGGAACCCAACCTGCTGTTTCCACTGAGGTTTGGCAAAACTTTATTCTAAAAGACGTATCGGCAGACTTTTAAAAATAATTGCTTCATTTAAACTCAGCTTTAAGATTAGAATTGTGGAAGAGGCGAATGTGGCCGGGTATGTATCATCATAACTACGTGCTGACGTAAAAAATCAATAAAAACCAAAACGATGCATTGTTCAATAATAAATGAGACTGAGAGATTGATTTCAATGTAAACACTGTCACCGCCTCTTAAGAACTTCTGTTGGTGGTTTACATATGAGAGATAATTGTTATACTGACACAGCTAAGTTTGAGCGTATGTGTAGATATTCGACTTGATGGATGAACAATAAAGCAGCCGTAGACTAGTAACTTTTGTTTAAAACTGAAAAGCGTAATGTACCAGGGTTTACTTGGTTTGGTTGACTTGCAAGAATTTATTTAACTCCATTTTAAACCGTGTCATGAAGACATATTAGTACCACAAGTATTAGAAATTCATGAACTTTGATTTGTTAGCAACAACTTGTTTGCGCCAGTACTTTGGATTCACCCAACTAAAGTTACAGGCTCCAAATGAAATATAAGTTATGGGCAACAGCTGTACACCAGTTGTCAGCTGATTCATCACATTTCCAGCATACCTTTTTGTAGAATTCATTAATATCACCAATTTCCATTGAATAGCTGTTTGTTAGCTTTACGTTACATAAAATACATTCAAAAACCATATTTGAATAACAATTTGACTCTATTTAGCAAAGACTAGAGTATTGTCTAAGGTAATTTAGCAATCAATGACTGCTAGTCAGATTGGTGAGTTGATCATGCATAAAAGCAGACTGGAATCAAGCAGCAAGACTCAACAGTCAACAAAAGAGTGCTCTGGTTGTCTTTAGAGTTGCCAAAGGTAAACATACGGTCATACATATGGCGTGTGAACTTAAAAAACATGCATACATGAGAAATTAATCAAAGTTTTAGCAGTAATCAATAAGAGTATTTGCGACCTGTTCGTCGAACAAAATACAAAAAATAATAGGTGGTCGTAATTCAATATGTCGCGTATGTAATGGAACATTAGTTCACAACAACATAATATTCAATGAAATGTTATAGTTTACCAAACAAATCATACAGAAGATAACTCCCAATTTTCAAAATAATCACGAAAATAATAAAATTTAAACTGCTACAAACTGGAATAGTTTGTCAAGCTGCCCTTCAATATAGTTCATTTTGAACGCTTGCAATTATTTTGAATTATTTTTTAGACCGGTTATAAAACCGGTCTATGAAAATGAAAAAATCAACTCTCTGGTTATTATTTATTTAGTGTTCAGTTTCATTCGCGACCTACGATCAATATAAATAAATACTTGCTGATTATTTTTTTATTCAGTGAGTTACTTTTTGTTGACCCACGAGTTCCGAACAAAATGATTATTTATTGATTAAATTTATTGCCGGTCTGATTATTTTTATTGCAATGTGTTCGGCGAACAGAGGTCGCAAATGATACAAGGAAAACTTTTTTCCTGTGTGAATGCTTTTACTGTTTCCCAGCTGAACTTTGATTTGTAAAGAGGCATTTATTACAAACGCACCAGAGCTTGATTTCATGCACACGTAGCTTTCATAGTTTATTTTTGAAAAGACATAGACCTGCAGATGTACATCTGCTATCTTCTACAATTCAAGATTATATTGCTTGAAATTTTCAAATTTCAAGCAACTCTTGTTTTTTCCAAACTAGAGTTTGTAATGCAAATATTGATTGGTGTTATGGTTGCCTCCAAAGAAGATCACATAGTGAGTTGCTTATTTTGTAAGAAAATCGAGAAACTCAATTTGATTGTTAGAGCGGCTACATGTTACATGTATTTATTAGTGGTTAAGTTACTAGTTTGACGTTTTGCATGATGAAAGCTTCTTATGCTCATGCTATGGCTGGCAATAATCAGCTTGGTTTAGTCTAAATTGTGTTTTCAGTATTGAATTTCTTACACCTATACAACATTCTGGGTGCTTTCTTATTTAAAAGAAAATCTTATGTTCACTTTTGTTTAATACAGGAACGAAATAGGTTTTAAATAACCTTAAACAAAAAAGTTTGTGACTCTCCTTATCTTAATATTTATCACAAGGATATTTAGAACTTTAAACGGCAATGTGTCAGGGCTCCCAGCGTGTATTGATTAAAGAAAAACTCAGAAAGGCAATGCCTCGCAGACTGTGTGCAATTATCAGGCTAACTGGGTTTTTGATGGTAGTCTTCACTTGTCATCGCAATACTATACTATGACTTTTAACTTCCTGTGAAATCATGTTTAAAGTTAAATGCTCTGAGCATTCAGTTGTCATATGCATTTTACTGAAAAAAAAACCTCTCAGAGTGAGCGCAACCCGAGTTAATTGTAAAGAAGTCTGCAAGTATTGATATTACACATCCAAAACCAATCATGCGCTCCTAGTTGGGTGAATACAGCTCATTCAACAACATGCCAACACACACAGGGTCTACTGCATGGTGTAAGGGATAATTCATTCCTGTTGTCCATTAAAAGACCGGAATATTGATTGATGCTTTCGGTCGATGCTACTTTTAAAACAAAACAACTTCTTTTGGTAATCATTTTTTCTCTGATCAATCAACCTGATTGCTTGGTATTTGTTTGACGTTATTGATTCAACCTTTCAATCTGAAGTCACAAAGATATTTTTCCACTTAATTTATTGATCACAGGTGAGATGAAGCCAAATAATAGTTTGCATTAGAACGCATCATGATGTTTTAATTGATTTTTTATGTGAGCATCAATAATAAAAAACAGAAAATAACAATGTCCATATGGTGCAAACACTAGCAGCTTTACAGTTATACAAAAATTATGACAATACGGCAGGTAGTTTACACACTGTGAATATCATATCATTATTAATGCAAAGGGTAATTAATCAACTCTCATGTAAAACAGGCCTGGGTTTCAGCAGATCGAGTTTCATTGGTTGACGGGGTAGTTGGAATCACCTAATGAGTGTATGTTCATCAAGTGCTCAATTCAATGCTGATGCTTTTCGCAATTTTTCCCTACAAGCAAATTCTATGCTTAAACAATTTATAACACTGTTCTTGCCAAGTCATGTTATGCCAATAAGAGATCCGCCTTCTTGTAAGAGCTGCCATAATGGTTATAGGTGCATCTGCTTATACATGTAGATTAAAAAGCCTACTTAGAGGGTTGCTCAAGAGACACAAGCAGGCAAAGGAAAGCACTTGAAGCCTTTCAAACTTAGTACCTCATTTAGATATGGTGCATGAAATTGTGGTTTTACGCACAGCACTCACCTGTATATTCTGATAATGTTATCTTTTGATAGCAGTTTGTTTTCTGGTAGTTTCAGTTGATCGTCAATAGAATCAACCTGTGGCTTAGAGCGTCTTTGCTCAGGGTTTGCAACAGGGATCACTCGAGCACAGGTTTCAATAGCTTTATCCAGCAAATCGGTATGGTCACAGAGCTGAGCCACAGTGACTATCTCTAGTCTTGGTTTCTCCATTCTCATCAGCACTTCCACACAGTCTTCTTTCAGGATTGGTAATTGGTATTCATTCGCCAGTAGAGCCAACTTTGAAGCTTTTGCATCTAATAAATATGCCATGGTGAGCTCACAGGTCACAGCTCATTGTGAAGTTCCGCAAAGATGCAAGAATAACTTTGGTGACACGCCTGTAACCCAACCCTTACCTGTCAGTTCGATCCTGACATCTGGATACATACAGTCTAGTAGCCATTCAATCTCAGCCAACTTTTTGTTGTCTAGTTGAACTTTTGGTGTCTTTGCATGTTTAAGCTCTCCACCAAACATTTCTCTGAACACTGATGATGCCACTGATAGGATCTATACATAAAGAAAACTTCAGATATATTACACAGAAAAACCTGCGAAGGCAACCATTTACTACCTTAATTATCCAATCATTTATGAATAATCAACTGTTTTGGTTTAATTGAATGTTTTTTAACAAACTTTCAGCTTTATACAAATTTTAACTTTAACTGAGGATTAAATTATAAATAATACTTGTTAATAAATTGAATAATTAATTTAAATAAGAATCCATAAGTTTTTTGTCAAAAAACCGCTTAAAAGAAAAGAAAAGCGAGAGAAGCACGAACAAGTTGCAACTTTTTATCCACTAAGGTATATAAATGCATTACAATTAGATATTGCCTAAACTGAATGATTGAGACATGCTTATAAATTTAAATCTCAGCAAGCTCTGTTTAAAAGTTGTAAAGCATTGCTTTGCAGAATAAACTTTATTTATCATATTCAAAACCTGCATTCTTTTTACCCCAGAAGCGTATACTTGACTGAGATTCATCCATCAGGCGAAAGCCAAATGGTCAGGGAAAGTTAGAAAGTTAGATTTGTTGAAAAAACAATTACAAAGCATGTTACTGAATTGTAACGTATATGAGAGGCTAAAGCTTTGATTAACCAAAAAACTTAAATTGAAACAGATGAACCCATTGTTAGCCCCCTCACCCCCCCCCCAGCTGCATATTGGTATATTGGACTAATGCTCATTTACTAGCCTCTGGTTCACAAAACAAGTCAACAGCGATTAGCTTTGCTCATTAGCCATTATGATACCATTACTCTGTAATCAAGAAATCTGTGCTACCACATTTTTACTTTAAAAATAATACATCTTCGTCATCATCAGACCTCTCATATTCAAGTGTCGCTGCTGAAAATCTTGTCAAAATGAGTGTAACCATTCAGTTTTTAAGCTGAACCTAATGTCCCTGCTAGATATAATAGTTGTTTTCTTGCAATAATCTTTAGTTGTATTTTATATACTATTATTGATGACAATGGATATTGATATCAATATTTATACATACAAATGTTATTCTTAATGAATACTAATAAGTAATGATAATGATAATCAATATCATAATATATATCAATATCGTATTTGTTATGAATAACAAGACATAATAGTAACTATTATCACTATTATTTATATCAATATTTTTTCGTGAAGCAATGAATGAATAGCAATAACAATTATTAATACTAGTTATTGTTACTCATAAATGTCTGTATCACAATTGTCACATCAGTGAAGAAAATTTCAATATTTCAAAATTTCATATATCAGAATTCAACACAAATTTTCACATTATGCGGGCACGTTTTTTGAATTAAACTGCAAACAAAAAGCTCAATGATATGTTCTACCAAAACTATAAGAAGGTATCAAAGTTTCTCCAGATAAACTTTATAGAGCAATTTTCAGACTATCATTGCAATGTGGGCATCAGGAATAACCCTTTTGAGAACATTTTATATGCTAATTACTTCTCTAAAAGCAAGGCTGTTTTCTATAGGTTGCAATTGACTACCATTGACCAATCAGCAGCTAGAATTTTAAATATATGGTCAATCCACCTCGTTCTCCTGCAGTGTTTTTTTTTTCCATCGGCAATAAATATAGAGATAAAGCTTTAAGAGTTTCTGGTGTTTAAATTATTTTTCTCACACCCGGGCTGGCTTATGGGGTTAAAAACATCAACAGATTTCAAATACAACCACCATTTTCGCTTTTCAAAAATTGTTCTGTACAACCTTTTAAGCCTGGTATGTTACTGCAAAAACAATTAATGACAACAGCTCCATAAATGATATGGAAAGCAATAGACATCAACTTTGATGTGAACAGTAGAGCTGAAATGTCAATACGCTTTATGAATAGCAAAATTTCTGATGACTTTTAATCCCATTTACAACCTTCTGTTAGATTTAAATGTAGTACTATTTATGACTGTAGCAGCTGTACAAGAATCTAGCCAGTGAAAATGGATTTTTCAAATCACTCTTGGGAAGTTAAAAATCATATCATGGCATAGAACCATATCTTGCAGTCACAATAGTGGTAAACTTGTTTTTCTCTCACTGATAGTTACTGAGAAAATGAATTTTAAGAATTACTCTCTCTGCTGCAAAATTACTTTGTTTTATGTTTGCACAGCGGATAGTTTTACACCTCATTATTGATTCATTAGAGTAAAATCCGTGATGCGTGACCAAGCGTGCGTTATTAATTTGCAGTAGTTACTAATTACTTTATTGCAACATATAAAAAAAATTACGCTTTCAGTTGGAAAGGGCATTATTAACTCTATTTTCATACCTTCAGATGTAAATGATCTATAAAAAGTAGTATATCAACAGGTCGGTGATCTGATAGGCTATTGATATAAAACGGACTAAAATCAAAATCAAAACATTTTTTTTCAAGTCCACAGCTATGTAAGCAGTGCAGTGATTGGTTAATCTGGTTTGGCAAAGTGTATCTTATTAAACCCTTTTAAAATTTTGTCTCTAACAGCCTGTGGTCCAAAGTTATTAAAGATTCAGTAATTTTATAATATTTGAAAACTGAAAAAACCCGTTTGGTACCAGTTTATATATCAATGCTTTGAGTCCATAAACGCTACACAACTATGGGGTTTGTGGACGTTAGAGAGTCAGAAGAGGAAAAGTCTCAACTTCCCGGTCGCATGCAAATTTCATGTATAAATGTTTCATAGTTTATGTAAAAACTGTCCATTGAACAAAATAATATTGCTAGCAGCCTTATATTTACAATGACTTTAGTGTATTGTATAATTGAAAATTAGGCTCTTTCAGCCTCAGAGCGAATTTTTTTTCTTTATAATTAGGGAGCTGATGGAAAAAGAGCTTTTACATCTGCTTTCTTCTCTCTCTACTATTTATGTTTCTCAACAAAATCTATGATGCAGTGCTACATTAATCAGAGAACACCTATTTATCTATAAATAATAATATCTCTTACACTTTTGTTCACGTGCAGCTCTTCTTTTTCCACAACTAAGATTGCGTCAGTTGTGCTGGTGGGTTTTCTGTACTTGGTGCCCACTTTCTCATCTACTGTCAAGGCTGTTTGCTCAAGGTTTCTCGCCATCTTTGACCACGAGAATATATCATGTGTCCCAGTCACTGCTGTGACACAGCATGAAGAGCAATGGATCAGCTAATATTGTGTATTGATTTTGGCAAAAACAATAGACTATTTATGCCATTAATGACGTATATATGAATTGTACAAAGAAAAGGTTGTAAATGGATAAGGCCGTTGAAGGCGGCAAAATATATTTTTTTATTCAAAATAACCTTTCCTGTCTTATTTAGAATATTCATCTTTACCAATCCAGAAATGTTAAGCTGCGTACACACTAGAACGATTTGGTGGCCGAAATGGATGTAATTCCAAAACAGCCTAGTGCGAATGCAATAACGGTCGATTTTTATCATATTGTCCGGCGTTGTTGCCATTTGAGCACTGCTCAAAATCACCAATAATTTTCAGCAGATCATCAAGGAAACTTCAATACAAAATCAGTGAAGAAGTAGCTTGTGATCAAAAATCCTGATGATAAAATAATAAAAAATTGTCACATCTCCCAGCAATAACCAAATAAAAATTATTATTATTGTTTATTAAAACTCATCAAGGAAATTTATTAGGTATTATTGTTCTTAATTCAACATGGTTGGTCCCTCATTGATAAGCATAGGTTTAAATAATCTTAAAAAAAATAATTCAAGTTAATTGAAACAAATACTTGGTACAGCTGAAAAAATAAAAATATTCCGTTCAGAACAATATATATTGCAAATGATTAATAATGACGCAGCAACAGCTGGTGCATTTATTAATAACAACCATAGACATGATGAATAATTGTGAAATAACAGGCCGCAATATAATTAGTAATGCTATGGTTATGCTGAAAAACAAAATTTTTCTGTCTCTCTCACGAACGACCAAATGCCGTTTTGGTCAAAATTCTTTTCTAGTGTGTACGCAACCATCGGCAGAAAAAAGGCACAACTCCAACATGAACAATTTTTTGAACAAAAATCAATTTAGTGTGCACGAAGCTTAAAGTTTGGTCCATCGGTAGTGAGCCAAATTAAGGAGGAAAGTTAAAATTGTTTCGAAAAACCAATAAAACTCAAGTGACTAATTGTGAAGTACATGAAATGCTA
Organism: Cryptosula pallasiana; assembly: GCA_945261195.1. NCBI lineage: Eukaryota > Metazoa > Bryozoa > Gymnolaemata > Cheilostomatida > Cryptosulidae > Cryptosula > Cryptosula pallasiana. Next base: position 56,000,201 of record OX183131.1, on the reverse strand, counting down.
AAGCCTTGTGGTTAGTTGATTAACCAAAGAACTTAACTTTAAACATATGAGCCTATTGTTTCCCAGCTGTACAGTAGAGTATTAAGGCCTAAAACGTAAATGTAAATCAATTATTTTGCACAAACCGCGGATGATTTACAATGACCACATGTTAAATTTTTGATTAACCAGGAAAAATAAATCGAATTTTCTCGCAATCAACATGCCAAAACTTCACGATGCGCTTTACACTATGCATAGTGATTAACTGATTGTGATTGGCTGCTTTGGTCACAGAATCTCTTGAAGCTCAGGAGAGATTCGCTCCTCATTCATCGCTCGTATGGATGTTCATAGCAACTTACGTAAACCAAACAAATATGGCTTTTATTTTTAGTTGGCTAGATAGAATGAATTGTCTCTTACAATAAATAATTATTTTTTATAGTTAGGAAATAACAATAACTAATTTCAGCAAGAGGAATGAATTGTATCAAAATAACTACTAATGTTATGCAAGAAAAAACATATTTAATTTCAACCAAAAACTGACTATATGCTCAAAACTGATTATTTAGATTTTTGGCTAGAAAATAATGAAAAAGGTGACAACTCCTCATCACAGTCAAATGACATCGTAGAAAAATTATAGCATGAGGCATCTACCAAAACATACCATGTTCTTTGTAAAATGTAAAATGCGTAAATATCTACCATCGTGTAGCCCACACTTGAGGCTAACGATTATTCAGTAGCCTTTTCCGTTAAAAACTGTGACAAACCAGTTAGATTCATATTTTTTGTATCCCTGTAATATTTTCAGTAAAGTAGGAGCATATCTGCTTGAAATAAAGTGGTTTTTGAATGTGATAGAAGAAATTTTTGAGTTAGTTTTGTAGTTAGTTGTAATAAAGTGATAATTAGATGTGTTCAATTGTGAAGAAGCCGTGAAAATGATTTTTCGTTAGTTTGGTGAAAATGCAAAATCATTTTATTTTGTAATAGATAGTTGTAAAGAACCTCCGACATTTATGTTTGTTGAGTTAACATCGTATATATGTTGGTAGTTAGAGTTTTATTTCAGTTCGTTGTATGATTTTTTGCTGTCACTTTTGGTTTCTCACATTTATTTGAATTATGACTTTTCTCCCGGTTGATACATTTTGTTTAAATATTTGTTCGAGCAAGATAAGATTAATAATAAGCACTGGTTAGCATTTTAATTTGCCTAAAACATTTATGTTAATTGAATATGATTTTATTAGAGTAAGTATACAAATTTGACAAAAAACTAAAAACTTTAATTGCGAAATAGATATAAATTATTCCAATGTAAAAATTAATACCGACTATAAAAAATCATAAGTTAAGTAATACAAAATATGGCAAATTATGACTTAATGTAAAAACTGTGTTATAGTTTATGCTTTTTCTTTTGTTGTTTTTCACATCTTTTGAGAATTTAATAGTTTAAAATTTCTCATTTCTATGCGACTTTTGTTGATAGGGATATTCAATAGGGTTAATTGCTGCTGCTGTAGTAATCGAGCACTGGTTCTTACAATCTCTGTTGAGGTTTCACTCTTAAGCATTTTAGCATCAGATGACGTTCTTGTCAACAGCTGTTCAGTTGTTGCGCCTGACTTTTGTTGATGCTATGAAGGCCACTTGTGAGACTTTTTAATGTGTTTTCAATTTTTTCATCGAACGAGTTTTGGAGGAGCGTCAAATCTTGTTCAAACAGGGGTCTAAGATTTTTCCCACTATCTTGTCATTGTCTGTTGAAATTTTACGAGCAAATCTTAAAACAAGAAAATTTTTGTTAACATCTAGTAAATTTTTAGTACAAGGCAAATTTTAAATCAGTATCAAAAATAGACAGTTTAAATTTTTTTTGATCCAAAAACAACTACATAACCATAAATGCGTAGTTATGAATATACTAAATCAACCGAATTTAGTTATCTTTCAGATAAAACGGAACTTATTGTTGCCAAAGACTTTGCAGTCTTGAGAGTAAACTGGTGGAGTATACTCTTTTACAGCGTGAGCTACTTACTTACAATTATTGATAAACAATTAGAGCCCAGTTGGTACTTCTCTGACAAAAAAAGTCATTTCTGTCAAGGCAAAAGGTTTTGCAGTCTTGAGTAAAAACTGGCTAGGCTCTAAAAGTACTCCTCCACATGGAAAACTACCCAAGCACAATTAATCTATAAAACCGAAAACAAACTGTCTGTACTTTCTATATTTCCCTGCTTCCACTACACCGACAGAGGGGAATGTGCCGCAAAAACAGTCTACTGGACTGCTAGGTGCAACGTCAGGGTCTGGTTTTGCTATATGTTCTCAAACTAGAACTATTGGTGTATTTATCAAATTTCTACTCGTCAAAACGAAACTGCTTTCCTCCATGGCTAAATTTCGATCGTTTTTTCCAAAAGCAAAAGCTTGGGTTTTATAATGATTTCCACTTTGTTGGCTGTTAGCCAAAATGCCATGACTGATTTGTCTTTCAGTGGCATCATATGATAACTACTTTGTTTTTCAAACACTCTCCAATTTTCTTTGGCAAAATCCAGCGGCCTGCTTTCAATCTGCAATGACCGCGTTGTTGAAACCCCAGCCATTATCTTCTTTTTTTCTCAGCTATATATTACACAGTATTGTCATTACAATTACCTTATTCATGTATCGTCTTTTAGTCATGTTGTTTAAAAAAATTGTAATGGTGACAACATCATGGAACAAAACACAGTATATAGCATCATCATCTAGGTTAAAATAACTTTCTATCAGTATATGATTATTTTCATTTATTGTGTTACTTATTTATTATTATTTATATTCAATATTCATCAGTATGTTATTATGGTTGTAATAATAGTAGATACTACTAATTATTAATGCTATTCCTGCCAAAATCAATAGTTATTATGGAGAGCGATTGAAGAAAGAATAATGTTTATTGAAATTTGCTAGTTAAGGTTACTTATGTTATCAGCCAAAAATACTTTTCTAATATGATTTGTATAAGTAATGGTGAATGCATATATAAAATAATAGTGAAAAATAAAAACATTATAGTTTTCCAGTATATAAACAACTTGAGCAAATAATTCTAATTATTGTTATTGAGACAGACTGGTATGATTTACTGATGTGTGAGCTGTTACTATGTATATCTACTGCGTATTACTGCTGCTCACCTTGAGTATCTATGGACTCTGCAATGCAGGTATGTACTAGGTAATGTGTACCACTTACTATATACCATGTACTGTGCTAGGTAATATGTACTGCTTACAAGGTACTGTATAATATATATTGTGAACTAGGTGCCGTGTGCTATGCAATGTGCTCGGTGTACTAGGTACTGCGTAGGAGGCTCATTAGTTACTTGAGCCCTACATTTTCTCAGTGACACCATTCTCATGCCATTGTAAATGTGAAAAGCAATACGCCGTATGCAAAAACAATTCGATAGCAACTACACACCCACCAACCCCACTTTTCTAAGAATTCTTCAGTTATATCAACAAAGATAGTGTTTCAGGAATAAGTTGGCCTGGGTCAGAAAATAACAAACTGACCAATGGAAAAAAACATTCCCATTTTCATAGATCCCAATTGTAACAATATCTTTTGCAATGTCATTGAACATTTTACAAATCGAAAACTTTTTTATACGCTTCATACACTACTTTTATATAGTTTCTATTACAAATGTTATCCATTTTACCTAAGCTTTTCACGCTATTATATACTTGATTACGCTCGCTACTGTTATATCCACCGTTTTAATCACATAAACATAACACTCAACCAAAAGAAACGAGCCAAAAAACAAAGGAAACGTGTCAACTGGGATCTAAACCAGGAGAGAAACATCCAGCATAATCGAATAACAAATCAATAAATATCTGATAGGTCTGGGCAAATGTCAAGTATCATTTACGTTACCAAACATACATACAGATGTTATATATTCAAAGTCATCGCTGCTGATTGCTGCTGACATAGTCACTACATGCAGTATGCTAGGTTTCGTAGACAACAATTACGACAATCATTACCCACTCCATCTCTCTGGCTGCTTGATATGGTATTTCATCACAATTCATCAGTGGCAAAGCCTCTCACTATGTTTCAAGAGAATTTGGTAGGTTTGCACAAGCATGGGGTTCTGGCAAGCCAATTCTAGCCCAACATATATAAAGTGTAATGGCTTAGTCAGATGGGCAATACTAATTCTAAATGACCAGATAACTTAAGCAGAGGATCCATACCTAACTAATCTACATTACCGTAACACCCAACAAAAGACAAATGTTTCACCAAATATTTTGCTGATGTTTAGTCATACAGCCCATAGAAGACTGTTGTACAAGGGTTCAGGCCCACTACAATACCTAGCGATGAACAATCGCCCGTTAATTGGAGGAATAAGAGGCAGAAATACTACCATGATCAACCAGCAAAAAAATTTTCACCATTAAAGCCTAGTCAAATATTTTGTATGCAAGATACCAAACATAAAAAGTGGACAATAGCAATTTTCATTGAAAAGCTTGGTTTTCATAGTTATTTGTTTCAAACGCCAAATTGAAGAGAGTATTACTGAAACTGCTGTCATGTTTTAAGCAATAATATGTCAGAATTCACAGACATGGTTGCGATCTTTACAACTATGATATCCCTATTAATTACAAACCACATACTGTCACAGTAGATCAAACTAACTCTGCTGCTTGTTAAAAACAATTCGTTATTGTAGAGCACTACTCATATCACATTACCTAGATGTCTATGTTTCATGGTGTATCATATGTGCAATCATCATTCTTTAGGAAAAAGAAGATTGAATTGAAAAGGTATGTTATCATAACTGATGATTTTTATTACAATTTCAAGTGTCTACACCATGTAGTATATATTTTCGTTTGGGATTATTATTGTACAACAGCCCGTTCTTGAAGAGTCAGGGACTCACCAGTGCTCAGAGTAGGTGGTTTATCAACCAGAATATAGTTTAATACACACTCTCAAAGCAATATAGTATTCCCCATCACAGTTCTCACCTCTAATCTTCTTACACAAAGTTATAACCGCTGCAACTTATTATTTGATTGTTCATGCCAGTCTGTCTCAGATTTGAAGCCATGCCAAAATTACTTCTCCATATGATGTGTCAAATAAAAGCAGTGAAGCACAATTAAGCAATAACAACTAAGAAAAGTAGATGGTACTTAAATACTTAATCACAACATCAGGTATTATATTAGGAGTATTCACGACCTCTGTTAGCCGAACACATAGCAATAAAAATAATCAGACCGGCAATAAATTTAATCAATAAATAATGTTTTTGTTTGGAACTCGTGGGTCAACAAAAACTAGCTCACTGAATAAAAAAGTAATCAACGAGTATTGATTTATATTGTTCGTAGGTCGCAAATAAAACTGAACACTAAATAAATAATAATGAGCGAGTTGATTTTATTTTATTTTCATTTACCGGTTTTATATCCTTGAAAAATAATACGAAATAATTGCAAGCGTTCAAAGTTTACTAAATTGAAGAGCAGCTTGACAAAATTTTCCAGTTTGTAGCACTCCAAATTTCATTGTTTTCTTGAATATTTAAAAAAATTGGGAGTTATCTTCTTTATGGTTTGTTCGGTAAACTATAGCATTTCATTGAATATTTATGTTGATCTAAATTAATGTTCCGTTGCATACGCGACATATTGAACTACGAGCACCAATAATTTTTTTTCATTTTGTTTGACGAACATGTCGCGAACACTCTTATTGCTACACAAAATTCATCGAAGAAAAAGAAAACAAAAATTATATTTGCTACTAGATGTAATTTTTTAACGCTGTCCTCTTCTCAATTCCAAAAGCGCACTCTGTCGGTTTCTCGCTGTTTGTTCAAAATATGCGGAAAGTAGCAGTGCACAGATTGTTGTCAGAGACAAAACAAACTGATTGATTATCATGCATCTTTGGCTGTTTCCTTTGCATGCTTCAGAATTAACTAACAAGGCTAAAATAAGAAAAATTAAAAGTGCAGCAACAATCAAGTACAGGGACAAAAGATGGTTGGCTGATGTTGACTGTTCAGTATGTAGGGATGAATTGGGTGGCTGGGTAATAACGCTGTCCACCAGTACGGCATCACTTCCGCTTTCTGGCCAGTCATAAATTGTATTTCTGTAGTTGCTGATGGCTCTGCTGCTGGTGAATTGTCCTTGGGGTGTTAGTAATAAATCTAAAATCAAATTTGCCAATGATCAATGTGTAGCTAGATAAATGTGAGTAGGCTGCGTGTTGTGCTAGGTCAAGAATAACTGAAAATGACATAAAAGCTTGCATGAATACAGAATTGTTGCAGTTAATTTTTTTTCTGTATTGATTGACATTTGGAAAGCATAAAAAAATCATTTAGCCATCGTATGGCTGCAAATTGAGAATCTTGAATTCTTATCTTAGCGGTTCATATGGTTGTTTCTTGTGTATTCTGTGGATACTTGTGATGACATCAAATGATTTGAAAACATTTTGCAATAGTATTTTCCGTAACATTTTTTGCTACACTTTGGAGTGCTTCCTTGATTTTCACCATTCTTTTGTCACTTCTCACCTCAAATTATAGCTATATTGAATGTAGACTACATTGTTGTTATTACTCACAGCTCATGATAAAAATTGTTTCATTTGGATGGCTCCCATTATTGATAGAATATCAATCTTCCTTACTTATATTTTCAATCTAAACCAATTTAAAAACATTCAACTACTCTTAATGGGTTTGTAACTAGTTTCAAAATTATTATGTTTATTCAATCTTGATGTAAGATGTACTTAATTGTAGTTTCAGCTGTTACCTTTATGCAGCATTTCAAGTTTGTTATTGGTGGCTTGGTTGTTCTTTTACTTTGGTAAAAAACGTGCAGAAACAGTTTGTACCATGAAAAACTCTGGTTTTAGTTGAATCTCTTTGGTATTATTCATTATTTTGTATTATTATTATTTGTATCAGAAAGAAAGGTATCAATGAAAGAGAGGTCCCCCAAAGAACCCGGCTTGCTGGGTGTCCTCTGCATTTAAACCATATAAAAGTTGAGGGAAATTTGAGCTCAACCAGTCGAATAAAATGATACGCTAACGTGTCACAATGAAATATCTTTGACTCGCGCCTAATAATACTTTTTTTGTGAAACATTGACCTCAAGCTCTGCTACTTCATCATTTTACAGTTTTCAATTCAATGACTTGAAGTTGTTCTACCTTACCTTGCTCATGGTCAGAGTTTGGTGGAATGTGTATAACTGTGTCGGTTGTTAATCTACTGTCCAGAGACCTACTGTCCGTTGTGATCTTTGGCATTTGTTGAGGTAGCGAAGCTCCTCTCAAAGAACCATGATCATCTTGAAAATCAAATTGGTTTCTTTTTTCCCTTCTTTGTCTGTTTGAATTAGCGCCATTGCCTTGAACTTCACTACCGGGTTCACCTTGTAAAAGACATGCATTGTTGGTCATATGATAACTAACATAGGAGTTTCTTATGTTTGTCTAAATGTATAAATTTAAAATTACTGCAGACAGACACCAGATAGGGACTACAAAGAATGAAACATAAACACAGCCGAGAGACATTAGTATTTAATGTAGTCAGACAAATTTAAATGGACACAGCATTCAGATAACATTGGTGTTCCACTCCTACCTGGATTTGAAAAATAACTCTCCTTGCGAGGCTGTCCAATAGTGTTTGATCTGCTATACCAAGTTTCAACCTCCTGATCATAACTATTCAAGAAATTGTTGATGTCATCAGTTTCATGAACGGGAAGCATCTCCTCATCTGATGAGTTTGGTTCTGAGTCGAAGTCCATGTTTGTTATGTGACTGCCGTTGGTGGAGCCATCTGTTGTGTCGGACAAATCAGCGACATGATGTGCACTTGTTGTACTAGCTGAAGAAGATGGACTGCCTTCATCTGGTAGTTCGTCAGTTTCTCTCGTTGCAACAACTTGAGCCATGGCTGACACACTCCCTACACAGCACAGTTTTTATTGCAGATTTGACAGTTGATGTCATGATAACTGTAGAGGGTGAAGACTTAATCTGAAGTGAATATTTGCTTATCACTTTGAGTTAAGCTATTGTTATCCTTCAACAGATTAGGGACATTGTTATAAATAAATATGTACTTCACAATATCTCTCCTATTATTTGCCCTCATCCTTTGGGCAGTTGCATCATGCTATGTTAACAATGAACAAGTCCAAAATGATGATATTAGTTGATAGCAAATGAACTTTTAAGCAGAGAACCATATCATAAACTGATAGCTTTTAACCTTTTTTCATAAAAACCATAACTCGGTTAAATAAAAATTGTCTGACAAGTATTTTTATTACAGACTTGGCTAACAAATTTTTCTTTGAAAAATATTGAGTTTTTTGTGTTGCAGAAGCGATTGATTGAAGATGTTATTGAAAGGCTTTTTTTCCTTTTAAAACTTGGCCTGCAAACATTAGTGACCTCCCAAGTCTTTGTAGTTAACCAAATGCTACACATTGTCAGATACCCATCATAGGCTGTAAGCCATGTAGCAAAAATGTGCTTAGAAAATAACTTTCGTAGCCTACCTCTTCCTTTTGGCATTTTTTTGTGGTGATTTATGCTAAGTTAAATTTGCTAAGTCTGAAATGTTGCCTAGGCTTCATTCCCACTTCTATGAGAAATTTCAGATTTGAAGTCGTTTAAGAGTTATCTCCCCCGATGAGTAAATTTTAGGCATAGGGAACATTGTAAGGACAAATTTTATGAGTCATCATCTAAAACATACATCACATAGTAAAATCGTGTCAGTGCTAAAGTAAGTTTCCATTAAATGTAGAAATAAAATTATATTTCACTATTTGCGGGTGCTCTTATTTAGCAAATGTCTTTATATATTGTATTTTACCGTCAACAGGCGTTCAGCTACTGATATCTCAAAGTGTAGATAAAAATATAAAATATGTCTTTCCCAACCACTTCTACATCACAGATAGATAGAAGGATAAAAAGTATGTCTCACACAAAACCATTTCTATATCTAAACATGGATCGAGAAATGGAAAATATGTTTCACATGACCATCATGATCATAGGTGAAAAGTAATAAAAAAATACACGGTCCTCTGATTCAGTCAGTGTAAATTCCAGCTTCTGGTGCTCCCACAATGTTCTCAATCACAAGCTCAGCGGGCATCTAATTGAAGCTCATGATTTCTCTGGCGTTTCCAATAGCAGAGGTAAAATTTGTTATCAAAGGGTATGAAAACCTGATAAAATTGGAACTGAAAGCGGGCATTAGAAGTTGTCCAGCTGATCAAAAACAGAGGACCTGTCAAACAAGTATGAACAAAATCTACTCTCATTAAAGGTACATGAAAACATGTTATGTAATGAGCACTCAAAATGGGTGCTTTAGCCGCTTGTCATGTAGGTGAGTATCATCACGAGAGGTAATGATTATAGTTGGGGAGGATTTGAACTTTCACTAAATTGAGCACACAACTATAATTATTCTTACCTCACTAGTTTAGTTTAGTTATGAAATTCCGTCACATCTGCCGTAAGTAATCGATTGATCTTCAGTAAATAAAAAGAGTTCAACTTTTGACAGAACTCTGATGGTAAAGCTTCCATTTCATTTGATTTCTGTTGCTGACCACTTGGACTGAAAAATACGAAAGCAATAATTTAATGATTTCATGAACCCCAAACTTGAATATTACAGCAATTAGTAAATGGTGATGTCCAGATTCTGTTGTTTTTCATGCTTTATGGAAAGGGGATGAGCACCAAGGGGCGCCGACAAAGGCCGCTGCTCCTCCACTCCACACAATGGAACAGAGCTCTTCTCAGTAAATGATTAGTTTCTGTAAACTTGCAATAAAACAAGAACACAAACTGTTTTTAGTATTATACTACGCAGAAGAAATTCGGGATTAAGCAACTTTTCGGCAACACACAAAGCATTCTGGTAGCAACTTTGGTTGGAACTCAGCAATTAGACCTTACATTGGTGGCAGCGGTGGGATATTGGCTAACTGACAAGCATAACGGAGAGAACAGAGAAGAAGATAAGAGCTATACAGTGCCAGCCATTTCACTTTATCCATTCCACTCCTACCCTGAAGCTAAACTGTGCCTGTATACCCTGTATACTACTTTACCCCAAAGCTATACAGTGCCTGTCTACCCTGTATACCCTGTATACTGCCTTCCCCCCTTACCCCAAAGATATACAATGCCTGTCTACCCTGTATACTGCCTTCCCCCTTACCCCAAAGATATACAGTGCCTGTATACCCTGTATACTGCCTTTCCCCTTACCCCAAAGCTACCCCGTGCCAGTATAACACCGTATAATGTTTCCCCTTCCCCTCAGGAGCTCTTCAGTGCCAGTATCACCCGGTATACCACCCCTTCCCTCTCTCAGAAGCTATCTCGGCCTGGGATACCGGGTATACTGGTTTTTCTTGCCGAAACAATCACTACCTACCCCATAGCTTGCCATTAAACAAACATGGCCGCCCAAAGAGCTAGGAGTGCTGGCAGGAACCCCGTTTGAGCTCAACCCACAGTAGCAATCGAACAACTCACAAAAGCTTTGCAAAGGTTGGTACTGCCTCTCCAAAAACCAGCACAGACACCTCCCCAAGTATGACGGCATAGGCAACATTGAGTACTTTATCACTTGTTTTATCGAGGTTGCAGATGCCAAAGACTGGGCCCAAGCTACTACTGTAATGCACCTCAAAAAATGGATTAGGGATGAGGCACTTTAGTGTGCCCCCCCCCCCTCGTGTAGAAGGCATCTTTCCCGCTCTATGTGCACCATTTGGATTCATCCCCTAAAGAAGCAGAGGCCTCGCTACAACAGCATGCTAATGAGGTGGAGAAAGTGGTCCATGTGGCGTGATCGAATGGTATTGGAGACCTCTGCCAGCACTATTGGTCATGCTTTTCTACAACAGCACTTGCTGGCAGTCCAAGCGCACACTGTTGAAGAAGCCATAAGAGCTGGGAATTAACTCCTGCAAATAAAAACTTTAGTTTGAGGACAAACATTTTAGAGTGAGAACGGTAGAGTACGATGAGGAAGAGTCACTACCACTCAGTGACAGGCCCCACACTACTTCTTCCCCCCCCCCCCCCCAAACAAAATTCATCAGGCGTCCATTTTACCAAAACATGCCCTCGCTGTCCTAATGAAAACATGAGATGCTAACAGGAGCGGGCGAACTCCAGTCATAGGAATTGCAGCGACTGTAACAGCAATCCAGTCCCTGGCTTGCAGCTGCCCCTCCCCCCTACCCCACACTACATCGGCTCCCCTCCAGCATTGGGGACATGGTGCTATTGGCCGTCTGAAAAGTAGTTGCCCAGTCTACCCCTGGCCATCCACCCGACTCCTCCCAATGGTTAGTCAAAAAACGAGCGTCACGCCCAGTGATGAAACTGGTCCCTGACAGCCCTCGGGCACCCTGGAATTATTGGAAATAGTTGGAAAAATTGGAGCAATACCACCCTATAATGCAAACTTTCCCTCCCCAGAGAGAGAAGCGACGTGCTACACAAACCCCAGAACCTTGGCAGCTGCCGACTGCCAACTGGTATGCCCCCTACAAGACATACAAGGTGTGAACTTCTGCCCACCTGTACCACACATCAGCAGTGAGACATTTCCAGATTGCTATTCCACTTTACTGGTTACTGAACTCCCTCCCTCCATAAACAATGCTGTACTGTCCAAGCTGACCATGGTCACACGGTGTGCCGTCCTGCAGAAGAAGCGAAATCACACACACCCCGTCAGTCTTCTAACAAGAGAGTACCACCCCCCCCCCATCGTTTAACCTCGCCAATTACTGAGTGACCCTCTTGCCCTCGAGAACAGTGCACCTCTGCCCCCAGAAACCCTCTGCTGTTAAGCCGATTGACCTTCTAGACCCTCCACCAGAGCGCCCTTACAAGGTGAGCTACTTTCAGCCTGGTCGGGTAGAAGGAAAGCTGGTGTCATTACTTATCGACACCGGATGTACCACCAATCTTTTGTCATAGCGCCTGTTTAATCAACTAGCTCCTGCCATTTGGGACACTTTACAGGAAATTGACTCACATGGTGAGTTGGCAGACAGATCACACCTCTTTCTTTGGCACCCTCCACTTGCCCATTCGGCTGCAAGATGTTAAGACGGAGGTTACTTTCGTAGTAGGCCAGATAAATGAGGATGCCATTCTGAGCATGCCCTGTCTTACTTCTCATCAGTGTCGCATGAAGTTCGAACACTCAGTCATGAAAATAAACGGTCAGGCACTACTATGCACTAACCAACAGAGCAGAATGCTCACCATCGGTCTCCACCGGTAAGCACACTAGTGACGTAGGTTCACCCGTAGAGGAGAGTAAGACCGCTCCCCTTCCCCCACAGCCCTTCCCTCCCTTGTCCCCAAACACCTACAGGAGTTGTATACCAAGGCACTAGGTAACTGCCATATCCCCCAGGAGGCCTTGCAGTTGGTCAAACTCTCACACTCATTTGAAGAAGTATTCAGCAACGGAGACCACGACATGGGTCGTACCAACCTTGTGGTACAGAGTATCCCGTTGAGACCTGGTGGACCGCCCATCTGACAACCCTCCCCCAACAGGCTAGGACCCCACAAGTGTTGAAGTTACTTGAACACGGGTTAATAGAGCCAAGTGCTGGGGCATGGAGCTTCCCGGTGGTGTTAGTGAAGTTAGCGCTTGAATGCTGCCTCACAACGGGACGCCTATCCTCTCCTCTGTATAGATGAGAGCCTGGGCCCTTTATCAGGTAGCCACTAATTCAGTACCCTTGACCTGTTGAGTGGATATTGGCAGGTACCACTGGACTCTGATGCCAGCAACAAGTCAGCCTTCTTCACCCGGTCAGGCCTGTACAAGTGGAAGGTCCTTCCTTTTGGGTTAACTTCAGCCCCAGCCACCTTTTAGAGGCTCATGGAACCGATACTCCAATGGCCTCCATTGGAAATCACTTCTTCTGTACCTGGGTGATATCATCATCAATGGTCCAGATTTCCCTACACATCTTTATTGGCTGGCAGAAGTGCTGCAGCGGCTCAGAGCAGCCGGTCTCAAGTTGAAGCCCAGAAAATATGAACTTCTACATTCCCAGGTCTGCTACCTTGGCCATGTTGTCAGTGAGCATAGTGTCTCCACTGACCCTGAAAAATAACGGTGGTTTGTGATTGGCCCACCCCTACCTGCCTTAAGGAATTACAGTCATTCCTCGGTACTGTCTGATATTACTAGGAATACCTTCCTCGCTTCTCTACTAAGGCGAAGTCCCTGACTGAGTTGACCTGTAAGGACGATCCCTGGGAATGGACAGCCTCTCAGAAAGAAGCTTTGGTGCAGCTTAAAGCCGCACTACTCTTTGCCCCCATTCTCATCTACCCCAATGCCAACAGATACAAATGCTAGTGATGACGGCGTCGGATCCATCCTCTCTCAACTTCAAAAAGGTGAATAACGGGTATTAGCATACTATAGCAAGAGGCTGAGTCCACTGGAATGCAACTATCGTGTCACCTGAAGGGAGTTGTTATCTGTAGTCAAAGGAACCAAACATTTTAGGCTCTACCTCAACCAGAAGGCATTTCGGGTCCGGACTGACTATGCCTCCCTCATGTGGCGGTGTAAAAGGAAGACGCTGTCCAGCCAAGAAGCTAGATGGCCCGACACTCTGTCAGAGTTCCAATTCACCAGTGAGCATTGCAGTTGATGCTTGCATGGAAATGCAGATGGGCTCAGTAGGCGGTGTCCCCCAGACTGCATGCAGCGCAGTCATAATGAAGCCAGAAACGGCAGACCCACCAAAGAAGAGCTAATCCAGACCCTCCCCCACTCTTTCCTACCCTTCATCTCTGACCTCTGCTATCGGAGCCCACCCTTCCAACTCCCCTAGTGGTGGCTATTGCTTGCCGACAACCCCCGGCCCCCGACACAGACATGATTGAAGCCCAGAAGACCGGCTGTCACCCCGTGGCAATCTTCTACGAAGCAGTAAAAAACAACTCTCCTATCGACCCACCAGCAGATAGACTCGGGAGCAATGAGTTAAGCCAGTTGGAGAAACAGCGACAGTCTGAGCAGCTACCACCGGAGGGGGTCCTGGAGATGCATCAAAGCGAACAGGATAGATCACATTGGTGTGCTGTCTGTCCCCAGCCTGAGATGTAAGGTAGTGTGGGAAACCCACATCTTGGCCCATCAAGGCATATAAAAGACCCTAATGAATTTGAAGCTGACTTGGTGCTGGCGGGGAATGACTGCTGATGTGCGGAGGGCCATTAACAGCTGCGAGACCTTCAGCAGGCTGAGCGCAATGGCACAAAACCTAATCCGGCCCTCAACGGATGTAAGCCGACCAGCCATGGCACAAGTTGACCAGTCTAGTCTATTTTATAGTCTAGCCGTCCAGTCCAGTCTTATCTAGTCCAGTCTAGCCCAGTTTAGTTTAGTCCAGTACAGTTTAGTATCGCCCAGTTTAGCCCAGTTTAGTCTAGTCTAGTTCAATCCAATCTAGTCTGGTCCAGCCGAGTCTAGTCCAGTCTAGTCTAGTATAGTCCAGTCAAGTCTAGTCCAGTCCAGTCCAGCCAAGTCTAGTCTAGTCCAGCCTAGTCTAGTCCAGTCTAGTATAATCCAGTCCAATCTAGTCTAGTCAATTCCAGTCTAGGCCAATCCAGTCCAGTCGGACCAGACAGTCCTGTCCTCCAGTCATCCATTACAGTCAAGTCCAGTCCAGTCTAGTCTATTCTAGTCTACTCTGGTCTGGTCAGGTCAGGTCTAGCCAGGTCTGGTCTAGTTTAGTCAGGTCTGGTCCGGTCCATTTTGGTCCCAGACGATCTGGTTTGGTCCGGTTTTGTCCGGTTCGGTCTGGTCCGGTCCGGTGAGTCCATAATATTCAATAGATTTTGTTGCTGCTGCTGCAGTAGTTGAGCACAGATTCTTTGAATCTTTGTTGAGGTTTTGCGAGAATGTGTAATGAGTTTTTACTGCACAGGTTTTGGAAGGGTGTCAAGTCTCGTTTAGACAGGGTCTTATCACTACCTTGTCATTGTCTGTTGAAATTTTACGAGTGAATCTCAAAACAAGCAAAAAGTTTTCTGGACGAAGAATACTCATCGTCAGTTTTTAGTAACAGACAGATTTCAAACCAACATCAAAATAAGCAGTTTACAATTTTTGCATCCGAAACAAACTACGGAATTATAAACACATTGTTACAAATATAATAATTCCGCAGAACTTAGTTTACTTTCTGATAACTTGATACTTATCGTTGCCAAAGACTTTGCAGTCTTGAGAGTAAATTGGTGGAGTATACGCTTTTACAGCGTGAGGCACTTACTTACAATTATTGATAAACAATTAGAGCTCAGTTGTTACCTCTCTGACAAAAAATTAAATTTTGTGAAGGCAAAAGATTTTGCAGTTTTCAGTGAAAACTGTTTAGACTCTAGAAGTACACCTTCTGCACAGTGCAAACTAAGCACAGTTAATATTCTATATATATGAACCGAAAAACTTTGGTCTGTACTTTCTATGTTTCCCTATTTCCACTACACCGATAGAGGGGAAATGTGCTGCAAAAACAGTTTAGTGGACTGTTAGGTGCAACGCAGGGGTTTGGTTTTGCAATATGTTCTCAAATTAGAAGTATTTGTATAGTTAGCATTTTTTTGCCAGTCAAAACGAGTTTACTCTCCGTCATGGAGGAATTTCTGTCAGCTTTTCCAATTTGTCAGCTGTTGAAGTGGGCCGAAATTTTGTTACTGATTTGTCGCTCAGTGACATCATATAATAACTACTTTATTTTCCCTGCCCTTTCCGATTTTCTTTGGCAAAACTCCACGGCCTCCTTTCAGTCTGCAATGACCGCGTTGTTGAAATCCATAACTGTTACCTTCTTCTCATCTCAACTATATATTAAATAATTTGTCATTATGTAATGGATTCCGGTCTGTTACCACGGACATCCACTAATCTCGAGTATTCTACCTCTCTCCAGAGGGGACACTGTGCTGACCGACACTGACAACTGTGCAGGGCAACCGAATTACCCGGTAAGGCAAGAGCCCATGGCTCAAACAAACAGTACCGTGTAGTGTCTGAAATAATGGCTTTATTCTCTAAGCTGTCCTGAGGGTATTATTCCTCTAGAGTTTAGCAATATAAGAGTATATGCCATGGCAACATTGTAATGAATGCAAAGATTAACAGTGTGCGCTCTCCTTTTATAGGAGAGCTGATAAGCACAAAACATATAGCAGTCAATGCACAGGAAGTAGATTAACCAATACAATTAACTAAATAAATAACAAACCAATCAACAATGCAATCTGAATAATAAAGGGAGGTGCCAAGTGGCTAAGGGCGGAGTCCTTTCTCCTGATTGTCCAATGAGTATTCCTGCAAGGCTCCTAGGCTGTACGTAGAGTTGGGTCCATGGAGCTGGTAGTTTAAGGGTGAGTACTTTCTGTTCTCGACCTTGACTAAGTTCTTACACACTTTTGAGGATCTTCCTCTAAGGCGGCCATCTTGTGCCGGCCCAGTACAGCTGTACCGGGTCGGTAGGGGTCACTACCGACCCTGCAGGCGTCAATACCGGCCCTGCTTACTATGCCACCGGCGCAGTAGGACTTTCTACCCAACAGCTATTAGCCAAACGCTGTGGGTAAAAGCCTAGCGCATTGTCTCGCAAGGTTTCTAGCGTAAACGACCTGTTTACTACTGTGCATCAAAATCTACCACAATTACAATAACCTTATGTATCGTTTTTAGTTATGTTGCTTAAAAAAATTGTAATAGTGACAACATCAAGGAACAAAACACCGTATATAGTATCTTCATCATGTAGATTAAAATAGCTATCAGTATATGATTATTATTATTTTTTTATGTTACTTCCTTATTGTAATTTTTTATTAATACTCATCACTATCTTATTGTGGTTGTAATAATAGTAGATGCTACCAACTATTAATATTATTCGCGCCGAAATCAATAGTTATTATGAAGAACAATTAAAGAAAGAGCAATGTTTACTGAAAGTTACTAATTAATGTGTGTAATGACATCATCTAAAAATAGTTTTCTAATATGATTTATATAAATAATAATAAATAAATATATAAAATAACGGGAACAATAAAAAATTATTATAGTTTTCCAGAAGATAAGCTACTTGAACAAACAATACAAGGCATTATCAACTTTTGTTATTGAGACAGAGTGGTATGAATTACTTATTCCATCGTAATGAGTTGTACATGCTAAAATAAATACCTTTCCGTTGTTGTAACACTTTCATAGTATGTTTAGTGTTTTAATTCATTGGTGATGAAAGTAGAATAATCATAACGATTGTTTAATTATTTCAATGAATGTGATTAGTAGGAAAGAATTCTCTATCATTTTTTATTATCATATGATTTTATTTTATTACTAAATGATATTTTTTTGCTTTATTATTACTGCAAATGCTGTTGCTCTGTATTTGTCAACCAAGTTCTCTTGACAGCTACTGGCAAAATATGCATCCATGACAAAATTTTCATAAAATGTGAGAAATGGGCCACAGGAGGAACCTACCATGGATGTGGATGACCAAGGGAAGTGGCAACCTCTAAAGGAGGCAACCATGGGAAGAGTCAAACACAGGAGGAGATGAACAGGAAGAGGCGACAATGAACAAGGCAACCAGGGGATGAAGCGACCAAGAGTGGGCAACCGCAGGAGGAGGCAACCACAGGAAGAAAAATCACATGAGAGTAGGCAAAATAAATCAGGAGAAGGCAACAACAGGAAGGGGCAACAACAGGAGGAGGCTATCACTGGATGAGGGGACCACGAGAAGAGATGAAAAAAGGGAATAGGCAAAAACCAGAGGAGACAACCAAGGGAATGAGCTGGGGAAAAGGAAAATGATTTGTCTTATTATATCCATTAACTGTTTTTACGACAGGTATGCCAGCTAGTAATAATGGTAGAAATATCAAACATAGTGTTGGTGCACATGCACAGATAATTGTCCCAGGGTTTTTCTCTGGTTGGTGGCAGAGGGGGCACACTTCTGTGCACTCCCTTGTGAGTTGTTTTTGCCCAGCTCACTCTGGAGTAATCTCCGGACAATGGGGGATTTTTTCCCGCCAGGAAGGGGCTACTACCTACTCTGAAATGGTGGACAGGAAAAAATTAGGGGCTGCAATTTCCATTAGCCAGACAATGGGAGTGGCAGCCACAGGGAGGGGCTCCACAAAAGGAGGCAAAAAGAATTGGTGTAGGGGTGGGGGTAGGAGGGGGAGCAGGTTGGCTCACAACTCCCCTTCGGAGTATAAGATTATAACTCTGGAACTAGTTGCTGGGTGCTAACAGACTGAGGAGGGTGGTAACAGCTCTGATGGCTACAGGGTGGGGAACATGGGGATAGGGGAAGGGGTAAGGGAAGTTGGGCTATATTGCTGAAAGGGGTGGTTGGACTAGGGTGTGGTGACAGAGATTTAAACTGTGTCAGTGCAGCAGGGGAGGGAGGGAGGGAAGAGCTGAGACTGAGAAGAGGCGGGGGGTGATTCTTGCTGGACTTCAACCTTAGAAGGTCCACCATCTCTTTGCTCAATGTGGCCATATTACCTACACTCTAGGGGGCACTTGTGACTCAAACCGTCCGCATTACCATGTCAGGGGCTGCTCCTATGCTCAACAGTGTGCCTGAACTCTGAGAGCGATTCAAGCCACCGAGCTATTTGACTGGTTGGTTCCTGGCGGCATCACAGCTGTCACAGGTAGGCATGGTCTGTCCAAAGGTGGAGGTGCTTGCCATAAACGTAGGGTTTGAAGTGTTTGAAAGCTTTCACCACTGTCAACAGTTCTCTCCATGTTACAAAGTAGTTACGCTCTTGAGGACTGAGCGTCTCGCAGTATCTTTTCTGTATTTGTGACAGTACAGCACTCATAGTGTCCAGGTGTTACTGGGCCTTGAGGTTGGGGCAGCCAAGGACAGGGGCACGGTCATAGCTAGTTTCAGCTGCTAATAGCAGTCTCCCGAGCTGTAGACCATTCACAAGGAGTATGCTGACTAATGAGCTGACTGCCTGTAGTACCCTACCGTACCTAGGAAGGCCTGCAAGCTTTTCAACTCAGTAGGGGTCTGCCATTTGGTTATTGCGCTGACTCTTTCTGGGTTTGTGACCACTCCTGCACAGCTCATCGCTTTTCTTAAAGACCAAACCTTTGGCTTGAGTACCTCACATTTACTGGGTTTGAGCTTCAACCCGGCCTGCTGTAAATGCTGAAAAACCTCAGCCAAGCACTGAATGTGAGTGGGGAAGTCAGTAGTAATAATAATAATGTCATTGAGGTACAGCAGGAGAGTTTTCGAGTGGAGGTCCTGGAGTACCTTCTTCATCAGATGCTTGAAGGTGACCGAGGCTGAAGTGAGGCCAAAAGGGAGGACCTTTCATTTTCATAAACAAGTAAGGGTAGCAAATGCAGAGCATTCATTGGCTTCTTTATCAAGAAAGACCTGCCAGTAACCACTGAACAAGTCCAGGGTGCTAAAAAACTTGCTCCCTGACAAGGGAGCCAAGCTATCATCAATGTGGGGGAGGGGGTAGGTATCATGATGGGTGACTGCATTCAGTCATCTGTAGTCTACGCAGAATCTCAATGCATGATCTTTTTTTCTTGCTAAAACCTTGACATAACTCCAGGTCCCTGATGCTGGTTCTATGAGTCCATGCTCAATCAATTGTTCCGCTTGTTTTGCCGTTTCGACCTCCTTCTCAGTGCTGAGTTGGTGAGAAGGTTAACAGATAGGCCGAGTGTCAGGGAGGATAGGAATACTGTGTGTGACCAGGGTAGTTTGGCCAACATAATTGTCCCCCAAGCTGAACACGGCAGCATACTGGCGTAGCAACCCAGCTACCTGCTGTGCCTCACGTCTGCTCTGACAGTAAGGGAGAGTGGCCAAATACAACTCGGAGACATGAGTGGGTACTGGAAAGTGAGAGGAGTGATTGGGAGAGGTAGAGAGGGGCGTAGCAACTACCTCTGCTTGCTTGACACCTTGAGGGCTCATTCCTTTGTCGTGGCCTACTGTGCTGCCCGCTTTCAGTTTCACTGGCTGAGCAGCTAGGTTCATTCACCAGTATGTGCCCTTTACTATCCAGTTCATTTAGACTGGCCGCAATAGGAGGACCTCTGGTACTAGACTTTACTAACTCAAGGGGTGCGTAATTCTATGTGGCGACCTTACACTGGATGGTGGATTCCATTACCGGGAGAAGTCGGGTGATGCAGAGGATCTGGACATTATTCATCAACAGTGTGCCGTTTTTTGACAATGCAGTGCATCTATTTACCAGTTACTACTATGGCAGACTCACTGAATCTCATAAGGCGGTCATGGGCAATGAGGAAGGGTATCCCCAAGATGGCGTCCTCGTTTGTGTTACTGACAGCAGTCTTCATATCATGGAGACAGAGGGTAGCTCTCACTGTACCATAGAAGGGAATCTGAGTGCCGTCCACCAAGATACCATGGGACTCATTCTCCTGAAGCATCCGTTTTACTGACTCAGGCAACTGGTTAAAGATTCATTGTGCAGCTGGTATTGATGAGAAGGATGACTGGACTAATTTTTCTAGGAGGAAGTAGCTTGCCTGGTATGGCCGTTCTATCTCAGAACTGGAGAGTCGGTTGGGTTAAATCCATGCAGATCCAGAGGGGGAGGTGACGCCCTAGTTTTAGGGCGCAAAAGACGCTCCACTAGGGGCTAGCTGGTGCAACTGCTGGTTGACGGCTCTGAGGCGAGGCAGAATTTTTGCTTCAAGTGACCTACTGGTTGTAAAAGAGGCAAGTCAGGCAAGGATTGAGCAATTCCTGCAGGGGCCAATAGAGGAGCCTGTGGCACCACTGGAACAATCTGAGGGTGATGGCATGAGGCATGAGGCCTCTTGGTCATTGTTATCTACCATTCGCACTCGGGACGGTTTGTTATCAGGAACTGTCCTGATGTAAAGGAACTCTCTCCCAGCACAGACGGCAACTTCATGAATCTGGGGATCTACTGCCAGCAGGTGGTGTTGTAGGTATGGGTGACCAAGAGTAGTAATAAATGTTGCCAGTATCATGGGCTCAATGTGTTTGTCTGGTAGGTCCTCATAGGCTACTCAGACTAAATTTTCCACTTTACTGGCATGTTCTTGTAGGGATGTTTTCTGTACCTTCTATACAGGTGTCACGTGCTGTAGAGCTTCACAGCATGTAAGGCCAAAGCAAACACCATGTGCTGTGAACAGAGCCTGAAGGGTACTGGGCCTGCCACGTGCTAAGGCTTCTTCACAAATGGTTTCTCGTACATGGAGCAGGGCGTCGTGAACATTTCAATCGTTCACTTCAGCAATATCTCGAAAAGGTGTGATGAAATACTTTACATCTCCCTGTCTGTTAAACTTTGGGGCTTGAAGTTCTGTGGGGGCAAGGGTTTTCAGCACTCCTTAAAGAGTCTGTGTGAGCCTGTCAAGTGCTGTGGCACCTGTAGTGCCTGCTGGCAGCTGTCTGGTGCTTCTGGCTCTCTTTGTAGCCATTGAGGGGAAAGATTGGCTCCGGAGATCAGCAGTGGTGCTTGCAACACTGTTTGGGACAGCTACTCTTTTTTCTTGTAGCCTAGTCATGAGAGGTATTCCGCCAGGAAGGGGGGGGGGGTTGTACCAATTGATCAAGGGGTGAGAGTTGTGTAGCAGTGTCCATAGTGGGGGGACGGTAGTTGGGCTGCTACCAGAGCGGTGTTATGCAGGTGGGGAATTCCACCAATACCCGGGGCGAGGGGGAAGGAGTATTGGTGATTGTGGCTATTGGTGACATCTCTCTAGTAGTGTCTGGATGTTCACAGACATCCCACCACTGCCAGAAATGTAAATAATGTTGCCATGTCCCTTTACCAAACAGCTGCTAGAGATAGATCATTGGGTGGTAGTAGTAGACTGGCTTGACTATTAAGAAGTTTCAAACACAGAGTGACAGCGGCGCTGTATCTGCCGGGTATACTGGCTATACCGGGTGATGCAGAAACAGCTTTATCTCAAAGTCACTACTGCAAGCAGTACTTGTCAACCAATACAAGCTTTGGTTGGCGAGAGTACACAGGATTCTGCTAGATACGATTGAACGGGAGATATTATTACAGCAACTTACCAGACTAATGCCCTGTTCACACGAGACCGATAACGAAACTATAACGCAACTTTATTAGGTGATCGCTGAAGCACGACAAAAAAAGTTTC
The DNA here is from genome assembly GCA_945261195.1 of Cryptosula pallasiana. Lineage (NCBI taxonomy): Eukaryota > Metazoa > Bryozoa > Gymnolaemata > Cheilostomatida > Cryptosulidae > Cryptosula > Cryptosula pallasiana. The sequence continues at coordinate 55,977,817 of OX183131.1, read as the reverse complement.
GTTACGCCGGTCACACAAGAACTATAATTAGTTCGTTACGCCTAGCGATCACTAGTTTCATCCAATGACAACGTATTGTGTTTTGTGCGCGGGCCTACTCATACTTTACTGCGTGATGCAAAAGCATGGAAATTAAATGAAGCAAGGTTTGGATTAGATTATTTTAATAAATAGCTAAGTTTGATCAGCCAGTACTATTCAAATTGATGGATTACAATTTATTATTATTATCTTTCATTTATTTAAAACTCATTATGAATATAATAAAATAAATAATTATTTTTCGAAAAAAACAAATGTGCTACTATGGAAAACATGTGTTCGTTGTGAATGACCCTGACATTGGAGATCAGCCAATAACGGCACATAGAAAATAAACCAATTAATGAGCCTATCTGGCCCAATGGTCCAATCACGTGCAAGCATCGCAACCAACGATTTTCCAAAACTTAGCATTGCTTGATCACGAAGAAACTGAAATATTTGCTCGGTTTGCTGAGCAACGAGTTCGGTGGCGTTGAAAAAAATAGTTTCGTTTACAGTTTCGTTAGAGATTCGGTCTTGTGTGACCAGGGCTTAACCTATTAACCTAACTTTATTCAAGACAATAGCATTTGTACAAAGAACTATCAGGTACAAAATCATAGACAGTTCTGTTTTTCTGGGCAAATGTGCTTGCACTTACATAACAATATATGGAAATTAAGCAGTTTAGTGAGGCATATGATTGGCTACTAGTAATCAGCCTATACAAAAACGGATTGCAACAGGAAATAAGCAGATGCATTAGGTAACGCATAACCGCTAGATTTTGACTCATATTTACACACAGTAGGAGGGAAAATCTCTAGACTCATCTGCTTCTACACTACAGCCGCCTGCTGTAGACAGCGCTTTCAACAGAACTTACCCGAAAAAGACAAGTCTGCGAGTGCATCCAGTGGCTCAATGGCAGATAACCAAAAAGTGCAACAAAACTACGTTGAGCCTAGCAGCAGCAATACCCTTGCATATTTTTATGACACAGTGGCTGAACTATGTAAAAGTCCATTACAGTATTCTTTTTTATTAAACACAAATGGTTTTCTGTGAAGATCGAATGGTACTGAATTGTGAACAAGGAGCACTTTCATAAAATTCAAGCAGCTACAAGCTAAAAATTTATGTTATTCTAATCTTTAGGCATCACCAAAGCTTGCAGTTTGGTCAAAGGCGTACAGAATGATATGCTAGTTTACGTGTCTGTTCACTACATTTCACACAAAACAAACAGGATAGACTGCTATTACAGCTCGCTAAATATTTGTTATCTAAGCACGTATTACTAATGAAAAGCAAGTTAAAACTGCATGTGTTATTTTAGGTTTCATAACCCACAAGAGTTTTCAAGTTTACAACCAATTATAATGTTCATATGAAATCTTCTTGCAATGGTCATCTTCCAGTTTGCTTCTGCAGTGTTGTATCTTCTCCCTGGTAAGACATAATTGTTGCATCTAATTTTTATAAAGTCATATGGACAAATGTGTAACTTTGGGAGGCTGAAAGCTAATAGCATCGAAAATTGTAATATAAAGTGAAATATTGGGAGCATATATAATTTATTGAAGTTGCAGAGGTACAATAAAATGTTTCAAAACTTTAAAATGTAAAGCGGCAGGAGTCACAAACCTGTATATACTGATCAGGTTGTCTTTGCTGATGCCTTCGTTCTCAGATTGTGTGAGCTGCTTGTCAAAAGCTGAAGGTGTTTTGCTTGACTAAAATATTGTGCGAAGAAACATCACAACACATCTGTGAACTATTAGATTTCAATTTTTTTACGGGCTTACGTGCGAGATAAAATGTATGTGAAATACTGATGGATGGCTGTAAGAGGTTTTTGATATATGCTTATTCAGCCATGGGAGAAAGTAAATAAGTCAAAGGGAGAAAAAAAAATAGTTTCTTGTAGCGTTTCTGTGACAAAAGTTTTGATGTTTGATGCAACTTTCGTTAAGCGTAATGAAAATGTAAATAGATTTGTAAACACATTACGGTCAATGGTTCATCGAAGGTGAATTTTATCAAAAAATGCCAAAAAATTAAAACTAAAAACATTCACTTGGTTTGAACAAAAATTTCATTCATAAAATGCACCTTTGATTCAGTTAAACAATTAATTGATAAATAATTATTGCACAAAGCTCATACGTCGGTCACCCAATTAATTACTATTTTTATGCAAAAACCTATCTCACATTTGTTTCAACATGTGTACTTGTTAAACATTATTGAAAACGCAGATGTACTCTCCTTTCTAAGGCTTTCATCAAGCCAAGAAGCTGTATCTACTCAACAGACAACCCACAACTTGTAATTCCTTCACCCATCCCCCACCGGCCTTACCTTACTTCCAACACATTTTAAAAGAGCCATACCCCCTCCCCTTCATCACAATTCATTGTCTTTCCAGCCAGCACACTGAAGTAAAAACGGGCACAAAAATAATGAAAGGTTGGACTTGCTCTTTTTTGCCCTTTTAAGAGCAGCTCTCACTTAGGGCTTGTCATCACTGGCGCAAACTTAAAACTTCAATCAAAATTATCTTTTTTGCTGTTGGTTAAAATTTTGTTTGAACTTTTAGGTATATTAAGCCTGCAAAATTTGAAACTTCTATCTAGGAAGATCTATGCTATCTCTACTGGTTCTGATGATATTCATCAAAGCATATATAAAGTGGAACAAGTGAAAGAAAAGAACAGTTTCCTGATTGGCTGACCATAAAGTGGTCGGGTTTTGCTGTGGAGCATGGTAGTTATTCCATGAGAGGAAAAAACAAGCACACAACTTTTACAATGTAGTTGTAAAACAATAATTGATTATTACTCTGAAACACTGAGTGTTGAGTCTGGGCCGTGGGCTCACCATACTTGCGGAGTTGAGTGAGACTACTCCATAACACAGTTGGTTGAGTTTGGCAGGAAGGCCCATGGTAATTACCAATAAAACTGTGTCGGCAACTAGGTGGTAACTGGTGACAGTTTACTTTAGTGGTTTTCAACGAGTCCCCTGAAAATTCACTACAGCTGTATTGGAGCTGAGCAGAGTTGGATCTGTCTTAAAAGTATCCAGCTTATTGTAAATTGGCATACTGTGTATATAAAAACTTTTTATGCCTAACCGGCAAATACTTTTAAGCATATGTGAAGTTCATTGACCGCTAGGCTTATACATTCATGTTTGGAGCATTGAACAGGTACCTGAGGTTAATTTAGGGTAATTCAACAGGTCGAGTTTTCAATAGTGAAACAGGATGCAGCGTACAAAAGCAAAATCAGCCAGAATGGTTGCGCTCACCTGAGGCAGCTATTGTGTCCTCAAACATTTGGATTGTTTGAGATTTGAATTGTTGAGTGTTTAATAGGTAAATGTATCATTACAGAGTTTTCAATTGGTCAGTGAAATGTTAAATGGTTGATAAATCCTGAAGAGAAATTTTCACTTTTAAATAATAAAAACAATGACTATGATCTCATGGAAAGCATTACACTGCTCGAAAATTTCTTAGTAGAATTCAAGATATTACACAAATGCTTGGAAAAACCGAAATGATTCCATGTGCAATTCACTCTAGGCCACTTTACAGCTCCGTGTTATTGCTGTGGATTTTAGCATTCACTAAGTCTGCGCACACGTTGCACCACATTCTGACATCCTTATAATAGCCATTAGATGGCCAGAATGACTAGAAACGGTTTTACCGAATGGGCTAAAACTATACTTACGTCTAAGACAATTAAATCATCAGCCAACAGCTATCTGAGGAGGATACTACCCTCGCCAAGACAGAGGCGAGAGCTGTCACACAAGAGATGACCCGACTAAGAGACCAAGCTAACAACCTGCGCGGAGATCTCTTCTAGTGACAGTGTCATACTTGTATACATGTATTTAGCATTTGCTCTGCAGACATAGTCTCTGCAGACTTGTTGTACTGTCTATCTGTAAACAAATGATTTTACAGAAATATGTTTGATCTGAGTACGGGAGTTACTCACCCTTTACTTATTCTCGTGTTTAATATGGTTTATTAAAGACAAGAGAATGTCTTTAATGAAGAGAGGTGTGTTGTGGATTTTAGTGTTCACCAAGTCTGCGCACACGTTGTACCATATTCTGGCATCCTTATAATAGCCACTAGATGGGCAGAATGACTAGAAACAGTCATACCGAATAGACTAAAACTATACTTATGTCTATACCAACCCTGCAAGGAGCTATGCCGACCTACATCGACATATACCGACCCTGTATGCAACAGTAACAACCTCACTGGGCCGGCAGGAAGTGAGTCACCATAGGCTGAGGACTCAAAAGTAGCCTGGGAAAAGTAGAGAGCCATATACCAGAGATTACCACCCCTAACCCTTACGAAAGATGGAGTACCAAAGCTATAAAGACCAAGAACCAAAGTCAGGAAGTGGGAATGACTGTGATTGGCGTATTAGCCTGTAACTCCACCCACCACTATGGGGCGCCTCTTACCTTCAAGCCCATATTGTTAATCTTATTTGTTATGTATTTATATACTCATATTCATTGGCACACGTTGTAATATTGTTATGTGATTGGCTAACAACTTCCTGTAAATTGTTTATAAAAGGCAGAACTTTGTCTGTAATTGTCAGTTGTAATGTCCCTTTTACTAACTCGTTTTGTTCTGGATGGATAAATGCATATGTACTCAATAGCACTGAGTTATGCGTCTGAGCCGAGGGCTCCCAACTGGTTGTAAAGTAGCAATACTCTGTCTTGTATTCGTTCGGTACATCACCGACTCTGTTGTTGTAACAAGTTAAACTAACAACTGGTGGAAGCATGCTACAAACCTCAGCTAGTGATGTTCAGCCCCCAAAATCTCACTACATTATTATTTTTATTCCCTCACACCGAGTTAAACACAAAACATGTGTTTCTTGCATAGTTGGCTTTTACTCTTTTTCTTAACACTAGCACTAGCTACTACCAGTCAAAATTTACTAAAAGTTTGTTTTTGTTTCGGTTCTTCATTTTTTTTTGGTAATAAATCTGGGCAGTTGTGCTACCATCAGTTTGTATCAGAAGGGAGTTCCCTAGGGGAGCTGATGCACTTGGCTCACAGGTAGTGTGTGCTTGTGTGCCCTTAGTCAGGTGAAAACTTGAAAAGATGAGCATTGAGCAGATGAAGAACTTATTTTGGGTAAGCTGACACTAGAAAATTTCTCGTACAAGCTAGTTCTTCAGAGACAGGAAAGACGCTACAATGGGCTAGCTTGCTAGACATTTCATTTGCATATTTTATCTGTTATATAAATCACATACATTTCAGTTTTTGTAAGTAGTTAGTTCGCCTTCGCCCCAGCTAGAACTATTTGTATTGGTGGTGAGAGCTTGTTAGCACACCACTATTGCATTGGTATTTATTATTCATCCTTTTTTATGTAAATAAATATGCATTCCCATTATTAAACCTGCTCAATGCACAACAAATCTGGCCTGGTGCCATATTTATTTCAGTAACAGTGGACAGGTATCTGGTTCAAGATTCTATTCATTACTAGCACTATTGGTTTTAGTTGCTAACAGGGTGAGGGCACCTTTCAGGAATCAACTTTTAGTTGTGTTCCATAAAGATTGTGCATAGAACCTGTACAATTGTTATTAACAATGTTCCTTATAACGGGATTATTTATGATTATTATGAGTATTTGCCAATACCCTTTTTAAGAAAAACTATTTTTTTATCAGAACTAAAAATATTATTACGATTGCTACAATTTGTCGTTTGTAAATAAATATTATGTGATATAATTTTTCCCTAAGCTGTGATTAATTCTTACAGCTTGTTTCTTTTCAACCATAAATCTATTTCTTGTTGTAAATGGTAATTTCTGTTATTGTATGAATTAATTATCACTGCTTTCCTTATTATATATTATTACTGTTATTATCAACGAAAAAATAATAATTAATCAGAAAACAAAGTTGCATTGAGTTTTTATCGAAAATAACAGTTAATTATTTGTTAAATTAATACTATGATAATAATAATGAAAAAAATGAACCCATATCGTTTATTTTTTTTGTTACTAGGCTTGAAAATTTGATGCATATTTATACTAACCTTCAAAACTTTTCCATGCCCTCTAACATTCAATTGAATTATCTAATATTTTTCAACTCTCCTGTAAAATAGTTTTCTCTGGAACATGTTTTTAGGAAAATAGCTACCCCGGTGCCTATAACCATTGTGCAACAACAGGTCATATCAACTATAAACCTAGTGTACACGTATTGAGTTGAAGCATCTTATATTCTATGGACGTACATTATATCCAAAACCTCTGGAACTTGAGCAGGGTATTTTATGAGCAACGGCCTTCACAGCTTCATCCAGCAACTTGGGTAGGTTATACTTCTGAGCCAGAGTAACAATCTCCAGTCTTGGATTTTCTTGCTTCATTAAAACTTCTACACATTCTTGTTTCATTGTCACAAGCTGGTACTCATCGGCTAAAGGTAGCAGCTTGGCAGCTCGTTCATCTATAAAGTTTATGAGGAAAATGAAAACGATTCTGAATGATGCCGCATATGTAATTATTTGATTTATTTATGACTTCCAACCTGTCATCTGAAACCTGACTTGAGGATACAGATAATCTAACATCCACTGAATTTTCATCCACTCTTTGCCTTTCAGAAAAACTTCCGATGTTTTTGCTTCCTTGAATTCTCCACTAAACATGGCTTTGAATACTGGAGATGACATCATCAGTATCTACAAGTTATGTTAAATCATCAATCATGAATATGAATTATGATCAGCAGTGATTGCTTCTCATTTTGCAGTGTTATGCGGGTGTTTCATCATATGAGTTTGAAATATGCCAACTTACTTTTACAGATATTATATTAAAATAACACTGAAAGTAAGATTCTTAAACCTATAGTAATCTGTATCAAAACACGCTGTCCAAGATGTTTATAAACATTCATGGTCATTCATAGTTTTACCTTTAGCAAGCCACTTGTTCCTGCTGTTCTTATTTTCATTTCAAATGAACTTAAAACTGTTGATGGGATCTGTTTTTTATGGCAATAGAGTTGTCTTAGCATTGTACCAAAAATCTGTCAAATTTTTCAATCTCTTGAAAAAATCCAAATGGGTTGCACACACCTTCTGCAAAAAATATATTTTATATGTTATATATGAGCTTGTGTAAACATGTGCTATGTTTTGCTGATTATCATCTCAGCCCTAGTCTCCTACCATCTACACCACCCGCCTTTCTGATAATCTGCTTGCAATCTTTTCCCACCCACTTATCCGCTCCTCTGGTAATCATTGTGTCAGCAGCAGCCAATCTTGGAACGCGTTGCATTAGTGATCAGTTGGAAATTTTTCCCCAATGATTATTATGTTACATTTGCTGACACTGCCTGGTTAACCAGAAATGAGACCATAGTCTAGTCTCACCTCTCAGCTATGCTGACAAGTCATTCTAGTTCAATAGAACATATAGGAATAGTGAGAGTTGACTAATTTACCAAAAAAGGATGAGGCACCTGAAAGTTTATGACGGCAAACAATTCATACCCCTACCAGCAATAGTTGTATAATAGGAGCAGATCTGCATACTGGTGTCTAAGGACAAGATGGTTCTCCTGGTTCCAATTGTCGTCTTGAGCAACAGATATCTATGAGAACCATTTAGGTACATTTTTGTGTGCACCAGGTGTTGATGATCCCAGTTTATATTGTAGCGTTAGTAGTATTATATGAGCAGATCTCCCTACCAAGTGTTTTTTTGTGGATTAGACCACGGAGTTGATGCAATGGGTTACGGCGTTGACTAGAGTTGCGGAGTTGATATTGCGTGGCATTTAAGTGGCATTTAAGTGGCATTTAAGTTTTGATAATTTTTTTACTTAATTGGAACTCATATGGCATCTAGATTTTGAATGTATGGCATATAAGTTTTGATAATTTTTTTTACATAATTTGAACTCATATGACATCTTGAGAGAGAGAGCGAGGGAGGGAGAGGGAGAAGGAGAGGGGGAGAGAGAGGGAGAGGGAGAGGAGAGAGGAGAGAGGAGAGAGGAGGGAGGAGAGAGAAGAGAGGAGATATATCTACATTGAATAAATACATTGATTAAAAATGATTCAATATATGATTATATACATTTATTACATAATAAGTAGGGAAAATCTCCCATATAATATAGCTAGAGTCAGTAAATACTAAGTAATGACAATTAATGCATAGTCTTTTCCTTTACAATGACGTCTTTGATGTACTGATGTTATATCTTAGGAAGGAAGACTTCTGCTCTATGTACTTTTGATTTCGTAATGAACTAAAATAAAAAGCTATGGATTAGTATAGGATGATTGAACAATGAAAAAAAATAAATATCCCACACAATTTTGAATAAAATTATTCACCTAAAACATGAGCTGTTTTTGACTGTAAAAACTTATTTTTGTTCATGAGTTGATTATTCACGTGCATGAAAAAATTTAGCATTCTGTTGTAAAAGATACATTAATTACACCAAAAAACGTCATTTTTTCACCTGGAAAATGTATATATAATAAATATAGTGCATGAAAAAATTCAGAATTTTGTTGTAAAAAATACAGTAATTACACCAAAAAAGTCCTTTTTTCACCTGGAAAATGTATATATTCAGCATTTTGTCGTAAAAAATACACTAATTACACCAAAAAAGTCCTTTTTTCACCTGGAAAATTTATATATAATAAATATATACTATTTTACGAAAAAAAATGAATGTCTCACACAATTTTGAACGTGAGAAATTAAGCATTTTTGTAAAATAATTATAAACTTTTATTATTTTTTCAACTTCTATGTAAAAAAAATACACTGATTACACACGAAAAAGTCCTTTTTTTCATCCGGAATATATATAATTTAAAAATCTTTTACAAAAAATGTTCATGATGTGATCATTTGCGTAATAAATCATTTTACTGTTGTTATTTACGTGAGAAATTAAGCATTTTTCCGTTGTAAGAATACACAAAATTTTCACAAAATAATTTTTTTTAATTTATGGTAAAAATTAATAAAACTCAACCATAGTGATATGATTCCCTTGAATTATAGATTAGCTTCTCGAGATCTTGTTCTGGACAGTTTTCTTTTTCAGCATCATTGACGTAGAATCCATGTAGTTTGAGTCTTCATTGGTTCATCTAAGCAGGAGAGAAAGTTATGCTGTGTAACATCTATAATTGGTGTTGGTAGACCTTGAATTGATGCTGGTTGCATTTTTTTAAAGGGGTTTTGGTGTGTTGGAGAAGTGTGCTGTCTTCAAAATCCATATGGTTTGAGTCTTCATTGGCTTGGTATCATTTAAGTAGGAGAGAAAGTCATGTCGCGTAACATCTATCATTGGTGTTGGTAGATCTTGAATTGATGCTGGTTGTTGGTTTTTTTTAAAGGGGTTCTTGGTATGTCGGAGAAGTGTGCTGTCGTCAAAACCCGTGTGATTTGAGTCTTCATTGGTTTGGTATCATTTAAGTAGGAGAGAACGTTATGTTGTGAGACATCTATCGTATCAGAGGTTTGAATTACGATTGGAATAGGTGTGAATGGAGTCTTTTGGATGTTGGTAGATCTTGATCTGTTGATGTTTTTTACAGCTTTTTCACTGGTGTGAGGTCATAGTATTTAGAAGAGAGGTGCTGTTGAGGATGAGGGATCTCAGGTTGTTGATGTTGATAGCTTGAAAAGATTCTTGATGTGTCTGAAAAGTGTGTCGTCTTCAAAACACATCACAACTTTTATTTTGCAGTTCTAGTCTTCATCATAATCCATAGTTTCATCATCTTGTCTTCGGTCTTTCAGATCAGCAGTATGCTGTTTCATCACTTGAGATGTTAGAGTTCAGTTTGGTTGGGTTTTGCATTGTTTGATTGTAGATGGGAGATGAAGGTAGAGAAAAAAAATTCCTGGATCTCTGACTCTTCAATCACTGATTGACTTTTGCCATCTTGACTATCCAATCTAAAAAGACAAAAAATAAAAAATATTTTAAAAAATGTGGAGTGTTTATTATTATTTAATCATAATTCAAAGAAGATAAAATTTTTATCAATATCCAAAGACAGGGTTTGTAACACAAACGGATTTGGTTGTAGGAGACTATTTTCTCCACAGTGCAAGTAGGTGAATTTTTCAACTAGTGGTAAATAAGTATTTATTATTATTTTATTATTTAGATCACAAGACTTGAACAAAATTCAATAAAATAACAATGAAAACCAAATGAAATCATAATAATAATAACAATAATAAGAATAATAATAATAATCATCATCATTTGATTGTATTATTATCAGAACTTAAAAATATTATTTTTTATATTAAATACAATGAATAATAACTGTTTTATGCTGATAATGAAGTAAAATAATATAATATTGAAAGTTGTAATCACTTTTTGGCTGCAAAGTTCAAAATCAACCTGTCGTTCAAGGCGTCATTTAAGGCTAACCTATTTTTTTTCTCGGACCTACGACAATTCTGTCAATCAATGCCAAAAGACTGCGATCTTGAGCGGAAACAGGATAGGTTCTATGAGCATGAAATTATTTAGGAGAGATACTTCTATGGTCAGGCCATATCGTAATAGGAGGGTAACTCCATAGTGCAACTAGTTGAGTTCTTCAACTAGTGTTAAATAATTATTTATTATTTCTTACCTTAAAACTTTTTCACACTCGTTGACCAGATATCTCTCAGGAGTTGTCCTTTCTCATTACTCCTTGACCGATAATCTCGCAGCAGATTTCGGACAAGATTTCTAACGTTTCTAGTATACCTACAGTAATAATTTTTACACCATCGTGTAGAGCAGACTCTACTTTTGGGTGTTTACTTGAAGAAATTATGTCGGTCTAAACAGAAGCAATTTCCTGTCAACCGCGCCATAGTCATTTTCGGGCAAGAAATAATTTTTCTTGCTGAGATAGTTTGAAATAATATTTTTTGCAGAGAGCCTCCACGGATGAGATTTGTTCTGATAAATGGTTAGATTATATTTATTTCAGCATGCTGGAATTGTTTAGAAGTGGAAATGACAGGTAGTATGCTATAAATTAATTATTTGGATGACGACGATATTGTTGACTAGTAATTTTTTATTATTTTTCAGTTTTTTTTCAAAGTGTTTATTATTATGGTTCTTTATATCAGAAGATAGCACTTGAAATTCTCTGTTCAGTGGTAAAAAATTTAGGTGCTAGCTTGAATAGAAAAAAAAATTAGTAATATTCTTTGAAAAAATTTCCGGGATTTTCGCAAAAACAAGGCCAACTTTGATTGAGGTGTTATGGCTAATGTAGTGGCCCATTAATTCTTCAAACATACCTACATGCATTAAAATTAAATTTTCTTTCTATCTGCAGCATCAGTTTTTTGTTTTGAGCTTTAATTTTGGTGTTTTTTCAAAGCAAAAATGTCAATTTTCAGAAATTTGAAAAAAAGTAGTGTCAAATAAAAAATATTTTTAGCTGTTCACAAGTACAAAGTTGGCTATGATTAAAAATCTACTTGTAGAACAGGTATTGTTGAGTCTGATGGTCTTCTTTTTAACTCTGTAACACCAACAGCTGAATTTTAAAAGATTTTCAGAGTTTGATGAATTTTTTCAAAAGCCCATGAACTTCACAAATCAATCAGGCATAAAGCAGACGAAAATTAAAGAGTTTTAATACGGAAAAACTCCTAGTAGTTGTAGTAGATGTTGATCCTTCAGTCACTGTTGTTGAAGTGGATGCTTTCTGTGTAAAAGCGGTGCTTCTTAAATAGCTAGGTTGTACTAGGTACTAGGTACCGATCGACAAGAGCTGAGTCCAATGAAAAGCCTTTATAATATATAAGCAGGTCTTTACGGAAAAATCACGCGAAAACTAAAATAGTAAAAAAAATTCTTCGCCGGAGTTTTCCGTCTTATATGTTATAAGGGCTTCACGCAAAAAACTCACGCGAAAACCGAAACAAAATAAAAACTTCTTCGCGGGAGTTTTCCTACTTTTAAGTTATAAAGGCTTTACGCGGAAAACTCACGCGAAAATTGAAACAGTCAAAAAATTCTCTTCGTCGGAGTTTTCCTTCTATATACTATAAAGGCTTTACAAGGAAAACTCACGCAAAAACGAAAAATGGAAAAAATTCTTTTGCGGGAGTTTTCCTTCTTTTATGTTATAAAGGCTTTATGCAGAAAACTCACGCAAAAACTTTTTACCATAAGTTTTCCGCGTAAGGCCTTCATAGTATATAGAAGGAAAACTCCCGCGAAGACGTTTTTTATTTTTTTTTCGTTTTTGCGTGAGTTTTTGCGTAAAGCTGTTATAACACATAAGAAGGAAAACTTCCGCGAAGAATTGGTTTACTTTTTCGGTTTTCACGTGAGTTTTCCGCGTAAAGCCTTTATAACACATAAGAGGGAAAACTCCCTCGGAGAATATTTTTTATTTTTTTTAGTTTTCGCGTGAGTTTTCCGCGTAAGGACCTTCATATATATTATAAAGGCGTTTCGTTGGACTCAGCTTGTGTCAATCGGTACCTAGTGCCTAGTACAACCTAGCTATTTAAGAAGCACCGCTTTTACGCAGAAAGCATCCACTTCAACAACAGTGACTGAAGGATCAACATCTACTACAACTACTAGGAGATTTTCTGTATTAAGGTAAGAAATAATAAATAATTATTTAACACTAGTTGAAGAACTCAACTAGTTGCACTATGGAGTTACCCTCCTATTACGATATGGAGTCGTTCTCTCGACCATAGAAGTATATCTCCTAGACAATTTTATGCTCATAGAACCTATCCTGTTTCCGCTCAAGTTCGCAGTCTTTTGACATTGATTGACAGAATTGCCGTATGTCCGAGAAAAAAAATAGGTTAGCATTAAATGATGCCTTGAACTACAGGTCGATTTTGAACTTTACAGCCAAAAATGATTAAAACCCTCAATATTGTATTATTTTACTTCATTATCAGCATAAAACAGTTATTATTCATTGTATTTAAAATGAAAAATAAGTTTTACAAGTTCTGATAATAATAAAATCAAATGATTATTGTTATTATGATGATGATTTTATTTGGTTTTCATTATTACTTTATTGAATTTCGTTCAAGTCTTGAAGTGTATTAGTCTTTATTAAGATTTTTATAAGCACTATTAAATTTTAATGCTATCATATGCAACTGTTTTTACGCTAAAAACCAAGATATACTAAATGCAAAGAGTGAGGTCAAATTGTGGTTTAAGGGATTAAGTAACATTGATGTAAATAATAAAATAATAATAAAAAACTAGTACCAAAAAAATAGATGATTTAATTAACTAAAGACAAATAATTATTTTAGCACTTCTTACCTCGATGCTGGTTGCTCTCCTAGTAGCTGTAGTATATGTTGCTCCTTCGCTTGCTGTTGTCCATGGATTCTTCAAGTTTTTTTAGACTATCTGGAGAGAGAGAGTGTAATAACCCGGCGCTCTTGTAGGTGAGAGTGGTTAGTTCATTACTTCCGGCATCTTGAAAGGGTATTCTGGTGTGACGAAAAAGCGTTTTGTCTCCAACATCCGTCAAAACTAGTTTTTTGCACTTCGAGCCAGTTTCAATATCATCTTTTGTCAAATCAATGAAAGGTCGTTTCATCACAGATGTTTTTTTGAAGCAGCTTGTTAGTAGGAGATCGGACTGAAGTAAAATCTTGTTGGAATTCCGGTTCATCAACCACCAATTGACTTTCTGGCATATCAAAGATAGGAGAAGGTGATGGGGAAAGGGTTTGCTGGGATTCCGCTTCTACATTCATCGGTTGGCTTCCTTCGTCTTGAGTATTCATTCTGAAAAAAAACAAAGATTTTGTTTAATTCTTTGTAATTAATTTTAAACATCATAAAGGTCATAAACCTTCAGCTAGTTGTGTTAGCTAACAGAAAATAAATATTTTTACTCTTACCTTTATAAAAAGGGAGAGCTCCTAGTAGTTGCAATGGAAGGTTTAGTAGATGTTGCTTCTCCGCTAGCTGTTGTACAACTGGATGCTTTCTGTGTGAAAACAGTGGCTCTTAAATAGCTAAAGTTGCACTGATTAAACCCTATGAATACCATCTCGTGTCAATCTTCTTTATAATATATCTATGAATCAGCATTTTTTCACGCAAAGGAAATCCAATGCTTTCGCGGGAATAAAACATATACTTTCACGCGAGTAAAAACCAATGTTTTCGCGGGAATAAAGAATTTATTTTCACGCGAGTAAAAACCAATGTTTTCGCGGGAATAAAATATTTATTTCCACGTGAACAAAAAACAATGTTTTCGCAGGAATGAAATATTTATTTTCACGCGAATAAAAAACAATGCTTTTGCGGGAATAAAAATTTATTTTCGCGTGAAGAAAAAACAATGTTTTCGCGGGAATAAAACATTTATTTTCACGCGAGTAAAACCAATGTTTTCGCGGGAATAAACAGATTGTTTTCACGTGACTAAAAACCAATGCCTTCGCGGGAATAAAAATTTAATTTCACGCGAATAAAAACCAATGTTTTCGCGGGAATCAAAAAAATATTTTTACGTGAGTAAAAACCAATGTTTTCGCGGGAATAAATGAATTATTTCCGCGTGAATAAAAACCAATGCTTTTGCGGGAATACAAAATTAATTTTCACGCGAGTAAAAAACAATGCTTTCGCAGGAATAAAAATTTATTTTCGCGTGAATAAAAAACAATGTTTTTTGCGGGAATAAAAAATTTATTTTCACGCGAATAAAAACCAATGTTTTCACGGGGATCAAACAATTATTTTTACGTGAGTAAAAATCAATGTTTTTGCGGGAATAAAAAATTTATTTTCGCGTGAATAAAAAACAATGCTTTCGCGGGAATAAAAAAACTCGTTTTCGCACGAGTAAAAATCAATGTTTTTTGCGGGAATGAAATAATTGTTTTCCCGCGAATGAAAAATAATGTTTTTGAGGGAATAAAAAATTAATTTTCACGCGAATAAAAAACAATGCTTTCGCAGGAGTATAAATTTATTTTCGCGTGAATAAAAAACAATGTTTTCGCGGGAATAAAACATTTATTTTCACGTGAATAAAAACCAATGTTTTCGCGGGAATCAAACAATTATTTTTACGTGAGTAAAAATCGATGTTTTTGCGGGAATCAAAAATTTATTTCCGCGTGAATAAAAAACAATGCTTTTGCGGGAATAAAAAACTCGTTTTCATGCAAGTAAAAATCAATGTTTTTTGCGGGAATAAAATAATTATTTTCACGCGAATAAAGCATGAAAAACAATCCAATTTTTCACGCGAATAACAGTAAATAAAAGTGTCTTTTCTCACGCGAATGCAAACATTTTTCACGCTCGCGTGAAAAAATGCTGATTCATAGATATATTATAAAAAAGGTTGTCACGAGATGGTACTCATAGGGTTAATCAGTGCAACTTTAGCTATTTAAGAGCCTGTGTTTTCACACAAAAAGCATCAAGTTCTACAAAAGCTAGCGAAGAAGCAACATCTACATAGCAACTACTACATCTACTTGAAACGATAGAAAGACTTCCAGTCAATAAGGTGAGAATCACCAAATAATTATTTACCATGTATTGGCAAAAAGATCAACTAGTTTTGCTATAATGCTTCAGAAAGTTAGTTTTATGTTTTAATCATTTGTTATTATTACAAAGAAGATGTTATTGTCCAGGAGAAGGCAATATATCGACTCACATTCCAACCTATGATATTATTCATGACACAACATTTGCTGAATCTGGGTGCATATGGAGAGATTTCCCCTGTTCAATATAGACCTTACTGGTGAAAAGGTAAGAATTAACAAAAAATTCTATTTAGTAGGACTTGAAAAAGTAGAAAAGCTTATAATTATTTTACATTACTGTTTAATCACCTCTACTAATACATAGCTCTTTATTTTAGTTCATTATGAAGTCAAAAGCAGTAAGAGTAAAAGACTTACTCCTGGAGATCTATCATCAATACATCAGAGAAGATGTTATTGTCCAGGAGAAGGCAATGTACCCACTCACATTTCAAAATATGTCATTATGCATTACAGAACATTTACTGCAGAGACTATTTATCTTCATACACTTTATTTAATGTTTTCTATTGCAATTATTTACCAAATACTCCTCTCTCCTCTCTTGCAGTTATTTCCCAAATACTGTAAATTTTAACCATCTAGAGGACTAATTTGGTGATTTTCCAACATATTTTATAGCATTCAATATACTTATTATGTAATAAATGTATATTATTCAATGTAGATATAAATATACCCATAAATATGTACATAATTATCCATATATATACATGAATGTATAGAAAACTAAAAAATCTCTCTCTCCTCTCTCTCCCTCTCTCCTCTCCTCTCCTCTCCTCTCTCTCTCCTCTCTCTCTCTCTCTCCTCTCTCTCTCTCTCTCCTCTCTCTCTCTCTCTCTCTCTCTCTCTCTCTCTCTCTCTCTCTCTCTCTCTCTCTCTCTCTCTCTCTCTCTCTCTCAAGGTGCCATATGAGTTCAAATTATGCAAAAAAAATTACCAAAACTTAAATGCCATACATTCAAGATTTAGATGCCATATGAGTTAGAATTATGTAAAAAACATTACCAAAACTTAAATGCCATACATTCAAGATTTAGATGCCATATGAGTTAGAATTATGTAAAAAAAATTATCAAAACTTTAATGCCATGCATTCAAAATCTAAATGCCATACATTCAAAATCTAGATGCCATATGAGTTCGAATTATATAAAAAAAGTATCAAAACTTAAATGCCACCTAAATGCCACTTAAATGCAACACAATATTAACTCGGCGACTCTATTCAACGCCGTAACCCATTGCATCAACTCCGGAGTTGAACCCACAAAAAACACTTGGTAGGGAGATCTGCTCATATATTACTACTAGCGTTTGTATATTGTACATGATTATGATCATTACCTATGCATTTATTGTGTAGCGGTTGTCTATATTGGGGTTTGTATCATGGTTTGGATTGTGGAACTGATGTAAGTTGGTATAAACTGGATAATTTACTATTTTTTCTTGATTAGTTTGTCTAAATGGTAACATATGTTTGTATAGAGAAACAGTGATTGTAATAATGCATAGGTTTTATTACAAGTATACATACAATGTATATGAATATAAATTTGACTAATAAATGTTAAAAAAGAACAAAAAATATGTATACTGTTACTAATGTAAGAAAGAAGGAGAATTAGATGAGCATGATATTTGGTTTTTTACCACTCGCTAGTAGGTTCTGTTGACACCTCTTTGGAGCATACCAGTCTTTTAGCATAAAAAATATGTGACTCCTCATTTTATTTGTCTGTAAGTTAGCATCTTTCCATATTTCATTACAACAACTGTGATTGTTTCTTGTAGATGACTTTCTCATCCTCAACTCGTTCAGATAACTGTGTTTGTTTAAATCGCTGCTTTTCATGTTTAAACTTTTTACACCCCAATAGTAGTTGAATATAGAACTGAGCGGGACGATTCCATCTCCCATCAATTGCTCATTGAACAACCCGAGTCTTCTTTCACCATGTTTTAGCATTTTGTAACAATAATCCTGTATCTTCCATTCCATACTCATCATTTGAATCCTCAAAAACTCATCCCGGTGTCTATCGCAGTATGGACGTGGAAACCAATTGGTGTAATGGACCAAAAACTCTCTTTTCTTATCTGTCATTGTTTACTTTTATCAAGGGATACAGATCGATATTGCATCTGTCAATCAAGCAGATTGGAAGAGTCTGTCAAAACGATTTGGAGAGTTCTTGAAAATCCAACTAGGAAGAAAGTCGCGGAGTTGATGAGTGAGAGGCTTTGCTAAACATCCAGAAAATTGCTAAACCGTGTAACGATATACCCTCTTTCAACCTGTCGATCTCGTTTTCCCTGTAGATAGCTCTTTGTCTTTTCAAAGTTTGAACAAATGGGGTTACGTACAAGTGGTTGTATCATTTTAAAAAATCTCTCATAGTGCTTATGTTTGCATTTTTCCACGCTTTGTGACAAATCACGTACTCTTTTCTGCCAATTTTTTTCTGTTTCAATGGTCTGTAAAAAGCTCGTTTCAGCAGTAGATTTTTTTATTGCAACTAATTAATGTCTATTATCCACCAATAAGTAGAATATCCTTTTGCTGCTTTGTATTTGCATTTTTTGAGATACATTTTGTCGCTGTATGCGAGTGTGATAAAGTTTGTGCAATCCAAAAACAAAAAAAATCCTATACCGATTACGGGCATCTTGTTTCCTTTTTTGATGACGAGATCAAAATCTTTGTCTGAGACATCTTTCAATTGTTGTACCAAAATTCCTTTCATAACTTTGATGTCATAGCTCTGTGAATTGAGTCCCAGAATAGAGGCCTTCTCCAAATACTTTTCCAATTCATGCAAGACTTTAGAGACCCTGAGTTTTTGTCTAAATGATTTTTGTACTAGATCAGAAAATTTGTGTTCGGCTTTTTCCATGCGATGTATCTCATCTTATACTCACTCAATAATCTGTGAAAAATTTTTTCTCACTTGAACGTGCGCTTTATCAACAATATTTTTTAGGTGTTGAATCAATTTTTCAACACATTTTCTATCATCGCTGTCGTTGATTATGCATCGCGGTGTCGCAAAACCAATAAATTTGAACAAATGAAATGCTCAATATTATATGTTTGCAGGTGTAAAAAGTGGTGTCCGTATTTCTATTCGTCCTCACATTCAGGTAGCAAACACTCAATGTCATACACCGTAAAACATGAATAATGTTCTTAAAGGGTCATCCACGTCGATGATTATTTCCAATTGTTCCTTGGTCTTGTCAAAAATTGTGGCGGCAGCTTTCTATTTGCCTCAAGGAAACTCCATAGTCATCGTTTCCGAAGTTGAGCATTTGTATCATTTGGAGAGCAAGTTCTCTTGATGTAAAACTTTTTCTCCAAATCCAAAACATCTGATTCTTTGACTACTATTTCATTATTATCTGTTAAATAACCGTGTGCTGATAGAGCTAGATTAGTATGTCTAGTGAATTTCTGATATCTTTTACGGAGTGTTTGGGTCAAATGGCTTGTTGGAAGTTGTTTGGATCTATCCAACCTCTTTTGTAGGCTCTGATGCAATGCCAAACATCTGCAAAAGCAAAGATTGTTGCTGATTAGAACGCCATAATTATTTTTCAATATGGTTTGCACTTGTCTGTTATGGAGAATCTTAGCTTGTAGATTTGTTGGACGTATTCCGCCTTGCCCCATTCAGATCACTTTGTACAAATAAAGCGCAAAATTTGTGATCAACATCAGTCTCCAAGCCATATGGCGCCTTCAACTCAAACTATTTGCACGGTGGTCAGTCTCAGCAATATTGATGAAAAATTTGTTGACTTGTCCTTCGGAATCCACCAAACGAGCTCTCGGATACATGGTGGAATGGACGATGATTGAGAATAGCGCCGTCATTTTTTCCCTCCAGAGTGCAACCTATTCTGCAGTCGGCATTCACTCTCGAGCTCAATTGTCTCAAATTTCTTTGCAACAACTCCAATGCTCCTGATGCATGATTGTTGTTTTGGTAGATTTTGGCTTGATTCCATGAAATTTCGTGCCAAAGTCTTAACACTGCAATGACATTACCTGGTTTGTGTGTGGTTTTCATTGCTCCCAATATGTGGCAATCAGCTCATCTCCTTCTTCATCTTCAAAACTTGGCGGCTTACTATCATCAAAAATGCCTAGGGTTAATATTCCACTAGGTATTCCGTTTCTCGACTAATTCAATTTTTGTCATTCGTCTCCTTCTTCTTTTCTTTAATCCTCATTTGTTCCGCATCTTCATTGTCCATCGATGGAGCGTACTCGTTTTCTTCAACATCGACTTCCACAACCCGGTCGATGTCTTTGAATATTTCACCGACATCCTCTCCTATGCCTTCCATGCCCATCATTATCTGATTGACTAGTTCATCAGGTATTCGGAAAAGAGTAAAATTTTCTTCTAACTATTTCCAATTGGCTTGAAGTCTGTTTCCCTTTTCGACATCCATCTCGTGGTGATTAGAGTTTTGGCGACAAACAAAATAACTAACATTGAATTTGCGCTGAGGAATAAGCTCTATACAGAGCCTAAAAAGTTGTAATCTGATAAGAGTATTTATTACTTAAAAGAAAAACTCACCGATTATTAAAAGCCTAGATATTTTTATTGGAGATAACCTGAGGAATGACTGCTTTTTCTTAACAAGCATTTTCATGATCAATCTCAATTTTATCAATGTATTCAATGTCTGGAATTTGGATCTCAATTCGATTTCTCACTAACCAATCCCAATCCGGTTGTATTCCTGCTTCACTTTCCTGTTATCTCTCTATTCTCCGTCTTGTAATTAACAACAATTACAAACGGGTTTAATAAAATCATACATTTAAAATGTTATTAATGAACTTAATAATTTTTTTGTAAAATAGTTCTTCTTTGGACTCTAGCTAAATAACATATATCTAGCTGTTGTTCCTATAAATAGACATGTTTGCCTGCAAATAAACAAACGCTATTCAAATCTAAAAGACCAAATGAAAAACATTTAGCAATGGGAGCTAATATTTTAATACTAATATAAGAATAATAGCTGATAATGCTTAGTTGATACACAACTGCATTCAATAATAAATAAGTAAAACCCAGTGGGTGTCTCTCGGACAAAAAAGCCAATTTTGTCAAAGGCAAAGATATCGAAGCCTCTAGGTCAGACTTAGGTTCTAAGAGTACATCTTTAAAAGGCTCTCTGCCATGCCAAAGATACCCTTCGACAAAGTCAGAGTAAATAATTCCAGCGCTCTTACCCATAAGAGGGCTTCCCTACTAAGTGCCATGAGTGAACACCGACGACAAACCATTGAACGCAACATGCTAATTCATGATCTTCCCCGCCCTCACAGTTATGGAGATGTTCGCTGTCAATTATCACAATGAGAAGATGTCCATTATCATCTACAGCAATCAAAGAGAAAAGAACTCAATGCAAGCAAAGAGTGACATTCCAAGCAACATAAGATTGCTTCCGACCAAAGCTAAGCAGACTGCTCCAATGGTTTGATCTATGCCCATAGCAGCTTTAGCAAGTCAGCAAACACCTACAATATGTTGGTGAATGGGAGTATGAAGCAGCTGAAAACGTACTTTAACAGATCCACCTGTACGATTTCCTATCGGAGAGTGTCATAATGTAAAGGTTTTATGTGCACTAGTGTGAACAACCTTCATTGCACCACTGCTGACTATAGCTGGGGTAACCTACTGATGGCTTTTGGTAAGTTGGTAGTGCACCGATAGCCTCAGGCACTAAATTGACCCGCGTTGTGGCTTCTACTAAACGCAGTAAAACTCTGCCGACAACAGGTATTTAATTAATTACTTAGTCGATCCCTCAAAGCACGGGATAATTATACTATCAATACGGGGATTAATTACACGTTATAAGGAGATCCCTTTGTCTATCAGTTTAGCTTAACAGTCACGTGCGTGTATTACGGCAACAATTGATAGACTTTCTTACTTAGGCTTATCTTGCTTAACTTCTTCGGCACTCAAATGTAATAGACTTGGACAATATCTATGCATTCAGTTACTATTAAGGATACTGTGATCACAAGCTTTATTCTACAAGTTGTTCAGCAAAGGAGATAGTTTCAGATTATAATAATAATATTTATTATCGAGAAAGAGACAAAACTTACACTAGTGGTGAGAGATATTTCGAAGTGTTAAATAACAGTCCTGGTACGTTTGACAAACGACTTATGATACACTCCATTAAATGACTGCGAGGAACACAACGTTACACTATGTTACACAGTTCAACTCTTACACGACTACTCCAGAGCTATGAAGCAGTGGGAGATTTGCCCCAGTATTTACAAAAAATAAAAGTGAATGAATGCAGTTGAAATAAAGAGATACAATTGGTCAAAACATTAATATATGATTGGCTAATTCAAATACAATAACTGTCACAAAATAAACGCACACAAATGATTCCGTACAGCGTCGGTTCACAGACATCACAAATGCACAAGATAAGCGATCGCCTCACAGTAACTCACGACTTGATAATAGTCGAATATGTCAACTGTTAGTAGAAGTACTCAATCACTTGGCTAAATCGGCTCCGACGTCTGTAGATCTGTAGGCTACCTCTTGTTGCTAGGCATCAGATACATATCATCGGTGCTGAAAAGGTAAGGTAACTCCCAGCACATTTGGTCGCTCATACTTGCTCACTAAATTCTACTACAATAAGTTACAAAAATTCAAGTTTTGTGAAAAAATCTAACTTCGTTGGAGAGTGAAGAGTGAGAAACTGGTGGCTCAGTACACATTCATGATGGATGAGGAGCTTCTGATTGGAGATCAAATTTTTTTATTCAGCCGAATGATAAAAACTTTACAATTTCCTACAATGTCGTCTTAGTCACTCCTTTTCAAGCCTTTCTTCAAGCCTCTAATCTGCTAGAGGATGCATCCCATCACAAGTTCCTGTCCTACTTTGAAAATGCCAAAAAAAGAGCAATGCGAGGAACAAAAGCTCAATGTCCTAGTCAGCAAGACATCCAGAACACTTGACCATGAGTTTTTTTCATGTTGTCAGTAATGTTAAGGGATGAAATCAAGAACACTTTATAAACTAGCATATGTAATAGTGATAATAGTTGTTGTGTGTTTTTAGATCAATCTCAGGAATGATTCCTAAAAGGGATTCTATGCATCACAAGAGATGAGCTTAACATTAACATTGAACATTACAGTTTAGTTAGATATCAGTTCTTATAAGACTCCAATTATCATATCAAATTTATTTCTCGGAATTAACAAATGTTGTATAACTTTGTATTTTATGACGAGTTTATTTGTTATGGAGAATAAATACACGATATAGCATTTTGCTTTACCACATTATTTGTTACGGTGGTTTTTGTACGTGTTCTTCTAGCCTATTGTAAACACTTGAAGTTAGGACATGCCTGCAGGATAAATCTTCTTATCAAGTGATCTCTCATCTCATATACTCCTATAACCAGCAATCTCTTAACAATTCAATCCATGCTCCATTTTCTGCTTCTTAGTAAACAAAAGTATACACAGTAATTGCCACATGCTATTTACAAGGAATTTCGGAAAATGCGTTTCATTACTTGTACCAACTTTTCGACTCTCTGTCTCTTCAACAACTTCCATACGCAACGGTAGAAAGTCTGGGGCACCCAAACCAGTCAACAAAGTCCATGCCGTAATCATCCTCATACACCACCAGCCTATGTTTTCTGGACTGATGGGAATAATGAGTTCTGAAAACTCAGCGACCCGATGTACAATTGTAAATTTGGGTCAAAAGCTTATCTATAGCTCCGACAGAGGTTTGGTCAGAGTACCATATAACATCCATAGATAATATCAACCGAATCTGTACGGTAGTCATCGTTTTTTGCAGTTTAGAACACAATGTCTCTGTCAACAGACAATTGGAGATTACTGTCCATCTCAAGTACACCGTCTTTTACAAAGTAGGCAACTAAGGCCAAACCGTTGGTAGTGTTGACGCTAATCTGAATCTCCACGCCCGCTGCAACATTTTTCATCGAGTGAAATCTTTCTTCGGCAAAATCACCGTTCCAGTCAACTCCACATATCGTAGTCCCTTTTAGATACTTATCTCTTGCAATGCTCATACTGTCACCATTGAACAACAAAGCAGTAGTATGTAGGAGTTCATGGGAGATGATATTTTCTTTTAAAAATTTCTTTGATATAGTTTGGCTTGTACCTTTTTCTCTTTGAGAAATCGTCGACTTGAAGTTCGATGTTTTTTGAAATTCGCATGTTGCATCCTAAGGGGGTTCTTGGGGAAGCGTCCCCCCATTGTGTTGCGATTAACTAAACCTAGATCAATCTGTTGGGGTTTTTGTTTGTTTTCTTCCAAAGTTATATCCACCTGACCAACTCCACTATAGATTTCACACAACTTTTGTCGCTTTCGCTCCAACTGATAAATGTAGTTGTTACCTTCCAATACCAAACTGAGTTGAGAGTATATTGAGGGATTTACTTTGACCTTACAAAGATGCAATTTATACTTGCTGATTCTGATCTTTATTCTTCTGGCCATTGACTCATCAGGGCCAAACAAAGCCAGTTTGCAGGAGACCAGTTCAAACTCCAGTTGAATTGTTGGTCTTGGAACTGAAAGTTTCTTCTGTTGGAAAAGCACTTGGAGTTTGTAAAAAAATTCATGTTTTTTTTGTTTCCGATAAACGCTGTCCTCTTTTTTTGTTTTCAGCCCTCTGCAGAATGGCATCCTAACTCTTTGAATTGTCGTACATTTAAACCTCCAATTCTCTCATGTACTTTTTTGCAGTAGACCTAGTCTGGAGAAGTTGCAAAAATTACACCGCAATCCGTAATTGTTGGCGTACTTGATTGGTTTACCTTTTATAGAGATCTTCACATCCATAAATAGTGAATCAAAAGAGTTTCCCATTCACACGAGTGCATTATCATCGATGCCAGTAATATTAGCCCATCGTCTTGGACAAACGCAGCTTTGATTTGCAAAAATGAGTTGTAAAGGTTTGTGTAATGCCGTTTGCGACTGGTAATGCTCAGCTCGACTCAGGCATAAGATTCTAACTTGTCTAACTTGTATTCAGATCTCTCTACCAAAACCTTTGTAGGCTCTGTTATGAACCCGCCCGCAGGAGGAAATATATTGTAGGGAGAACCCTCCATCTTGTCACCCATTCTACCCTTTACGGTGGCCATGTTTTTTGAGTGATGATTATCTGAAGTGCTAAAGCATAAGAAAGTCCAATGGCATCTACCTGTGCCTCTATAGGTGCTGCCCTCATTAAAATATCGAATGGTAGTGCCTGCCCAACCCTCTCCTCCAAGGAGCCAGTTTTATCCTCCTCTCGGCACTGTTGGGTCACACAGTGCTATGACGTCACCTCCAAGATTGCTGATCTCATCCAGTCTTATCTTTTTTGTCAAGGATGCCAAGCTGTGCCGTCAATGATGTCACATGAAATTTTGCGGCCGACAGAGAGCGATCTTTTACCAAGTCTTCTCGCTCCTCTTTTCAGTAGGGGTGTTGCCGGTTTGAGCATAATTGAAAAAGTAGCACCTAATCCATTGCCGCTCATACTGTGAATAACTTGTCGTCCGCTATACACTGCAATTCTGTTCCCAGTTTGCATTTTGTAATGCTATTAGAACTGGCCCAAACCTGTCTACTGTGAAGTGACTAAAACCGGAAGTGCCAGGCAGTTCCATTGTCCCACAATCATTGCTGCAAAAGGTGAACGCATCCTTGCGTGAAATCCTTCTGCATTATCATCCATCACAAATTAGATGTTCGTCATCCGCCTACAGTTTCATTTATGATTCGAATGGGAGAGTTATTTGTCTTTTGTATTTCTTTGATAACGCTGTCATAAATAGTAAACTTGGTATTAACTCCAAAAATTAAAAAATCCAATGACTGATGCTAAAAACAGTGTAACTATTAGCACTTTTTGTTTCAGAGTTAGCACAACATTATCTACAATTTCACTTCTGCTACCATTAACCGATTGTTTTCACTCATCGCTCTCACATCTACATATTTTTCCTTGAGCACCTTGTCTATCAATACCTTCATAATAAAACAACATACTATTTTTATACCATTAATATTTAAAAAAGAATTACTTCGAATACTCATACACTAGTAAAAAAAACGATCTAAAATGTAAAACAAACCCCGATATAAACGGGTAAGCAGAAAACCCGTACCTCGTACCGTACCGTACCCGTACTCTCGAAAACCCCTACTCCATTTCGAAAACCCCTACTTATTTTCGAAAACCCGTAGTCATAAAAAGGTGTTGGCCACGGAATTTTACTAAGTTCATTTATTTGAGGCTAGCTAATTCAATGATCTCTTTTTTCATTGCGCTGTAGAATTAAAATTGCAGTAAACAGCTGAGTGAATGGAGGCTGAAAATATACTAGGCTACACCTAAGTGCACTAAGATTTCTGCACTTAGGGCTACACCAGTAACCAACAGAATATGGTTACAGATAATTTGATGCTGTGCATTGCCATCTGAATGTAAGTAGGTAGGTACCTTTGTTGCAGCTTCAAACTACCCCTAAGTGCTGTGGGGGAGGTTTCAGATTTTTTGCTGGTGAAATTGTTATGACGAATGATGATGATGAATTGAATAATGATAACAATAATTAATGACATTGATTTTATAATTATTAATAATAATATAATAATGTTAATTATTATTTTTGATGAAACAACAACTTACTTATTATTCTTTCATTGGTATTAATTACTATTCCTATTATTAAAAATACTTAATAATTATTATTATATTGTGCAGGATTTTATGGTGACGTGGCCAGTCACCTCGGTAGCACACCTGCACCCTCTAGGTAGCAGAGTCGTTACCTTCTCAAGCAAGCTGCTGACAGCTCGGCCCCCTCAGCGTCCGCCCTTCAGCATTACTGCCAAAGGTAGGCCGTGGTAGGCGAGAGTCTGTCAGGCAAGTCTGCCTCGAGCCTACTACTCGTCGCTCAACACTGGTGCTGCCAGACCTAGTAGGTCGTCAGAGCTGGTTGCCTGGTAGAGTAGTAATGTAGAATTTGTGTAGAAATCAAGACTAAAGCTTGAGAGAGTGTTTAGCTATATATATTCTCAAAGGAATTGTCTAGCTATGCCTCGCGGTGAACACTGATTATTGTGAGGCATAGCAGCTCTATTTATATAAAGCGTTATGTAACATACAGTACAGTCAAGCCATAGAAC
The DNA here is from genome assembly GCA_945261195.1 of Cryptosula pallasiana. NCBI lineage: Eukaryota > Metazoa > Bryozoa > Gymnolaemata > Cheilostomatida > Cryptosulidae > Cryptosula > Cryptosula pallasiana. Next base: position 55,950,836 of record OX183131.1, on the reverse strand, counting down.
AACAGTCAATGCCTTTAATACAAAAGGTAGAGTAAATAATAATTAATATGAATGTAAGAGTTCGTGCGATATAACTTGACTCGCTATAATGTCTTTCCAGGCGCCGTGTTACATATTTCCTGTACACTATGTTATAATACTAATTAATTTTTTTATATATTTGTAATTATAATAACAAGTGGACAATAACATAATACATATAATAATAAGCTCTTTATTATTAATTAGTATCAACAAATTGATTAAATAATAACACCAAACCAGTAGTATAGTAGGAATTGGTATTTATTATTATTATTTACTTATTATCAGTTTTACAAAGCAAGTTGTTGATTTCCATTTTTTGTTTTTTTGTTTCTCAACTTATTATATGGTACACTAAAAGCTGCTGTATGTAAAATTATCAGATTAAATTCAAGTTGTTATTATTGGGTGAAGTAACGTTCATAAAATGCAAAAATGTGGAAAATTGAAAAGCTGATAAATAGTATAATAATGTATATATAGATCAACGATCATCACTGTCAACTAATAATAATATTAATTGTTTATCATCTGCTCAAACATTCTGATCTATAATAATTATAGTAACATTGTATCGGATTTTTGCCTGTGAGGAAGTAAACGCAAATCCCACATTCTACTTCCACTATTTGATTAAAACTACATTTTGACTATCCGTTAATATTTATGGCTATATACTGTGTGGCTTATGCACTCACCAGCATAGTTAGCTCAAGCAAGCAATACAAAGTAGGTACCAACAAGCTAGTAGAACCACCCAATGATGTTATTTACTGAATTTAAAAATAGATATAAGATAGATAGTCAGACAGATAAAATGACAAGCAATGAAATTGGTAATTTTCTTATTGAAATGTCAAGAATAAAATTGTCTATTGTTAGTTGACCACTAGTTGGCACAAGTGAGCAGATGCCACATTCCTGACAGCGGTGGCAGCAGTGATGATACAGCTCATCATATTGGTGATTTGTTCGTGAGAAGAAAACTGGTATAAGGGAGACCTACTGTTGAAGGTAGTGGTGCTTATAGTGCTGGCTACACAGATGAGGAGAGAGGGGAGAAACAGGTAGGACTTGAAAACGTGTTGTTAGGTGGCTATGTGAAAGAGTTTGAGTCAGAATGTAGCTCTTTAAAATAATTACATGTACTATTTAGTTTCGATCGAAGTTGTGAATTTCTTGAATGAAGCTGGTTCTTATTTTTGACAGACAGTGGCACACTTTAAGTGATGTATGGTGAACATTAGTTTGTTATTGTGCGTAGATATGATCAGAATATGGAAAGACAGACAACCTAAAGAGTGATAGGATAGCGGTAAATGATGCATTTGTGGTTTGTGTATTCCCTTCAATCCCATGAATACCTCACTTGTTGCAAAAGGATTGCACAGTATATCCTGAACCAACCTTGCATCAGAAGTCTGCCGATCATAAAGATATGGCTTAGAGCAGTCTGAATACCTCTGGGGAGTTGCCGGTTACCAACTGGGTGCCAGAACTCTCAACCGTACAATGCTATAGTTACATGATGTTGCTTTTAGGAGTTGAAAATGAGCGAGAGACTGCATTTGATTTTAGCTTACCACATGCTCATGAAGTTCGTGTTTTTTGCATGCCTATGCTGTATTATTTTCTTTTGATAAGTTGCGTTTTACATGTTTTTCTGACATCAAACCCAATTGATTTGTAAAATAGTGATTGTTATTATATTGCAAATTGTTCATTGTTACAGTAAATTGATCATTTATAAATAATTTTACATTACTCTGTTTGTCACAAATAATATAGAAAAGCAATCAGTGAAGTTGCTGGAAACATACAACATCATTAAATTCTTGATCGGCAGGATGCAATAGTCTCTGCTTTAGACTGGCAGTCGAACTGAAATGTCTTTGTTGATGGGGCCACTGGGAAGTCAGGGAGCATTTCCTCATTCTCTTTGATTTAGACAGCTCTTATCCATCGCTCCATCTTTCTTACATCCTCTGAAAGGGACAGTTTTAGTAGTTTTATGAATGTGATATTTAGCCGTATTTCACATCTGTTAGTTTGCTGTAAATCTTCTGAAGCGTTTTCACTAAATCACAAAATTTCAATTTACTATGGCCATGGCATATGAAATGTATGAAAAATTCATAAATCAACTGCGCATTTTCACTCAGTATTTGTTACATTGGACTGACCTTGATTGCAATGTTTGGTAACCATGGGATACATTTATGGATCAAACATCAGAATAACGTTATGGTGTGCCTTCTTTGATGTGGCCCTCTCTTACCTCTACCAAACTTTTATAGTGGTGAGCTTGCTTCTCTCTGTGGCGGAGATTGAAAGGCGACCTCATCACCACCATATACTAGTCATTCAAGTCAAGATTAACTACAATATACACACATTGTCAGTGTTCTAAAACTAAGTAGCATTACAATAAAGTGACAGCAACAGTAGTACCAATAACAACGTTGATATAGCTACCAATAACTAATAAATAATAACATTGAACACGCTTACACATGTTGATTCGTCAATAAAAGTGAACCATAAATGAGAGCTACACATGTAGTAAACATAAATAACAATGTAAAACCAGTTGAGACATGGTTTTATAATTATTATATTCTATTAATAAATCTGTGAAAAGTAATATTATGTGTTTTTTATCATCATGCAAAGCAAAGAACTTTCATATAATTAATTATTATGATAATAATACAAGCTAACCATATTAATAAAATTAAACTATTGCTACTGCTGTGTAAGTAATAAATAACAAGCTATTATTATAATTATTATCATTTTTCATAATGATAATAATCATAATAATAATAAATAATAATGATCAATTGAATTTTTTTATAGTAATATTATTATTATTATTATTTAAATGACAGTAGTACTAGCCTAGTAGTAGTTATGTACGTATGTATAACATTAGTCAATCAATAATACATAATAATTTATTAATTAATAATTTAATGGTATCAGATTAATTATAATTATTATTATTAATCAATTCAATTTCAAATTTATTGTCCTCACTTACCGTGAGAATTAATGCGTTGAACAACTTCTACTGTGCAATGAAAAAAGAGATCATTGAATGAGCTAGCCTCAAATAAATAAACTTTGTAAACTTCCGTGGCCAACACCTTTTTATGACTACGGGTTTTCGAAAATAAGTAGGGGTTTTCGAAATGGAGTAGGGGTTTTCGAGAGTACGGGTACGGTACGAGGTACGGGTTTTCTGCCTACCCGATATAAACAACCGCTGCACAATAAATACATGAATCAAAATCACAATCATATACAATGTAAAGACACTACAACATCACATGGGATAATCAACACCTACTGAACATAAAAAGGTGCCTCTAAATGTTTCCATGGACACTTTGTGCTCAAAAATGTTCTTGGAACCAGGAGAATCATTTTGTCTTTATATACCAGTATAAAAATCTGCTTATACTAATGCCACTATTTATAATATTTCTACTATTGCACATGGTTATGATATTTATTATTACAGTTTTTAGGTGTATTCGCGACCTGGATGGATGAACATCTGCTATTAATCATGTTTGGGATCCACATCAGTTGGCGGCGAACGCATCGATCCAGGCGTTTAATTTTTATTTTATAATAATAATAATCAATGTCCATTGACCCGGATCAGACATGAGAGCATAAAATTCCAATGTGCATTGTAGGGAGCATAATTATTTTCACATGTGTGAGCAAATCATCAGCGATGGTTATTGTGTCGTTGATTGATCATTGGTACTATTAGCATGATGCATCAGTAAGTAGCAGATAGTGGTAGCGAGTCAAAGAATGAACAGCTTTACACTTGTCCAGTTGACAACGTTTATTTCAAAACAATTCATTCTTGATTAACTATAACATTTATATTTATTGTTTTGACAAAATGGCTCTGTTTTTCATTATTATGATCAATTTATTTCCAATATATTGATATTGTACATGGAAATCAAAATAATTAGTAATAATAAACAACAAATATAATAATTAATAATATATAACAATAAAATGATAATAAATGATGCCGAGAGTGAACTGCTTCAAAACAAACGTCACCCACGTGGATATACATTAATTTTTATGTTATGAATCGGTAGAGTTCACAACTTATGAGTATGCCTCGCAAATTAATATGTTGTTGCTCATGGGGATGGTACTTTGCGATCCATTAAAAATATTGCTACCGGACCCATTCGCGTTAAATAAATTGCGAAAAACACTATTTGTTGTACAGATCGATCCAGGTCAAGAATATATCTTTTATTGCTAGCCTCATTTAAATGAGGTGAACTTGTCAAGTTACACAGAAATCATGCTTTCCATAACAATATAAATATCATAATGTTATGTGTAGCCAAATAGCAATTACCTTACAATCCTGCTGCAATTGTTTTGCTAGCTGGCTGCTACTAAAAAGCTTGGGGGACGGGTGCAAACTTTTATGTGTGGGTATAATGAACCATGGCTATTACAAACTTTATTGGCAGTCCTCTGGAGTTTGAAACAGCCATGTTACACTTTATAACTTCAGTATATATTGCCCTGTACCCCTTCCCCATCCCTAGCCCCTCCCCCCCCCCCCCCCCCCCTATTTTTGTCAATTGAAATCCACGCAACTGACACCTCCTTCCCTTTTCTTCAGTTCTCTAAATTACAGCCGCCTAGTGTAAATAGAAGTCTCCCTTTTTCCAAAAAAACTTTGGTAGAGACTAACAGCAAAATCTACACAGGTTGCTTTCCTTCGAAAGTGCAACTCCCAAAAAATAGAATACTATCAACAGTCCGGCAAATTGGAGAGCAGCGTATGGACCAATTTGATACATTTGCTTATTGAGAATCCAATGAGACTAGAGTATTCAAGCAACTCAGTCTTCATAAATAGGAGTTCAATACGTCTTATATTCAGTTGTTAGTCTGCCTTGCTAGTGAACATATGTTATCTGTACATTTTGTAACTTCACACCATAAAGTTTTTGTGATATATATGTTACCATCGTTGGCATGGTTGGTCGGTTACATCTGGTGGTTGGTTGTTAGGTTGAGTACAGGTTGAGTCGAGGTAAAGTGTGTTGAAAATCTGTCTAATCCATGGAGACTTAGTCATTGTGTTTGTTTTGATATACCCTAGAGGACTTAACATTCGCTAGAGTTTAATTTCGCTACCTACGTGATTACAATTGGTTCGCTAGAAAACATTTCGCTAGCAGTTCCGTGGCAATTATATTTGCAGTACACATTTTCGCACCCGGTTCTTCATATTATTGTTATTATATTATAATAGTAATAATGATAAGAAATAAAATGAGTATTATTATTTGCCTCAACAATGTGATGTATTTAGTTACTGTAGAATGCTAGGTTTCTTTCAGTAGGCTATGCTCACGTGATATCAGTAGCAGTTGAGCATGACGACAGTTTTGACTAGCTGTAAGGTAACTAATGGCTGTGAAATACACGTGCTCAAGACAAACCTATATCATTCTTCTATCTGAAACATAACATTTGGCGACGAGGATGTCAGATACAGAACAGCTAGCTAGTCAGGGGACTCCTGCAGCAAGTAACCAATTCTTACCAATGGCATTTGCACCACCGCCTCCATTTTTGAGCACCCCAGGAGAGCCTCCAATACCATGGACTACTTGGATAAAGATATATGACAATTATTCAACTATGGCACAGCTGGGGAGAGCAGATGAGCAGACACAGAAGGCTTATTTGATCAATTCTTTTGGTGTGGAAGGCCAGAGATTGTTTTTTAACATGCCTGTTAGTGATGACACTTGTGTTGCTGCTAGAGCTGCTATGAAGAGACATTTTACACCGGTGTGCAATGAAGTAGCTGAGCGGGTAAGGTTTAGACAACGTAGTCAACTGGCCAATGAGAGCGTGGAAGATTATGTGAATACTCTGAGGGAGCTTATTTCTGGCTGTAACTACACACGCTATGGAGCAGCTTGTGAGCAGGATATGCTCAGAGATCAGATTATCGAGAAGTGCCATTCAAACAAACTTCGCGAAAGACTCTTGTACTTGTCAGCAGAAAAAGCTCGTGAGGATGCATTATTATCATTGGATACAACAATATCTACAGCCAAGGCCATGGAAGCAGTGAGCCGAGATACACGTACAGTAACTGGCAGTGAGTCACATAGTAGTATGACCACAAATTTTGCTGAAGTACACGCTGTAAGTAAACCAAGCAGATATGCTGAGGTTAGGCAAGATAGAGCTACAAAGGTTGGTGTTACTGACAGTGATGTGGTGTGCTATGCTTGTTCCAAAGTGGGTCATAAATCGACAGACCCAAGATGTGCTGCGAGAGGTAAAATCTGTCGTGATTGCAAGGCTGTTGGTCACTTTGCTAATAGTAAGAAGTGTAGGCATGCTACTGCCATTGCTAAGACCAATCAGATTGTTTCTGCTAATGAGACTAAGGGGTTTTCAGTAGCAAATTGTGACAGTGTAGAAGGAGATGACTCATTTTACTGTTTTAACATTAACAGCAGTGGCTCAATAGATAGTAGTGGCAGTGCTATTATGATGAATGCAATTGTTTCAGTGTCTGGTGATGCTAGTGAAAACATTTTGTTTCAAGTAGATACTGGTGCAAAGGTTTCTATAGTTCCACGTGATGTATATCAAAAGTACTTTTCCATGTCTGTGTTAAAAGAACCTAGGAAGCGTTTGGCAAACTACTCGGGGCGGAGAAATCGCAGTGTGTGGGGTAGCTAATGGACGTGTTTCTGTTAAAGCAAATTCTTGTGAAGTAGACCTGTATGTGGTAGAACATGGCACACCCATACCAGGTATGGATGTAATTACAAGATTGTCATTGCTAGCCCCTGTACAGAGTGTAAATTGTCATGTCACCAAGTTTGTTCACAAAGTCAAGCTGAAACAGAACTTTGCTACTCATACTGCCAAGCGGCGTCCTATACCTCTGAATTTGCGGGGTAAGGTGTCTGCCGAGGTGCAACGTTTGGTATCGGAAGATATCATAGAACCTATAGATGCTTCAGAGTGGGCATCACCTATTGTTGTCGTCAGTAAAAAGGATAGTGATGACATCAGACTTTGTGTTGACTTGTCCAGGGTGAATCAATCTATTGTTATAGATTGTCATCCACTGCCAAAGATTGAGGAGGTATTCAATTCGTTATCTGGTGCCACGGTGTTCTCTACTCTTGATCTAAAAGGAGCATATAGCCAAGTACCACTGCATCCTGATTCGAGGGATTTGACTGCATTCATTACAGATGAGGGCTTATTTAGATTCAAAAGAATACCATATGGCCTGGCATCAGCACCTTCATTCTTTCAGAAGATGATGGGTATTGTTTTGGATAACCAGGAGGGAGTTCAGTGCTATCTAGACGATATTCTAGTGTATGGCAGATCTAAGCAGGAGCACGATACAAGGCTCAAGCAGGTGATTCAAAAGCTAGATAGTGTCAATTTGAAGTTGAACTACAGCAAGTGTGTCATTGGTCGACCAAAGGTGAACTACTTAGGGGCATTACTTTCTGGAGAAGGTATTCAGCCACAAGAGGACAAGCTAGCTGCCATTGCTGGAATGAAACCAAAAACAACGGGTGAACTTCGGACTTTCTTTGGTCTAATTCAGTACTATCATAAACACCTTCCAAACTTGACTGCACTGTCCTTGCCCATTCGAAAAGCTCTTCGGCCTAATGATGAACCATTGAACATGAGTCTTGAGTTGCAAACATGCATAGATGAGGTCAAGCAAAATTTGTTTTGTAGTACCGCACTATCGGCGTTCGACGAGCATCTTCCTACCAAAGTGACAACAGATGCCAGTATGAAGGGTTTAGGGGCGGTTTTATCACAGGTTCATCCAGATGGTCGTGAGTGTGTGGTTGCTTTTGCTTCCAAAGCCTTGTCAACAACTGAGGAAAAATACAGTGTTTTAGAGTTGGAAGCTCTCGCTTGTTTGTGGGCTGTTGAGCACTGGCATGTGTATTTATGGGGTAGGCATTTCACTTTAGTTACTGACCATTGTCCTTTGACTACAATATACGGTTCTACTAACAAGAGAGCAAGTCATAGAGTTTCTAGGTGGAGGTCAAGGCTAATGGTATACTCTTTTGTGATTGAATATCAAAGAGGAGAGTTGAACACTGTAGCTGATGGGCTTTCGCGACTGCCTATAGCAGGTCGATCATTTGCAGATGTGGAGAGTGAAATGGTGGCAGGCATTTCTGCTGTTAAGAAAGATGATTTTGTAGCTGCCTGTAAGAATGATGTCATCATAAAGGAATTGTGTCGAATGGTGAAACACAATTGGGTTGGTCAAACTGAGTTGGATGACTTCTATCGAAGATTAAAAGACGAGTTCAGCATAGTTGGTGATGTGGTGTTGAGATGTGGCAAAACAGTTGTGCCAGAGAGCTATCAAAGTAAGCTCATCCAGATTTCTCATGAGAACCACCAGGGCATGGCGAGGTGTAAAAGTCAGCTGCGATCCTTGTATTGGTGGAAAGGCATGGATAAGCAGATAGAAATGGCTGTTAGTAATTGTCATGTCTGTGCAGAAAATGTTTGTGTATCCCGCAATGCACCATTGAAACCAGTTCCATTACCGGAGCGCTGTTGGCAGAAGGTTGGAATTGATATCACAGGTCCTTTTGCGATAGCAAATGAAAACTGTCGTTATGCAGTTGTGCTCATCGACTACAGATCTAAGTGGCCTGAGGTTGGTTTTATGAAATCTGTTACATCTAAAAGCGTCATGGATTGGCTAGATGTAGTCTTTGCTCGGGAAGGGTATCCGGAGTCTTTAGTGAGTGATAATGGTTCACAATTTGTCTCTGGTGAGTTTGAGAAATATCTTGAGGAGCGGAACATTAAGCATTACAAGAGTAGCTTATATTATCCACGAGCTAATGGAGAAGTTGAGAGGTTCAATAGAACTCTCAAGAATGTTATTAAGAAGACTGTTGCTGAGCACAGAGATTGGAAAAGGAGTGTGGTAAAGTTCCTTCAAGCATACAGGTCAACACCTCACACCATTACTAGTACATCCCCTAGTGCTTTGCTTCATGGGAGACAAATGAAAACGAAGTTGACTCTAGATACCACTATGGTACCAGCAGCTGATACTGACATTGATGAGGCAGTTAAGATTAAACAACACAAAATGAAAAAGTACGCTGATAGCAGGCGAGCACCAATTGATCAGGACATTCAAGTTGGTGACCTGGTAAAAGTTAAAAAGCAGAGTAACCTTAAGGGTCAGTCAGAGTATTCTGAACCAATAGTAGTAGCTGCACGCTGTGGTAATAATACTGTAGAATTACAAACCGGTCAGAGATACAATCAAAGCAATTTGGCTCCAGTGCCTCCGTATGCAAATAGAGAATCTACCGGTTCCAACGTACTGCCAAACACTTCCCAGGTTCTCCGTTCACCCAGTACTAGAGTAAGGCATAAACCTAGTTACCTGCATGATTATGTTTGCTAACCGGACGCCCCTGCAACAAGACTGGTTGATGTTTTCAACATTTATAGTTGTCTTTACTATCTGTTTTACAATTACAGTTATGCATATGCCTTACCTATATTATGTTTAAATTTTACTGTCAAGGTTATTGCAGTTTATACATTTTACTGAGAGCAATTTTATTTTGGTGAAAGGAAATGTAGAATGCTAGGTTTCTTTCAGTAGGCTATGCTCACGTGATATCAGTAGCAGTTGAGCATGACGACAGTTTTGACTAGCTGTAAGGTAACTAATGGCTGTGAAATACATGTGCTCAAGACAAACCTATATCATTCTTCTATCTGAAACATAACAGTTACATGAGGGTATATTATCTTCTTGTACTTTTTAACCTCAAAATAAAGTATCCCCTAAATATGTTCTCATCTGACAAAGATATGGCAGTGCCAAAAAATTAAACTACAAATGAAATGGTAAAGAACAATATTTACCTCTGACCATGACCGTCACATAGTGCATGCTGTTAGGGGCAAAACAATGTTGGAATGCTAGAAATAACTGTTAGTCCCTCGATGACAAATAGAAACTTAGGCTCAGCTAGCGAGCCAAGTTGTTGTTCTGTATGAAACAAAATCGGAGTGGAGCTTATTATTATTTATTATTATTTTTTTGTTCTTCATTATTTTCATTATTACAACAACAGTGGTTATAATAATAATGTTATATTTATTTATTGTGATATATCAATAATAATAATAATAAAATATATTATTATTTGTTTTGTGTTCATGTTGATATCATATCACTGGAATTATTTTTTTTCAAATTTCGTTATTACAGGGGCTGGAAAGAAGTTCGTTGGAACTAAATTTCGCGACTTTTAGCACCCGCGAAAAACACGAAGGTTCGGTCCGGCGAAAACTAAAGTCCTGTAGGTATCTAGCCCTTCTACTGTACAGTGCTCCCTTTACTGCCCTAATACGGTACACAAACCGTTAGAGAGCGCTAAAAATTACTACAATATTAGAGCTTGAGCTACCTTGGAAAACCAGCGTTTTATAAGGCTAATTACTCATTCACCTTCCATGAGTCGATTAGGTAATAGTTTTCTACCTCCATGGCAACTAACAACACCCCTACCAAATGCGTTTTTCCCTAATTTGGCAAAGTTTGAAGTTTAAGAAGTGAACGTGGCAGTAAACTTTCTCAAATATGCAAGGAGCGTACTCACCCAAAAACAAGTTTCGGCACATCTTAAAAAAATAATCAAAGCATAAATCTGCTGTTATAAAAATCAACACCAGTGGGTGCAAACGACAGCCTACAAATCATGACAGCAAAGAGGATGCTCTAAAGGACCCAGTCAAAAAATAATTGATTTTTGCTGAACAGTTTAAAACTCTTATGCAAAGTACAAAACTGGATTATGTTAAAATTTCTAAGTAAATGATAGAAAACAGTTTTGCCCTTATACAGAACACCATTAACGATGTTATGTCATAATTTATATCAATAAAATATATAAATTTGTCTAATAAAATGATTTGCAAAACCTTAAACACTTAGTACCTGTGCGACGCACAATGCAACCATCGGCCTTTAACTAAACAAGTAACGTTGTGACAAGCAAGATTGGTCTTGTAAATAACAGTTCTGCACAAGTGTTTGTTTTTGTTCGCTTCATGTTCAAGGTTCATACTTTTCTCGTTTATATAAATCTGGTTGTGTATCCTATAACGAACTTTTTATATTGTGGCAGATTTTGGTGAATGTCAGTGGTAAACTGGTTGTTTATCACTCAAACATCCACATCAGTAAACTGGGATTTCACTCAAAGCCATCGTAAAGATGCTGTATTGGTGGAATGCCTTACTGTGCCGGTGGCACAAGATGCAGGGTCGGTATTGACTCCTCACCAATTCGGTATAGTGATACTGGGCCGGTACAAGATTGCCGCATAGTTTAGGATCCTTAAAACCACCTAGGAAATTACTCTAGTACAGGAACCAAAAGTACCCGCCCTCAAAATGACAGATATGATGACCACAAGCTAGATGTAGCCTTTGAGCCTTGCACAGCTTATGACTGGACAAAGGAGGCAGGACTACCCCCTCTAGCCACTTGGCACCATTTACCCTAACTCTTATTCATTGCATGATTTGCTCACTATTTATATACTTGTTCTAATTGGTTCATTTACTTCTCTTGCATTTACTTTTATACATATTAAGCAAATAGTTTCCTGTTAGTCTGTTTATAAAAAAGCTGATTCTGTTCATGCTCATTGTATTTATTCATTCATCGTGACTTGCCAATCACCCTAATGGACTTTGGTATTGATGAATACAACCACTATTCAAGCAGCACTCTGTGTAGCTTGTCTGTGTTGTGTTTGTATAGTTGGTTTATTAGTACTAACCAAGTACAAGTGACAAATCATGTGCACACAACTAGACACTACTAAACTCAATGAACAACTGATGACTATATCAAATTATACATAAACAGGAAATAGATATGCTATTTATAGTCAAGCAATAAACTCAAGACATGAGTCATACAGGAATATGTAACACTCCTCCCACTTTAGTTAAGTCCCACCAATATTTGGCTCAAGTTAATACTTGGAGGAGTCATAATAATCTGGGCGTTTTCTGGTACGTTGTGGGTATCGGTATGACGGTACGGCATTGTTATTGTCAGTGGAGGTGGTGGGTATGTCGTCACTACCAGCAGAAGCACTAGGTTCAGTCAAGCCATCAAATCGGGGTTGCAGCTGGTTTATGTGTCGCTTCCAAGTCCCTTTATCTGTATGCACCAAGTAAAGCATGTTGCCTAGTCTACCTGTTACTTTTCCAGGTAACCATTTGGTGCTTGAGCTGTAGTTTCTGGCATAGACAAGAGAATTTATGCTGTACTTCCCATTATCGTCTTTTTGGTGTGTGTTACTCTCAGTAGATGTTTCAAATGGATTCAGCAATGTGAGAGTGTTTCTGGGTTGTCTTCCATGAAGTATTTCAGCAGGTGATTTCCAGTTCAGAGTTGGATGGGGTAAACATCGATAAGTGGTCAGAAAGTTCTGGAGAGCTGACTTTGTGGCACTTCCTCCCGCACAATTTTTTTCAATGCTTCTCTTGAGCGATTGAACAAATCGTTCTGCTTCACCATTCGATGCTGGGTGAAAAGGTGGAGATGTCAAGTGTTTGATGCCTTTTCTCACACAAAAATTCTCGAACTCTTGGGATGTAAATTGTGGCCCGTTGTCGGACACAATAGTTTGAGGTAAGCCTTCGGTAATGAAAATTTGACGAAGAACTGCCACTGTATCTGATGAAGTGGTCCTACCAATATCAAGCATTGACACATATGGATATTTTGAGTGGGAGTCAACACAAACAAGCCACATATATCCCTTGAAAGGGCCTGCGAAATCTACATGAATCCGTTCCCAGGGTTTTTGCGTGGTCGGCCAACTCTGAAAGGACTTCACAGGGTCATTAGCGGAAAGTCTGCATGGCTCACAAACTTTTACTGTGTTTTCAATGTCATCATTAATTTTCGGCCACCAAGCGTATCGTCGAGCAAGTTGTTTCATACGAACGATCCCCCAGTGTGATGTGTGAAGAAGATCTAGAACTCTGTCACGAAACTTGTAAGGTATTACCACTCTAGCACAACTGTCACGTTGAATCATGATGACATCATCATGGACAAACAGTGAGTCCTTCATGTTCCAGTAAGACCTCAGGTGTTCTGAACATTTTGGTAAGCGGTTTGGCCAGGTACCATTGACAATATACTCTTTCACTTGGCAAAGTTCAGCATCTAACGAGATTTGTTCTCGAATGACCTGTGCATCGATTGGGCATTCTTGTAACTCCTCTTGAATTGCAAACGAAACCTCAGCACTGTCACTTCTCTCCTGGCCATCGAAAGTGGAATCAGTCCCCATCGGTAATCTGGAAAGTCCATCTGCATTACCATGTTTCTGTGTCGGTTTAAACTTTATTTCATACTGATAGGCCATAAGCTTCAAAGCCCATCTCTGCAGTCGTTGTGCTGTTAACACAGGAACGGCTTTGTCTGGTGCAAACATTGAAACCAATGGTTTGTGGTCTGTGACTAGCGTAAATTTTCTTCCATACAGGTATTGCCTGTATTTGGTCACACCATAGATGATTGACAATGCCTCTTTTTCAATTTGAGAATAATTCCGTTGATGATCATCAAGCGTTTTGGAGGCATGAGCTAATGGACGTTCAATTCCATTCTCGACTTGCATGAGCACAGCACCAATACCGTAGTTGGAGGCATCGGTAGCAAGAACAAGAGATTTCTCAGGGTTGTAGTGGGTAAGTTTTGTGGCCTTAATTACACTGTCTTTTAGTGTTTGGAATGCGTGGTGACAATCTTTTGTCCAGGTGAACTTGGCATTTTTGCGCAAGAACTGATACAATGGTGCAGCTTTTTCAGCTAAATCTGGTATGAAATGGCCATAATAGTTTATTTTGCCCAAAAATGCCTGTAACTGCTGGATGTTTTCTGGTTGTGGAAGTTGTTCGACTGCTTCTATAGCAGATTTGGATGGTGTTTTGCCATCTTTGTCGATGACATGACCTAAATATTCAACAGATTGCTTGAAGAACTCACATTTCTCTTGCCGGATGCGAAAACCATAATCCTGAAGGCGAGCCAGAAGTCTCTCTAGATTTCTCCAGTGCTCATTTTCTGTCTGTCCGGTGATAATCAAGTCATCTAAATAGGATGCTACTCCAGGTAAGTCAGCAATCATCGTGTCCATACACCTCTGAAATTGTGCTGGACTAGATGCAACTCCAAAACACATTCGATTGTAACGAAATAAGCCAAGTGAAGTGTTGATTACACACAGTTTCTTTGCTTCTGCATCTAGTTCCAACTGCAGATAGGCATCAGCTAAGTCAATCTTGGAAAAGTATTGTCCACCCTGTAGCTTTTCCATCAAATCACTCAATTTTGGCAAAGGGTGTTGATCAATTGATATTTGTTGGTTCAACTTTTTGAAATCTCCGCAAATGCGCACTTTCCCGTTAGGTTTGGAGACAGCGACTATGGGAGCAGCATAGTCGCTGAAGTCTATATGTTCTAAAACACCTTCTGAGACCAGCCTTTTTAGCTCGTCCTGGACTGCTTGGCGTTTTGAAAAAGGAACTTCTCTTGGCTTGAAGAAAACTGGTTTGCTGTCAGGGTGGAGATGAATTGGAACTTTCATCTTTTTGCAAAGCCCGAGTCCAGATTTGAATACTTCCGGATATTTGGTTGTAAGTGAGGCGACCTTTGCATCGATGTTGTGTTTAGGTACATGTGAAAAGTCAGAAACAGTTTTAGCTTGGATATTATCAGATTCAATGAACCCTTCTAAACCATGTTGGGAGAGACCAAATGCATCACTCCAGTCTAACCCGAACAAATTAGTTCCATGAGGAATGTCAACAACTAATAGCTTCAAGTTTTGGATTTCTTTTTTACCAACTGTTACAGTAACGTTGCACTGACCTTTCACATCCAGTTTACCATCTCCATAGGCTTAAAGAGATGTGTTTACTTTTTGTAAGGTTGGGGAACCAAGAAGTTTGAAACCTTCTAACCCTACCATTGAGCAAGTAGCTCCTGTGTCCCACTGAAACATAGAGTCCCGTCCATTGACCTGGGTATTGATCCAAACAGTTTTTCCAACGCGACTGATTAAGTTATCAGATAAGTGAAACACCTGTTCACTACAAGATTGCTCCGTCTTACAAAGCACACTTAAAACAGAATCCTCTATAGCCTTTGTGGCATGATGGTCAGCTTGGGCTTGCTGCGTGACCTTGGACATGCAAACACTTTGAATATGTCCTCTTTTGGAGCATTTTCGGCAAACAAGCTCTCGACAAGGACATTCATGAGCATTGTAACAGCTAGGACAAGACTTGTACATACCTGGGGAGTGTTTGACTGTAGATGGTGTACGTTTACTCTTACCAGGGTGTTTTTGTTGATACGATCCAGTCATTTTATTCACCATGCAATCAGGTGTAGGAGTTGTCTCCCCTTTAAGAATGTTATCTGTCTCTGTAGTTCTTATGAAGGATGCTGCTTTTTTTAAAACTTCGCTGAGTGACGGATCAGCATCCAGCAAACACTGGCGTCGAACATCAGCATGTGGAGTTCCCTTAATTATTACATCATGAATCTGCTCATCCACATAACTCTGTTTGCAAGTGGAGTTTTTACAAGTGAAATTGCAATCCCTAGCCAAACCACGAAGCTCCGCTGCCCAGTCAGCATAGCCCTGTCCTTCTTTCATTTTGCATTGGTAGAACTCGTATCTTGCAGCTTGGACATGAGTTGTATCCACAAAGTGTTGGTTGAGTTTCTCTGTAAGCCGGTCAAACGATTTAGTAATTATGTCCTCAGAACCAAATAGATTGGTAAGCAAAGTATATGTTTCTGGCCCAATCCAGGACAAGAGGCACGAACGCTTTTGTTCAGCATCATCCACCTTATAAACACTAAAATGCTGTTTGAAGCGCTGTAGGTACTGTGACCATTTCTCTTTTCCTTTGTTGAACGCTTCAAACTTGGGTATAGCTATTGTGGTGGCTTCTGGTGCAGCTGTACTACTCTTGTTGCCTAATATAGCGATGAACTGTTCTTGCATCTGCTGCTGCTGTTGCTGGAATTGTTGTTGCTGCTGTTGCATAGCCTCTAGGATTGCTTTCACTGTGCTATCCATAGCTGACAAGCAGTGGCGGATCTGGGGGGTGAGCCCTAGGAGCCCAGGCTCCCCCCCTACCCATGAATATAAGGCAAAAACTGTCTGAGAAATTAGCTGAAAATTTCCATCTATATCAGCTTCTAGATATCTCTTGTAATAAGAAGCCCCTTATTAATCAATAAAGATGATTGTGAGAAACAGCTACATAACCCAAGATCCAATAATTTTGACTCTAGTTCAGGGTTGTTTAAATGGGCAAACATTTTGTCTGCTTTTTGGTGCAAACATGCTCAGCCAAAAGGTCAAGGTCTTTCAGTTTACGTCGGTCGTCAAAATTGCAGAAGCTACTACTACCAATATTATTATTATTATTAATAAAGAAAAAAGTCCCATTATTTTTTTTCATTGCAAGAGTGGTTGACCTCTGCAAAAGTTTCAGCTCTCAAGTAAGCATTGCTACTTGCCGTTTATTCAATGCAACCAACAACTCAAATTTTACTATTAGTTGTCAATTATAAATAACGATTATAATATAATTAATATTATAATTATTATTTATTTATTATTAGTAATTATTTTATTAATTATTATTATCAGTTAAATATTATTTATTAATTATTATCATTTTTTATAATAATAATACTAATGATAATTATAACAATAATTATAAATGAGTATTTAATTATTATCATCCTCATTGAAGTAATTCTTTTTTGTTATCGTTGTGTGTATTATTATTGTTTATTATTATTATTATGATGATGATCTATGATGATGTAGTAGTTTAATTATATTAAATGATGGTAGTTAATTATTATTATAATGTAATAATAATAATTTATTATTGATAAATAGTGTATAATAATAAATATTTAGTAATTAAACTGTTATGTCATCATAATGAAGAACTTGTTGTTGTTATTATTATAACTGTTATATAATGATTTAAAATAATAATAAGCATCATTATAAATAAATAAACTTTTTTAAGTATTGTTATTTTCTAAATTATTATTATTGTTTCCTAGGTTTGATTCAAATGCATTTTAGGTGCTATACAATGGCAGTTGTATTATAATATCTGTGAAACTTGCGAAATACTGGTTCTAGAACAAGTGTCATAGCAGTTTCTTCAACAGTGTACATGGGGGATCCAATTTTGAGTCAGTAGAAGAGCAAATTATTTTAAAAAAGGGCCAAAAAAATTTTCGGCGCTTCGCGCCGAAATATTTTTTTTGCAAATGGGCTCCCCCCTCTGTGGCTGTCCAGATCCGCCACTGCTGACAAGTGCTGTTTGTTTATAGTCTAGTAATCCAAAAGTAGATGGTTGTAAGTGTTTGTTATAATAAAAAGTAATGTTGCTTCTGTCTAGTGTAGCTGAAGGCGTGAGAAGTCCATGTCTCTGACACCAGTTGTTGTGTTTGTATAGTTGGTTTATTAGTACTAACCAAGTACAAGTGACAAATCATGTGCACACAACTAGACACTACTAAACTCAATGAACAACTGATGACTATATCAAATTATACATAAACAGGAAATAGATATGCTATTTATAGTCAAGCAATAAACTCAAGACATGAGTCATACAGGAATATGTAACAGTCTGAGCCGTGGACTCTGTGTTTGCCAACTGGTCTGGCACTAACTATCATAGTTGTCACTGTCATACCGGCAGAGTGTCCACTCTCGACAGAGGTAGAATAATCAAAACTAGTGGAATTTTGTGGTAACCAGACCGAAATTCATTAAAATATAGAGCGCTAAGTGTTTTTGTTTACTCAAGTTCGTGATACTAGAATGCTGCTGCATTAAAGAATTGCTAAATGGATTTCATTGTGTACACTGGCTATTGTGAGTTCTATTGTGTAGATAGGCAATGAAGTACTGGTGACACTGTAATTTAACACAGGGGAGAAATAACTGTATCACCTTTAGCCTTCCCGAAACATTCGTTACTACCCTAGTAAATATATTCTTACCACCATCACCCCCCACCCAGAGCTTAAGGCTCAAACACACTGGAAGCGAATGTGCGCGGCGCGGCAGTTTTTACCACTAACGAAGCCGCCTGCCGCGGCAGTACCAAAGCACACTGGTGGACACCGCTAGCGGCTTCAATCGGAGTTGTCTGCCCCCAAAGTGCAGATAACTTTTGCTTATG
Source organism: Cryptosula pallasiana (assembly GCA_945261195.1). NCBI lineage: Eukaryota > Metazoa > Bryozoa > Gymnolaemata > Cheilostomatida > Cryptosulidae > Cryptosula > Cryptosula pallasiana. The sequence goes on along the minus strand of OX183131.1, from coordinate 55,932,404 downwards.
AACACTGTTTCCATTTATTATTATTATTATTTATTTATATTTGAGAGGTTTGCAATAAAGTATATAATCTAGGAGAAAATAACTTGTTGACATTTATCTACACTACAAAAGCAGATGAAAAATAAAGATGAGCAAAAGTATCTATCTATTTCTGACTACAATAGCTACACTATAAAGTCAGGTGAAATAAAAATAAGCAAAAAAATATCTATTCTTCTATTTCTGACTATTTTATAATAATTTGTGTGTGATAAATCACAAAACAAGGGTCTTTGGCGAACTTCATTTATATATTTTTTTGATTATTATTTATTAATTATAATTTTATATTACACAATATGAATTGAAGTATAAGTAGTAGTTAGTTTAATAATAGTCGTTTATTTTTTTTCTAATGAACAATAATAATATTTATTATTATTGCGTTTGGACAGCTGCAACAACTTCTCTACTGTTTGGAAATGCAAAAACGAAAAAGTTAGCTCGCTATCATAAAAGTTGGCAAGTTACTGACCAATCAGCGTGTTTGCCGCAGCGAAATATCAAACATGTTTAATATCTTGAGCGTCTATATATTTTTTGGCAAGCGGCATGCCGCGGCGGATTCGCTAGCGAAATTCGCGCTTGCCGCTTCCAGTGTGTTTGAGCCTTTAGTCACTTGATAATGACCTTACTACCCACTGCCATCTCCCCTCCCAGGTGTCGTACCTATGAACTATCAAGTATCAATACGCATGTTCATGATGGACTGAAAAGAATGCTTTGTTTCAATTGCATGTGTTTCTTTTTACATAAGTAGGGCCAGATTTGTATTATATTTGGTGTCGATTAAGCTGTATTGGTAAATACAAATTTCTGTACTTTTTATTGTCAGCAATTAAAGTTTGGTTAACATAACTTTTAGGATAGCGTACCTAGCCAGTTGCCATTGCTTACTTCTGGTAGCGGTTGGTGGGAGGACTTAGTAGTTGGTTGAGGTAGAGTGACTTGGTAGTTGGATGAGGTAGAGTGATTTGGTAGTTGGATGAGGTAGAGTGATTTGGTTGTTAAACTCCAACTGTGGTCGGGTGGAGTTAAAGTTTCATTGAGCGACGTGGACTCTGAATTTTGCAGGGTTGGGTCAAAGGTTAAAAACATTAGTCCCATCTAATTTATCAGCATTTTCTTGTCTAAAGCTCTTATGCCATTTGTAGCACAAGCCACTTCTTTTCTAATACAGCTGCAAACACAGCTGAAAGATATGTCAAAATTATTTTCTATTTCAAGTCTATTGTTATCATTAGTAGGGCAGGTTGCCACACAGTCTCAGAACATTACTTATAGTAAAGTCTAAACCATCAGCTATATTCACGACTAGACCATTGTAGTAAAAAGTCATGGCACAACAAAAAAACGGTTACATGTTTTTCACCAATGAAAGCCTATGCAGTCTACAAAAATGTGCACTTACCATTTTTGGAATATGAAATCTTTCTCCTTCCACAATTAGAACTGTATCAGTCAGATCTGTAGCGGTGCGATACCTGCCGTTGACCATTGGTGCTTTTGCTGTGGCAAACATTGCTGTATAATTAAATGCTTCCCAGCGTCAGTCGTAATAACTAGTGTTCAATCTTTTTTTAGTCAAATTGTAAGCACGCTTTACTTTTGCGTTCAATAGATTATAGCTCTCAAAGGTTGATTCTGTAAAACACAAGTATGCTGCCTATTCATTGTGTTGATTAGCAATTATTGCTTTTGTTCTATTCCTTTCATACGCGAGGTTCTAGAGGCAAACAAATGCATATTTCCCTTCAGTTGGTTGTCTTCTCCTGCAAACAATTTTTAGTCCAAAAATGCTAGTTATCCACAAATGTTCAGTCAGTTGTATGTAAACTTATGTTTATCGAGTTTGTTAACGCACGGCTTTACTGCGTTTATGAGCTACTAGCCCTAATTCTTTGAAATTTTTTTTGGTTTATTCACTGGTTAGCTGCACTAAACCTGTTATCACCGTTAACCTACAATCATATACATAACAGTTACACGAATCAGGCGGCCTATATAAAAGTGGAAATGAGGTCCTAAAAAAAGGGGCAAAGCTTATTTTTTTATATAATATCTCCATGCGAGTTTGACCAGTATTGCGTGACAATGGCAAGTGGAGAAAAAAATAAGGGAAACACCTTGACATCATCTCTAATCGGTAAGGACAAATCAGTAGCTATTCGGTAGATGTACATGTAGCATGAGCTACACTGGAGAAATTTTGTAGAGCATCCTCAAAACTTATCTCAAGGGAATGGCATGGCAGTTGAGGTTTTATTGGTTACAAAATACGAAAGAAAACTCATTTATCTACCAAAGCATACAAAATTTTGATTTCTATAGGCAGCCTAAGAAAATATTATCACATCCAAGTGTCAACTTTTCATAAAACTTTTCATTTCTGAAATATTTTTGTTGCCAAATCTCATAAACAACAAATTCTCCATTGATATACCATACCAAAGACCTTGCTTGCTAATACCATAAATTAGTTTTTCAAATTAATAGGGAAGCCAAACACCCATTGTTCATATTGTTCATGGACACAATGGCAATTGATCCTGTTCAACGTAGATAATTTCCTGTGTTAGCTACCGAAAGCTATGTAAGTGGTTATTGGGTGTGTTAAGTAGGCTCTTTAGCGCATATATTTGTGAAAGAGTGCAAGATATGACAACTATTTGTATGATAAAACACCTTTTTTTGGAAGAAGTCAACAATTTTTTAATGTCGAGTTATATGATTGGAAACAATTGCTTGGACCTGGTTTCTTTGGTAACCATGCCCGCTTGCGCAACTGTATGTACACGACCGCGCTTTAATACAAGTTAATCCGCTAACACTTATTTTCCATTGATCTCTATTTCGCTAAACATGTATTAAATACCTTTCGTTCAATTTTGGAAACTCAGCCGCTACTACCATTAAAGCCATTACTAATTCCAAGCTCATCTGGCTTTATAAAACGAAAAAAAAAATTTGTCATAAGGCCACATAAAATTAATAAAGTGCATTGAATAGGAAAGGTTGAGCTGGTTTGCACTAAAACACATCACCAGTTTAATTGAAGCCAGCAAACATCATACTCATTTCCTTTGATATATTTTGTTAATTTGCTTTGCCATGTTGCTCAACAGCAACATCGTATGACCAACACCACCGTCATCTTGTTGGTAATTACTGTTGCTGTTGCTCCTCAGCTGCATGTCACTGCCTGCTAGTTGTTGTTGTGTATGGTCATGATGTTACAGTGTTTCAATCTCTTGAATACTGTAGTAGTTTTTACACTGGCTACTAGACACAACGGAGTCACTCCATCAACTTCTGTAGGTTATTTCGGGATCACTCCGAATCAAGCTACTAACTGACGGGGTCCTAGACCCAAACACACAACGGCAAAGGTTCAATTAATAATACTTTATTTATTCACAATCCATTTAGCAAGATATAATGTTAGCTAGCAACTCCACAAGACTTCTGACTTCTCATCACACAAAAAGCTCCTTTTATAGGAGAAGGGGAGGAAAACTCACCCCCTTATTTGGGTGAGCCAACCACATAATACAATAGAAAATACAAACAAATCACAATATAGCGTACAAGATTATATACAAAGTTAGCCAATCACAGTCTTGAGCACATGGTGTTTTGCCCTGGGCACTTGTTGCCGCTCTTTTTCTGTAGCTGGTAATCTTGCAGTCCTTATTAGGGCATGCTGGTATTTTTCCATTCCTTATTAGGACATGCTGGTACTTAGCTTGCTCTCCTGGGCTTCGTAGTTGTCCGATTGGAATCCTGATTGGGGCATTAGGTAGCTGGGACCCCAGGCTATCTCTTCCATTTCCTTTCTATCCCGGCCCGGGGTAGCTGACCCGGGGAACCCGGAGTAGTTTTTTAGGTGTAACCTTCTCTCTCTACGGGGTCTGAGCCTTTAGGGTCCACTCTCAAGGGGATGATTCGTATTTAGACCGAAGGGGGAGAGGAATACTCATACAAATCTCCCACAATACTTTTATACTGGCATCAATAGGGATATATTTTTAGTTATAATTATTTAAGTATTAAGTGATAAAAGTAATGTTGCTGTACCGCTGTACCGCAATTTTGTTATTGAGTTTTTCAGTTAGGTGTTGATAACTTTTGTAATGGTCTTGTCTATGTGGTTGGTGGACCTTTTAAATGAAAAAACTTACCTACTGACATAAAATACAAAAAAAGTAACATTGTAATTGATTCCGGTCTGGTTCCATGGACGTTCACTATGCTCAAGTATTGTACCTCTCTCTAAAGGGGACACCATGCTGCTGACAGTGACAACTGTGCAACCGAATTATCCGGTATAGCTAGAGCCATGGCTCACGCAAACAATCACCGAGTGAACTTTAAATGCTGGCTTTATTCTCACAAGACAAAGTCCAACGGTGGCAATCCACTAGGGTTATTGGGACAAGACATGACAATGAATGCAATGAATAGAGATAAAGTCAGCCCTTTTGTAGGTGGACTGACAGGAAATAATTAGCATAAGAACAATAGTGCAGAAAGTAAGTCAAATAATGCAAGCAGATAAATAAATAGTCAACGAATCAGGTATGGTAAATAGTTAAATGTAAAGAGCGCCAAGTGGCTAGAGGGCGGAGTCCTATCTCCATTGTCCAATCACATGTCCCACAGGGCTCCCAGGATATAGCCAGCTTATGGTCCACTTGTCTGGTAATCCGACGAAGGGTATTTTCAGTTCTTGGCCTTGACTAAGTTCCTAGGTAAGTTTAAGCTTCCTCCTCTATGGTGGCTATCTTGTGCCGTCCCAGTATAGCTATCCCGGGTTGATAAGAGGTCAATACCAGCCCTGCAGGGGTCACTACCGGCCCTGCATATTTTGCCACCGGCACAGTACAACTTCCCACCTAGTCAGCAGTCCGCCGAAAGCTGTGTGTAGAAGTCTAGCGCATCATTCGCAAAGGGTGAAGAGTAAACTACCTGTTTACTATAAACTTTCACCAAAATCTACCACATAACTCTCTCCATTAAAGGCATACTCTGGTTTTAATTACAGAATATCCAGAGCAATATGTGGGTGAGATATTTTCATATCCGGATTAATCATACTTGACTAACTATAGTGTATAGCCAGGTAATATGCCATGTGATGACATAGCACCTCTCTCCAGAGAAGGTCATCACAGGTGACCTCCCGTGACGCAACTCCCCCTGGATCATGGGGGAAGCTGGTAATCAGCTCCATTTCCTCCTCTACTGGAGGGCTCACGGTCTTCACCAGACGTACAGTGAGTGTTGGTTTCACGTCCACTTGGGATCGTGTCTCCACAACGGCTTGTGCAGGCAACTCTGCAATCGTTTGCTTGCATTGATAGTGGGCTTGTTGGGATATGGTGTCATGTATCAATGACAACCGTTGCCCTGGAAGTGCTACCGCTGGTACGATGCCACGTATTTTCACTACAGGAGAGTGATGGCTCCTCTCAGCAGAATAACAATGTTTTCGTTCCTTCATTTTACCCTCATTGTGTACCGTAGAGGTGCCAACTGCAGCCCATTCTGGGGTGTAGTGCACAGTGTTATGGGGCACTAAGGCTGGCGGTGAAGAGGTCGTAGCACCATCACTCCTAGCTGCCTCAACAGGCTTCTTCTGTCGGTACTGTCTTAAATGATTACAATTACCTGATGCACTTGCAGTCCCTTGTGACTGCATTTCCTCGGTACTTGCACTGGCCGGGGTGGTCTGTTCATTACCTTCACCTAGGGAGAGAGTGGGGTCTTCACATAACTTGGGGGTTTGCATGGTAGTTATTTGTGTCTCTGCATAGTTGGCTGATGGACAGTTATCAAGGCCTGCATCCTGCAGCAGATCTGCCTTGTGGTCCTCAAGCTCTATGTACTGGTCAGCCGCCATGGCTAGCTGGGGGATTATCCTGTCACAGTCACGATCAGGTACGAGTGGCCGGCCTGTGCTGCAAAGTTGATTACAACTTTGACTCAGTCTGTCCACTTGTGTTGAAAGTGCAGGAAGTGCCGAGGTTCTTGGGGTTTCGGGCCACTTTTCTAACCCTCTCTTGGGGCGTGGTGTCATCAATCTCTTGATTGGAAATTGTCGGAGGACATCTGGGGATTGTTTATTCTTCTTTGTTGGGGTTGGATGGCTGAAGGGTGGCTGCCTCCCTCCAGCTGCGAGGATCCCCTCTCTGCATCGTAGGGGCATAGCCAGCAAGGGGGAAAACACTGTTTCGTCTCTAGCGGTTACAGTTTTAGTCCGATTTGAGTGAAACTTGTTGCAGTAGACTTGTAGCTGGGTACTCTCTTCAGCTTGGTGACTATCCCATATGGTTTTCTCCATCCGGGGTGTCTGTGTCCGGACTGTCTCCGTCTTAAAGCGTATCTCTTCTTTGGGGGTCAGTGGAAAATTCGTCTTATGCTATCTTGAAGTTCTCTGGGGAGATGTTCACTCCAATTAGGACCGTGGGCAGGTGCCAAGCATATGGCCAACCTGACCACAGCCAAAGCATGGTGGTTTAGACATCGTCTCGCTCAGAGGTGGTGGGGAATGCGCTCTAGCTTGCCTCAGCGACCGAAACTCCTCTGTTAAGGTCTTCAGGCTGTCCATGATAGCTGCTATGGGATCCGGGATGGTAGGTGTGGGCGTGCTGTGTACTTTTTGTACTGGGGTTTGAGGGGAGACACATGAAGACGGGCTCCTAGCAGCAGCTTTTATCCAATCCTCTTCATCTTGTTCTTCTACCAGATGTAAATGAGCCTGACGCTCCTCAAACGGCGCTTTAATCTGCAGATATTCGTTGCCAGCCTGGACTGCATCAGCCAAGTCCGCGGGCTGCATAGCCAATAAATGTCTCTGCAGATAAGCACAGCCAACTGTAATACTGAATGTATGCAGCATCATCCTCTGCAAGGGTTTGTGAGGGAGGTCAGCATAAGTAATGCGTACCAGACGCTCTACCTCAACAGCATGTTCCTAGAGCGACCTTTTGTGCTGTCTGAGCAGGCTCGTGAGCCGGGACATAAGTAGTAATAAGGGAGCAGATCTCTGACATGGAGTCTAAGGATTAGAAGGTTCTCCTGGTTCCTGGTACTTGAAGTATGCCCCTGTTCCCGTGCGAGCCTGTGAGGTACCTTTTTGTGTGCACCAGTTGTTTAGAATTTAGTTGTGCAGGGGATTTATATTGCGATATTTTATGTCGTTTAATACATTGTATGGTGTGTTGGATGTTCTGGAGGTTATCCTGGAGGTTATCTTGGAGGTTCTCCTGGTCTATTGGATGCCTTTTTGTGTGCACCAGGTGTTTAGGTGTTTATTGGTTATTGGTATTTATTGGTGCCTTTTTGTGTGCAGCAGGTGTTTTGATGAATGATGCGATGTTGATTCAATTACGGGTTTGTACGATGTTAGATGTTTGAGTATTGTATAGAAATGAAGCGGTTGTGTTATGTTTATTTGAATAAAAAACACTAATAGTACAAGTAATGAAGTATATAATAGTAGTTTATAAAGTGAATGTAATGAAATACAGTATAATAGGTTGAAAAGCATAGTATTAAACACTATGAAAACTTGGTAATTTGTGAAACATCGAATGACATTGCAAGAAATATTGTCATATTATAAAAGAAATACTACATATACTCTTGAAAAACTACTAACATCATTTTAAAAGAAAATACAGAAGATCCTAAGCATTCATCTATTTGGATGTATCCAGAAATAGCAGGATGGATTTGATGTAAAGTTCTTTCAGTCCATTTCAATTTATATAACTTTTGAAATAGTGTTTTATCTCAATCGTTTCTTTTAATTTTTTTTAAATAATCATTAATGTTCATCTTTTTCATCAATTTTAAAGCAGTTTGAAAATTGTTTCCCGTCATAATACAAAATATCTTCATAGGATCGCCTTGTTGAAATATAGAAGGTCTGTATTGAGTTGATGAAAGTTCGCCATATAACACTCCTAGGCTGAGCATATGTTGTCTCATGCAAAATATTATTGCTTGAAATTTTAATTGGTAAATCGCCTTCTCCTGCACAATCACATTTTCTCTGACGTATTTGTGATATATTTCTGGCAGGAAATATTTTATGTGGACTGTTTTTGATGTCATAATGATCTAAAATAAAAAGTTATGTATTAGTATAGGATGATAAACAGTAAAGTAAAATAATTATAAACTTTTAGTTTTTAACTACTACTAAATAGTATTTTTTATTAATTCTTACCTTATTACCGAGAAGTCTGCTGTTAGTCGTATAATGAATACTGTAGTAGATGATTCTTCAGAAGCTATTGCTGGAGAGAATGATTTCTATGTAGAGAGAACAGTTCTTAAATACTAGAAGCTACACCTACGGATTAACCTTGCACCCAATGAGAACATTCACGCGAAAACCCTTTTATAATAATGTTATTCAAGCAAAAACCCTCTGTATTACATATAGATTATTCGTGCAAAGAATGGGATCTTTTTGTCAATAAAAAACTTCTTTTCTCAGACAAAAAATAATGTTGTTTTACTAAGTGGAAAAATATTGGTATTTGTGCGGAAAAACAATGTCTTATTTGCGTGAGAAAAAGAGTTTTATTTTGTTTTATTTGCTCGAAAAAATATACATGCTGTAAAGAATTTTCGGGTTAAAAACGAAGTTCGATTTTATACCAAGATTATTTTACTTCAATTGTACATAGCCTATATGCAAGATTAATATTTACATGTATTTATAAGCATGATAAGTTATTTGGTAGCAAGATTATTGTACTGTACATGGAGTATATAGGAGTTTAATATAGTATTTGTAATAGCTTAGATAATTTTACAATGAAAGATAAATATGTATAGTCTACTCATCATCATCATTATTATGTATTTACATAAGAAAACAAGTATATATTAATTAAAATTTACAGTATTGTGTAGGATTTCACTGTGCGTGTATGTGTGTGTGGTAGCTTCGTCTACCTGCACAACCTCCCTAGGTCGGTGATGGTTTGCTGGTGCTCTAGTAGCAATGACAACCCATCCACAGGTTGATAGCCTTCCTAGCAATGATGGTCGATCATTGCTGGTTGAGGCCAAACTGCCTGGATGTATTGACTACTCTAGACAGCGGTAGTGGCCGAAAAATGAAGGTGAACTAGCCAAGGCTATTTCTGACTGGCAGAGGTTCGGTGCCTACTTGTCTGTTACAACTTGTAGTGCAATAGTTTCAGTATACTGGTGTGTACTGTGCGCAATGAAGTTATTGTAAACAAAGAACTTCTGAGAGTGTGCAAGGCTTACTCTGACTTTATGTACTGATTACATTGACATTTATGCAAAAGGAGTACAATAGGTTCAAGGAAGAACAAAAGGTTTGATTGAAGGTCACGCCTGACACAAGTTAATTGGTTAAATACAGCTAATGAAAAGTAGTAGAACTAGTAGTGGGTTGGCAGTAGTTAACCGGTTGACTGAGTATACTAGTAGGCACATGTTTAGTAATAATAATAATGGATAATGATACAAACATAGAACGACAGACATAGAACGCTAAAATAGAGTTACATAGATTGTTTAATGGCGCCGTCCGCCACAGTATTTGATATTTGGGAAACATTTGTAACAGAAAGTCATATATTTGCTTGTTAGTAAAGAATTTGAGTAATACTTTTTACTAATTGAAGCAAGGTATTTGTTGTAGGATTTTACTGAATCTTGAATGATAGAGTATTTTGTTTAGTTCTCCTGATCAGTTCTATCCTTTAATATCTAAAACAAAAATTTACTTGCTGTATAAATTCTTCTATCTAATTTGAGTTGAAGTATTATTTACAATGGTTAGATTGTATTAAACAGAAAAGAGAAAACACTCACCAAGTTGTATTGTGTGTCTTGTACTCTCTGACCACAATTTCTAGTCTACTCATTTTCATCAGCACTGACTCCTGCTTCAAAATCATCAAATTCCTCCTGTAGGAAATCTTTAAGATCAGTTTCAACATTCGATTGCAATATCTCCTCGTTGTATTTTGCTCGTTCACGATTTCGTTTCCAATCAATGAGACTGAATGATGAGAGAAATACAATATCATGATACGCGTTAGAATTTTCACTACTCCTTTTCCCTTTGTAGATCATCACACCTGGAGAATGTTTTTTAGCTTCTTCAAAGTATCTGGTAACACAAGTTTCGTCACCTCTCTCTCTCCATTTTTTTGCAAGACGTAACTGATACAATTTACGACAGATTTTTTTCCATTGAAACGATGAGGAACAAATCTCTCAACAACATCTACGTAAGGGAAAATCGCGCACTGATTGCAATTACTGAGGGTTTCGATGTTCATGCTGTGTTCGAGTTCGGCCTTTGTCATCATACACAATTGTCGTGCTTCTTCATCAACTTCCCTTTTGGTTAGACGTTTTGTGGTGACAGGTTTGACATCGTAGCAAATAGTATTTTTCTTTTTCGGATTTTAATTTTTACCCAAGTACACAATGTTGAAAGGTACTGGGCAATTATCATAGTTTAGGTTTTCAGCTATTCTAGCCGGACAAAGAACTTTTTTGCTCTGAAAATTATCTAAAACTGGATTACCAAAGTACAGGAGTTCACAATATTTAGAATCTATAATTTTAGGACTAACAAAAAACACCTGCATAACGGTTGGGATAGGAAGATCTGCAAGCGTTTGGTAAGTCCGATCTTCCGCAAGGACTATTGTTTTCTTATCAGGGAGAGCAAAGAGCGTTGTTTTCTCATCAGGGATAGCTTGTTTTCTTCCTACTCGCTTTTTTGGAACAGATTTTTTTTCTTAGGAGCTGATTTGATTGTTCTGCTTCTGCTTCCTGATGGATACGGATCTGTGCAAAGGAGATCTTCAGAAAGATCATCCATAATAATCTAAAAAATAAAAGAGCAATGTTTGCAATAATATAAACAAATAAAACATTCTGAAGTCATACTGAATACTACAGGGTTTTCGCATGAACGTTGTTTTTTTTGTTCGTATATAAAAAGTTTTTCTCATGTAAAAAATAACGTTTGATTTTGTGTAGAAAAAAGCTGAATCATTCAACTAAAACATATCTTTTAGCTGAAACAAGACCTCGTAGAAAAAACTTGGTATTCACATGAATAAACCTAATGTTTCATACAGAAAAATAATGTTTTATTCCCATGAAAGACCATCCATAATAATCTAAAAATCAATATTTGTGATAATACAATCAAAATAAAACATTCTGTTTAATTTTTAGGTACAAATAAAAACAAATAATTAAAGCTTAGTTGTCGGGTACCTGACGCTTTACTACGTTTTCACTTGACTATTACCGAAACCTGATGAATAATATTATTTTATTAAATTTTACCTTAGCATTATCAGTCTTTTTATTATTTACTGAGAAACCTTTTAGTTATGGTAGTAGATCCTGTAGTAGATGATGTTGCTTTTTTTAATGCTATTGCTGAGGTGGATGTATTCTGTGTAGAAGTGCTGCTTCTTAAACAGCAAAAGTTCTATTGAATACTTGAGGGTCTTTGCGTGAATGTTGTTTTTTATTCGTATTTAGCAAGGATTTTATCATGTAAAAATAATCCTCATTCGCTCAAAAAAACACATTTTTTTCTTGCTGAAAAAAGACAACCTTCACACGGAAAACAAATTGGTTTTGCGAGAATAAAACAAATTTTTCATCACGAAAAGTATTTTTTATTCACGGGAAAAGACAGTACTTCTTCACTCAAATGAACGAATATTTTTAGTTGGAAAAACACATTCTTCACATGGAAAGAAAACATTTTTTTCACTCAACTATTTGTATGTATTTAAAAATGATTTTCTCACGTAACAATAATCCTTATTCGCGCAAAAAAAACACATTTTTCTAGCTGAAAAACGACACAACCTTCATGCGGAAATCAAATTTGTTTTGCGAGAATAGAACAATTTTTTCATAACGAAAAGTATTTTTTATTCCCGCGGAAAAACAGTGTTTCTTCGCGCAAATGAATGAATATTTTCAGTTGAAAAAACTAATTCTTCGCGCGGAGAGAAAGCATTTTTTTTACGCAACTAAGAGTGATTTTTCATACAGAAAAATAATTTTTTATTTGCGTGAAAAAACGACATTATTTCATGTGAGTGAACAAATATTTTCAGTTGGAAAAAACACATTCATCACCCTGAGAGAAAACATTTTTTTCACGTGACTAAGAGTGATTTTTCATACAGACAAATAATTTTTTGTTCAAGCAAATGAGCAAATATTTTCAGATGCAAAAAAACCCATTCTTTGCGCAAAAAAAACACATTTTCAAAAATGAAAAATAATTTTATATTTGCATGGAAAACAACCCTTTTTCACGCGAAATGATCGATTATTTTCAGCCGCAAAAAACACCTTCTTTGCGCAAACATAATTTTTTGTACGACTAAAAAAAATGACTTTTCTGTGGGAAAATAAACCTTATTCGGGCGACTAGAAAACATTTTTGTAGCTGAGAAAAGACACGTCCTTCAGGCGGGAAACAACTTAGTTTTCGAGCAAATTAAAAAATTTGTCATAACGAAAAGTTTAATTTGCGCGAAAACAAATTTTGTATTCACGTGGAAAAACAGTACTTCTTTGCGTGAATGACGGAATATTTTCAGTGGAAAAAACACATTTTTCACGCAGAGAGAAAACAATTTTTTCACATGACTAAGAGCGATTTTTTTTATTTGCGTGGAAAAATAACACTTTTTCACACGAATGCAAAAATATTTCGAGCTACAAAAACACACATTATTCGCGCAAAAAAAACAGTTTTTCACCCGACAGAAAAAATGATTTTTCATACCAAAAATTAAGTTTTTATTTGCATGATTTCAGCTAAAAAAGATACAACTTTCATGCTTAGGAAAAACGATTTTTTGTGTGGCTAAAAGTGCTTTTGCATACAGAAAACTAATTTTGTATTTGCGCAAATGCAGAAATCTTTTAGGTTGAAAAAAAAAACATCCTTCGCGGGGAAAACAGCTTTTTTCACGCGACTAAAAATGACTAGACATACAGAAAATAAATTTTTTTTTCAAGGATTATTCATGCGGAAAACTATAAGTTCCACGCAAAACACCCTCGGTAATATTGCAAAGGATTTTGTCGCACCTTTACCTAACAGCTACTAGAGAAGTGTACTTGTTTAGCAATGTAACAGTAATTGCTAATGAGATCTACTTGTTTGCTAGTAGTGGCTCTATGTATAGATGAGCTATGAGTCAATAAGCTCCGTGTTGTGCCGTGTGCAAGTATACTAATACTATTTGGTCAACTGCCAACTGAACACACCGGGTTACAATAGCTAACACTTTATTGCTTCAAGAGACAAAAGCTTACTCAGAGTACTTCTCTTTGTAAGCGCACAATCCAATCTGCCCACTGGGCCACATGTTGACAAGGTTATGCAGTTAGATATGCTAATGAACAGTTGAAAAATAGCATAAGATAATTGGTTCATAACAATAATATAGGTCATACAAAAATAACAGACAAACAGGCGCAATGCAAACATGTATATATCAATAGGCAATAACAATAACGCGCCAGTCCAGTTCTTCAGTATGGCGGGAAATCCCCTGCTTGTGTTCTTTATTCATCTATCCTTGCGGCAGGCACTCATGCACCTCTGTATTAAGGGCAGTCAGGCGTAGCTGAGTCTAGTATAGCTAATGCGTGTTTACACACTGCATACTGGCTAGCAGAGCATCAATGTGAGAGGCCACCTATGCTAAATTCCATTACATAGGCCGCTTCAACTATTAGTATCGCCGTACTCATAGTTAACTAGTCATGAGGTGGCCGCGAATCACAGGGCCGAATCAGGTGGCGGAGGAGAGAGATATACGCTTACAGCGCAACCCTTTGCACAAGTCCATGTGCGTTTAAAGTAGGGGGAATCACGCCCTGCATAGTTAGCAGAGGGAGTGAAGGGGGACCACAACCAGTGGGCTAATAAAAGGGGGTGAGAAGGATAGCACATCACCCGGTGGTTAATACGGTAGAAGGTACACACAACCAGTGTGACCGACTGAGAGAGTTGCACACAACCAGTGTGACTAATGGAGGGAGGGGTGCACACAACCCGTGTGGCTGACGAAGGGAGCGGAGGAACACCTTTCCTAGAACAGCTGGCCTCGCACTGTCTGTGCGGTTTGCTTTAGTTCAACTATCTCTCCCTTCAGGAGTTCTGCTTGCGCCTTGAGCCTGGCGACTTCTATCTCTGAGAGGGTACCCGTGACCACCTTCATCCGAAGGCCCTGCAACTGAGAGTCCAGTTCAGCGGCGCCCTGTTCTATCGCGGCAGCCCATCGTGCCCTGTTCTGCATAAACCGTACTGGCAGATCTACCTCACAGACTGGAGGTTCTGCTGGTGAGAGCACGAAGGGAACACTGGGTGCTGAGGTCCGGCGTACTGCCAGGGGAGCAGGGGGTGGAGAAGAAGGGGGCCCGGGGAGACAATCATGGCCTCAGGACTTGGTACAACCACCGTGTGTGGCTTCTTTGGTATCTTGTACCCGGTTAGGGGTAAAGCCAACAGCGGCACAATGCCAGGTGGTGTAGAGGAGGGTCCTGGGAGGGGAGCCGTGACTGCATCACACCGCGAAGGTGCTGGGGGAGGAGGCTGGATCTTTCCAGTCTGGGTGGGCTGGCAGGTACGGAAAGGCGCTGGATTAGTCCATTTCTGGTACCTGCAGAAAGCCGAGTAACTCTCTCGGTCTACAGCATAAATATAGCCAAGGCGTTGGTGGTGATCAGGATCGTCTAGACCTCCACGCTCCCTCTGGTGACAGTATATGCTGTCTCTGCTGCTACTCGAGTATCTACAGTGGCAAAAGTAGCGTACGTGGTGCTGGCGGACATGCACCGACAGTTGTCTCATGTTCTTTGCTGCGAACTTACAACTTGGGCAGGTACTGCGCCGTGCCCTTCTCAAATCTCTCCGGATGGCTTTCTCCGTATTGGGGGCAACCCACTGCAAGAGCCGCCGAGCAATAGGAGATTTCTTGCCTACCAGGTGAGGAGCTACCACCTCTTCCTCTACGGTTGGTGAGGAAGGGCGGGAGGCAGCAATGTCAACTAACTTGACTACAGGCGTAGACCCCGAAAGAGGCGGTTCGTCTACTGGCAAAGGGGAGGTGGGCACCTAAGTGCAGAAATCAAAGTGTGGTCAGCCGTTTCCAGCGCTATTTTATATAAGGACAACTCCACTGGAGCCAAACTTTACAAATGGTCATATAAGTCATCATTGGCTGAAATAGTTTTTACTCATTTATTCAATATTTATATCGTAAAATAAATTTTTTTTTGCAGTAATACCTCTGTGAACATGTTTTGTTTCAATCTAGCAAAAATAATTATTTTATTCAGTGGAATTTTGGAGTAAAATTTTGTTTAAAACCTTTAACCGTCACTGGAGCCTTCACTGGAGCCAGGAGTCATCTCCCCTTCAGATGAAGAACTCTATGTTGAGCGGTACCGTATATTGATAAGTTTGCCGATACGTTTACTAATGATTATGTGCCCTGTAATGCAAAAAACGTTCGTTTCATCCCAGTGACTTTACGTGACCTTTTGTAATGGTATGCAGGGCGCACAGTCGCGTTACTTACCATCCATGTGAGAGACAACCAAACTGCCACTTGGTTTTGCGGCAAAAACGAAATAATAATAATAAAACTAGTGGAATGTTTGTTATTTATTTTTAACTAGTATTTATTATTATTATTCATAAATATCTGACTGAATAACAAAAACTTGTTATAGACTACTCTAAAGTGAACAATGTGAAAAAGTAGTATGCTCATTTTGAAAAAAAAATAATTGATTTCATCTGTACAGTAAAAAATAATTATTTTTTTGGAATGTTTAATGTTATTATTTAAACTACTTTGAGATTATAATTATATGAATAAATTTTGGCTATTACTTATATCTAAAGTTGTTATTTATTTATTTAAAATTTGATATGAAAGTCGAATGGTATAAGAAAAATAGTTTATAATTCCTGTTTTTTAATAATACAAGTGCTAATATAAGCACTATATTTCGGCCCTTATTACTTAGCTTACATTAAACGATTTTGTTTAAAATTCCCAGTGGGCTAGGAGACATCCTGAGCTTTCAGATGAGTGGTTGTTTTAAGCTGTACCTTGTCAATTTGCAGAGTTATTAGCTGTTGAAATAGAGCCTTTTCTCTATAAGTTATAGTGTAATCACTCAAGCATTTGGCTCCAGAGGGTCACGTGACAAGGGGAGTTGGCCACACTTTGATTTCTGCACTTAGGTGGGCACAAGTGCTGGGGGCACAGCAGGAGTCCTCGCCTTCCTCCGCGTGGGAATCAGGTCGAGGAGTGGGATCTGTCCACTGGACGCCGTGTGACCAGGCAAGGTGGAAACGGCTCTAACAGTCAGTGGAGGAGAAACTAGTGTAGAGGAAGGGGTGGCTGTAAGGGGGGAATTACCCCGCTTAGAAGGTCCAGCCAAGAGCTCTGCTCCTCTCCTCTTACTAGGGACGATCTTCTCCAGCGTCTGCATACGCTCCCTGGTGACCGCGTGAGGCAGTCTAGTACCTATAGGTGGCTTTTCCTGCACCACTACTGTACTTAGACTCAACCCGGGTCATCCCGGGTCGGGGGAGGGGGGCCCCGGGTCGGGGGTGAAGTTTCCAACACCCGGGAGGGGGTGGGGGCCCACGGGAGGGGGGAGAACTGGCAGAAAGTTTCGCAACACTCTGGCTACAGGGGAGAGGGTCCGATGCCGGCACCGTGGGTACACTGGAGGGTGTGGGGGCAGCTGGGAGTGGTGGAGACTCCGTGGGCTGCCACTGAAGAGGAGGTGTCTGCTTGAGTGCCAAGGGGTCACGGGAGGAGCTATGGCGGCGAACCCAATTGTCCATCAGCTCGGTCTGACTAGTGACTCCTAAGAGCTCGTTCTCTCTCTATCTCTTTCTTCATTCCCTCTGCGCAGGGTACCCGGTGGGTAGCAGCAGTCATCTCTTGCAGCAGGGGTGGACTGAGAAGTAGGACAGTCCCGTGAAGAAGGGGAGGGAGGCAGCTGTGCAGCAGCAGAGGTGATCTCGTCCTCGAACTCTTCTTCGACTTGCAGTTGAAGGCATTCATCTCCTTCCTGAGGCAAAACACTGGTAGAGAAATCCATGTAGTGGTTGGCACGTCCAGTCACTTTGGGTACTTGTTTAGAAATGCCTGTGCCCGCGCGCGGCAGGCCTGTTTGATCTTGACTAGAAGCAGTGCAAACAACAGGCAGGGGTGGATCCGCAAAGGCTGACTGGTGGTTCAACTCAGGTTTTGACTGGCCGTAGTTCTCTGATGGAATGGAATATTCTCCTGGATTTTTTCTGGCATCTTTGCTAGAGTGTCCTCTTTCCAACGACACCCAGTATGGGGGTGTGGTTACATCCCGTCCGGAGCTATTCTTTTTTCCGGGCGGCACTAACCGTTTTTGGAAATCATTACCCCTAGGTGGAAAACGGATCAACTTTGGGGCCTCAGCGCTTGATGGGTTTTGCTGCCAGCACTCTAAATCTTGGCAGGCAGCAGCGCTAGAACCTGGCCTTCCTGCAGATACCCAGTTTGTGGGGATTTTCATGAGAACTCCAACCAGGAGAGCCGTTTGAATCTCCGGCATTTTGGCATTTTCGGACACTCTATTCACTTCTTTGTAGCTGCAATCAGATGGCATAGTGGCTGTCCATAGTGCCTGGGTGGGCCGACGTTCCTTCGTGGCCGTTGTGATGACACAAGTGGTGGTTGGCTCTCAGTCTGTGCAGGGGGTGAAGGTGTCTCAGCTACTGGGGGAGACAACTCTTGCATGTTTTGGCCATTTCTACCTGAACCGCTTGTCCGATTTTCACCAGATTTGCTGTCAACAACTGGGGGAGCGGCAGGCCTTCTTGCAACTGGCCGCTCCAAATTTGACACTCTCCTTTCTGGTGGGAGAGGTAATTTAGTCTCTAATGGTGGTGGTTCCAACAGAGGGGACGCAGGTAGGGGAGACAGGGGTGGAGAAGATTGAGCAGGAGGGGTGGAAACGGGCATGGCAACCGCCTCGGTCGGCTCAACCTCTCCAGGGCCCACTCCTCCGTAGTGGTCTCTCGTGCTTCCCGCTTTCAGTTCTACTGGCTGAGCAGTCGGGTTCACACACCTCACTACTTCATGTCCTTTGTTATCTGGCTCGTTCAGACTAGCAGCAATTGGAGGAGCTCCGTGTCGGGGCTCTACTAACCCAAGGGGTAGGCAACTCTGTGTGGTGTCCTCACACAGGATGGTAGACTCCTTGCCTGGGGGGAGCTGCGTGGTACGTAGGACCTGAACATTGCTCATCAGCAGTGTACCGTCCTTGTCAGTACAGCGCATCTCCTTTCCTGCTACGACAATGGCACACTCATTGAACCTTATTCGGCAATCATGGTCGGTGAGGAAGGGCATCCCCAAGATAGCGTCCTCGTTTATGAGACTGACAACAAATGTGGCTTCAGTTTTCACACTACGGAGACGGAGGGTAGCTCTCACCGTGCCATAGAAAGGGATCTGGGTACCGTCGGCTAGGATACCATGTGGCTCACTCTCCTGTACTGACTGTCTTACTGACTCAGGTAACTGGTTAAAGACGTGCTTGGATAGGAGATTCGTGGTGCAGCCGGTATCGACTAGAAGGGTAACTGACTTGCCTTCAAGCTTCCCTGGGAGGAAGTAGCTTGCCTGGTATGGCCGTTCTATCTCAGTGTTAGACAGGCAGTTAGGTTGAACCTTTGCAGCTCGGGAGGGGGGAGGCGACGCTCTATTTCTAGGGCACTAGACTGACGGGCTGACTGGTGCAACTACTGGTTTGTGTCTCTGAGCTGAGGCCGGCTGGTCGTTTCCCGACACGGGTTTTGTTCTGGGTACGGTGGTTGTCTTAGGTTTAGACGGACAACCTCTACTGTAGTGGCCTGTCTGTCCACAGCCCCAACACTGAGGGGAACCAACTGTGCTGTAGCAGACTGTGCCACCGTGTGTGGAGAGATCTGTTCCATTTCAGGGATGACAGATGTAGCCGGTGAAAGGTTTTGCACCACATTAGGAGTGTAGTGGAGAACCCGGGCAGGGGGCTGCATCACTGCAGGAGCAGGGTACGCACCAACGGGGGTGCATGCATACCTTCCTGGTATGCATGCACCGGTTGTGGCCTCTGCTTCATTTGTTGCAACTCTATAGCCATGTTCTGCACTGCCTGGAGTAAATGAGTCATCACGCCTTCCGACACGGGCGCTGGATGCTGGGGTGGAGGGGAGTAGCTCACTGTGGGGTAATTGTTAGTAACCGGACACGGGTGAGCTATCTCTCTTGGAGCCTGCGACACCATGGTAGCAGTCTGATAATGATGAAATGGTTTCATGGAAGGCTTACAGGGTTCTTCTTCCTCTTCATCACTTTCTACAATCGTACCCTGGATGGTTTCAAGTCAGGAACTGCCTTGATGTGGAGGAACTCGCTTCCAGCACGAACTGCGTCTTCCAAACTCTGTGGATCCACTGCTAACAAATGGCGTTGCAGATATGGGTTACCCAGGGTGGAGGAAAACGTCTCGTCTACGTGTCTGTCTGGCAAATCTTCATAGGCTATTCGAACTAGTCTTTCTACCTCGCTAGCATGTTCTTGGAGGGAAGTCTTCGATGCCTTCTTCAAGTGTGCTACACTCTGTAGCGCCTCACGGCGTGTAAGGCCAAAGCGAGTACGGAGTTTTGTGAACACTGCTTGCAGGGTGTTGGGTCTACCACATTCCAGTGCTTCATCACGGAGTGCCTGTCTCACATGGAGCAGGGCTTGGTGAGCATTCCACTCATTGGCATCAGCGACCTCTAGAAACCGTGCGATGAAGTACTCTACATCACCTTGCCCATTGAACTTAGGAGGTTTGAAGTTCCGTGTAGGGGCAGGGGGTGGTGCAGGGTGTTGCAACACTCCTCGCAGGGTCTGTGTGAGTCTGTCTAACGCCTCAGCTTCTGCCGTGCCCACTGGCAACCGCCCAGTGCTCCTGGCTCTCTGTGTGGTCATCAACGTGGAGTGTAGCCTTCACAATCAGCAGGGTCTGTCAGCACGGGAGGAGACAACTCCGTGTGTCAGGTGAACAGTGGAAGACTGGCAGCACACTGTGCCAATGCCGTGTCAACACTGGGTGAGAAACTCTGGCCGTATATAGGCAGGACAGTTTCTAAATCACTCGGTACAGTGTACGCAGGGTACACTGCAGAGCTGAGAGGGGTACCCAGGGTTCGAAAGAGATGCCTGTACGATCTCGCGTGAGCAGTACAGCGACTACCGAGTTCACCGCGCAGGGTGACTGTCGTTCTCTTATCAAACACAGCAAGGAGAGGAGGGTGTTCTGCCGGGTGGGGGGTACCACGGGGTCAGAGCAAGGGGTGTAACAGTGTCCGTGGGGTGGTAGTTTGGCTGCTACCAGGCAACTATTACGTTATAGGAAACACCAATACTCGGGGAATGAGTAGAGGTGGTGTTTGGTCGTGTACAGCTTCTCTAGCAGTGTCTAACGTTCACTATTATCCCACCGCTGCCACCAATGTAAAGGATTTTGTCGCACCTTTACCTAACAGCTACTAGAAAAGTGTACTTGTTTAGCAATGTAACAGTAATTGCTAATGAGAGCTACTTGTTTGCTAGTAGTGGCAATATGTATAGATGAGCTATGAGTCAATAAGCTCCGTGTTGTGCCGTGTGCAAGTATACTAATACTATTTGGCCAACTGCCAACTTAACCATTGAACTTCATGATAGAACAAACTGCACCATCGTCTACAACTATAAAAAGGATAAAAAGATAGTTAGAGCGAAGAGTACTATTTCAACTGAGGTAGGATTACTTGTTAATAAAGCAACGCAAACAAAACCATCGATTTTTATCTACATGGGTGCTGAAAAAACCGGAAAAGCAAATTTTTGTTCTGCTAAAAACAACGGATGTTGCAAAAAGATAAAAAATGCATTCGATATATTACCAAGGAAAAGTATGAGACAAATTAATGCTTATTTTGACGTAGCTCACCTGCAGGATTTTCCATCAAATAGTGTCATAAGTTTTAAAAACCCGGAAATGCAAAAAAAAAAAAATGCGACATACGACGATGGAGCGAGACTGGTGAATCTCTTGTAGCTCAATGCAAATGTATTGTAGATGGAGAGCTATTGGTTGGAGATATGTACATTTCACCTCAAATAGCTTTAGCTGTGATATCGGAAAGATGTGGAGTTATTCTGTTCAAAGTATTAAAACAAACTGCAAACAATTCAATTTCCTACGACGTCAGTGTACTCACAGCTCATCAAACCTTCATCCAAGTCTCTTCGAACTGGCTGATAGTCTAAACCCTCTTGATTTTCTCAAATGCTTTGAAGATGCTGAAAAAGGAGAATGTCCAAAACAAGACCTCCAGAAACTAATGCATAACTCAAGGGAATCATATCACTATGAAGGACTGTAAGCTTTATTCATGTTACTATCGATCCAAAAATGATTTCTAAGCTAAATTATCTACTGATGCATAACAAACTCATTAGTTAATATGGTTTTGAGACGTAACTAAAGAATGTATGCTGGGAAAAATGGAAAGTGAAACTTATTCATGACTTGCAAGAGATGAACTCAACATTAGCTTTGAACAATAGTTTATTTACCAATTCACTTTCTTGTATGAGAACTTCATCTATTCCTTATATAGTATAAAAAGAGGAAAAAACAAAAAAGATTCTGTCTGAAATTAAAAACTCACAAAACTTTGTCTGAAAAACTCATACTGATAGTTTTTTTTAATATTAGCGTTTTTCCATATGTAAAACATTTTCTGTGTGAAAATTTTATGAAGTATAAAAAGTGTGAATAAAATAGCCTGACTGAAAAAAAACATCCGATCCTGACTGACCTTCATAACATATACAATTTTCGCGCAAAAATATAATTTTTCTGAACAGAAATACAACGTTTACATGCAACAAAAGGATTTTTTCTGACCGGGAAAACAACATTTTTTGCACGTAAAAAAATAATTTTCTGGCTGAGAAAACAACATTTTCCACGTGAAAAAGGGATTTTCCGACCAAAGCAATAATTGTTTACAAAAAAATACGTAATTTTTATGCTAAAAGCACAACCTTTTTGTGTAAGCATCATGAGAAAACCCTTTATAACATTTACCGTTTTCGTGTAGAAAAAGGATTTTTCTGACTAAAAATACAACATTTTTTGCACGAAAAAGGATTTTTCTCACTAAAAATACATTTTTCGCGCAAAAAAAGGAATTTTCTGACCAAAGCAATATTTTTTCAAAATAATACGTATTTGCTTGCGCAAAAAAAACACAATTTTTTTGTGTAAGCATCAGGCGAAAACCCTTTATAACATATACAGTTTTCGTGCCAAAAAATTTTGTTTTGACTGAAACTACAACGTTTTTCGTGCGAAAAAAAGAATTTTCTGACTGAGAAAACAACATTTTTCGCACAAAAAAATGATTTTTCTGAGTAAAAAATACAAAATTTGTCGTGCGAAAAAAAGTTATTTATGATTGAGAAAATGAAATTTTTCATGCGACAAAAGGGTTTTGCTGATCGAAAATATAACATTTGTCATGCAAAGAAAGAAATTTTCTGTCTGAGAGAACAACATTTTTTGCGTGACAAAACAACATTTTTCTGGCTAAAACTGCAACATTTGATGTGTGAAAAAAGGAAGTTTCTGATTGAGAAAACAACATTTTTCGCGCAAAAAAGTGATTTTTTTTTTTTTTTTTTTTTTTTTTTGATTAAGAAATACAGCACTTGTCGTGTGAAAAAAGGATATTTATGTCGAAGAAAACAACATTTTTCACGTGAAAAAGGGACTTTCTGATCAAACATATAACATTTGTCACGTAAAAAAAGGAATTTTTCTGACTGAGAAAACAACATTTTTTGCGCAAAAAAAGGATTTTCTGACTGAAAATACTAAATACATATATATAGTGGATTCGTGTGAAGAAAGATTGGAAAGATGTTTATATATTATGTGATAAACGATTTTCGAGTGAATAAAATCATTATAATTAGGACTTCGCCCGAGTATTCTCATTGGTTGTAGGGATAATAGGTAGGTGTAACTTTTAGTATTTAAGATCTGATCTCTCTACATAGAAATCATTTTCTCCACTGATACCTTCTAAAGATTTAACTACTACTCTATTCATCACACATCTATCAGTAGGAATGTTGGTAAAAAAAGTTAGGGGTTAATAAAAAATACTATTTGGTGCTAGTTGAAAAAACCTCTAATTATTCTACTTTTTTAGTTATCACTTTTTATTATTGTATAAATTTATATTTTAGAACAATATGACAACAAAAACAATGTACTTGAAGGACTTCCTCCCAGAGGTTTATCATGAATAAGTAAAAGATAATGTTATGGTTCAGGAAAAACCTGTAGAATGTTTGACATTCCAAGTTATTATCTTCTGTATAACACAACACATGCTGAATATGGAAACACAATATGGAGAACATGATGAATCTTCAGAGTTCTTCCATGGCATAACAAAAAAAATTTTAAAACCATTTTAACAATGGTAAAAGTCATAAACATTCATCAGTTTTTAAAAAAATTAAAAGAAACGCGTGGGATAAAGAACTTTTTGAACAAATATATAAAATGAAATGGCGTGAAAAAAACTTTTCACAAATTTCGAACTCATTGAACATTACACACAAATAGATGAAGGGTTATCTTCTTCTATTGGTATTTTAGAAATGATGTTAGAAGCATTTCACAAATATTTACAATTTTTTTCTAGCAATAACATTAAATATTTTCCAAATTAAAAAGCTTTTATAGTCTTTCATACTACACTTTTCAATCTATTACACTTTATTTCATTGCATTCACTTCATACACTGTTATCATTTTTATCTACTGTAATAGTTTTCCTCGTACTTAGGGGAGCTATCACAAGTACTTCAAGATGAGCTAAATCGGCACTTGTTTTTGTTGGGTTTGGTAGCGCAGCAACAGAGTACAAGGCTGGATTGGTTTACTAGTTTGCATGTATCCAGAGATCACTTGAATAGTAATCACGATTTCTCTCAGGCAACCTGCCTCACAGAACTGGTATAGTTGAAGGTGAAAGTAATAATTTTTTATCACAAGTAAAATGTCTATTATCATCAACGTATAGAACTGAACACTTAGTACGTTAAGAGAGGTAAGAGTGTTACTCGATCCCTATATTCCTTGATAATCTACTCCAAGTCTCCCAGGTATGAGCGTCCTCATGTAGGTGTTTAGTACCTCCTACGAATGGCTCCTTGAGATAGGACTGAGTGTATCGGGCTTCTTGACGACGAGCTACGAGTCTCTCTCTAGCTAGCTAAGTCCAAGCTACTTCTGCTATCATCTCTATTGATCTCTACTATACGTCTGCCCACTGGGCTGCATGCAAGGGTTTATATAACAAGGCAACAAAACAGATAATTATAAAAGTATGTGATTGGCTAAACAGTAGTGGCATATCATAACACGCATAAACAAGTATATATATAAAAGAGTGTCACGCGACTCATGGTGGGAAGCAACTGTACGCCTGTAGCCAGCTATGCCTTGCCTAGTCAAGCGTGACTCCTTGTAAGCGTTAGTAGAATGTAAGTAGTAGTGGTGGTGCTAGTAGATAGCTGCAGTGACCTCATATGGAGAGCCACACTGTCCATTTCCATTACATAGGCTGCTTCAACGATCGGTACATCTGTACTGATGGTTAACAGGTACAGGGTGGCCAGAAGAATAGGAGGCCGGGGATAAATAGGTGGATGTATAATTTCAAGAGCCTCGAAGAGACCGTCGACTACAACCTGTAGTCCGGGAGGTACATACGGAGTATGTCCAAAGGCACAAGACCATGTGCAAAAAGAGTAAATATGGTTAAAACCTGCAAACTAGCAATAGGGGATTAAATAAGTTCCAAGAGCCTCAAAAGAGACCGTCGACTACGAGACCGGTAGTCCAAGAGACACATATGGAGTATGGCCCATAGCACAAAAACATGTGCAAAGAGAGTAAATAATACCATGAGCCTGCCAACTGGCAGTGGAGGGGGCAACTGGACGGGGTTGACAGATCAACCGGCACACTACAGCGGTACGAACACACCAGTGTAGAGTCCGGGAAGGAGAGGTACATGCCTTACTTAAAAACAGGCAGCCCCGTAAGGTCTGCTGAATGTCTTTCAGGCGGGAGGCCTCTAATTTCAACAATTCTGCTCGGGGTCTCAGCTGGTCGATTCCGGCCTCAGTAATGGTACCTGCTAGCACCCTTGCTCTCATGTCTTCTATCTCATCCTCTAGATCTTTAATGCCTTCTCCTATAGAAGATGCCCAGCGAGCTCGGTTCTGTAGAAACCGTGAAGTCAGGTTAACCTCTGAAGCTGGGTCCATCGGAGGTGTGGGGGTGACTGTCACAGTGACATCTCTCACCACACACGGAGGTGTAGAGACAGGGGCCGAAGGAGACACTACCATATTGTCAGAGATGGTAGTACAGGGCTTCCCTTGTACTTTTCTCTTAAGAATCCGGTAGCCGGTCAAGGGAAGTGGCATCAACGGTGTAATGCCAGACCGCACTGGAGGAGATTCTGTTTGAGTAGGAGCGAGGGCTCCGTCTCTGCAAGAGTAGAGGAAGCAGAAGGGGTGATGGTACCTGTTTGAGTAGGCCTGCAGGGTCCAAACTCCTCAGAAGATGACCAGTGTTGGTTTCTACAGAAGGCTGGAAAGCTTTCTCCATCAACGGCATAAATGTAGCCCATACGCTGATAGTGGTCTGTATCTTTTGGTCCTGCGCCTCGTTTCTTTTGGTGACCATAAACACTGTCACTGGAGCTGGAGGAATAACGGCACTTGCAAAAATACCCAACAAAGTGCTGGTGGATGTGTACGGAAAGCTGGCGCATGTTTTTAGCTTGGTGGTGACACATCTGGAAGGTATTACATCTGGCCTTCCTCAACTGTTTCTGTATAGCCTTCTCAGTAGAGGGGGCTATCCACTGTAGTATCCAGCGAGCAATGGGTGGCTGTTTGCCAGATGCGTGAGGAGCAGTGAATTCCTAGGACACAGTGGGGGTAGGGGGGTGGAGGCACACCAACATCTACTAACTGCACTACGGGGAGAGTAGCAAGGGGAAGAGCTAGCCTCGGCTGCAGAGGGAGCAATGGATGATGTGGAGGCAGGCACAGTAACCGTCTCAACCTTACGCCTAGTCGGTATGAGATCTGACAGGGACAGGGGGACTTGTTCATCTGTCTTCAGGTTCACTTTCCTGATTCTTGTCTGGGAATGGTCTATCTTGGCAATGGAAGAGCTAGTGGTCATGGCAGTCGAAAACGGGTCCTGTCCCGAGGGACCAAACAGCAAAGAAGCTCCTCTCTGTTTACTTGGAACAATCTTACCTATCTATTGCATCCTTTCCGTGTAATGGTGTGAGGCATGCGGGTAGATTCATCTGACTCCCCAGTAACAGTCACCATACTGTGACTAGGCTCTGTATTTGTGGAGGTGGTAGTGGGAAGGGGGTCCCATACAGGGGAAGGTACAGCGAAGACTTGCTGTGAAGTGGGTGTACCACAAAGGGGGGACACGGTAGCAGAAACTGGCATTGGTGGAAACTTCATACCTGTCTGACGAGAAGGGGAGGAATGTCTCAGCGCTAGAGGATCTTTGGTGGAGCTGTGTTGTTGAATCCAGCTGTCCAGTGAGTGGTCAGCAGGGGGAATCAACAACTTACTTTTGGCTAAGTGTCTGTGTGGTAGTGACGGGGAAACCTTCTGTGTAAGTGGAGATCGCCGAGTGCACTTCCTTTCTGGCGATGCTCTGCAGCATCGTCGATTTCCATCATAAATCCTTCCTCTTCTAACTGAAGAGCAGCATCCGCGACAGGTGAGATATCATGAGAGTGATCCATTTTAGTTTGAGAACAGCTTTGAATAAAGTCAGCAGTTTAAACACGTCTTGTAACTTTAGAAGGTTGCGTAGCAATGGCGGTTCCCGCGCTCAACAGGCATGGCCCATGGCTCACGCTTAGTTGACAAACAGGCGGGGGCGGACGCCTCACAATGTGGTGGTTGATGGGTGCGGTATTTAAGCGCCCGTTACTCTGAACTGGGAGTGGATATGGACTTGACTCTTTTCGATCCCATTTACTAGACTGCATTCTGTCTAATGGTGTCCAGCCTTGGGAGTTGGCTACGTCCCATCCAGGTTTAACATACTTTTCTCTGGGTATCAGTCGTTTTGGCGATTTTCTGTCTCTGAATAATTTCTTGACTAAACTTTTATCAAACTCATCAACTTTGTTCACTTGCTGAATTTCCTTCGAAGAGGTTGAAGCTTGTCTAGTGGTTGTTGGAGGCCCTATGCTTTCTACTGGTGGCCAGTTGGTGAGTGTCTCAGTGAAAACTGCATCATGTGAGTTTTTCTTCATTTCACACAATTTATTTCTTGCTGTCTGTGGATCCACTCCTTATGTTGTGGTTGTAGCTGACTCATTGTAATGCGTGGGCGAGTCAACAAGTCCATCTGGTTTCTGCATTACTATGTTAGTTGGCTGGCTTTCACTGTGGCTGGGCACTGGATTTGCCTCCACCTGTTGTTGGGACAACTCCCACACACTTCCATCATTATTGGCTAAACTACTTAAGCGATCTGTTCCAAACTTGCTATGAGTGGCTGAGGGGTTGGTAGGCAGCGGCTCTCCTGGTCGCTCCAGCTTAGACTCTCCCTGGCACTTTCTGGCCACTCCTAGCTTGCTCATTGCAGTCTCAGTACTTAGCTTAGTCACTCCAGGTGATTGGTCATGAATGACATCAATTCGCACGCCTCTCTTTTGTAACCACCTGAGAGCTTCTACCATACATTGTGGGAGGTTGAAATAGTCAGCAGCATGAATCTTGACGAGTTCGAGGTGGTGGCTTAGCTGGCCTGTTGGAAGGTAACTCTGTGCTCTGACTTGGTACAAGCGGGGTGTATCTCCATTGGCGTGTAGCTGTTCAATGTGGGAGATCCTTTTGTTATTTACCAGTCGTCTTCCTTCCTTATCTGTACAGTATATCTCACGTCCTGAGATCACTACAGCATGCTCACCAAACTTCAGACGGCAATCATAATCAGTGAGGAAGGGCATCCCCAGTATAGCATCTTCGTTTATGTGACTAACAACAAACGTGGCCGCTGTCCTTATATCTTTCAGCTGTAGGGCTGTCTTCACTGTTCCGTAGAAGGGAATCTGTGTACCATCCGCCATGATTCCATGTGGTTCACTCGCTTTCTTCCTTTTCTTCACTGCCTGAGGCAAACGGTTGAACACATGTTGCGATAAGAGGTTTGTTGTGCAACCAGTGCCAACGAGGAGCGTGACTGACGGATTCTCTAACCTACTGGCTAGGAAGTAACTCACTCCGTAAGGCCTCTCTACTTTCTGGTCAGGTACATGGGTTGGCTGTATTTCAGTAGCAGAAGAAGGGGGGCAGCACTCTGACTGGTGAGTGTGTGGTGCACTCTCTCGGTTGACTAACTGGTACAGCTACTGTTTGCTGAGCTATGGCAGGCTGGAGTTCCAGGGGGCGGGTGAACGGTGCCGGCATTAATTCCAACAGGGACGGAATGTGTAGTCTGTTCTGAACAGGATTCTCCCTCTTTCTCTGTAGGGTGACTTGGCCGTCACTGGCAGAGGATAGTGGCTAACCAGGAGGTGGTGGCTTACTTTTTGTCTGTCCCCTCAGGGAGCCGGCAGGAAAGGTAGGCAGCTTGGCACAGCATGTTTCAGCCCACTTCTGTTCTCTACGCAGTGGCTCTCTATCTAATATGAGTGACGGCTTAGGATTCCGTTTCTCTGGCTTCTTCACTTCTCTCTTCCACATTCTCGTCTTATTGCAGGTAGCCGGTGTGGTAGCTACTGCGGGCGATGTTCGTTTCTTGTCAGTGGAATCTCTCTGGCTGTGGCAACGGCCGGCTGTCTGGACAGACAATATCTGCTGTAGTGTCCAGGCTGTCCACAGCTCCAGCACTGGGGAGACGAAGGAAGGGTCGTTGCTAGAGGTGGTCATTCACTGCCAGGCATGGTAGGTGACACAGGAGAAGAGTGGTACGCTGTAGGAGGAGCCTGCACAGGAGGTTGAGGAGCAGACTGCGCTACAGGAGGAGGTGCACATACTGTCTGTTGCCACTGCTTAAACTGTTGTATCTCAGTGGCAATTCCCTTCACCGTCTGTAGTAACAGTGTCATACTTCATGCACTGGCATTTGTTGGGGAGTAGGATGACTGTGTCTGGCCACTGGGTAAGAATAGTCCAGTCGGTGCATGACGGTATAGGGTCATGGAAGGTTTATGGTACTCCTCATCATACCCTTCTTCTTCATCTTTTTTCCACTACACGCACTCTGTATGGCTTGTTGTCGGTGAAGGCTCTTATCTGTAAGAATTCGTATCCCGCACTAACAGCTTCTTCTAGGCTTCTGGGGTTCACCGCCAACAAATGTCTTTGTAGATATGGGTAGCCCAGGGTGGTGGCAAACGCCGCTAGCACTAGGCGTTGCACATGTCCATCTGGCAAGTCTTCATATGCAACATGCACCATTCTCTCTACTTCATTAGCATGCTCCTGCAATGAAGTTTTTGGAGCTTTCTTCAGCTGAGCAATGTTTTGCAGGGCCTCACGGCGTGTCAGACCAAAACTAGCACGGAGCGCGGTGAACACAGCTCTAAGGGTGTTAGGCTTGCCACACTCCAAGGCATCTTCTCTGAGTGCTTCCCTTATACGTAGTAGTGAGGCATTATGATCCCATCCATTCGCCTCAGCAACTTCCAAAAACCGTCCAATGAAGTATTCTACGCCTCCATGACCGTTGTACTTTGGCGGTTTGAAGACTGGTGCCGGTGCACGGGAGTGGAGCACTCCTTTTAGTGTATCAGCTAACCTGTCCAGAGCTGCTGCCTCTGTGGTGCCGGCTGGCAAGCACCCTGCACTCCTGGCTCTGTGTGCAGCCATACATGGAACGCCTTCTTCTTTCTTCTGCTGGAGGGGGATGTTAAGGGATAGGGGAAACAGTATCCGTGGAGTGGTAGGGGAGTGGTCTACCAGACACTGTGCGTAAGGAGGGAGCACCAATACTCAGGACAAAGGGGGAAGGAGTATTCGGTGTGTTTGGCCGTTAGCTATCTCTTGCAGTACCGGGGTGACAACGTACTGAATCCCACTGCTGTCACCAATGTAATAGTTTTCCCCGTACTTAGGGTAGCTATCACAAGTACTTCAAGATGAGCTAAATTGGCGCTTGTTTTTGTTGGGTTTGGTAGCGCAGCAACAGAGTACAAGGCTGGATTGGTTTACTAGTTTGCATGTATCCAGAGATCACTTGGATAGTAATCACAATTTCTCTCAGGCAACCTGCCTCATGGAACTGGTATAGTTGAACGTGAAAGTAATAATTTATTATCACAAGTAAAATGTCTATTATCAGCAACGCATAGAACTGAACACTTAGTACGTTAAGAGAGGTAAGAGTGTTACTCGGTCCTTATATTCCTTGATAATCTACTCCAAGTCTCCCAGGTAGGAGCGTCCTCCTGTAGGTATTTAGTACCTCCTACAAATGGCTCTTTGAGATAGGACTGAGTGTATCAGGCTTTTTGACGACGAGCTACGAGTCTCTCTCTAGCTAGCTAAGTCCAAGCTACTTCTGCTATCATCTCTATTGATCTCTACTATACGTCTGCCCACTGGGCTGCATGCAAGTGTTTATATAGCAAGGCAACAAAACAGATAATTATAAAAGTATGTGATTGGCTAAACAGTAGTGGCATATCATAACATGCATAAACAAGCATATATATAAAAGAGTGTCACGTGACTCATGGCGGGAAGCAACTGCACGCCTGTAGCCAGCTATGCCTTGCCTAGTGAAGCGTGATTCCTTGTAAGCGTTAGTAGAATTTAAGTAGTAGTGGTGCTAGTAGATGGCTGCACTGGCCTCATATGGAGAGCCACACTGTCCATTTCCATTACAGTACTTTATTACATTCACTATTACCAGTTTTTTACTCGAATACACAAAATGCAATCACTTCATTTCTATACAATACTCAAACATCTAACATCGTACAAACAAGTGACTAAATCAACAGCAACCATTCATCAAAACATCTGGTGCACACAAAAATGCATGTTGGAAGATCAACATATCACACCAATAAATACCAATAACCAATAAATACCTAAACACCTGGTGCAAACAAAAAGGCACCCAATGGACCAGGAAAGCCACCAGGATAACCTACAGGATAACCTCCAGAACATCCAACACACCATACAATGTATTAAACGGCATATAATATCGCAATATAAATCCCCTGCGCAACTAAATTCTAAACAACTGGTGCACAAAAAAGGTACCTCACAGGTTCGCACAGGAACAGGGGCGTACTTCAAGTACCTGGAACCAGGAAAACCTTCTAATCATTAGACTCCATGACAGAGATCTGCTCCCTTATTACTACTGACAACATCTTTTTCAGATGGAGGAGTAATCTAAACTCTAATCTAAGTGATGGTCATTGCAACTGGATCCCGGACCGGGATCAGTGATTCCAGTGGCTCTAGCAGCTCTAGAGGCCTGTATAGTGGATACTGTGACAGTATCTGGCACCCCGTAGCTTGTAACAACCATTACGAAAATTTAGCGTACTGCTGCAGGGCGGAGCAAGCTCTACGAGCCTACAGACAGTAGCGAAGGGATCTTGTATGTGGATACAGTGCCGGGGGTCAATGTTAGCAGCTGAGTAGCACTCCAAGCTGAAGTAACCTCAGTAGCTGAGTCTGTATAGCTGATACACGACTCACTCTCTCTCTTGCACAGTACCGATATCTCTATGTCCAGGGCGGAGCGAGCTCAACGAGCCTGTAGGGAATACGGTAGCGCCTGTACTAAACTGCTGCAAATGGAGCAAGCTCAACGCTTCGTACAGACAGTCTTTAGTTTGCTATACTGCCCCGGGATAGCTGCTGCAGGGCGGAGGGCCTCAATGAGCCTGCAGAAAAATCCGGTAGTATGCTGCTTCAATAGTCTCCTGGGATCTACACTCCGTAGATCAATCTTCTTCTTCTGGTAACTGGCCTGCAGTGCATTCGCAGGACCAGAGGGTAGCGTGAAAGAGTACCGTGCGGGAAGATACCGTTTATCTCACCTCTGCCACCAATGTAATGGATTCTGGTCTGGTTCCACAGACATTCACTATTCTCAAGTATTGTACTTCTCTCCAGAGGGGACACTGTGCTGCTCGACAGTGACAACTGTGCAACCGAATTATCCAGTATAGCTAGAGCCATGGCTCACACAAACAATCACAGAGTGAAGGTTGAATGCTGGCTTTATTTTCACAAGACCAAGTCCTAGGATGGCAATCCACTAGGGTTATTGTGGCAAGACATGAAAATGAATGCAATGAATAGAGGTAAAGTCAGCCCTTTTATAGGTGAACTGACAGGAAATAATTAGAATAAGAACAATAGCAAAGTAAGTAAATCAACCAATGCAAACAGATAAATAAATAGTCAACGAATCAGGTGAGGTAAATAGAGCACCAAGTGGCTAGAGGGCGGAGTCCCATCACACATCCTACAGGGCTCCGAGGCTATAGCTAGCTTATAGTCCACTTGTCTGGTAATCCGAGGAAGGGTACTTCCAGTTCTTGGCGTTGACCAAGTTCCTAGGTACGTTTAAGATTCCTCCTCTATGGCGACCATCTTGTGCCGGCCCAGTATCGCTATCTCATGTCAGTAAGAGGTCAATACCAGCCCTGCAGGGGTCACTACCGGCCCTGCATACTTTGCCATCAGCACAGTAAAACTTCCCACCTCGTCAGCAGTCTACCAAAAGCTGTGTGTTGAAGTCTAGCGCATCATTCGCAAAAGGTGAAGAGTAAATTACCTGTTTACTGTGAACTTTCACCAAAATATTCTAACACAATATTACTGTTATAATCATTTATTATGTGAAATATATTATAGTGGTGTTAATGTTTTCTGATTACTCTCGTTTTTGCTGTTGGTTATATTGTTATTGTCATGTCAGGCGCAATGGGCAACGCCTGCATGCCTCTACGTTCCCCCACCGTCCCACCATCGAGGCACCCTTAAAAGGGTGCCTCGATGACCGATCAGTTGCTAGCCTCTGCCCTCATCCACACGGAGTCTATCCTATCACTATACATTACATCTATACACTACAGTTATTATAATTATAGTTATTTATATTGTCATTATTGTCATTGCTGCTGTTTTTACTGTTGTTTATTATTATTGTTGCTGTTGTTTTCATTGTCATTACTATTATTATAGTTATTATTTCTAATATTATTTATTATGGTTATTATAAGAACTTTATTACAACCAAAAGTAGTAATAATAATAATAATGACTTTCAAATATATCATTATGATGGAAAAAACTTTGGTTGTGACTTTTATTTATTGTCTTGGAGCTAACAACTTCCCAATCTGTCTGTTATCTAAGTAAAATGCTTTCTGAATTATAGTAGTAAAAGTGATTTAAACTATTTCTACAATAATATTGAGCATAGCAAATGCTGCTAGTAATTATTGTCAAGCTTAATCCATTGGGTTTTGTTATCTCATACCTGTTGTTGCTGTGGGGTTTTTTATGGAGAATGCAATAGTATATAATTTGTTATGTATATCAACATATTTCAAACTCAGTTTTTTGTATAGTTTTGGAGGGTTTTTTTTCAGCAACATTTTTTCATTAGGATGATATTATTGTTTGTTTTTTTCCACCCAATAAAAGTTATTCGATGAAGTAATGGCCGGTTATCAATAAGGATTTGTTTAAATGATGGTGCTGACTTCTTTAAATTGGCTTACAGGAAAAACAGATATTACTTATATTAGTTTATTATTTATTTATCTTTATTATTACTTCTTGCATAAAATGTCTCATCAATCTATAACACTATAGGTGATTAAAAGAAAGGTAGCCACTTTGTTTATTGTCAGCCACCAGGGAATTACCTACCATATGGTTTATTCAAAATTTCAGAATATTTGGTACTAGGTTTAGATGAGCCCTAAATTTAAATCCAACGCACTTGTGGCAGTTTATACAAGTATATATTTTTATGAGATCAAAATTTGTCATTAATCAACCCAATGTAAACAAAATCTCATATCGTGTTAATGAACACATTTCAAAGATGGAAATTACATAGCTGTCATAAATAATTGATAATCTTTATCATGCAGGGAAGTTGAGAACTGAATAACAAACCATAATTGACTGTAACCGATACAATAATCAATGTGAATGCAGTTGGTAAATCGAAAGCATATTTGTTGGTTTGCTTATTTATTTTTTCTGTCCATCAAATGCTTGAAAGAATTTTTGTTTATTTATATTCAATGTTGACATTGGAAGTCAGCTGCTTCCTAAAATCTTTAAATTGGTTCCAGAGGAGAGACATTACCTTAAATCATTATTATACAATTTTTTGAATAACATTTACATGTAGTATCACCAAAGCATTTGTTCATTAGTAGAGCCATTTGCAGGCACAGGGCCATAGCCACATTGAGGCAAGATGAGGCTCTTGCCTCGTCTGAAAGTTTAAGCAAAAATGGGAATTTCCAACTCAAAAAACTGATTTTCCCAAAAAATTCACCCGTTTAGCAGTACTTGGTATTTCCACAGGAAGTACCGCTATTGCACGCACGTAGCACTAGTTCTAATACTGTTACTGTAATTACGTTGCTTATCATAAAAACCCAATCCAACATTAGAGTCTCAAACTACAACATACCATTTCCTGTGTGCTTATTACTACTGCAATAATATTTTTGCCAAATATTTTTTCAAGGTATTTTTCAATTTTTCTGGATGACTACTGTTGTCTGCTGCATTTTATTTTTAGCTATGGTTCGCAATTCCCACTGCAGAGAGTTCAGGGTACAGTGCAAAGGTGTTGTTTTTTTTAAATGAGAACTAGTAACAAATAATTAGTAATAATCAGTTGATTGATGTTAATAAATAATTATTATTATATATATGGACTCAAGAAAATAAATTCCTTTAATATATCTAATTCCTTTAATATAACTTTCTCTCTAGTTTTTATATTTTTTTTATTTAGTTTTATTTGTCGATATTAACTACAGACAGTTATTTAGTTCAATATTTTCTTTTAGTTTTTTTAATCATTAAGGCTCAAACACACTGGAAGCGAATCTGTGCGGCGCGGCAGTTTTTCCACCAATGAAGCCGCCTGCCGCGGCAGTGTCAAAGCACACTGGTGGACGCCGCTAGGGACTTCAATCGGAATTGTCTGCTCCCAAAGTGCAGATAACTTTTGTTTATGAACACTTTCCATTTATTATTATTATTTATTTATATTTGAGAGGTTTGCAATAGAGTATATAATCTAGGAGAAAATAACTTGTTGACATCTATCTACACTACAAAAGCAGATGAAAAATAAAAATGAGCAAAAGTATCTATCTATTTCTGACTACAATAGCTACACTATAAAGTTAGGTGAAATAAAAATATCTATCTATTTCTGACTATTTTTTTTATAATAATTTCAATTTGTGTGTGATAAATCACAAAAGCAAGGGTCTTTGGCGGACTTCATTTATATATTTTTTTGATTATTATTATTTATTAATTATAATTTTATATTACACATTATGAATTGAAGTATAAGTAGTAGTTAGTTTAATATTAGTCGTTTAATTTTTTTTTCACAATGAACAGTAATAATATTTAATATTATTGCGTTTGGACAGCTGCAACAACTTCTCTACTGTTTGGAAATGCAAAAACAAAAAAGTTGGCTCGCTATCATAAAATTTTGCAAGTTACTGACCAATCAGCGTGTTTGCCGCAGCGAAATATCAAACGTGTTTAATATCTTGAGCGTCTATATGTTTTTTGGCAAGCGGCATGCCGCGGCGGATTCGCTAGCGAATTTCGCGCTTGCCGCTTCCAGTGTGTTTGAGCCTTTATTTTGTATACCTACTTATTACTTATTTATTATTACCATTGAATATTATTTTATTAATAATAGTTAACAATAATAATTATTAGTATTGTTCTAATAATAATAATAATTATTAATGTTAGTGCTATTACTATTGTTATTACTATTATAATGACGATAATAAATAACACTAACACCAACTACTATCGTTATTAGTTATACATATATATATATATATATATATATATATATATATATATATATATATATATATATATATATATATATATATATATAAGTAAAAGTATGACTGGGGCATAAGATGTGCACAGGGGCTTAGACTAAATAGAAATAATCAAATAAATAAATAATAAATAATTAATTATTAATATAAATATTAGTTGCCCGAGAGATGGAAAAACCAGTCAAGACTGAAGCAATGCTCAACAAGAAAAAAATCGAGGAGCTAGATACTAAAAGGTAAAATAAATAGTAAAGGATGTTAAAACTATTGGCTGACTACAAGTTGTTTCATGTGCTAGAAAAAAAGATGGGAAAAGAAAATAATTCTAGGCACAGTGACAATCATCAGGTCGGCTCTCCACCGTTAAAAAATGAAGGTGGAACAGGAAACAGTTAGTTCAGACCGAAAATATTAAGTGCACAAGGATCGTATTGTTAATATGTTGGTAAGGGTGCACGGGCGTCAAAGGTGGCTAAGGGCATAGAGCTACGCCTGGCTGAGAGTAAGTTTATTAGAGTGTCGGCAGGTGGTGACAACTTCACTCCTGCTGTTGAGGGAAGACAACTCTGGTTGAAAGATGATATAGAATTTTTCAGCCGTACAAAGGTGACATTTCTTATTTGTGTTAGAATACGCTCTGGCATGGAATAAAATTCTCCATTTGATGTTAAATTGGGTGCATGACTCTTTAAGTAACCAAATATGCTTGCTCAGCTCGGTGGAGTCTCTTTTGCTGGCAGTATTAAAAGATGTTTTGTGGTTTCTATATCTAGTTTTAAATTCTCCTTCGGTTAGGCCAACATATGTTTCGACTTTGTTATTAGCTGTGACTGTAGCCTGGTAAATGACACTTTTAATCTGGCAGTTGCCTTCGAGGGGACACTCAGCTCTATTTCTACAGTTGCATTTATTAGTGGTGGTATTGTTAGTGTTGTTAGAGATCTTATTATTGTGCCCTTGTATGATTGTTTTGATATTGGGCATGCAGCTATAACTGAGTTTGATGGTGTTTTTGTTAAAAATATGACCCAAAGGATGGTTGCTGGGGAAACACTCTTCAACTGCTTTAAGAAACTCATGCCCGATGTTGGTGCACACATTAAGGTCGAAAGGAGGGTTGTACCAGGTGATGTTTCTGCTCCTTTTTCGTTTAGTATGTAAGGTGGTATGGGCGGGTTTATAAGAAAGGTTGTAGTTGTACCCGCTTTTATGCAAGGCGTTTTGGTATAGAACTTTGGCGTTGTTGAAGATCTCTTTGTCAGACGATAGTTCGGAAAGTCTTTTATTTATGCTTATAGGTATGTTGCGAATGATGGAGGGTGGGTGGTTTGATAGTTTGTGGACATATTGGGGGATGTTATTAGGTTTATTATATGGGCGATGTTTGCCGGTGTTTAGGTCTAGGGTGACATCTAAAAATTCCACTACTTTTTTATTGGCTTCGATGGTGACCTTGAGGGTGTATTTGTTAAAGATGTTGCAGATGTTTTTTTTAATGATTTCTATCTTGCGTGGTGTTTCATTAAATATAGCTAAGCCATCATCTCTGTAAAGGCCGATGGAATTGCCATACAGTTTAGCTATTTGGGATAGAATCATACAACCGACTAATTCACAGGTCTCAGCTCCATCGAAGCTGCCCATGGTGATTTCAAAGTGATTGTTGGAAGATTTTTTGGTCCATGGTTGCTTGTTGTTAAACAGTAGGGACTTTTTGGAGTGTTTAATGATGTCAATTTCATCCTGGGAGATGGAGGTGTATTTAGAGGCAAAAATTAAGGCCTTATCCAGGGTATCTTCAGTGATGGATGGGTAGAACTCTACTACATCAAAGCAGATGAAATGGTGGAGAAATACTAGGTCTGTACTTCAATGGTTCAATGAAATCACACACAAAAGTGACTCTTTTTTCATCTGCTTTGATGTAGTAGAGTTCTACCCATCCATCACTGAAGATACCCTGGATAAGGCCTTAATTTTTGCCTCTAAATACACCTCCATCTCCCAGGATGAAATTGACATCATTAAACACTCCAAAAAGTCCCTACTGTTTAACAACAAGCAACCATGGACCAAAAAATCTTCCAACAATCACTTTGACATCACCATGGGCAGCTTCGATGGAGCTGAAACCTGTGAATTAGTCGGTTGTATGATTCAATCCCAACTAGCTAAACTGTATGGCAATTCCATCATCCTTTACAGAGATGATGGCTTAGCTATGTTTAATGAAACACCACGCAAGATAGAAATCATTAAAAAAAACATCTGCAAGATCTTTAACAAATACAACCTCAAAGTCACCATCGAAGCCAATAAAAAAGTAGTGGAATTTTTAGATGTCACCCTAGACCTAAACACCGGCAAACATCGCCCATATATAATAAA
Source organism: Cryptosula pallasiana (assembly GCA_945261195.1). NCBI lineage: Eukaryota > Metazoa > Bryozoa > Gymnolaemata > Cheilostomatida > Cryptosulidae > Cryptosula > Cryptosula pallasiana. Next base: position 55,893,625 of record OX183131.1, on the reverse strand, counting down.
CCTAATAACATCCCCCAATATGTCCACAAACTATCAAACCACCCACCCTCCATCATTCGCCACATACCTATAAGCATAAATAAAAGACTTTCCGAACTATCGTCTGACAAAGAGATCTTCGACAACGCCAAAGTTCTATACCAAAACGCCTTGCATAAAAGCAAGTACAACTACAACCTTTCTTATAAACCCGCCCATACCACCTTACATACTAAACGAAAAAGGCGCAGAAACATCACCTGGTACAACCCTCCTTTCGACCTCAATGTGTCCACCAACATCGGGCATGAGTTTCTTAAAGCAGTTGAAGAGTGTTTCCCCAGCAACCATCCTTTGGGTCATATTTTTAACAAAAACACCATCAAACTCAGTTATAGCTGCATGCCCAATATCAAAAAAATCATACAAGGGCACAATAATAAGATCTCTAACAACACTAACAATACCACCACTAATAAATGCAACTGTAGAAATAGAGCTGAGTGTCCCCTCGAAGGCAACTGCCAGATTAAAAGTGTCATTTACCAGGCTACAGTCACAGCTAATAACAAAGTCGAAACATATGTTGGCCTCACCGAAGGAGAATTTAAAACTAGATATAGAAACCACAAAACATCTTTTAATACTGCCAGCAAAAGAAACTCCACTGAGCTGAGCAAGCATATTTGGTTACTTAAAGAGTCATGCACCCAATTTAACATCAAATGGAGAATTTTATCCCATGCCAGAGCGTATTCTAACACAGATAAGAAATGTCACCTTTGTACGGCTGAAAAATTCTATATCATCTTTCAACCAGAGTTGTCTTCCCTCAACAGCAGGAGTGAAGTTGTCACCACCTGCCGACACTCTAATAAATTTACTCTCAGCCAGGCGTAGCTCTATGCCCTTAGCCACCTTTGATGCCCGTGCACCCTTACCAACATATTAACAATAGATCCTTGTGCACTTAATATTTTCGGTCTGAACTAACTGTTTCCTGTTCCACCTTCATTTTTAACAGTGGAGAGCCGACCTGATGATTGTGCCTAGAATTATTTTCTTTTTCCATCTCTTTCTTTCTAGCACATGAAACAACTTGTAGTCAGCCAGTAGTTTTAACATCTTTTACTATTTTACCTTTTAGTATATATATATATATATATATATATATATATATATATATATATATATATATATATATATATATATATATATATATATATATATATATATATATATATATATATATATATATATATATATATATATATATATATATATATATATATATATATATATATATATATATATATATATATATATATATATATATATATATATATATATATATATATATATATATATATATATATATATATATATATATATATATATATATATATATATATATATATATATATATATATATATATATATATATATATATATATATATATATTAATATAACATTAACATAAAATTACAAAAAAGTAATCATACTATTTATTGAATTGTTATTATAATGACTCTGAGATAAAGTTGTTAACCTATTTAATTCACCGAGCAGCTCCATTATATAAATCTATTACTATAATTAATAATAATGTGAATAATAATTTTTTGTTCCTGCTATTATTATTATTTTTCACATCTAACAGTAATTTGATATTATATTATAATACTTATGAAAAAAATGATGATTATCATCATTATAATAAATAATAATTAGTTTACAGCAACACACAACTTGATGAGCTACTCTATTCATTCTTTCATACTTGAGTAGTGGTGTTAGGAGAAATGTTGCACTATTTACATATACCTACATCTTACAATCATGTTAATTACTACTACCCTTCTTCGCTTGAGTTATTTGACGTTTTCATTATTTATTATTTTCCTGCCATTTTGTTATTTTCATTAATAATAGCAATAAATTTGTTACCACTGGTAACTAAACGATTATTATAGTTCTTTTTATTACTGCAACTACCACTATCATCAACACAAAATTTAAGGAGAAACTTTATTTTTATGGGACACTTAGCAAATGCCAAGTAGTAAACTTACATACACCCTGGCACTCGCTATGGGGTACTGACACATGTGATAAATAGCTATTAGCAAGGAAGAAAGAGAAATTATACTAGCAGACATTGCTCACAAATATACTTACTAACAAGAACTTATTGCTACTGGTATTTCTAATCAAAGCGCATTCAACTTTGTCTAACATGGCCATCATTGCAAGTTCTTTTTATTGGCGTGAAAGATGAAACCAATTAATTGCAACGGGTTCATGACTGCAGAATAGAGCAATCGATCTTGAATTACCGATGTAATATGGCGTTCCCGAGCTTTTTCCTCTCTCAGTTTAACTTCATTTATTGGTATGTAGTAAAACAACAACACTAGAAAGTTGTCTAATCTGTGTGGGCATACAAATATCTCATATGTACATACATGCCATGTATTCACATGAACTTGGTTCATAGATGGTTCAAATCAATCAAAATTTGTTCATAATATAACCTCTTGCAGATGCTTTGATTTTTTGTCTTTTTATTGTAAAACCTGTAAAATTGCTTTGGCGGCCGGGGCGCTGCCCCGGACCCCGCCAGGGGCCTTGGCGGCCCCCTGGACCCCCGGCCCTGTGTGGGTGATTGCCTCCTCTGATAATAAATCCTGGCTACGGACCTGAGGCCAGCTGCCAATTTTTGTTTTTTGGGAAAAGCTACTTGTCAGTAAACGTGGCTTTGGTTTGATTGTTTCTCACAACCTATTACTAGTTGAAGAGTTTGTGTTGTAAATTCAATATCAGTGTGTATTTCAATCTAAGCTGAACTCTAAACTTATAAACCTATTCCAATTTTATCTTTAAGGATATACCTAAGGTGTGATTTTGATTTGTGATTTTGTTGTTGCTGTTGTTGTTGTTGTTCTGTGATTTTGAACTATAGGGCCTCTCTGTTTTACAAAAAACAGAAAGGCATTTCTGTTGACTTTGTAATAGTCTATATTCAACTTTGTAAGCTGCGACTTTATTTTACACTCAATATCCAAAAGAAAAGTTCTCACTTGTTCCAGTGAGCGTCTGTAGATGTTTATGTATAGGTTTCCATTACTTTTTAACTGTGGTTTTGCATTTATGTAGCAAATCAGAACATCTTCAAGGTCATAGAACTGTAACCATATGTGTTCCAGCTTTTTCTCGGCAAACATACAACATCAGCGCTAACATATAATGGCATGCGTGCATGCATGCATCAACTCTTCAGGTAAACAGAGATGCATTGTTTTACAAATTAAGTTTCTGCTCATTCAAAAATGCTGACTTTTATTTCCCAGTTTGAATGTAGAATTCTGTGTAGTTTGAGATAGTCTGCTGATGGGTAGCTCATATTGTACAGCTTCAGATGAGTCAGTAACTACCTCTCCTGCGCTGATAAAAAAGCAAAAATGAATTAGTACTGTGCAAACCATTTTCCCAAGTGAAACTTTTGTGGTTGGAATGCTGCATTAGCTATATCTCAGACAATTTTGTGGTACTTGCAACAGTAGAAATATGTGTCTGCTCTGACACGGACTTATTGATGGCCCTCTAACTGATGGTTTTGCCAACCCTGAAAAAGTGTGAAGAGCCTTAATAACTCGCTTGGTTTAAACTACAAAGTTGGAGAAATGCTTGAAACAGCTTACTTTTATCTCTGTATGTAAACCATTCCTATGTTCTGCTATATACATTTGTGTTGTGTTTCTGTATGTCTGTGTGCTACTCCTTCTATGGACCACTACTTCTACATACTATTACCTCTTTGTCGCACATTTACCGCTATGTCACCGTACTGGTTCATTTATGTACCGTTATTTCTATGTACCTCTATGTCTATGTACCGCATTTATATACTACCATGCCTATATACTACTACATCTATATACTGTAGAAGTTTTACGTCCTCTACTACCGACACAACGATATCCACTCTCCAACTTCTTCAACAATTCGGGGTCCACTCCGACTAGACGCTACCAACTTCACGAGGTCCTCGACCCAGACTCACTACACCACAGTTCCTCTAACAAACACTTTATTATACAAATCTGTTTAGCAATACAAGTAAAGATACTGTACAAAATCCACAAGACTTCTGTCTATGATGCACCACAAAAGCTCCTTCTATAGTAGACAAGGAGGAAATCTCACCCCCTTATTAGGGGTGAACCAATGATAAACAATAACACAAAATATATGTGAATGGCAATAAATGATACAAAATACGTAAATAAAGCAGTCCAATCAAATGGTGAGCACATGGTAAAGTAGCACTGGGCTGTTTTTCCCGTTCATTCTATGGTCTGGAAACTTTCCACTTCATATAAGGGCCTTTACTTCCTTGATCTGTAGTCCAGGCTTCCTAGCTTCAACCTATGACTTACTGAGGTGGGCAACCAGTCACCCAGGCTATCTGAATCAGCCATTGTTGATATTGGCCCGGGGTAACCGGGGTATGTTATATATGTTTTATATGCATGGATACAGGGTCTATACAGGGTCGGGGTTGTCGGTAACCAATTTTCGGGGGAATTTGTGTAGAGACAGAAGAGGGAAGGCTCAGGGGTTACTTCTACCTTCGTTATTGACAGGGCAAGAGGTGAAGGGGGGGTAGTAGGCTGGGGGGCGGACTTAGCTGACTATCATGCAAATCTCTCACAATACTACTAGGCCTACATGTATATACTACTACACCTATGTACCACTACCTATATGTACTACTATGTCCATGCACTACTACATCTATGTACCAACATTTCTATGTACCACTATGTCTATTAACCGCTATGTCTGTCTAATGTTACGTTTATATGACGGTATGTCTAGGTACTACATGTTAATGTACCATTCTGTCTGTGCTACTGGGTTAATTTTTATGTACCATTAAATATAACGAGTTACTTTGCAATAAATGTGACTTTATAACATACTGGTGAGCTCAATAAGCTGTTTCTTTTGTATTTCAGAGTACCTCTCCAGCTCAGTACTTACATCAGCTGCCAATTCTCTCACTTGATCCACCTCTAATACTGCAACCAATTTACTAATATATACTATGGATGTGTTGTTTACCCAAAGTTCAACTGTGCATGCGATGTGAGTACCAAAAACTCTTTTGTTAATAAGTTTATTAGCTTACTTGGGTCATTGTACTAGTCAATGATTAGCTGTATCCAAGGATGCTGAGCTTGAGCTTTCAATGTTTCCAATCCTCCCCAAACTCTTTTTAACATTAGAAAGTTTAGTGTGTCTGGAAATAAATTGTTAACATTTTTTAGAAATTGGGAGCATATCAACACGATGTGCATCACACATATTGTGAAGGTTTGGCACCACTCTGCGAATATTCCTATAGTGATAAACCTGTATGCTGGATCGATACAATAAGCCAGTGGCTAAACAAACCGATGTAGCACGCTGGTCATTTGACACAAAGCGTAGCCTTATGCCTGGTTTTATTTTCAGCAATGAAATGTTCTTCATAGCATAGTAATATTTTGAAAAGGACATCTACTGTAATTGATGAGTATGCTCGGTTTTTTTCAAAGTAAGATCTTTTTATTAAATTTTTTGACTTTCCTTTTAATAAATTATCCGAACTTTAACATTAATAAATCATCATCGTTATAACTTTTAATGTGATAACTTATCATTATTTATTTATGTAATCAATTTATGACCCTATGAATCAGAACCAATAACTTGCACTTTTTGGTCAGCAACCACACCTGGTCGGAGTATTTTTGGTGCTAGTTGATGGAGGTTAATTTCTATTAAAAGAGCATTTTCTCATAATTTAGAGTTGATATAGCTTTTTAGGTGTATTTGTGGGCTGGATCAATCTGCATAATAAACTTGTTAAATAATATTCTAGGCAATTTATTTGATGCGAATGGATCGGTAGCAATATTTTTAGTGGATCACAAAATACCATCCCCACGGGCAAAAAAATATTAATTTGCGAGGTATACTCACAGGGCGCGAGCGCTACCGATCCATAACATAAAAATTAATATGTACCCACGTGGGTGACGTCTGTTTCAAAGGTGTTTATTCTCTGTATTATTATCATATTGTTGGGGAAATGTGTCAATACCCACAAGTCGACCCTGGCTCAAACATTAACATAGACATTTTATTCTCTATTACTGCCGAACCATATTCATATTTATATCAACTCTTATTTACTCTTATATTGTATTCACTCTTATTTACTCTTGTATTTTTAACATGTGCTGCCGTGCAGTCAACCTGAACCGAAGACAACCCCTTTTTGTAATGTTGCCTGCCTCTTATGTTCTATGGGCCAATCAGTTTGTACAAACTGCTGCCACATCTTTTGCCTGCCCCTTGTGTATATATATGTATGTGTAAATCAAATAATAACTCAGAGTTAACCTGGCACTCTCACCTCTTGATGATTCGATCTGCACAGCAAAGAAATAACTACAAGCAACACTTGATAAAGCATAAGCAACTAGATGCAACCAAAAGAATAACAAGCAAGCAAACAAGACAAACACGTGCACATAGCAATTAGTTAATTAGTAGCAACTTGGACAAGTTGGCCAGCAGCAAGAACAGTAGTCAGTAGAAAGTGGTCAGTCCAAGAGACTTACACTGCACACGACCTACGGGCGTGTGATACTGGAACGATTGTTCAACCTGTTGGTTCGACCCAGTACAGCTATTCTGCCCGAACAAGAGCTCAGTAGAAAGTGAGGTAGTTGTGACAACTCCTCACTGTGTATAGCTTACAGGCTTGCGACACTGCAAATCTTGCTCAAACAGTCTAGTCTGTCGACTTTGGAGCTAGCTAGAGGAAATTGCATTACTGCTTACTACGCACTCACTGGAAGTGGGCCGCTGTACAGGTGACAGCTACCACTTCACCCTAAATTCATGTACAATATCATCATTATTTATTTTTAATACAAATTATATATCTCGTTTATTCTTATTATTATTAATTATTATGATTCTCATATACAATAATACTATACTGGGAATAGATTGATCGTAATGATAAAAAATCAGAGTTATTTTGTTAAAACAGTAAAAATAAATGTTAGAGTTATTGGAGAATGAATTGCCTCAAAGTAAATGTTGTCAACCGGACAAGCGTAAAGCTGTTTATTCTTTGATTCGTACCACTATCTGCTGCTTGCTGAATTATTACGCTAATGGCACCAGTAGGGAATCAACGACATGATAATTGTTGCTGGTGAATTGCTAGCGCATGTGAAGATAATTATGCTCGCTATCATATAATAAATTGTAAACGCCTGTATCGATGCATTCACCGCCCAACGATGTTGATCACAAATATAACATATAGCAGATATTCATCGATCCAGTCCGTAAATTGTCTCCGAGCCCATTGCTGACATTTATTTTAGAAATTAAAAAAGGGCAGTTTATATAAGCTACCGTCTTTGGTATTTACGTCACAATCATCCAACTATTGAAAACTTTCAAAGTCTGTGGCCGCGGTATTTAGGGCTATATGTGTTTCCGGTTTTTAAAAACAGAGAAATTAGTGTCGCTTTTTTAATAGTTCATATTGCCAACTTAAACATTTTAACAGGTCATTTTTTACAATTGCCAGCTTTAAAATATGTTTTGCTTTTTCTCAAGCCATTTTAAACAGATAAAAAATGATATAAGAGCAAATTTGAGAACAAATCTGAAGTATATACTTGAATATAATTCCATCTGACGATAAACTGTTTCAAGTAATTGAACTGATTGAGAAATACCGTCACTATCCCCACTCACTACTATTTACTCGCAATCTATTAATAGGTCATTGACAGAGTAGTTGTAGTAGATATTTGCTATGTATGTAGGCTGTTGGTTGCATATTGTCATCGGTTAGAAACTTTAGTAATCCACTTTACTAAAAAAACAATGGAAGCTGACCAGTCATTCTTGTTAAATAGAAAACCAATGTGAGTTCATCATGTTTATTGTGGCAGAAAAATCATTGTGTTGTTTACTTTTCATTACCAGGAGAGACAAAAATAAATGAAAACATGTGACGCATTTGTATTTCCATTCTCTTTGTCGGTTCATCAGAAAAATTCCGTAGATTGATCATGAATTTTGAAAAGAAACAACTGGTTAGCAGCCTTTCGATATTTTGAGAATCTTGGAAAGCATATTTGAATGCAAACTTAGATTTATTCTCCTAGATGAACTGCTTCAATATTGTTGTTGCAGCGAGCTAGCTGACAGCAGGATGACAATTTACAGTTATTTGTGTTACTAAACCAATCAATGGAAAACGCTCCTTGAACAGTGATTAGTACAGAGATGGTCTACTGAGTAGTGTGGATGTGTGCTGCCAGCATGCCTTTATGGATGCTTTTGTTATATACATGCATAATCTAGCTATTGGATTAGTGCAAGGTTAAGGGGAGCTAAAGCATTGTGGATAGGTCGAAGGGATTAAAAACCTAGAGAACTTTTGGAGTGATCATTCATGGTGGTGGTCGTGTTGTGCTGGAGCTTCAATATTACTAGGTTTCCATATCATGACAAACTGGCGATACTGCCGGCGATAAAGGCAAATTGCTGTTGGAAATATCATTGTCAGTAAATTTGTCGTGAGACTTGTAGAAAAACATTTTTTGTTCTCTGAATGCGAAAAATTAGCGATTAGCCAAATGTCAAATGTTTATTGCTATTGGAAACGCTACTTTCACCAAAGGCAATAAAACCAGCCATGTGTAACAGAACCAGAAGCCGCAAATTATTCATTGTAAATGCATGGCATTGTTAGCTTGCAGGTGTGTTTATATTTAACTGATGATGATCGTCTTTGGATTTTTACTCCATTATTTATGAAACAATACAGCTGATTTGAAATGAATGAATCTTAGTTGCTGGTAACTAATCATTTCAGTAATAGAAAACAAATAGTAGTATTTTTTCTCACGAAAACTCACTTGGTTCTTATGTTATTATTTATTACTAACTAATAATAATTAATACCATTTATTGAGTGATAGTCAATGTGCTACTAATTTCCCTTGTCACCACCCGCTTCATTAGCTAGCCAACAACTCTGTGATATTTTTTTCATATATTAATTCCACAATATTACAAATAATAATAAAAACAGCCTGCAACTCTAGCCGGCTAGATTGCATTCAACAACACACTGACTGCAACTGCCTCTGTGGGCGTGGTTTAACCAACGGTGATAAACTTGAAGTCGTGGAGATATATGCCGTTGTTGCCAATTATTTGTGGTAGCAAACCACAAAGATTTGGGAATAGTTTGTCATAATGTGGAAACATAGTATATATTATACCTAGTGAGCGATACAACATGGCGTCATAAGCAGAAGGAAAGGAGGGCTGTTGTGTATTACTGAGTTTCATCATCTTGTGAAGGGATTATTGAAGGGCTTGTGGTGATAGTGAAGGTCAGTGTGTATGTATTACTTGTTAACGCCGTTGTCATAGGACTTGTGCCAGTTGGTGGTGAAGATGAGTGTTTATTGTTTTTTAGTGGTGGTGCATTACAACTGCTATTGTTAGAGGATACAGTCAAGGCTATTTGTTGTTATAAGAGTTGTATAAGGAGTTGGCATATACTTCACCAGTTTTTAAGGTTGGTGTTGCCCAACACTTCAAGTTGGTGAAGTATGATCATAGGATGTGATTTTACTGATTTTCCCAAGTTAGTTACCAATCCTGATGACATTTATAGTTCATGGAAGGCATTTTTAGATAAATTTGAATTTATTGTAGAAATGGTCACCTTTAAATAAGTAAAAAACAGTAAATAGGAGAAAACAAGATGTTTTCAAGGGTAGAATAAGATTGTTGGCTTTATTGCATGCCATTGGTCAAGGGGGTAGAGATGCCCTAGAGTCTTTTGAGTTTGATATGAGAAGTGAGGCGAGTAGTTATGAACAAGCGATGGCTCATTTTAAAAAATGTTTATGGTTCCAAGGAAGCAGTTTATGTGAAACAATTCAAGTTTGTCGCTGAAAACCAGGCTGTGGAGGAGAATGGAAATGTCATCTGCTACGTGTTAAAGAACTTAGTAAGTCATTGAGTTTTAGAAATAATGATAAGGTTAGGCATGAATTTACATTGGTTATAGCTGTGAATGGTTTGATAGAATCTTCATTGCGTATTCAGTAGATGCAACAAAGTAATTTTAACTGGAAGGGACTTACTGACACTCTGAGAGCAAGAAAATTGGCTCAAGATTCAAAAAACATCATTGAGTTGGGTAAGGCAAATCAGTTGAACTCGACGCAGGTAACTGATATGAAAAGAACATGTGTAGTGGTCAGTGTTACAGTAGTATGGAGGTACGTAGCATTTGCAATAGTCAATCTGTTGCAAAATATGGTAGGTATACTGAGAGATATGCAGGAAAGATAAAAGGTGAGGCTAGCCACAGCTGTAATGGTTATAGGTCTGGTTGTGGTAGAGATTATAGGTCTACCAGGGATTTTAACAATAAAGAGTTTGTGCTTGAGTGGCGAAAAAAAGACAGTAGCAGGAGCAGAGTGGAAAGTGATGGAAGAAAAAATAAGACTAGGTCTACAGGTTATTTGTCTTCCTATAATGCTAATGCGTGTTTTTGGCTGTGGCAAAGATAGCCACCAGTTCAGAATTTGCCCAGCTTTACACTGTTGGTTTTGTGAAGATATAGGTCATACTACCCAGGACTGCCCTAATAAAAGGTATAAACATACTGGTAGGCTTAGTTATCGAGGCAATAGTAGTGAAGGGAGTTGTGTGAGTAAATTGAGGGAGGGTCACATTGGTCATGTAAGGTTTGTTGATTCTGAGGAGCCGTCATATGAGGCCCAGACTATAGAGGCCTGTGCACCTCTATCTGTGAGAGGTTTACCTTTTCCAGAAAACAAAAGCTGCATTTGTAGTCAGGTTAAGGAGCCACCTGTGGCCCAACTTGCATGTGCTGCCATCGCCGAGGTAAAGGGTGAAAGTATTCACTTCGGTGAGTCAAAAGCTAAAGAATCCGACAATAGGGGAGACCAGTTAGGCTCTGGTTCTGAACTTGCGTCTGGGATTGGCAATGGAGAAGATTAGACTCTGGTTCTAACCCGGTGCCCATGAAAGTGATTGAAGTAGTGAGAGATGTGGTGTTGCCTGAGAATCTTGAGTGTATGGTTTTGGGCCTGGAGAAGGAAGAGAAAGGTTGTTCTGAGATGTTGAATAGTAATGATGTAGGTGGCTAGTCAGTCTGTAGAACAAATGAAGTGATGTGATTCAGGATGAGTTAAGTTTTAATTTTGGTTTTGGCTGTGTGCTTTATGTAATATTCATGTATGTTGAAATGTCAACGATCTATATTGAGGCTTACATGCTTGTGAGCTATGTCATGATAATACCAATAGCTTAGTATTATGCATACTACCTTGGGAAAAAATTCATGTTATACTTTGAACTTTTGAAATGATCATATGGTGGTAGTTGTGTTGTGCTGGAGTTTCTATATATTATACCTAGTGAGTGATATAACAGCCTCTGTGAAGTATACCAGCAATCCACTGCTGCTCAACTACCGCTGGCATTCGTTTATACGTAACAACCTGTTTCGCCTGCTCCAGAGGAAAATGACAAGCTCCTGTCAGCAATCTGCTTCATCCGGTGTATTTTTTCATTATTGATCTACCATACATGACTTGCATTCTTACTTTTCAATTTTTCCATTGATAAGGATTCTCTATTCAAGCATTTAATTGGATGATCTACAATGCAGCACTAGTTCACTCACCTCCAATAACATTTATGTGTAGTATGCAATTATTCTCATTTTTCACTCTTTTGTGTAAATGTCATTAATTCCAAAGAAAATTCAATACACTGCGCATTGGATTTAGCTGTTTTGTATATCATTAAGTTTTTTGTACATTAGTTTTGCCATATGTAGGATCATTTCATGTACAGTGAAATCTGTATTCAAATACAAATCATCATCACACATTCCATCATTTAAGTCTTTGTTTGCTCCATCCAACAAAAAATAATGCATTGACACTGAAGTAGGCCAACTGAGTTGATCATACCAAGTGAAATTTTGTATTCAACTTCGGCCGGGACAACGTGACCAATTGTAGATTTATAACAACTCATTTGTCAACAATTTTTGATTATAATGAAACATACTTTTTACACTGCAATACTTTATGAGTTGTTTCAACTGCACTTGAATTATTTAGTAAGAAAAAATTGCTCAATTACTCTGCTTGCAAAGTTGAAATTGTTTTGATAACTGTTCTTTTATGATAAATACTAAAAAAGAGTGGAAAGCAAAAATTTTCTGGGCATGGTGCTGTTCTCAACTGGGGGTTGATTCCTCTATTCGCTGTAATTAGCCGCTATTCATAGAAGTAAGTAGTTACACCGAAACAAATATAAGTGGAATAATAACGCAGAAATAGAGATGCATTTCGTCTATTTGAAAGAAATTGGTTCTTTGCCATTTCACTTAGCTTTAATAGTGGCAATAACCCAAAAAAATGACATTGAAAGTTGCATCAAACCAGTGGTTTGCAAGAATTTTCTTATATCTATGCAGGGCTTGTAGAATATGTCAGCTCAAAACAAGTAAGCACCTTTATTTGCCCTGTATAGCACAATGAAGTCTGAAGGCTGACTTAGAGGGCTTCAACGATCACACTGCAATGAGAAGAAGTTTTAAGGGGGAAACTTAATTTAATTCAAAAATGTGTTCATATTCGTTAGTTTAGGAGAAAATATAATTGTAACAGGTTTCAAATAATTTATTGTGTTTATTGAGAAAAAACGAAGGTGACTTGAAAAGCTGTGCAAGTTGCACCAAGCATCACTTGTTATGACACAAATGTTGTATCATAAACTTTAGCACAGCAGCAACCTACAATGGAGAAAGTTACTCAAATGTGTAACAATGTGACTGGTCAAAGGACAGCTCAAATAAAAAAAGCTTTCCTACAGTAAAAACATCGCTATACAACATATATAGAAATGAATACCCTAAGCCTGTCAGTCTATAGCCTTAGATTCTGATGTGCAGTCAACCATAGAAGATCTAATTCGGGGTGGAGAGAGCAACCCTCTTCCCCAAACATGAGAAAAAACTCTTATTATGCCTACTGATCAAAATCTACCAGCATGTCTTGAAACCCCCACTAGCGGGGATGTAGGGTGAGTTGTCCTCTACAAGATGATATAACTCTCAATTTTCTAGCACAAGTTTTAGTGGGGTTTTTATCAGTGGTGAGAGGTTTTTCCTCTGAGCTTACATCAAAATTATATACACAAAAACAATAGGTGATAACTTTGATGCTGGATATTTAAATTTAACAAACATTTAAACAGCAAGTTCGTACAGCTTGATGTTACCGATCCGTACTTACTTACTAATTATTTAAACCAAACATGTTAGACAACTCCCAAAGTTTGCACTAACAATAACAGTTGACTTGATAAAGATTACATAAACTAGATATCACAGAGAGTTTCATCAACTTCTCCAGTTTATGTATGACTGTTATTATCAGGTTGGAAACTAGAGTCGTACAGATGAAAAACTGTTTGCAAGTGAAATATAATGATCACTGATTATAATTTATTTTGTTCCGAACTTTTTGACCAACTCAACCAAAATCCAATTCTGCTCAACCAAAACCCCCATTTACTCAACCTAATCTAAGTACATTCGACATCGACTTACAATACACAATCCTCACCCAACCAGCGCCAGAAGCAAAAGTGGCAACTGGCCACACACAAGACACAATGATGAGTAACCAAACTTCAATTAATTTATAAGTAAAAAGCACAGTTTACTTGAGACTGAACATTATATTGTTTGACCATAACTCATTGACAGAGTTTGTTTACCATTGTGATATGTAGCTCCCATTGGTTCATTGTAGGCAGGTTCATTGTAAATCCTTTGTTTTAAAAGTGACTAAGCTCGTCTGCTCTCTAGGTTTACTTTCGAACTTATCCATTCATGCATTTCCGTTTTGGCTTCTTTGAGTTATCTAGCTTGAGGAGTTGTTTCCCGTGGGGAAGAAGTTTGTTCGCACTTTATCCTATGTAAATATAACACGCATGATACTTGAAATCTGGATTAAGGGGGAAAAGGTATGGAGGGCATAGTCTGAAGGAATTGGGCATGTGGATATGGGGTTTGTTTGGTAGGACTGGGGCCTATAACATTATCAGTTTAGAAAGTATAGTTACTAGATGTAGACAATTAGGAGCGAGAGGGTTAGCAAGGGGGATTGATAATTAAGTGGCGTAGCACTGGGAAAAAAGAGATGGCAACGTTAACTAGGGTAGAAAGGAAGAAAATAGTACGGACATAAACAAGAGTAAGAATTTTTCGTCATACACTGAACCTCAATAGAACATTTAAAAAAAAAACCTCACCCAAGAACATTTTGGTAAACTTATGTTTCTAATGTTATTGTTTATTAGCAATAGCTTAGGTTTGAAGTACATGACCATGACCGTTTATGTATTTGTCTTTAAGCAAAACAGAATTTAAAAAAAGATAATGGAGATAATGACGCTAAGAGTGCATAACCGAAGGGTCGTATGATTTTCAGGTGTTTGATTCATTTGACTGAGAATATCGATAGACTGAGGGCTTTCATCAATTTTCAAAAAGGATGCCACAAACAAAAACTATCAAGTTAAGTGCAAGGGGTGTTGTCTCCGAGCCCATTGGTGACATTTATTTTCGAAGATGATAGAGAGAGTAGTTTATATAAATTACCCCGTTTGGCTTTTCTGTTACAGTAATACAATTATAAAAAATTTTCAAAGTCTATTGTTACTGCATCTAAAGAAATATACATTTCAATTTGTTTTAAATATAAAATTTTTGCCACTTTTTTATCTGTTCAAGTTTCAAGTTCAAGGTAATTTAAACACATTGACAAATTATTTTTTTTAAATTTCTATTTTGAAATTGATATATGTTCTTTCTACTGAATGCATTTTAAACAGATTCAAAAGGTATAAGAGCAACTCGAATAACAAATCTGAAACGTGCTTTCGAATGTAGTTCTATCTGGCGATAAGTAGTGGTGGAACAAGCCACAAAAACTAAGGGTCAGGCCGAGTTTGGGTTGCTGGATTGAACACAGGCCGAGCCGGGTCGAGCCGAGTCAAAGTAATAAAGTATATGGTAACATAAATGAAAAAGGTGTCATTGATGATGTATGTATTAAGTTCAAGTATCAATCATGCTATATTATATATTGTAATGGAGTCCGGTCTGTTACCATGGATATCCACTAATCTCGAGTATTCTACCTCTCTCCAGAGGGGACACTGTACTGACCGACAGTGACAACTGTGTTGGGCAACCGAATTACCCTGTAAGGTAAGAGCCCATGGCTCAAACAAACAGTACCGTGTAGTGCTTGTAATAATGGCTTTATTCTCTAAAGCAGTCCTGAGGGTAATTATTCCTCTAGGGTTAGCAATATAAGAGCATATGCCATGGCAACATTGTAATGAATGCAAAGAGTAAGACAGTGTACTCTCCTTTTATAGGAGAGCTGATAAGCACAAAACATATAACAATCAATACACAGGAAGCAGATTAGCCAATACAATTGATTATATAAATAACAAGCCAATCAACAATGCAGTATGGTTAATTAAGGGAGGTGCCAAGTGGCTAATGGCGGAGTCCTTTCTCCTTATTGTCCAATGAGTAGTCCTGCAAGGCTCCCAGGCTGTATATAGAGTTGGGTCCATGGAGTTGGTAATCTAAGGGTAAGTACTTCCTGTTCTCGACCTTGATTAAGCTCCTACACACTTTTGAGGGTCCTCATCTATGTTGGCCATCTTGTGCCGGCCAAGTACAGCTATACCGGGTCGGTAGGGGTCACTACCGGCCCTGCAGGGGTCACTACCGGCCCTGTTCACTATGCCACCGGCACAGTAGGACTTTCCACCCAAACAGCTGTTAACCGAACGCTGTGGGTGAAAGTCTAGTGCATTGTCTCGCAAGGCTCTAGAGTAAACGACCTGTTCACTACTAGTGTGCATCAAAATCTACCACATACCTCTCTCCATTAAATGCATAGTCAGGCTTTAATAAAAGAATATCAAGAGCAGATATGTGTGGGGGTAACACCCGTACCCAGATTATATATTTTATTATATATATAGTCGAGTACTATGCCATGAGATGACATAGCATTTCTCTCTAGAGAAGGTCGCCCTTGCAGGTGACCTCCCATAACTCAACTCCTCCTGGATCATAGGGGAAGCTAGTAATCAGCTCCTTTTCCTCCTCCACGGGAGGGCTTGATGCTTGTACCAATCGTATGGTAAGCTTGGGCGTCACGTTCATTTGTGAGCGTGAGTCTACAGCAACATGTGCATTACCAGTTTTATGCAACATGTCAATGGGCTGCCTATATTGCAGCGGGGCTTGCTGTACCATAGCGTCATGTATGGGTGTGAGCAGTGGCCCTGGCAGTTCTAGTGCTGGCAGAACCTTCCTTATCTCAACTTTAGGAGACCGCCGTTTCTTTTCTAAGGAAAGCCAGCGCCTTCTCTCCTCTTCCCACTGTACCGTTAGGGTGCAAGCAACGTCCCGAGCCGGGGTGTGGTGCACTGTGCTGTGTGGCACTAAGGTTGGTGGTGAAGAGGTCGTGGGACGTTCACCCTTAGTCGCCACCACAGGCTTTCACTGGCGGTACTGTCTTAAAGGATGACAGCCATCGCGTGCGCTTGCAGTCTCCTGGGACTGCGTTTCCTCGGTACTTGTACTGGCCGAGGCGGTTTCTTCATCAAATACACCTTGGGAGAGGACGGGCTCTTCACTTAACTCAGGGATTTGCATGATAGGTAGTTCCGTCTCAGTAGAGTTGGGCGTCGGGTAGTTAGGGAGGTATGCATCCGGCAGCAAGTTCTCCTTCACCGTCTTTATTATCAATGAATGGGGGTCTCTATACAGCTCAGCTGTGGGCATCACCATTACTTCTGTGTCTGCACAGTTGGCTGATGGACAATTATCAAGGCCTGCATCCTGCAGGAAATCTGCCTTTTGGTCCTCAGGCTCTATGCATTGGTCAGCCGCCATGGCTAATTGGGGGACGGTCCTGTCACTGTCACTGCTAGGTACGAGTGGCTGGTCTGTGCTGCAGAGTTGTTTACAACTTTGTCTCACTCTGCCCGGCTTAACAGGAAGGGTTTGGGTACTGGGAGGTTTTGGCCACTTCTCTAACATCTTTAGACGGTCAGCTACAGTTATTCTATTAACTGGAGGTTGTCGGGGAGTTCTTTGGGGTAGTCTATTCTTCTTTGTAGGGGTTGGATGGCTGAAGGGTGGCTGCCTCTTTCCAGCGGTGGGGGTCTCCTCTCTCAATCGCATGGGTGTAGCCAACGGGGGGAAAACACTGTTTTGCCGCTAGCTTCTACAGTTGTTGTCCGATCCGGCTCAAATCTTTTGCCATCTGCCTGTGGCGAGGGGCTCTCCACAGCCTGGTGCATTCCACCTGTAGCTCTCTCTACAGTGGGTGGTTGTATGGGGACGTCCTCTTCTTCAGGGGTGTAAGGGGGTTTCTCCATCAGCTCTGCTTGTACTAGACGGACACTATCACTAAGTGGCCACCCGTGCTCGTCCGTGCATGGTAACACATGTCCGTCAATGGTGACATGGGAGTCTGGAAACCGTAGGGCACACTCGTGTAAGGTGAGGAACGACATGCCAATTATAGCATCTTCATTAATATCACTAATGATGAAGTTAACGCTCGTTCTCAGTCTACAAAGCTGCAAGTTTACTCGCAGGGTACTGTAAAAGGGAATCCTAGATCCGTCAGCCATGAGTCCATGCGCCTCGCTGCGCTGCAGCGTGTCCTTCACTGACTGTGGCAATTGCTGATACAGATGTTTCGACAACAAGTTGGTTGTGCAGCCTGTGTCAATCAACAGGGAGGCTGGTCTACCGGCTAACCTTCCAGCCAGGAAGTAGCTGGCCTGGTAAGGTTGCTCCAGCGGTGGTGCTGCCATTTGTGTTCTCCTGGGGGTTTGTCAACTCTCTCCTAGAGTTACAGGACTATAAGGGGGTTGGGGAGCTTTCCGCCTACTGTCAGTCTGTATTCTCCTGGGGGGTTGTCCACCCTTTCCTAGAGTTACAGGACTAAAAGGGGGTTGGTGAGCAATCCGGCTACTGTCAGTCTGTGTTTGCCTGGGGGGTTGTCCACTCTTTCCTAGAGTTCCAGGACTGTATGGGGTGTCAGGAGTTGTCCAGCTGCAGTCAGCGGGTATTGATGCTCTCTTGGGGGGTTGTCCACTCTCTCCTAGAGTTCCAGGACTGTATGGGGTGTCAGGAGTTGTCCAGCTGCAGTCAGCGGGTATTGATGCTCTCTTGGGGGGTTGTCCACTCTCTCCTAGAGTTCCAGGACTGTACGGGGTGTCAGGAGTTGTCCAGCTGCGGTCAGCGGGTGTTGATGCTCTCTTGGGGGGTTGTCCACTCTCTCTCTTAGAGTTCCAGGACTGTACGGGGCATCAGGAGTTGTTTGGCTTGTCCAGCGGTGGTTGGTTGCTGTCTGTTGTGTCTTGGGGGGTTGTCCACTATCTCCTAGAGTTCCAAGACTATAAGGGGTTGTGGGTGTGGTCCGGCTTGCCCAGCTGCAGTCAGCTGCCGGTGGCGCTACTGCGGGCGCCGGCCGTTTTCCGTCTGTCTGGGGTTTTTTGTAAAGTGAACAGCGCGCTGAGTTCGGGGGCAGGTGCCCATCATGTGGCCTGGTTGCCCGCAGCCCCAACAACGTGTTGCAGGTGCTGTCTCCAACTGTGGAGAGGGAGCTGCTTGTCTTGCCACTCTCAGCGACCGTAGCTCTTCCGTCAAGAGCTTTAGGCTGTCCATGACTGTTGTCATGGGATCCGGTATGGCAGGAGTAGGGGTGTGGTGTGTCTGCTGTACGGCAGTAGCAGTGGAGACACGTTGGGACGGATTCTTGGCAACCGTCCTCATCCATTCTTCTTCCTCCTCGTCGGCATCCTCTTCCAACATCCGTACATGAGCCTGGCGCTCTTCAAACGGCGTCTTTATCTGCATTTACTCGTTGCCGGCCCTGACTGCTTCAGCTACGTCAACAGGCTGCATGGCCAACAAGTGTCTTTGCAGGTAAGCGTTTCCGACTGTGTTGCTGAAGATATCCAGCGTCATCCTCTGCATGGGTCGGTGAGGTAGATCTGCATACGCAACGCGCACTAGGCGCTCTACTTCACTTGCATGCTCTTGGAGCGACGTCTTGTGTTGGCGGCGTAGGCTGGTCAGCCGGGACATAGCTTCCCTTGGTGTTAGCCCAAGACGTGCTCGTAGTGCAGCAAAGATACCCTGCAGATGTGGAGGCTTTCCACAGTCCAATGCTTCACCCCGTAATGTATCTCTCAGGTGCAACATGGCCGTGTTCTCTGGCCAATCGTTCATCTCGGCTACCTCCACAAATCTACTGATAAAGTACTCGACGTCTTCTTCGCTGTCGAACTTTGGAGCCTTAGCCTAGCTGGTGCATTGTGTTGGTTGGGCCTCATCATAGCCGTCAATGCCTCGGTCAATCTATCAATTGCTGTAGCTTCTGGGTTGCCAGCGGGTGCTCGACCGGCGCTGCGTGCTCTCTGGGTGGCCATTCTTTGCAGATAGAGGAGTGATCTCAACTCAGGTCTAAGAAATGGTCAGTACAACTGGATCCCGGGCCGGTATAGGTGAGATCCGGGCCGGTAGCAGTGTTTCCAGTGGCTCTAACAGATCTAGGGGTTGGTCCAATGAATACTGTGGCAGTATCTGGCACTCCGTTGCTTGTAACAACCGTTACGAAACTTCTTGTACTGTTGCAGGGCGGAGCAAGCTCTACGAGCCTACAGGCAGTAGTGTAGGGACACCGTAAATGGATACAGTGCCGGGGTCACTGTTACCAGCTGAGTAACACTCCAAGCTGAATAACCTTTGGTAGCTGAGTCTGTATAGCTGATACACGATTCTCTCTTCTTTTTGCACAGTGCCGGTATCTCTATGTCCAGGGCGGAGCGAACTCTACGAGCCTGTAGAAGATACGGTAGCGTCTGTACTGGACTGCTGCAAACGGAGCAAGCTCTACGGTTGATGCAGACAGCCTTTAGTAGTGGATACTGTGCCGGGATAGCTGCTGCAGGGCGGAGGGCCTCAACGCAAAGTCCCCCTGACAACTGCGGAGTGTCAAGCATGCCTGAATTGAGTCTGGCACTGCCAGAATCTTTGTAGAAAGGAAAGATATCGGAACTATCGGCCCTGCAACAATCACTACTGGCACTGCAGTATCACCACCGGCCCTACAGCAGTCACTACCGGCCCTGCAGCAGTCACTACCGGCCCTATACCAGGTCAGGGAGGCAGGAATGGCTATAGCTTGAAGACCCAAACTAGTACCAAAAGATACAAGAGCCTGAGTTTGCTGCCTAACCACCGCCAGAATGTCAAAAGCTATGAACCAAAAGCTGTAGCAGTCAAGAACCTGGACTATGATCGCACCCCCACTTCCTGAGCTGACTCAGCATTTATGACTCTTGAAGCTCCGCGTTCTACTTCTGGGCGTCGTGCATATTTAATCTCCTTTTATCCAATCCTATGTTGTACTATTTATATCTTGTTCTATTATTCGTGTATTTACTTCCTGTTACTTGTGATTTGCCATACCCAAACTAGGTCATCTATTTCCTGTACCTCTGCCTATAAAAGGCAGAGCTTTACTAATAAACATTGTACTTGTATCAGCATTCGGTTTGTGATTACTACAAGCAGCGAGAAACGTTGCCACTATTATACTACACTGGATTTTTGTGCAATAGTATACATTATGGTTGATACTTTGAAACATTGAGCTATGAGTCTGAGCCGTGGGCTCTGTTACGGTTGTGGAAGTGGGATACTCCTCTGTTGAAGTAGATTAAGAGATAACTATGGAGAAGTGAGGTTTTGTTGGTGGAATTTTGGCAAGCGCCCCAAAATCCAATACAATATGTTCTTTTTTTAAGATAATGAGCAAGTCCACATTGCTCCGAGTTGTCTTCTTCTTTCTTGTTGTCTTTATTTCTCTTAGCATCTAATAAAACTTACATCACATGCTCCGTTACTTGATTTACTCTCATCTAAGACATCATTTCTATCAGAAGTTTTTGCATTTTCTAGAGTGTGTGAACTTCAATCATAAATCCTATTTGCTCAAAAAGCTTTCCACTCAGCATCAATACTTCTTCTAAATCGTTTTCGACTATGTCCCAATTTTTCACAGATAAATTTCATAGTTTTTCTTTCATCAAACGGAGCTGAACGATTCTTCTTCTTTTTGGTCGATGTGACTCATGTTCTCGCTCAAAATTTTTCACTTTTTCTGTTCGTTCATAATTCTTCAGCGTATTTTTTTCCCTTACTCATAAGTAGATAAGAACAGTCCAGAAACGAACAACAGTGTGCCTCACATGGTATATCACCCTCATTCCAATCTAAAAGCTACTCAGAGCAAAAAACAACGCCTTACTCTATCGCCAAAACCAGTGTAGTAAAAACCCGCATTGGAAAGAAGTTTCATAGGAACTTTACCCTTCCACCTATTGAACCCTTTTTCTGTCACTGATTCAGGAGCGAATCTGACTGCACCAGCCTGATCAATTGAGATGCTCAGAGGTAAAAACTTCTGCAATCAAACCCGCCAACCATCTATTTCTTTGTTCGTCGATTGTATAAATTTTGACAACGGAGATGTTTGTCAATTCTTCCTCAATTAGTGTCCCAGCTGTGTACACACAATTTTTAGTCGATAGTCCCTTAACAAAACGCTGAAACGGAAAACTTTTAGCGTGCTTTATCATAGAATGTTCATCTTTGCTCCTCCACTTTAGTAATATCCCTCTGCAAAATATGCACTGAACACTATTGTCTTTTTCGAGGTTGTAAAATTCAGACATTTCCATGTTTTTACCCAAGTGTCTACCTACATGGCCCCAGTTGAGCAAACATGACTTTCTTTGATAATTCTTATCAAACATCAATGAATCTCTTTCATAAAAGGAGAGCTTGTCAGACTTGTAACAACATAAATCAATGGGACAAGAACGTTTTCAAAAACCACGAGCTGATGGTGGGTAGAACATCGTTTCTCCATCTATTAGGAACCTCGGCATTATCAAAGACTTTTGACTTTTTTCATCACCCTAATGTTTATTGTGGATAGTATACAACAAGTAATAACTCGTCAGTTATTGCTTAAAGGGAATTGATGTTGAAAATCGAACTTCTCTCTTCTCCAATAATTGATCATCTAAAAAAAAATAATAACATAAAGCAGAAAATGAATTGAAATTTGACTGTTTTTTGCGAATTTAAATAGATTACAATCAATATGTTTATATAGACTTACATTACAAATAAAGGTTTTCTTTCAGTGTAGGTAAATGTTGTGTATAGTTGATTGAATGTAAATTGATTCCCATCGAAGTAGAAGAAGCTAATTCTCATCGAGCACCGAAAGCAAAAATAATAAAACAAGTTAGTAAAGCTTATGTTTGTGATTTACAAGTACATAAATAATATCTATTACCAGACTATAAACAATTAGTTTTAAAACTAACATAACATTGAAACTTTAGTAATCTTTGGATAAGTGGAAATTGGATGACTTCTGATCATAAAGATATCAAATCATCGTAACTGTAAACTAAACAAATACCTTTAACTAAAGTTAAAGGGCCTGCATAAATACAGGAGATAATAAGCAATTAGAACCCAGTTGTTGGCTCTCTGTCAGAAAGTTAATTTTGTCAATAACAAAGACTTCACAGTTTAGAGAGCAAACCAGATAGGTTCTAGGAGTGTATATATTTTAGAGTTCAAATAGGTGAGTTTTTCAATTAGTGTTAAATAAGTACTTGGTATTTCCTCGTAGTAGTTGTAGCAGCTGTTATTCGTTCAGTTGCTGTTGTTGGAGTGGATGCTTTCTGTGTGAAAACAGTGACTCCTAAACAGCTAAAATTGCACCGATTGACTTGAAAACCAATGAAAAGTCTCACTCGAAAAACGGTTTATAACATATTAGAAAATGAGTTTTTTTTCACCCGAAAATCCCTTTATATTATATTAGATTTTCGCAATAAGAGAATTTTTTCAATTTGCTCGAAAATTGTACATATTATAAAGGGATTTTCACAAGAAAAAATTTATTTTACTATGCGGGAAAATCTTATATATTATAAAGTGATTTTAGCCTGAAGTAAATTATGTTCATTCGCGTGAAAATCTTATATATTATAAAAGAATCTTCGCTCAAAGAAAGTTTTTTCCATTTGGGCAAAAACCTTGTATATTATAAAGAGATTTTTTCGGGAAGAAAGTTTTTTTCATTTGCTCAAAAAACCTTGTATATTTTAAAGGGAGTTTTGCACGAAGAAAGTTTTTTCAATTCCCGCAAAAACTTGGTGTACCGTAAAATAAATTTTAGCGCAGAGAAAAGTCTTTCCATTTGCCCAAAACCTATTATATATTATAAAAGGATTTTCGCACAAGGAAGATTTTTTAAGTCGTGCGAAAATCTGATATATTATAAGATGATTTTTTGCACAAAGAAAATTATTTTTATTTGTGTGAACATTTTATATCATAAAGGGATTTTTCTGCGACGAAATTTATTTTCATTACCCCAAAAATCTTATGTATCATAAAGAGATATTCGCGCTATGAAATTTTTTTCAATCGCCTGCAAATTTTATATATTATGAAGGGATTTTCGTGAGAAGAATTCTTTTTTCATTCTCGTGAAAACCTCGTCTATTATAAAAAGATTTTCGGGGAAGAAATTGTTTTTCATTCGAGCAAAAATGTTATATATTATAAAAAGAATTTTGCGTGAAGAGTTTTTTCCTTTTGCAACAAAGTTTTATATAATACAAAGGGATTTTTACGCAAAGAATTTTTTTAATTTTGTGTACAAAAATCCTATATTATAAAGAAATTTTCGAGTGAAGAAGTTTTTTTAATCAAGGACGATTTCCTATATGATATAAAGCGTTTTTCACATGAGTATTTCTATTTGCTGTATGTTTGGGTCAATCAGTGCAACTTTGAGTATTTAAGAAGCACTGTTTTCAGAAAAAATCATCCAAACCAGCAACAACATCTGAAGGAACAACATCTGCTACAGCATCCACTATGACTACTAGGAGGACTTTCAGTAATAAAGAATAAATAATTATCTAGTATGAGTTGGTAAAACTGAACTAGTTGTGCTGTAAAGTGTCAGAGAGTCATTTTCAGGGTTCAAATTATTTATCATTAATAGTACCTAGCTAGTTTGCTTTGTGGAGGTTATGGTTTTCACATTGCTAAATTTATTGAATCAAAACTCTACTATTATCTTGTTTTTTTTGTTGTTTTGTTTTTAGTTCAACTTCTCACTCAATACAATGAATAAGGATGATGACATCAAAACAGACAAATTTTTGTCATTTGAACCCTATCCCAATGAGAGACACAACATTCCGCTTGTGTCGACTATAACAAGGAAGAGCCTGAAGAAAATTTACACCAATAGCATGGAATTACGATAAAAGTAAAACGCTTGAGTGCGAATTCGCTATAACAGATCCTTGTAGTTCGAACTCTTCCTGGTTGGCCGCACAAGGCCGTCGGTATGCTGATCTCTTGTCACGCAAATGAAAGAATACTGATTAGAAAGTTTCAACCGCTTCATCTAAATCTAACACCATCGCTTTTGGAAATAACTTCCATTGGAACACCTGTCGACTATACCTATAAAAACTTGGTCATTATCCACTACAAAGTCAACTCATTTGGTAGCATACGTCAAGTCAGATCTATCATGAATAAAAAGAAAGTCAACAAGTTAGGATTGTTGCAACTCAATGTGCCAAGACTGGTGGTCTTCATGGGCTCCGATAAAAAAAATGATCCTTCATCCAATCAGATTTCCGGCTACTGTAACTGCTGAAAATGCTAAGCAAGTAACTAGGTTAATAAGAAGCAAAACACCTTCTCAATTGCTCAGTGTGATCCGTATCGCAACCCTGGCTCAATTTTCAGTGGGGAGTGTAATAAGTACTGAATCTCCTCACATAGTTAGTGATTTAACTTTACCTAATGGAGAAGTGGTAATGAACGCTTTACTAGTGAGCTACAGATGCTTGCAATACAATGGATTGATGATGAGGTCTTTGTACATACCCGAAAAACATGCTGCTGACATAAAAAGAATTCAAACAAAAGTTATCCTTTTATGAAATAGAGAAGTTAGTGAATTTGGAAACCTTCGACATGACATCTTCATATTCACACCAACGCAAGCAATGGAAGCAACGCAAAGCATGACCAACAAACTTGACGAGACTAAAAAGTGAAAATATTTTGCCACATAGGAAATTTTCGATGATAGTATGTTACTGCTTTCAGCAGAAAATATTGTTTCCACCAATTTGGAAGAACCTAAGCTACAAAACAAGAATTGTGATCAAGGAGTTCAGGACAACCAATACAACTCGATGAGTGATTTATCTTTTCTATGTAATATAATCTATCAATTGTAAATTGATGCTTTATCTCAATTTAGTTGCAATAAATTGTTTATCAAGTACTTTTTTGTTCTAAATATAAAAAAGTAAAGCTGCTAAGGAAATCTAAAAAGAATACACTATCATCCAAGTCTCAGTAAAAGTCTACTACAAATATCTATGCTTTGATTAGTAAAATGGTGCTCAAGCCATTCACTCGCAAACAAACATTTTATTTAGTCAATACTTTTCATTATACGTTACTATTAATTACTTTCTATTACAAATATTATCCATTTTACTTAGGCTTTTTACAGTATTACTATATACTTTGTTACGCTTGCTACCGTTTTAATCAAATAAACATAATACGTAACCCACTACCAAAAAAAGAGTAAACAAACAAATGGCCCTGTGTCAACCACAATCTATACTGGGAGGGAGACCCTTAGCATAATCAAATAACAAATTACTAAATATTTTACTGCTCTGTGCTATTGTCAATTATCATTTACACTACCAAACATACATACATACTTATATAAACATACTGTAACAGGTCTGTAAAAATATTCTTACCAAAAAACAACAATGTATTATGCTAGCAGATCTGTTTTCTTATGCATGTGCATATTATGCTGACAAAAATCGTCTAAAAACTAAAAAATATATTTTGGCAGGTCTGTAAACAATCCAACAAATCTAACCAAAAAAATTTTTTTGGGTACGTTGGCATGTCTGTTTTTTCACTGAGATCTGGTCTTATATTACTACTGTTATTTTTTTACTTAACAAAAGAAATAAAGGTGTTTCGCTGGGTTTGGTTTTATTTATATGCTTTTAAATATAACACCATAGAAATTTCCGAGACAAAATTTCCTAATAATCTGTTTAGATCATTTGTTTGCTGAGTAGTGTCTATATGGAGAAAAGAATAAGGTTTCTTGTCGCTTGCTCAAAAACTTCTTGTATGTATTTTAATATCCTGGGAAAACTTTGCCGAGCCAAATAGGTGACAAAAGAAGCATCTCAAAGGTTTTTAAACAGAAAAAAATAGTGACTGTTCAAAGAAGTTTTATGATTTCCTTTCAAAAGCAGATTCTGAATGATAACAAAGACATTTAAATTCAAATGATGGCTTGGTTTTGTATGTAAAGCATCGGCATCGGCTTTGCCAGAAACCTTATCCACCAGATCATTAATTATCAATCATCTGTTTGTCCATCTCTAAGAAAACTTGTTGTTTTATCGATCACCCCTACGCGTTACCTGGCACTCACCTCAAAAACGACAGGGGATTGAAGTTTTCCGATAACATTGAAAATCGACAGACCATTAAATCCTTATGTCAGGGATGGGAGCAATAAAAACATGACAGGCGTTAATTGGGGTGTAAGTTGAAGGGTAGCTCTGACTTGAGTCGCAAAAAGATTTACCAAAAGGGGGCTTGAACCATGAAGTTTCCTTGTGTGGGGAGTCAAAGGACAAAAAAATACCAAGAACTATCTATGTTTTACCAGGCATCAAAATTGTTGATCAGATCTGTAGCATAAACCTCAAAATTAATATGTAAATTCAACTCATGTGAGAGCTACGACATACCTCAAAAAAACTTTCACCTAAAGGGTTTAAACTGATCATATATTACTACTTACAGTTCGCATTATTCTTCCAATCACAAACAGGATTATCAACAAACAACAAGCAAGCAACTCAATTGAATGAGAAGTTGCTTAGTGTAATCTGAAATTCATTGAAAATGGTTTGATAATTATAATACATGTATAAACCAAAAATGATGAAAAGAACATTTTTTCACTCTACATGAAGTTTTCTATGATCAGGATTTAGTGAAAACTATCAGCATATAAAACTAGGAAGTTGGCTTGTGGTTTCAAAGCATATTAACTAATCGATAGAGAATTTAGATCTTTTTTTGAAGGTTTAGATGCTCTCAAATCAATTAAACAGCTTAAAAAGCATCATGCTTTTTAAAGTGTCAAACACCAAGTGTTCTGAGCCAGCATACTGATTAATTGTAAAATTTGGATGTATGCATTTTATTCATCAGCAAAACAATCAGTATATACGTTGTATAACTAAATCATTCTCTTTTTTATTATCTAAACAGAGTACAACACATCTTAAACGGTTAAAGAATAGGAAATTTAGTCATTCAAAGCAATGTATTAAGTTAAAATATATTCGTTATCAGTAACTGTGTTCATCAAGCAGAGAAACATTTTCATCAGCTTCACATCCAATGGACTGAAATCTTCAAAGCCAATTATGGTGTTCAGCTTTGATAGGCTGTCGCTCGTCTCCAGCAAGCTTTTTTTTACAGAGCCGTAGCTTTTCCCTGAAATAAACACTGACAAAAGTAAATACACTTGTCTCAGACTAATGCTTTATTGCTACCAGCTAGTTCAGATATACTTTCATAAAACTCAAGTTCAAAAATAGAAAAATTGAATGCATAGTTGTATGCATAATCTATCCGCATTCATCTGTTTTTTTTTTAAATAGATTTTACAAATTTGGTGTACAAAACGTCAGGTTGTAGTAAATCTTCACATTACTACTGGACCTGACTGATTGGTATTGGAAGTTCTTAGGCCCGGGTTGTATAATTCTGTTACAACTCATGAAAATCTATTTCCCTGCCCTTTTTTCTGTGGCAATGAACACCAAGTTTGTCTGCTGCCACTGAAACTACAGTCTCCGCATTTTGTATTGCCAGGTAATACAGTGGATTAACCCGGCCCTGTGCAGCCGATGCCAGAGTTTTGCGGGTACAGCCCACTTCTATTAAGAGTCGTGCCGGCTCTAAGTCCTATGAATTCAGCATTTGTAGTCCTGGACGACACTGGACAATCTGATGACTGGTCAGTGACAACTACAACCTCTGTAGCCAGATAAGTTAACAGAGAGTGGGGCTTATAATCCAGACGTTGTTAGCAATCTGACAATATCAGTAGTAAGGTTGGAGCAGATCTCTGTCATTGAGTCTAAGGATAAGGTTGTCCTGGTTCCAAGTGTAATGTAGCTGGCACCAGTTACCATGAGAACCTGTGAGGTACAATTTTGTTTGCACGAGGTGTTATAATTTTGAATGTTTGCTAACTATTTATTGCGTAGGGTTGGTTTATATTGTGATTCGTATGTTTATTTATATGCATGAGTTTGATTATTTTATAGACACTATATGAGAACCTGGGTTATATTTTTGTTGTTGTTTGTTGTTTTTATTGTTTGTAATGTGGTGGAATTTTGTGACTACTACCATTGCGCAAGGTCCCCCTGACAACTGCTGGGTGTCAGGCAAGCCTAAATAGAGCCTGGCACAGTCAGAACATAAGCAAGTCAGCCGGTAGAAACCCTACCGGCCCTGCTGCATTTACCGCCGGCCCTGCAGCATTCACTGCCGGCCCTGCAGAGGTACCACCGGCCCTGCAGCACACCCTGCCGGCCCTGCAGCATGCACTACCGGCCCTGCAGTGCCTCTACCAAACCTATACCGGGTCGGTGAGGAAAGAACTACTATAGCCTGAGAACCTAAATTGATACCAAAGGTGCAGGAGCCCGACTTTGCAACATAGCTGTCCTCAAACAAGACCAAAGCAAAGGACCACAAGCCATAAGGACCAGGAACTAGAGCTACTCATTGCACCATCATGAATCAGCAAGATTGACTGATAAGCTCCGCCCCCTACTTCTGGGCGCCTTGCATATTTAACCCTATATTAACCAATGATTGTATCACATATTTATATCTTATGTTCTGATTAGTGTAAACACTTTCTGCCATTGCTGATTTGTTGCCCCTTGTTTGGGCAGAACACTTCACTTGATTCTTTGCATTGTATTGGCCGATTCTGCTTGTGCTTGAGCCAAGTAGCATAATACATTTACCCTTATTGTACATAGCTGGTTATGCTGTATAATAAAGTATGGTTTACTCAACAAGACATTGAGTTGTACGTTTGAGCCGCGGGCTCTGAGAACAGTTGTGGAGTCGGTATACTCCTCTGTTGGAAGTTGACCTCTGGAGCAAGGTGCTGTTGGTGGACGTTTGGTCGGCCCCCCAAAATGCACTACAGTATGCTGTGCCGGGGTTGTTTTTATTATTGTATGATGATTTAGATTGGGGGGTTTGAGTATTATATAAAAATGAAGCGTTGTATTATTGTATTGCTATTGAAATGTATGATGTCGACAGAGGAAAATGTGGAGATGAGAGTGATGAATGAAAATGATACTGTTGATGGTACTACGAGTGACATTGTAGATGTTTTGCCGAGTCTGAAATGAAAAGTGCTAATAGTTATGATGATTTTGGGATTTTTCATAGGATTTTCTACTTTTGGAGGCATTACCGAGTGTAGTATATCTGAAAATGCTGTCAAGCAAATACAAAAAGCAAGAACCTCTCCCAATCAATTATAAATGAAACTATTGCTGGATGATGAACATCTGCTTTATCATGAACGGTAATGCTGAAAGTTTTGATGGGAGGATGCGTTCTCCTGATACGGTGATTATTGTGGGTCCAACTGGATCATGGAAGACGCAAGCACTTTTACGAATGATTGAAACTAGTGAGATCATAGCTTATCCCCACTGGTAGAAATACATTGCTGTTATGGAGCCTATCAAAAAGCCTTAGAGGATGTGCCCGGAGTGACATTGCATGAGGGAATGATAGATACATGTATAATGACAAATTTTCCCAGAGTTGGACAAAACAGATGGTTGATAATTGATGACTTGATGGATGAAGTTTCTGGTGAAGCCGATTCCAATGCTTCATTTACAAAACATAGTCCTCATTTGAACATAAGCGTCTTTTTTTATTGTTCAAAATCTGTTTTTAAAAGGAAACCATGCTATTTCCTTGAAAAGCCACTATTTTTTTCTTTTTGAAAACCCTAGAGACGCTTCTTTGATTACCTATTTGGCTCGTCTGCTTTCCCAGAAGTACAAAATATGTACAAGAAGCTTTTGAACAAGCGACAAAAAAACCATACTTTTTTCTACGGATAGACACGACTCAGCAAATTGATGAGCATCACAGACTATTGGGAAACTTTATATTGACTCAACCTATGATATTATATGCACCCAAGTAAGAGCATATAAATACAATTATTATTCGTTTTATCTCACAAATAAGTTGTTGTTCAGCTGTGTAAGACATTGTTAATATAATGACTGAAGCTCAGCAACAAAAATTATGAAGAAATGCAGTGTTGTTGTTATCACTCAACACAGCATCCGCTTTGATTCAAAAGTCTGTAATAGCTAATGCAAAAAAGATATTATTATGACTTTAATGGGATGTGCTAAAGCTCTTAGAAATGGCACCACACTATTGTGAACTGCTCAGTATAATCAAGGGCAACGAAGTGGGAAGGATATTGCTAGTCTGGCTAGGAAATC
Source organism: Cryptosula pallasiana (assembly GCA_945261195.1). Taxonomy (NCBI): domain Eukaryota; kingdom Metazoa; phylum Bryozoa; class Gymnolaemata; order Cheilostomatida; family Cryptosulidae; genus Cryptosula; species Cryptosula pallasiana. The sequence goes on along the minus strand of OX183131.1, from coordinate 55,862,601 downwards.
AAAGATAGACAATAAAAAGCTGTGTTGCAAAAAGGATGATTTCTAGCTTCCCTACTGGGACCTTTCATCAGCACAATAGTTCCCGGAATACTGAAGACTGTATTAGGAAGACTAGGAGAACTAAGATGAATCTCTCAACAAGAGTGATACGGAATAGAATGGCTATTTTAGCTCTGGATGATCTGAATAACAGAGGAAAAATTGCTGTAGTCAAAATGGCCAACTTGAATCTGTTTCAATCATAGATAAAAGCTGTTAAAAATATTATATTAGGAAATGTTCCTCTAGAATCGTAACAGTTTATTGAGTTGCAGCGCTACTAGAAGGAGTTACGCAAACTAAGCGGTAAAGGAACAGTTGATGATAAGCGTAAAATTTTGACTCAGACTTGTAGAGGTAATCTTTTGGACGCCGTAATAACTCCTATTGTACCTGTTTTATCTTCAATACAACCAATAAAGCTATGAGCCTCCAGCCATTAACATTTTCTAGACGATACTTTTTAGTGTCTGAAAATGAGTACGGTAAATCAATGAAAAAAGTTGAGAAAGGAAAAGTGACAGAGAAAAATAAAAACACCCCTCCTTGTATGACAATCCTATGGAAGATATAATGGTGAGAGATAAAAAGAGAAAGCGAAATACTTTGCTGGAAACAGCGTTGAGTTCAATTTTTGCGAGTACGAAAATTTGGATGAAAATTTTCAAAACATGAGTAGGTGTTTTAGCAACGCCAGAAAAATTAAAAATAGCCACCATTGAATGGATAACTGGTCTCCAACCAAGAAACCAAAGGCACAACTTAAATCTCCTTTCGCTAGTAGTACAATTATTGATGACAAGACTGTCAACCTTTTACCAAGTGAATCTAACTCCTCTACCTCTGCGTTAGATGCTAGTGAGATACCTCCAATAAGAACAAGATTGTTTGATACAAACGACTTGTCCATGTTTGATAATGTGGATGTTGCTGATGGACAAGATGATGAGGGGGTGATAGGTATCGTTTAAAAGAGTTTGAGAAAAAAGTATCCAGTATAACAAAAAAGAAAGGCGATCAAGCAATTGGCGCCAGAATGTTAGAGCGATTGAATAAACTCGGCAAGTACGACTCAGATAAGGATATACTCAAAATCGAAGACAAGTGGTTGAATCCTAGGAATTAGAAAAATTTTGTTGTAAGATTTTCTGACTGAAGGAGGCACGATCCAATCGGAAACACAAACTACAGCAAATTTAAAAGCCTGCTATCGAATCAAGGAATCATACCCGTCAGGAAATCACCACGACAAACATGTAAGGGGAGATCTATGGTTATTCCAGGCACAAGGAAATCGGCGTCGATGAGTTAAAATAATTTTATAACAATCCCGGATTACATACATCTCTACGAGGAGCTAGAGCTTTGCTAAAAGAAAGAAAAGGAGAAAAAAGAATTTGCAAATGGCTGAGTGGAGAGGATGCCTACACGCTACACAAAAAAAATAACGACCAAGTTTAAGCATTGAGCTACCATTGTAGCTGGAACAGGAGAGCAGATTCAAGTAAATTTGATGGATGTGTGATCTCGAAAAGAAGAAAATGACAACACAGTATCTTCACTGACAGCTGTTGATTCTCTGTCTAGAAAAGGTTGAGCTGTTGCATTCCGCTCCATAGCTGGCCACATTGTAGCCAGAGGATTGTGAAGGATAATGGATGGAGAAAACTACAAGGCTTTACAATCGGATAAAGGTAAAGAATTTGACGACGATAATGTCAAGAGTCAGCTGGCGGAGAAAAAAATCAAACGCTTTACAGCCTGAAATTAGACAATAAAGGCATCAATGGTGGAACATTTCAACAGGACTTTGAAAGAGAAGATTTACAGATATCTGACGTGCAAAGATGACGACAGATACAGATACTTATCAATGTGCCAGGTTATTACTCACGTGTTATAAGTTTTGCAATGTAGTATGGGTTAATTTTGATAGCCAATCATCAACTTGTTATTTCAACTGCTTTGTTTGCATAACCATTTTATAAATTTATGGACAAGAAGGCTACCTGTACATGTTTCTTGATTATAATAAAAGCTCTTATTACTTGAACTGCTAGTAGTTCGTTTGGCAGGTTGCCTGATTAGCTATCTGGTTGCTCGATACTGTGGAACATTGTGTATTTCTAAATACAGATAAAGAAGCAGTCTGTTTTGGATATGTTTGTGCCATTGTGAGTGAAGCTGATTTTAGTGGTTGTTAATAAGTAAACAACTTCATTGTTTACCATTATTGCAACAGGGTAATCTGGTAACTGTTCGGTGAAGTGATTGGCAAAGTCTGTTACAATATGATAGTCCAATAAAATGGTTAATAGATTGGTGCACTTCGCCTCTACATGTCTTGTGGGAGAACCTTTGGCCTCCTACTGAGCAGTCGAGCAGTCGATTCTGCTAGCAATACATCTCATATGATGTGAACATGTGTAGTTTTGTTTGCTGCAATGCTGCTTGGCTGTATACGAAGTGTTATTGCTGTGCAAATGGGCCCAGCAGAGCTGTTATTTTACATTCATGTAATAGTTGAATGCCTGAAGCATATAAGTTCTCTCACTAGATTTATCTTGGTCATAGTTTCGAAGAGTTGTTGAATAACTTGATTTTTTAATTCAGGCAAATTTCTATTATACAGGTATACCAAGATATGGCCCAATATCTGATCAACTGTATAAAATGATATTGCAAAGCCACCAATTTTATTGCCCGTTACCCCATCATGTTCTTAGGGTAATAGTTAAATATCTTTCAAAATGTCACCAACAAAAACTCAGCAAACTCTTGTTTTCATCCCAAATTGTTCTCATCAGATTGTTTCCATTTTCAATCATTTTGTTTAGAATTATCAACTGACACAAAAGGGTGTTTCTTACAGCTTATCAACTAATGTATGTATTGTTTTAAAAGTAACTAATCCTTTAAAATTGTCTGTAAACATCTGACATCATTATAATAACAGTTAATCATCAATCATAACTATTTATTACCATGATGATTGTTACCTTAAATCTTTGATTAAAAAAACTTGCATTTGACATATACTGTTTAGCTAGAATAATTTCCATGACTGTTTGTTCTTTTTTAGTGAGAAAAGTACCAAGTTTGTAACTTGCATTATTCTATCCCCAAAGTCTGGCTGTACCAAAACTCTGAAACATTGAAAAACTTTCTTTTAATCACCATTGCAAATCAAGCGTTTTTCAATGCATTGAAATTCTGATTTACCTTTGAACTTTTGATGTTTGAGTTGTCGAAAAAGCCTACTGAACTTTGACGAAAAGAAATTTAGGAATTTTATTTAGCATACTCATCACAAAAAGTGTGTGTCATAAAAAATCCTTTTGATTCAAAGTTAAACTTAGCCACTCAAACACCAAACTATGTTGTTACAAAAAGGTTGGCAGCAATTGCTGATGCTACAGTTATTTTCAAGTTTTCAGTTTCCCACTACAACTCAAAACGACTGTCAGATTTAGAAGATATTTTCTAATTGGTGTCCTTAAGGTTTGTAAAATATTTGATGTGCCGTAAATTTAATATAGACTATTGCAATAAAAGAAATGTAATAAAATATTGTAGTAGATTTGCACCTTCTACCGCTGACACAATGGTATCACTCCAAATCTTCTTCACTATTTTGGAGTCCACTCCAAATTGACTTTATCAACTTAACGGGATCCTAGACCCAGACACACAATGACAGAGTTTCTGCGAATAATATTTATTTACTTAATCCATTTAACAATACAATAGAAGGATATTTAGCAAACTCTTCAAGACTTCTGCCTCAAATGCACAAACAAAGCTCCTTTTATAGGAGATGCAGAGGAAAGTTCACCCCCTTATTAGGGTTAACCAATCATACAATGTAACATAAATAACATACCAACCAAAACATGTAATAGATATTTAATAAGCAAGGCAAGCCAATCATAACAGCGAGCACATGGTAAAGTATGCTGGGCCATTTTTTCCATCTCTTTTTCTTGACCTGCAACTTTTCCACTCCTTATTAGGACATCTTGGTACTTTTCCACTCCTTATTAAGCATCTAGCTTGTAGTCTGTTCTCCAACCTCTTTGGATACTGGCCCGGGGTAGCTGACCCACGGTAGACCCACGGTAGACCCAGGGTAACCCGGGTAGGTTATATATGTTATGTAGTGACCATACAGGGTCTATACAGGGCCGGGGTCTTCGGTATTTATTTTATGGGGGAATTAGTATAGATGTGGAGTGGGAAAGGCTCCGGGGTTGTCTCTAGCTTGGCTGTTGACATGGCAAGGGATGGAAGGTGGTTTGGGGGTTGGGGGTTGGGGGTTGACTGTATCATGCAAATCTCTCACAATATTTCAGTTTTAAAAGCATACATTGGCATGAAGCTTTTGCAAAACAACCTGCTGTGATTGTTTATGTTTAGTATTGAAACACAATAGTAATAGGCTCTCCTAAACTAGCAGCACTAGTCTTATACACAACCTTTAAAAATGAAAGCAATTCTAAATTATGGATCTGAGTTTCAAAAAAGCAAAGAACTTTTTAATATACATGTCTGTGTAAACAGAATAATAAAGTGTACTTCATGGTTTCTAAATGGTTTGCTCAAAAAGTGTTGATATTATCAAAATGTTCTTAAAAGGCATTGTAAAAAAATATTACTGGAGTTTTACATATCAATCAGCAGTCACTTTACTATGAGTTTTTTTCACAGTAATATTATTATTTTGAGGGGAATAGCAGATTTGTATTTGCGATATTAAATAATTTGAGATTGATGCAGTAAACCTATATTGCCTCTTTTGTGCCAAAATAGGTTCTACATGTAAATAAAAATAAAATTTTAAAAATACATATAATTTTTGTTGCAGCAAACTTGCACTTAATTTTGAAAACAAAAGTCTGTATTATACGGAATTTTAAAAGAGAATTCGGTTTCTTTTGCACAATTAAATGGCAAAATAGAGAGTAGTTATATGAAACGCATTTTCAAATTGAAGGATGTTTTTGTTTCTTTGACAAATCAATATACTTGCATCAAATAAAGATCTAAAAAAAGTAGGTTCCAACTGAAAGAAGCCCTTGATAACAATATCTGCTTAAGCAGATTTGGAAAAGGTATATCTGCGAATCAATTTTTTGATTTTCATTAAGTGTAAGAGCTTTATGAAAATCTCAGTTACTCTTTAGTGTTCCTATTCTGAATCATTTACTATGTATTGGCTCTCAAATTTTTTTCAGGTTTTGGCAAATAAAAATACTTTATATTACAAGCTTTCAAAGATGCAAATCTCTCAGATTACTAGATTTTTAGTTTTGGCGCAGGTTCTCAACTTTTTATATTTATTTTATATGGAGTATCATATTAAGTCCAAAACCATCCAATTGTAATATTGTGGGAGATTTGCATTGTACTTAGCTAAGTCGGGCCCCTCCACACCCCCACCCTAAAACCCCCTATACCCCTTGTTCTGTCAGTAACGACGGTTAAAAGTTATCCCACAGCCTACCCCCCTTCCGTATCAACACATAATTCCCAAATTTCGGATACAGGCTACCTCGACATTTTATAAACCCTGTATCCCATTGATATAAACATATAGCACCTACACTGGGTTAGTCCCGAAAAATGGATGATTAAGATAGCCTGGGACCTAGCGGACTGGATACCCACCTCTAGAAGTTGGAGACTGAAAATGGAAAGCCTAAAAACAGAGACCAAGGAAGTGAATGACCATATAAAGAGTGGAACCTTTCCATTACTCTAGAAAGGGCTGGAAAGCAGCCCAGAGCTGTTTTGCCATGTGCCCACCCTTATCATTTAATTGTATTGTTTCCTGAATTGTATTGTATGTTTTGTTTGTTTGTCTGTTTGTCTGTCTGTCTGCCTGCCTGCCTGCCTGCCTGCCTGCCTGCCTGCCTGCCTGCCTGCCTGCCTGCCTGCCTGCCTGCCTGCCTGCCTGCCTGCCTGCCTGCCTGCCTGCCTGCCTGCCTGCCTGCCTGCCTGCCTGCCTGCCTGCCTGCCTGCCTGCCTGCCTGCCTGCCTGCCTGCCTGCCTGCCTGCCTGCCTGCCTGCCTGCCTGCCTGCCTGCCTGCCTGCCTGCCTGCCTGCCTGCCTGCCTGCCTGCCTGCCTGCCTGCCTGCCTGCCTGCCTGCCTGCCTGCCTGCCTGCCTGCCTGCCTGCCTGCCTGCCTGCCTGCCTGCCTGCCTGCCTGCCTGCCTGCCTGCCTGCCTGCCTGCCTGCCTGCCTGCCTGCCTGCCTGCCTGCCTGCCTGCCTGCCCTGCCTGCCCTGCCTGCCTGCCTGCCTGCCTGCCTGCCTGCCTGCCTGCCTGCCTGCCTGCCTGCCTGCCTGCCTGCCTGCCTGCCTGCCTGCCTGCCTGCCTGCCTGCCTGCCTGCCTGCCTGCCTGCCTGCCTGCCTGCCTGCCTGCCTGCCTGCCTGCCTGCCTGCCTGCCTGCCTGCCTGCCTGCCTGCCTGCCTGCCTGCCTGCCTGCCTGCCTGCCTGCCTGCTGCCTGCCTGCTCCTGCCTGCCTGCCTGCCTGCCTGCCTGCCTGCCCTGCCTGCCTGCCTGCCTGCCTGCCTGCCTGCCTGCCTGCCTGCCTGCCTGCCTGCCTGCCTGCCTGCCTGCCTGCCTGCCTGCCTGCCTGCCTGCCTGCCTGCCTGCCTGCCTGCCTGCCTGCCTGCCTGCCTGCCTGCCTGCCTGCCTGCCTGCCTGCCTGCCTGCCTGCCTGCCTGCCTGCCTGCCTGCCTGCCTGCCTGCCTGCCTGCCTGCCTGCCTGCCTGCCATGCCTGCCTGCCTGCCTGCGCCTGCCTGCCTGCCTGCCTGCCTGCCTGCCTGCCTGCCTGCCTGCCTGCCTGCCTGCCTGCCTGCCTGCCTGCCTGCCTGCCTGCCTGCCTGCCTGCCTGCCTGCCTGCCTGCCTGCCTGCCTGCCTGCCTGCCTGCTGCCTGCCTGCCTGCCTGCCTGCCTGCCTGCCTGCCTGCCTGCCTGCCTGCCTGCCTGCCTGCCTGCCTGCCTGCCTGCCTGCCTGCCTGCCTGCCTGCCTGCCTGCCTGCCTGCCTGCCTGCCTGCCTGCCCTGCCTGCCTGCCTGCCTGCCTGCCTGCCTGCCTGCCTGCCTGCCTGCCTGCCTGCCTGCCTTGCCTGCCTGCCTGCCTGCCTGCCTGCCTGCCTGCCTGCCTGCCTGCCTGCCTGCCTGCCTGCCTGCCTGCCTGCCTGCCTGCCTGCCTGCCTGCCTGCCTGCCTGCCTGGCCTGCCTGCCTGCCTGGCCTGCCTGCCTGCCTGCCTTGCCTGCCTGCCTGCCTGCCTGCCTGCCTGCCTGCCTGCCTGCCTGCCTGGCCTGCCTGCCTGCCTGCCTGCCTGCCTGCCTGCCTGCCTGCCTGCCTGCCTGCCTGCCTGCCTGCCTGCCTTGCCTGCTTGCCTGCTTGCCTGCTTGCTCTGCTTGCCTGCTTGCCTGCTTGCCTGCTTGCCTGCTTGCCTGCTTGCCTGCTTGCCTGCTTGCCTGCTTGCCTGCTTGCCTGCTTGCCTGCTTGCCTGCTTGCCTGCTTGCCTGCTTGCCTGCTTGCCTGCTTGCCTGCTTGCCTGCTTGCCTGCTTGCCTGCTTGCCTGCTTGCCTGCTTGCCTGCTTGCCTGCTTGCCTGCTTGCCTGCTTGCCTGCTTGCTTGCTTGCTTGCTTTGCTTGCTTGCTTGCTTGCTTGCTTGCTTGCTTGCTTGCTTGTTGTTTGTTTGTTTGTTTGTTTGTTTGTTTGTTTGTTTGTTTGTTTGTTTGTTTGTTGGTTTGTTTTATTTTCATCATGAATTGTTGCAAAACAGTAAGAACAAAAATTGAGCAGTGATGAGGGTCCATGTGCGCAGTAGCATAGCTAATTGAGGCACTGGACCCAGTTAACAGCTAAAAAACAAGATACAGAAGCAGAAGCCACCACATGGAATCAAGCAGGTGTTGCCTTAAGGCCGCTTTGAATCTTGATGTTGAGGCCATCATCCGCAGCCCCACTGGCAGCGAGTTCCATTTATCAGCAAATTGGTAGGGGACCTGCCTTTGGCCACAGGCAGAAGAGGAGACTGGTTACGGCAAAGAATATTGGGAGTGTCGCTAGAGTGGGCTAGCGATGATATTAAGCTATAGTGTTTATAAGCAAGCAAACCTAGCCGGTGTTTGTATAACAGAGAGATGGGTAATACTTTTGTCTTTTCGAACAAAGGAGAAGTGTGGGGTGTTAGGCTTTTTGTGACAAATTATACGGATAAGGCGCTTTTGCACTATCAATATTGTGTTTATATAGCAAGCTGAGCATTACCCCATGCCTCTAGACAATACAAAATCTTGCTATTTATCAGGGTGTTATAAAGTAGCAGTAGTGTGCTGCTAGGAAAATATGTGGATGCTTGATAGATTAGTCCAAGGCTTTTGTGGAGTTGATTCTTTAAGTTTAGTATATGGGAAGACCAATTTAGGGTTTTATCTATGGTAACTCCCAGAAATTTTATGTAATTGGCTTCAGCTATTTCAGTATTGCGCAATTTTACTTTGTTGTACATGGGTAAAAGCTATTTTGTGGATTCTTAATAACAATATAATTTGTTTGTGTCA